>CM053624.1:303150889-303192569 GCA_028646595.1 Phalanger gymnotis
TTGGTTCAGAGCCATTTTTTTATAGGTTTTTGGAGGGATTTGGTGGGGAGCTCACGCCAGTTACTGCTTTCTGGTCGCCATCTTGGCTCCGCCCCCCCCCCGGTAGGATAGTTTTTTAACTCTAGCCCACCCAGAAAGAAATGAACTAAAAATTTGTTCTTCCTTCCAGGCTATGATCCTATACCTAGCTGGTTTTAGAGAACCTCTCTCTTATTAGAAGCATATTTTACAAGTCATTCATTCTGTATTTGTTGTAACATAAAACAAAACAAAATGAAAAAAGCAAAATTGAAATAGACTTTTTGTTTTCCTGTGTTTCTCTTTCCATCTACTGTCTTCTGACCAACAGCAGGTTTTTAATTACTATCGTTTTTCATTGGGGATGTGATCAATTCCCATCACCTACAAGGAGGGGATGAGAGCTACAATCAGGGATATCTGAGGATTTGTCCTAATTGGGGGAGGGGGAGAGGAGATTGAGTAAAAATAGCTATTCTGAAATTCCAAGAGAACTTTGATATTGACCTCTGGACCTTTATTATACAGTGCCACCTAGTGTTGCTTAGTAATTCGACTACCTTCCTGTTTATTCAGATGTAGATGATATATTTGTGTATCAGTTGCAAATGCCACTATCCTTCCAGTCATCCATGCTCACAATTTTATTCTCAAATGTGTATATGTATGCATGTGTGTATACATATGTATATACACATGTGCATATATACAAGTGTATATAAATATACGTATGTATATGTGTATAAATATGTACACATATACATATATCGTGCATGTACACATGTGCATATACACACATACATATACATATATACATATATTTACATATATATATATATATATATATATATATATACTCTTCTCTTAATTCTTTCTAGCCATTATAATGTGGGAGAGTACTTGGTTCAACTAACATAACCCTGAAATGGCTAGGAAGCATCTTTGAGTAATTTAAATTCAATAATCTCACCCATTTGCAAACACCACCAATCTTCCAGTAATCCATGTTCACAACTTTATTCTCAAATGTGTATATATGTATGCATGTGTGTATATGTATGTATATACACATGTGTATATAAATATATGTATATATAAGTATGTACACATATACGTACATATATGCATATCATATATGTAAACATATACATATATACAAATACACACATATACATATATTTATGTATGTGCGTATGTATGTATACACACACACACACATATATATACATATATATATATTCTTCCCTTAATTCTTTCTATCCATGATAATGTGGGAGAATACTTGGTTCAACTAACATAATCCTGAAATGACTAGGAAGCATCTTTGAGTAATTTAAATTCAATAATCTCACCCAGTTGCAAACACCACTATCCTTCCAGTCATCCATGTTCACAACTTTATTCTCAAAACCTCACTTTCCTTCCCACATATATAATTAGTTGTTTTCTCCATAGCAACTCCTGCAACTGTTGCCTTCTTTCTATTCAAATAGCCCTGAGACCCTCATCACATTTCACCTGAACTAGAGACTCATAACTGTCCTTCCGCCTCAACGTTTCACCTTCAGTCCATCCTCCACAAAGCTGCCAAGATGATTTTCCTGAAGCACCATTCTGACCACACCATGTCACTACTCAGTAGACTCTAGTGCTTCTCTATGACAGCTAAAGTCAAATACAACTCCTCTGTCTCATTTTTAAGGGCGTTCACGAATGCTCCAGCCTACCTTTCCAGATTCATTATATATTTTTTCACTTACTCTACCACTGAGCCAAATCATCCTTCCTGATGATTCTCCATTTCCCATTTCCATTCCTTGGCAGACTGTCTGCCCCCTATTTCAGAATTCTTAGATTCTTTCAAAGCTAAAACTCATGTCACCTTCTACATGAAGTATTTCTTGATCCTTCTAACCACTTGTGCCGCAACCCCAGATTTTGCACTTATGGATTTATTTTGTAAATATTTGCAGACATATGTCTATCTATGAAGATAATGTATAAGAGAATACAGAGATGAACTAGGAGATGGAAGACCAGATGTCAAGTCCTAGCTCTTAAAAAAAAAACTGGCGTATTACATTAAGCAAATAATGAACCTTTCGGATCTCCAACAGTTCTCTAAAATTTGTAGAATAGATGCCAATCTACATTAGCATAATGAAGTTCTTCATCTGGAATTCCAGGAGCCAATGAAATCACAGTATACAAAAAAAAATAACAGTTACATTTTATCTCCTCCATTAGAATATAGCTATTATTTTCACTGAAGTAAATGATGGTTTCTTTTCTGTTTGTGTTCTCACCTCAGTGCCAGGGACATAAGGAGGTGTTTCATAAATATATATTGATTGATTGACTCCAAGATCTTGAGCAGTGATTAAAGGAAAGTTAGAGTGCTTTCTGTCTGCTCCTAGATTCCCAGACTCACTAACATGAGCAGGAAACATTCTACCAAAAAGCTTGGGAAAAGAAAAACGATAATCAACTTTTGTCAACACATCCTAATCTATCATCCACTATGTAGAACAGTTTGGAGATAAAAGGACCAGTAGTGTTTCTGATTTTTGTGCAAACTTTGTGTAGGGTCAAATGGGCAGTTCATAGCACAATGTAGGGTTGCAGGGGGGCAGCAGTCAGAATGTAGGCCCTCTAGTCTGAAACTTTTAGAGCTGTATAGCATAGGGAGGCCACAAGAGGGAGGAAAATTCTATCATTCTCTCATCTGCAGTATGTAGCAAGACCCATGGTGACAGAATGGTTTTTCTTCTGAAAAATAAAAAGCTAGTAATCCCACTTGCTGGGAACTGCAAGAGAACATGAGATGGGAAGAGAATGAATGTCATTTCCCCCTGGGAGAGCTGAAGGAGGATCAGTGATATCTGACATCTGCAGAAGTCTGTAGTACGCACTACTAGTTGAAGAGTTCCAATGGATAGTATCTTCTAAAATGATGGTGTCCAACTCTAATAGAAATGGATCCCTGTGGGCTACGTATTGACTTAGAAAACCACAAAGTACCATTATTTGAGTTGTCTTGTATTTCTATTTTGTTAAATGTTTCTCAATTACATTTTAATCTGGTTCAGCCAGCACTAGGGAGTTTTGCAGGTTGTGAGTATGACACCTCTGGTCATGAGAGGGAATGCATATAAGAAATTGAACTATACAGGTCCCTGGGGAAATAGTCTTCACTGATGGCTTTTCTATGATATGAACTCCATTTGTTTTCTTTGACATAAATAAAGTAGGCTGACAGGTTCCTTAATTATGTATTTGTAAGCACACTGAATCAATGCCATGTAGTCAGTCAGTCAATACACATTTATTAAGTGCTTACTATGTGTCAGGCACCGTGCTAAGCACCAGGGATACAAAAAAAAAAAAAAAAGACAGCGTTTGTTCTTAAGGATCACACAGTCTGATGGAGGAAACAACATGAAAAGCTGTTCTCTCAAGACCTGCCTGGATTTGCAGGGACAGGTTTTGATACCATTATCAGAGCTGTCACTACTCTAGGGTAGACCAGGAGAAGACTGGGCAAAGATATTTAACTCCTGCCTTTGGGTGACTTATATGTGGTTCCCAGAGAGGAGGTAATTTAGGCAATGGGTGTCAGAAATGTCTTCCACTTATCTTTAAATCCTTGCTTATATGAAATTCTATTTTATATAACTGCTCTTTTGCATTGTCATGATGTTTTCTGATCAATCAATAAGGAAAATGGGGGCCAATGAGCACTTGAATATGAAACAAAATAGGTAGTTGATTCTTATAAGAAAATTTGAGGTCTTACATATACATCATAGGACCAGACCAATAATGGGTAGGAAAATTAAACTTGTCACCAAGAGGTGGCAAAAAAAAAAAAACTTCCCACAAGAGACATACAATGCTACCTAATAAGCAATCTGAAATTCACCTCAAATATGCATATGTGATTTGATAGCTGAGCAAGCATTTACTAATGAAAATCTCTTCCCTGTATTTTGTCATTCTATTTCCTTTTGAAATTGGTGATATTGGCTTGTGCTAACACTCAATTCCCTGGAAATAAATTATGCATACCTGTTGTTGATAGCTTTACTTTGCAAATCCAATTAGGTATACCAACTGCTTCTGGAGTCCTACAAAAGTAAGAAACTTCGGATTTCCACTGTTAGCATGCAAGAATTGGAGGACAGAGAAGTTACTAGCACTATAAATTACATGTATTTAAACACAATGTATAGATCAAATGCCTTAGAAAAAAGTCTTATTTTTCTGATGCTTCCAATCCTCTGTGTGTTTTTTTCTTTTCTGGGTTCACAAGAAAACATGTTGTGCCATGCTCCTATCTGTGACCTTTCACTTAATGAGGTACAACAGAACATTCTAACAAAGACAGAAATGGGAGGACAGCTTAACATTTCGGGTGGCATGGTGAGAATACAGCTAGGAAATGGCATAGAGGCATGGTAAATGTGTTCCCAACCGAATTTTTAATATTCTATTTCTTCTTTTGTGTTTAAGTAAAAAATACAAACATTTCAATATATACTGTATCTTATTTTAGTTGAGAGTTTCTTTTGGACAACAGAAATTAAACTAGGCACATATGTAAGAGAGTAGGCAGGCCCCATTCAATTTAAATTTGAAACAATAGTAATATAATAAATATTGAATTAACCAGTAATGAAAGTTCTGATTAGTAAAGCATCATCAAATTATTTCTTTCCTTACATAAACATATTCAAAGGGGAAAATTAAAGGTAGTACAATTTTCCATATAAACCAGACCAAGTTTTATTTAACTGCGCAAAGAAGCCAATAATTGTGACAAATCACTCTTGATTTAAATAATTGGTATACTTTGTTCAATTCTTCATTTTTCTTTGTATATGTTGATACCATCTTTGTTTATTTTCCAGCAAATGGGCATCCTACTATTATTATAATAGATCCCTCACATCCAGTACTTTGTCTACATGAGAAGCCATGAAGCCCAATCTCCCTTCTTCCTGTAGGCCTTCATAGAGTGTGGTTCTGAAACGGAAACAAATGCCACCAGTAGAGCATATCCTGACGGGAAGAGCAATCGGTCAAAAGTGGTACCTTTCAGACCATGCTCTATGCAAGCTTATGCTTATTCCATAACATTTGATAAAGAACTGATGCATTCTTCCACTCCCATGACCCTTTAGCATCCAAGCCTCAGTCAAAATGTACATCCCCATCCTGTGACTAGCTAATTTTCACCCTCTCTCTCTTCTAATACCAGGGATACAAAATTTGAGGCTAAGAAGGAGCCACCCTCATGCCACATCCATTATATTCTCTCATTTCCATCTACCCCAGCTACATAGAGACTTAACACCCAACTCCTATTTTTAGAAGACATATGTAGTAAATGGAATTGAAGGGAAATAAGAGGAACAAAAATTAGTAGCTTGGTAATATAAAAAAGTGTCATAAAAGCTAGCTTACAGTGAAGGAGCAGAAGCTATTGATGAAAGCTAAAGATTTTTTTTTAAAAAAAGGGATATCTCTATTGAGGCCAAGAAGAGTAACAAGGAATGGACAAGATCATTACTTAGGATGAAAGAGAAAAAGATGAATTGTACAACTCTCATTTCATTTCTGCTTTCTTTTTCAAGGAGAACCATCTTTGGACTGGGAAAAATAGAGCTAAAGTGATTACGAGGAAGTAGGATTTTAAGATAAATGAGATAGTCAGAAAATATCTAGTTGGTCTAAGAGTTCAAGAAACCAAGACTGGAGCCCTACATTCCAAACATCAAATAAATGGGTAGATATGATTTCTGACCTACTCTTGGTGAACATTAAAAGATAAGAATATTCAGGAGATGCTACAGGACTGGAGGAGAAAAAATCACAGAGTCTGTAAATTATAGGTCAGTGAGCCTGACATATGCTCCTGCAAAAAATTCTAGAGAACATTATTAAAGGAGTGGAAAGTGAAGTGGTGAACACAAAGTGCCATTATGATTTCATCAAGAATATGTCATATACCAGGAAATATTATATGCAATGACTACAACACAAATGTAAAATTGTACAATTCACCTACATCACTTTTTTTGCAGAAGTGGGGAACTGTGGCAATAGAACATGGTATATACATTGTCAGATGTGATGATAATGTTCGTTATGTTTTCTGAACCTGAACCACTTTTTTCTCTCTTTTTAAATTTTTGCTATAAGGGATGGCTTACTGGATAGGAAGAGGGTGAAGCATATTGGAAAATGAAAATGACAAAACCCAAAAGATATCTATATCTATATCTATCTATCTATCTATCTATCTATCTATCTATCTATCTATCTACCTACCTACCTACCTACCTATCTAAAGAACATAGCAGTGCAGACTAATCTGATTCCCTTCTTTGACAGAACTAGAGAGGTAAATCAGCACAATGGTATAGAGATATTTTGGCTGAAGGTTACCACTATATATGGTGATATTTCTGAGAATCACAGTATTTGAGAGTTCAAAGGGAACTCAGAAGCCATTTTGCTCAATCCATATCTGAAAGTACCCCACACACAAACACACACACACACACACACACACACACACACACACACACACACACACACTATTCCACACGAGCAGTGGCCATTCAGGCTCTTCTTGGTGATCTCCAATGAAATGGAATCTATCATCTCTCGAAACAGCACATTATACTCCTGGAAAGCTTTCATTGTAAGAAGGTATTTGGGTGATACCAAGCCTCTTTGAAACTTTGACTCATTGCTCCTCTTTCTATACTATTGGACAGTCTAACAGGTCTAATCTTTTATTTTCCCAAATGGTAGCTTACTTGATACTTAAACAGAATTATCATGCCTCCCTTGAAATTTCTCTTTCTTACCCTAAGTAGGACCTAGAATGGTTTTCCAACCAAGTTTCTCATGGCCCAGACTCAAGGACTTTTACCATTCTAAATTCCCTTCTCTGGATGCTCTCCACCTTATTTTTACCTTTTTTTTTAAACTTTGGTGCCTACAGCTGAGTATAATGTTCCAGTTGGAATGTGACCATGGTACAATACAGAAGAATTGTTGCTTCCTTATTTCTAGAATCAGGTAGCTATGGCTCTCCACACACCCTCAGAAAGTATGAATGTTTTTGACTGCCATATCATAACATTATCTCATTTTGAATTTGTAGTACATAAGAGCTCCAGATCTTTTTCAGATTAACATATATGTCTCCCCATTCCTACATTTGTGAAATTTGATTTGTGAACCTAAATATAAGACTTAACATGAGCTCTGGATTTCATGGATGCTGATCTGTATAAAAATGCTCCTCCACCTCAGGGTAGCATTTAGGGGAAAGTTGAATAATGGAGATACTGGGTGCTACATATGGAAGATTCATTACCCAAGTCTTGAAAGTCTAGTGAGCAAAACTGAATAAAATAAAAATTGATAAAGAAAATACAAAGTTTTAGGCTTAGGTTCTGGTACAGGAGTCATAGCTACATAACAGTTCCTTTGGAAAATATCTCAGATTTGAGATGATTGCAAAAAAGCATGAATTGGAAGTTTGATATGATATACCAAAAAGCTAGCAAATTAAGAGATGTGTAGAATTTAGTATGAGAGAAGTAACAGTTCCTGTCAGACTATTTCTGGAATATTGTGTTCATTTCTTGGCACTGGATTTTAGGAAAGATAGAGAAAAGCAATAGCACTTTTTTAAAAAGGAAATCAAAATTGTGAGAGGACTAGAAAGCATGCCATGCCACATTAGAAAACATGAAGGATCTACAGTTGTTTACTCTGAAAAGAAGACTTGTAGAAGACATAATTCTGTTCAAGTATTTGAAGAGTTATAGTATTGAAGAGGTGTTAGCTTTGTTCTGTTTGTCTGTACGGGGCAGAATAAAGAAAAGTGAATGGGTGCTGCAATAAAGCAAATTTCTAAGAACAAAAGTAAGAAAATTTAAGATATAAGAAGATATGAGAAAAATCTAAATAATGGGGAGTATCCAAAAGTGGGATGGACTGCCCCAAGAAATGGCAGTTCTTCAAGTAAATTATGAATGACCACTAGCTAAGGTTACTGGTCAAGTCTATGATCTGCCCTGTAATAGATGGTCTCTGAGGACTATTCTCACTGTTTGATTCAGTTTTCTAAGGGCTTCCTCTATGCAAAGAGGTATGCTAAGGGCAGGGGGAAAATAGAGAGTAGAGAGGGAATAAACATTTATTGATTGCCTACTACATGCCAGGCAATGTGCTAAACAACTGACAAATATTTTCTTGTTTAATCCTCATAACAACCCTAAGAGGTAGGTATTATTATTATCCCATTGTTTCAGATAAGGAAACTGAGGCAAACAAAGGTTAAATGATTTGCATAGGATTACACAGCTAATAAGCTGTCTGAAGCCAGATTTGAACCCAAATTTTTCGGACTCCAGTCCCAGCACTCTATCTATTATGTCATTTAGTTGCCTGTAGTGATAAGACATCAAGATGAGATGTAGAATTACTTTGCCACCCACCTACCTAAGCAGACACACTCCCTGGTTTCATGGAACTTACAATCTAATAGGGGATAAAACATAGTAGATAAGATGATGGCACACAATAAAGCAGGAAATATGCACTAGAGAAGAGTAAACAGATTTCTCTGTGAGGTCTGAGAGGGAAGGTCATTGAAACAAGAAGGATTAGGCAAGGGTTGAGATCATAAGGACATATGATTTATAACTAAGTGAGATGAGATCATTTAGTCAAATTCCATTTTACAAATCAGAAAGCTGAGAATCAGAGAGATTACTCCCTCTCATACATTGTATGCTCCAGTCAAACTGCCCAATTTTCTGTTCTTTATCAATTACATTCCATGTTTTTCCTTCAAACCTTTGCACAGGCTGTCACCTATGCCTGGTTTGTTCTCCCCTTTTCTTCTTTGCAACCCTTAATTCCCTTTGAAGCTCAGTTTAAGTTCCAACTCTTTCAAGAAAACTTTCTTTTGCCTTCCAATTTTAGCATTCGCTCTACTCCTCCAATCACTGCATGCTTATTTTATTTATATCCCATATTTCCTTATCTTTAAATAAAATGAAAGCCCCATAGGCTGTCTCACTTTTCTATTTCTGTCCCCAGTATTTGGCATAGGTACTTCATATTGGTGAATTAACTGACCTGTCCAAGGTTATACAAGAAACAAATAACAAAGCCAAGAATCAAACCCAGGTTCTCCAATTCCAGATACAGAGCTCTTGCAATTAGAATATGACTTGTTAGAGGAGATGGCATCAATGCTGGGCTTTAATTGATGAGGAGGAATCTAGCAGGTAAAGAGTAGGAGAGAAGGACATTCCAGGTATTGGCAGTTGTCCTTTGAGTTCAAAGAGGACCAAAATGACATTGCTCTGTTGAGGTCAAGGTAGAGTGTGTCTGACTATGGCTAATCAGACTGATACAAGCAAGCTCAGAAAGCTCTAACACAGTTTGGGCACAAATAGTTCCTTTGAATTTTTAGAGTGGAGATGTCTAAATTTGCATAGCTCACATTTTTCTTGATCTACAGCAATTCTGCTATGCTCATAAAGCACAGCACCTTCTTTGATGCAGGCACTCCGTACTGGGTAGTCTTTTTCTATCATCTCCCATGTCTCACAATTCCAAAGTTCTTAAGAAGGACCTTGAGAGTGTCCTTGAATCACTTCTGACCTTCATGTGAGCACTTGGCTTGTGTGAGTTCTCTGCAAAATAGTATTTTTGGTAAATGCACAGTTGGCATTCAAATAATGTGGCCAGCCTATCAGAGTTAAGCTCTCTGCAGTGGAGCTTGAATACTTGGCAATTCAGCTTAAGAAAGGACCTCAGTGTGAGCTACTTTTTCTTGCCAGATGATTTTCAGAGTCTTCCTAAGACAATGCATATGGAACCATTGCAGTTTCTTAGCATGGAGCTGATATATGGTCCAGGTTTCACAGGCATAAAACAATGACATCAACATAACTTCTCCGTAGACCTTCAGCTTGGTAGGCAGCCTAATCTCTCTTCTCTCCCACATTTTCCTTCAGAGTCTCATGAGCTATTTCTGGCAATGTGTGAGTCAACCTCATCATCTATGTGTACATGCCTGGAAAGCATACTGCCAAGGTAAATGAATTTACCTATAGCATTCAAAATTTTAACATTTGCTGTAACTAATAATTCCATGTGTGGATGATGTGGTGCTGGTTGGTGGGGAACCTCTGTTTTGGGGGTATTATCAGGCCAAAATTGCCAAAAATGGCAAAGAATCAATCCATACTTTGGTGTGTCTCAGCCTCAGAGACTGCATTGAGTACACAGTCATCTGTGAACAAAAACTCATGCATCAACTCTCCCTCAAATTTATTCTTGTCTTGTAGCCTTTTCAAGTTAAATAATTTATCCTCAGTGTAGTAGTTATCTTCATTGAGGGCATCCAACACCACTAATGGAAACATTATGCTAAAATGAGTAAACTCATAGCCCCACTTCACTCCTTGGTGACTGAGAAGGTTTGCCCATTTTCCTGACCCGTGCCATCATGAAACTGACATACAATACTGATGGACTTCAGGCAACCAAATTTTGTCATGATCTCCAACAAGCCCTCACAACTGATGGTATGACAGACCTTGGTCTGTATATAGAGCTCTGGTATTTCTGTTCTGCTTCTAGAACTCCAGGTATAAGGACCAGTGTAAGCAGGGACCCAGAGAACAAAGTATATTCAAGAAGCAAGGGGTAATTAGTGCAAGTTGGCTACAACATAGAGGTGAATGCACAGAAATATGATAACCTAAGGCTGGAAAGAAAAGGTGGCAGCAAACTGAGATGCCTCAAGTGTTAGCCAAAAGATAGAGTGAAAGTAAAGTATGATAGGAATGGTATTCATTTATTAAGGAGGCTTTGGTCTATAAAATTATTCTAGGGCAGAAACCATGATTTTTCTAGCTTTGGAAAAAAAAGTGACAAAAAATAAAAGTCTGTCATTTACGTACATGTCAGTTGTCTTCACAGACAAATTTAAATGCATTTTTATCAGACTTTAATTGTTCATCTGCTTTCCTTTCCAGTTTCTCAGTGGGATAGAATTGCATTTATAAGACCAAATTAGATGGAATAATGCCAGTTACATCAAATTTTATTGCAAGCTGCCTAAAATAATCAATATAACGAAAAATCAGGCAGCTCTCGTTGTGGACTATGTAGGCAAAAATCCTAGGAGTTCTTTCACTATAGCATTCCCTAGGGCAGAGCTAATGAAGAATATTGAATGTTTCCAAAATTTTTAGAGGCCAGCATTTTATTTATTCATTCACTCATCCATTTCTGTATTTGGTCATTTTTCATTTACCTACCTATTTACATATTCTAAAGCTGTAGCTGTTGTGTTGCACATGTTCTTTTGATTTCTGGAAAGATAACTGAAAAGTAAGTCAAGGATATGGTTTTTAAGACCTGAACTACTATACTATTCAAGCCTTGCAAGAAACACATATGGCTTCTGTCCAGCACTTTCTAGGCCTCCCACTCCAAATTTTCCCAGACAGTATTTTCAATAAGCACAAACTTCAGGGAGTCTCCAAAATAAGCATCTTCATGCCCATGGACACAGCATTTTAGCCAATGTCCATGCATATGAAATAGATCAAAATTGTTCTTACATTTTTTCTCTTTATGGACCCCATTGAACTGGTGAAGTCAATGGATCTCTTCTCAGAATAATGTGTTTAAATTCATAAAATAAAACACATAGGATTGCAAAGAAAACCAATTCTACTGAAATATATTATTAAAACATTTGTTGATTAGTTCATGGATACAGATTAAGAATTTCTAGAGTATCCTCTATTCTATCCAGAGACTACAGACATGGAGTATTATTCATGTTACATTACTCAGCATCAATAGATATGGGAATAATGTCCTCCTGACAAAAGAAAAGATTAAACCATAAATATTTCCCCAAAGAAGAGATAGGAAAGTCATGGGGAGGATTCAGCTCTGTTCCTGTCTAGCAGGGAGAAATGACTTAATATCATTTAATTCAGTTCTACCCTTGACAGCTTCACCAACTAATGTTAGTATCATAGGATCAAAGATTTAAAGCTGGAATAGAAGTTATAGGTGGATGAAACCTAGTCCTTTTGTTCTAAATATGACAAAATTTAAGGTGAAAGAGGTTAGGTGTCTTGCCCAGGGCTACCACTATTGAGTATCTGAGGCAGGATTATGAATTCATCTTCCCGAACAGCCCTTCTATCTGCCACTATCTCCCAAAGTCTGTCCAAGCTCATGTTCATGGTTTCCATGACACTATCCGTCCCTCTCATTCTCTGCTATCCCTTTCTTTTTTTGCTTTCAACCTTTAAAGTTTCCATCTCTCGTTAGATCCCGTCCCACTTACCTTAGTTCATAGATCTTACCTTCCAGGTTCCAATGCAATAGTGATCTTTGAAGCACAGGATTTTAGTTCAGTCACCAGACACATCCACAACTTAGCTTCCTTTCTGCTTTGGCCCAGCTGCTTCATTCTTTCTGAAGCTACTTGTAAGTTGTCTTCCACTCTTCCCCAGTAACATGTTGGATATCTTCCTACCTAAGGGGCTTATCTTCCAATGTGATATCTTTTATCATTTTAATACTGCCTACAGGGTTTTCTTGGCAAAAATACTGAAATAGTTTGCCAATGGATCATTTTTTTTTGTCTGAACTTTCAACTATGACCTGTCTGTCTTGGGTAACCCTATATGGCATAGCTCATAGTTTCCTAGAGTTATATAAGCCCCTATGCTACACCAAGGCAGTGACCCAGGAGGGGGTAATCTATATACCTCAGTTCTAGTCTTGGCTAAAGCTCTTAATAGCTGTGCTATTTCATGCAAGACACCATTACTCAAGAGCCTATTTCCATATCTGTAAAATGGAGATATTGGACTACCTATCTGACAGTTTGAAGAAAGCACTTAGTAAACCTTAAAATGCTATATAGCCATCCATTATTGTTATGCCATGTGAGCTGTTATACCCCTATCCCCATATAATTTATCTATGAGAGGTAGATAGGAATTTTGGAAAGAAGAGTAGTTTGAAATTAGGAAGTCCTTGGGTTCAAGTCTCACTCCTGACACATACTAACTGGGTAACCACGGGTAAGTAACTTAACTCAGGAAATTTTCTAAGACTATAAATTATAGAAGAGTTGATTATCTGAATAAGTGCAGAGAATTTCCTCACTAGAAGTTCCCTATACTGATAGAATCACAGATCACAGAAAAGAACATATTGTGCCAAGGGTATTGTGACAAAAATAGATATTCTATTCACTTAGAGTACCTTAGTGCCTTAAGTGCCTTTGGGTTCCTTTCTTTGGATGTTGCAGTGATTCCTAGAGGCAATTCAACAGTAATAAATGCTAAGGAAGTTTTAAGAGTCTGTATAGAAAAGTGGGCATAGCACTCTACTTGAAGTCAGAGAATTTGGTTTTTGGCTCTGATCCTTAGCACCTGTTGATTTAGGGCCACTCACCACAACAATATAAATGAGGGCTTGCTGTCTGTGAAGGAGATTTTAATTGAAAAGACTTGATTAGTTTTCATGCCCATTTCAATTCCTTGATGTGGCAGTAAAGGCCTCTCCAAGTGAATGATTATGTGGTAACTTAGCATCCGCACTAGGAAAGGGAAAAAGAAAAAAGCTATAGATGTGCCAAATAAGATTTGTCAAAAGATGTTCTACACAGCTGACTGAGACCTCAGGAGGGCTGAAAAGGGGAGGAGGGGCGCTAAAGTCCTCCAAACCTCTGCAGATTAGGGTAATGTTATCTCAGCTTCCAAAGATGGCTTCCTTGGTTTTTAGTTTGTTTGTTTTCCATCTCCTCCACACCAGAAAAGCCCAATCTCAAATGTATATTAGAAATGTGTCTTCCTTTTGTGAGGTTCTAAGATTGTGATTGGTGCTATCTTGTACCACTTTTTCCAGTTCTATGGTTTGGCCTCTAAGCTGTATAATTGGTTGAGGTGGGGGGTGAGAAGAATAGTATTGGAATATCCTACCACATACTCAAGGTCTGCCAACAAGGAGGATGGGGAGTAATTTACTGATCATTCTAGGTGCAATAGAGATGTTTGGGTCCAGGTGGATTCTTATCTATGGAGGTATAATTAAGGAAATTTCCTTGCCCAGTTTTACAGATAAAAACAAAAGAAAACATGAATGAATGGATGTAAAGTATGAGTATAGAGAATTTATCCAGTTAACATGCAGTCAATATGAGCATGAGTCTTCCCAGGGAGTTCTATCTCTAAATTGCCTGAGCCAGGGGAATGGCCCTGGATCATTCTATCAAATGAGGCTCAAAGGCCCTTTGGCATAGATGTTTATAGCTTTTTCCCTTAGGAGCCTACATATAAATGCTAACTCAGATTATATAGGAGAGAAGGCAATAAACTTCTAATACACAAGGATCTGAACACGGGAGGAAGAGAGGCCTCAATTATTAATATAACTAGGTATAAATGTGTGTGCATTTTCTAGCAAGCAAAATCAAGTCATTTATATTCCCCAGAGGAAGGATGGCACTTGCAGTTAGAAAATTCTGGGAAGCAAACATATCCTTTTGCATATCATAAGAAAGGTCATAGAAATCACAGATCAGAGAATATAGAATGAGTCACAGCAATCATAGTCAGCAGTCCCTCCAACTCCTAGGGAGGGGACTCCTAGGGATGGGGAATCCTAGACAAGTCACTTTGCCTTTACAGGCCTAAGTTTCCTCATATTTAAAATGAAAGGACTGAACTAGATAAGTGTGGGGTGCCTTTGAGTTTTAAATCTATGATCCCATTACTAGATGACCTCCAATCTTTGTTTCAGCTTTAAATCTATGTCCTTATGACATCTCTACCATTTGGGACGGTTTTGGCATTACGGCAGGATGTAAAGGAGAGCTCTTCAATGTGAAGAAAGTAGAAAAAATACAAGATGGGTATAAAACATCTGTTTACCCTGCCCATTTGCAGAAAAGCTTGATTTTTAATAATTATATAACTAATCATAATTCACTGATTAATTGTAAGCTAACAATTTTTATGGAATTTGACCCTGTGAAAAAATTATCCAATTAGTAGAGATAAAAGGGAATATGTTGGGGAATGGAAAGATGAAGAGCCACTTGTCTTTTTTTGGTCCAGGAAGGAAGTCACTCTTATGTAAGTCTCTGAAAGGATGAACAGAATTGAGTTGGGTCAAGGAAGCAAGGGGACACAACATTGTATACTGATCCTTTTCCTAAGTGGGCCAGATAACAACTGGTGAAAAGCTATACCATATATTAACTTCATGAAGAATCCAACATAATCTGCTTTCTGGTATGACAAAAGCTGAAAAATGAATTTGTCTGCTTTGTCTTTTTATCAATCCCCAACCATAAGACCATTTACATCTCTTTCTTGGGTCTTTTATCTGTTTACTTTTTTTTTCTCTTTACTCCAATGTATCCTCCTTATGACTATGTCTCTTTAAGGTCAAATGGAACAGAACCCAAAGAAGTTACTTTTCTCACTTTACTATAATTTGTGTGTTTAGCTGAGCTGCAAAGTACAACTTAGACAGCTAGTCTGGCAGCTCTCTTGGCATAAGATTCAGTCTCTTCAAAGTTGGGGGCCTAGTACAGTTTGCCCAAAGCTACATGATCCTGTTTTCTATCTCCCATTCTCCTTTCTCTCTCTCTCATTAATCTTCTTTGTCCTTTATTTTCCTCACTCCTTTCCTCTTCCCCACCCTCAAATAAATTGATTTGAAGCCATACTGTGATGATGCCATCTTTTTTCGCTTCTTTCTGTAGGTGCCTTTACGTTACCCTCCATTAAGTCTTCATAAGGATTTATATATTTGAATGAATTCTATGTTTGCCTACAGGCATATGGCTCTGTCCTCCATTGATCCATTGTTTTATTGCTAATAACTCACATATTTTCTTGATGCCATATTCAAAATCCTTTTATGTCATTTTAGGATATTTCTCTGATTTGCTAATACCGAGTCTCTCTGTTCACTAGATGTTTTCTAGTGAAATTTAATATTATGACCAAAAATGTGTCTAAGAATGATATGTTATGTCTCTTGCTGGTTTATAGGATTATTTTTTTAGCTCATAAGTTTAGCTATATCTATGTTTGAGTAAACAGAAAATGTTGGCTATACAGCTGATGATTTTTAAATCTTTGGCCATACTGTTATGCATAAATAATGAAAAGAGACAGGGTGCAAATGATGATACAGACTTACTAATCAATGGAGGCTGTGGGGAAGGGAGGAGAGCAAAATGGAGGAGCACAGGTTTTGGTATTTGTTCTTGAA
Source organism: Phalanger gymnotis (assembly GCA_028646595.1). Taxonomy (NCBI): domain Eukaryota; kingdom Metazoa; phylum Chordata; class Mammalia; order Diprotodontia; family Phalangeridae; genus Phalanger; species Phalanger gymnotis. The sequence continues at coordinate 303,167,276 of CM053624.1, forward strand.
TACATCTTTATTAGTAAGCTTGAGAAAGGAAGTTTATGAGTGGAGTTAAACTTGAAAGTACTTTAAGCAAATAGCTAGAGACAGAAGGAAAAAATTAAATACCTTCCAGAATGGGAAAAAATTTAAACATAGGTGATTTAAAAAGAGGAAAGGAGTTAAAATGGGTTCCCAATGTTCTACATTTAGAGTTGTTGTAAAGAGCAAGTAAAGTGATTTGCAAAATTAAATTGCTATATCAGCTGTTTTAACTAGAAGATTTTCATGAAGTGACGTAGAAGGAAGATAGAGCTAAAAGAATAATACTAAAATGATTATCCCTTTGGAAATAAAAAAAAATTAAATTGCAAAAAAAAGTTTGTCAAATGCAATGAGCAACATTTGTACTAATTAGTTAAAGCTAAAGCACACAATCTCTCCTTTAACAAAGAATAAACTTTGGTTCAGCGGATAGAATGCCAGCCCTGGAATAAGTTCAAATCCAGCCTCAGACACTTACTGTGTATGTGTGGCCCTGGGGAAGTCATTTAACCTTTGTTTGCCTCAGTTTCCTCATCTATAAAGTGAGCTGGAGAAAGAAGTGGCAAACCACTCCAGTATCTTTGCCAAGAAAACCTCGAATCAGGTCACAAGTCAGACATGACTGAAAAACGACATCATCTCTAACTTTTCCCTCCTTGAAACCATGCTGGGCTTTGATAGGTGAGTTTTGGTCTTACCTTTCTAGGATTCAGGCCGCCATAGCACTTCCTGGAGCAAGTATTCCTCCTCCTCACCCTTCCTCATGCTATTTCCCCCTTTAGGAAAAAAAACTCCTTAAGGGCAGACTCTATCTGACTTAATACAGCACTTGTATCATAGTAAATGCTTAATAAATATTTTATCTATCTATAACATATATGTTAGCAGCAACTATGGCATCCCATTCATACATCACCCATTCTGGGGCTCGTTACCAGGATCGTTACCAGATTCAAGGTACTCTGACGGTCCACACTCACTCAAAACAACCACTCAGAAGACTCCAGCAGTGTCCTTACACAGTCAGAGAATGAAATTAGCTCAAAGTAGAGGCATTTAATGAATTTTCATAGTAAGATTTACGAAAGATCCTAGGGCACATGCCCACAAATGTACTCATCATCATTTGAGAACATGATTATGCACAGGGATCACACACATATAAAGCCCACATGTGAGGAATACATGAGAAAGGGCACCTGTCACTTCCAATGCTGTGGGTCACCTCCTCCCCCGCATGTCTTTTGATGATAGCACTGAGCTGTACTTGAGACCAGCTCCTAGCTGGGCAAGGTGTATATACTAGGTGCATCGCTAAACTGTGTTCACCAGGAGTGCTCCTCATCAAGTAAGTTGTTCCCCTGAGCTCATCATTTCTTCACTCCATTCCATCTTGCAGAGCTCCAATCTGCTCACTATCGTGGCAAATACTATATTAGATTAGTTAACAGCTTTTCAATCTCAGCCACTATACCCAGTTAATAAAAATCAGACTGAGTGCCTTAGGCTAAGATTAGATGTTTCCTTTCCAATCCCTAAGTCTCCAGATATCAAAGCTTCAAGTTACAGATAACCAACTAGCTTAAGGTACAGACACTCTGACATCTTCCTAGCTGCTTTAGCTGCATCTGAATTTTATCCAGACAAAAGGTAGGTTAAGGAGGGAGGCAAGGTCAGTGTTCACTATGCACTTAGCAGAAACTTCTGTGTTTCACGTGAATGTTCGTTAGTAGCAGAGCCTGCATGCTTCAGTGCTATATGCTGGCTAGAGAAAGCCTCCATCACCCTACACACAATTTTGCTTTACTGTTTTCAGAAATTTGTGTTGAAAAGAGGAGGATGACTGTCACAGTATCTCAGATCAGGAAGGGGCCTCTAAGTTCATCTAGTACAAACTTTAATTAGACAAGAATCCTTTGACAACACAACTAATAAATGGTCATCCAGACTTTGCTTAAAAGGCTCTGGCAAGGAAGAATGGACTATTTCTTGAAGCATTTTTTGATAGCTCTAATGGTTACAAAATTTTTCCTGACATCAACTCAATTTCCAACTTACATCCTAGGTTCTTACTTCTTTCTGCCCTCTGGGGCCAAGTAAAATAAATCCAATCCCTCTTCAACAGAATAGCCTTTCATGGCATTTATATGTCCCTTAAATCTCCTCCAGTTGAGGCTAAACTTCACCAGTTCCTCATACAAATTTCATATGATATAACCTTAGGGCACTTCACTATCTTGCTTGCTTGCTTTTGGATGCTCTCCAGATTTCCAACGTCCTTCCTAAAATATGGAAATCAACAACTGAGCTAATGAAAAGAGTCCGTGTGAAAAGGATGCCATCTTTGCAAATAAGCATTTCTTAAAAAGTTATATTTCATCAACAAATGTGAATTAGTAGTGCCTACATTTCTCAGTACCCATCTTCTCAGTCTTATCCAACTTCACATTCTTCCAAAGTTCCTCATGTCTGAAGACTGAGGAAAAAATGCTTACTAGCTATGGGGATTCAGAAGGGAGAACAATCATCACAATCATAATAGATGACATTTATATAGAACATTAAATTTTATAGAGCAATTTACATATTATCTCTCAATTGGTCCTCACAACAACCCTGGAAGATAAATGCTATAAGCATTATGATTTCCATTTTAAATATAATGAGGTTAAGAGGAGTTAGCTTATCCAGGGTCACACAGCTAGTAAGTATCTAAGGCAGGACTCAAACACAGGCTTGCCTGATTATAAGTCTAGTTTGTTTGTTATTTAAACAGCGCTAAGCAACAAGAATGCTATCCATCAAACTGCCTCTCATAAACGAGAAAACGCACTAAAAGCAACAGCAAAAACGCCAAGGAAAAAAAAAAAGGTTCCCTTCAAATCTTGAAACTCAAATTTAGTTTTTAAATAGCTTTATTCTCTATTCCATAAGTGAAAGAATGAACTATTTATAAATCTATCAAATCAAAGAGGTAAATTCTAAAACCCAAAGCAAAAATGTATGTTTCTTAATTGTAAAAATAAAGGCAACTGCAATTACACTTTGAAAAGAAAATAGGAAAATTTTATACTTAACAAAGTAAGAGAAAAAAGACAGCCAGCCAGCAGGGGCTTTCAAATCTTGAACTGAAACTGGATGGTTCTCCTTTGCTTTTGTCATTTTCTCCAGGCAGACAAGATAATTACATAGCTAATAAAAATTCGACAAAGTGGATAACTGAGCTTCAACAGGTGTATGATCTCAAAAAGTTTAAGGGATTTCAAAAATTTAGTCTACTATTTCCAAGTGTATATTACTTATATCAGCTTACAATATCCTGATATTCTGAAAACTCTTTATATTCAGTAAGTAAATTATTTAAGACCCACTATGGTGAGTCTCAAGAGATTTGGAATCAGGAATAGGGTGTACTCTGTTTAGGGAGCTCTAATCGCATTTATGTCTATGAAGCCGAACAGAAACCATCTAATCTCTTTTTAGTGCCTATTAATTACCCATAATTTACCCATAAAATGACTAAATGCCTTGTGAATTCATGTGAACTCTAGGATGCCATGCATATTTTCCATATTAAATATTTCTGGATATAATATAAATATTTTGAAGAAGGGGAGAGAGGCAGCTAGGGGGCACAGTGGCTAGAGCACTGGGCTTGGAATCAGTAAAACTTATCCTCATGATTTCAAATCTAGCCTTAGATACCTACTAGCCACATAACCCTGAGTGAGTCACTTAATCCTGTTTGCCTACAAGGTGATACAGCTGAGAGATACTGCTGGGCCTGGAGTCCAGAGAACCTGAGTTCAAATCTGGCCTCAGACACTTACTAGCTGTGTGATACTGGAGAATTCATTTAAACCTGTTTGCCTCAGGTTCCTCATCTGTAAAATAAGCTGAAGAGGGAAATAGCATATCACTTCAGTATCTTTGCCAAGGAATCCCCAAATGGGGTCATGAAGAGTCAAACACTACTGAAAGCAATTGAACACCACATGAACATGATTATTCGATGATATTCATGAAACCTCAAAGGGGGAAGGGGTCTCAGAGATCATCTTCTCCAAATTATCCTTCAGCAATATCCCCAGCAAGTGGCAATCCAGCCTCTGCTCGAGTGTGGTGGGGATCTCACCACCTCATGAGACAGCTCTTTCTATTTGAGCGTAACTCTAGCCAGGAATTATTCTTGTGGTCACAGCCCAGACCCTTAGATACAAAATTTTATTTGGCGTCTCTAACTCTTGCTGTTTCTAACAAGATTGCAGATTTGGAAACATTTACTCTAGGGTTTGAATCGACTGAATCATTGATTGTCTAGGAAGTAAATGTTAAATTTCCCCTCCAACAAAATAACACTTTGTGTTAATAGCTCATAGCAAACTCATTCAATTCATGGATCTCTTCCTGTGAATCTCTGAGTGTACAAAGAGCAAAACATGGGCTAATGCTGCTAAATGAAGAAATTCAATGTCATTTTTGGCAGGGGGCAAGGCAGGGCAATTGGGGTTAACTGATTTGCCCCAGGTCACACAGCTAGTAAGTGTGTCAAGTGTCTGAGGTCACATTTGAACTCAGGTCCTCCTGACTCCAAGACTGGTTCAATGTCATTTCTAAGAAAGTCCACAATCAGAACAACAATTACAAAGTAATTATCTTTGTTTCATTCTCTTACACCTATGGAATCTAAAAAGAATGTATTCCTGTTTGTTAAGCACTTACTAAGCAACTCATTATGGTAAGCCCCAAAGACACAAATGCAAACACACGTGACAGTTCCTGCCCTCAAGACACTTGCATTCCAACAGGGAAAAAAAGAAAATTTCATCTAGGAGAATGGTGGCTAGGGATGAGGGGTTTTATAGCCAGACTTGATTCTGTTCTCAAAACTTTATTAGGGTAAGAATACTGGAGTGGGAAGAAAGGGTATATACCAGTTGAAGTATAAGCTGAAAGTTAAGAACCAGCAAAGTAGGGTTGGATCCAGGCTACATACGGTCAATACTCACAAATCCAAAGCCCAAGATACCAGGGCAGGAGATTTTATAATAAATCTGTATGATGTTAACAGATACATAGCCAGAAGTATCATATTTTTCTCTTTTTATTGTAGCTTATATTGAATGTTGGAACCGATTTCAATACAGAGAAGAGTACTTGATGTGGATTAAGGAAAAAACTGATCAGAGACTCCAGCACTTACTAACTTAGTGATCTGTTCTTCTCTGAATCTACTTGTGTGAAATAGAACAGTAATATCTATTGTACCTGCCTCATAGAGTATTTGTAAAGACCAAATGATATAAGGAATAAAAAAAGACCTTTTTAACCATACAGAGCTATGTAAATCTGAATTATTATTACTAACAATAATATTATGGCTTTGCAAATATCTTGTTATTAAGAAGAGGCTTCTTTCTAATTGAGAGGCTTTTAGTTAATCTGATATATTCAGCTGCTGAAAATGAGACATTCTTTTTTCATGTGTAGGTAATGAATGAATAAATGAAGTATAAAGTTTCCTTCCAAAGAGTAATACAAAGCAATTTTAAGGCTTATTCTGGAAGGAAGAAAAATCATGAAACACAACACATGCAATTTTTCTTTTACAAACTTGGAGGTGAAGAGCAGTAAGGAAGAGTGATGAAAATTGTGCAATGAAGCTATGATATCACACCATACCAGGAAAAAGGAAATGTAGTGTTAAATGGATGTAGCTGCTAAACTTAAGATGTATCAATGCCAGAAACAGAAGAAAAAATACTTAGCAAAATAAGATACAGTAAAAGTTTAATTTTAAGGAATATTCATGAAAATGACCTAGAAGGAATATTAAGGCTCTAACTTTAGGTTAAGAAAGAAAACAGCTATCACAGGCAATCATTGACTTAGATCTGGGAGGAATTTTAGGTATTGCCTAGTCTAACCCCCTTAGGAATAGATTGAGAAATATGAGGCCCAGGAAGGTTAAGTGATTTGCCTGAAATTGAAGTAAGAAATAGCAGAGCTGGGAAGTGGACATAAGGTCTCCTGACTCCAAATTTGGCTCTTTCTCATTGAGCTGTAATAATTACAAATTCCTTAGCATTCACAGTAGAGTTTAGCTTCAATTTATTTCTTGTTGACCTGTCAGTATAGCAAAGGATCTGTGATTTCATCCATGAGGATTTTTTCAACTAACAATGCATCCCATGACCTTTATATAGGTTCAAAATTCCATTACCTGCTGGCTACCATGAGCCTCTCTGTATTTAGCTGGACCAGTCACCATCATAGGTTGAGGGCTGGAAGGGATCTCCAAGGTCATCTTGTCCAACCTCCTTCTTTTGCAAGTGAGAAAACTGAAGCTCAGAGAGGTTAAGGGACCTATCTGCCCAAGATTACACAGGTAGTAAGTTGCTATCTTCTGGGGGGGGGGTGGTGAGGGAGGGGTAACAGTTCATCAGGTCTACACTCAAATAGGCAGTTCAATTGGGCAATGGATAGAGCCCTGGGCCTGGAGTCAGGAAGGCCTTAATTAAAATCCAGCCTCAGATATTTACTAACTATGAACTTGGGCAGGTGACTTAACCTGTGTTTGTCTCAGTTTCCCCAACTATAAAATGACAAAAATAATAGCATCTACCTCAAAGGGTTATTGTAAGGATCAAATAGTTAGTATTTATATAGCATTTAGCACAGTGCCTGGCACATAATAGGCACTTGATAAATGTTGTTATCATCATTATTATAATAATGAACATAATCATGGCACCTACCTACCAGGGATGTTGTGAGAAAACCATGTAATGGCATACATCCGTAGAGCTTTGCAAACCTTAAAGTACTATATGAAAGTGCTACCTATTTATATTTAAATTCAAATTAATATTAATAAAGGACTTTCCAGTTTGATAGGACTTGCCAAGAGCTTTTGCTCTATTGATGTAACCTTCAACAACCTAGGCAAATTCACTTTCATAGACCCCTAATTAGAAATAGGAGAAAGATTTAAGTGAGGATTTTCTTTGATCTAATAATCATGTTTAACCAGTTTGCTATTTTTAAAAAGAAGGTCTTCATTTTGTCACTTAAAATGCCACCTAGACTAAGCAGCTTAGGGATCAGGAGACAAGCAAATATTATTTAATCATTGCTAATGTGTTTTCAGGGATTAGAGAGTTCTATACTGAGCTATTTTTTGGACAGATTAGAGCATGCTTTGTTATAAACCTCCATAAATTACATATATATGTATATATATATGTATATGTGTACATGTATATATATACACATGTGTGTATATACATGTGTCCATAAACACGTATACATTTATGTGTATGTATGTGTGTATAGCCACCAAGGAAGATAAATAAATTTTGGTAAAAGTAGTAAAGCATTTATATTTGATAAATTACAAATAAAATCTCTATTTTTACTTTGATTTGTTTGAATATGAAGAGTATTTTTCATCATGATTTTTACATAGAACAGAATGTAAACTCTTAACTTAAATCTGCTTCTTCCCCACCCTCTGAAATGGCATAGAAACTGTGCTCTCCTTAGAGCAAGAAAGTAAAGCCCTCTCATCCTCCTCTCCATTTTCTATGGAGTCAGGAAGCCCATTCCACAGAGCACCTCCCCTATTTCCAGCTCCTGACTATTATAAAAAGGACCAGAACTGGTGGGAAGAATAATTGTAGAGGGGATACAAACAAGAATTCTCAGGAGTCACTGGAGCTCTCTTGAGCCATACTCATAATGCTGGGACTGAGGCATGGAAAGTGTACTTGCCTTGCAGATATGACTATCTGTGGTTGGGGTTGTGGGGGGTGGGGAGGGAATCCTCAGTCAGGATCCCACATTTTCTAAGACACCATTCTGCAAGTGAATATTGTAAGCACCATTCTCTTAAACAATTTGACAAAGGTTATTTATCAGTGATGAATACTGCTCAAATAGTCCATATCTGTTGGTTTGCAATTAGCCCAGGGTAAAGGCAAGTTTTCTGGCATTTTTGCTTAGAGACCCCGAATTTCTAGCTAGGACACTTGTGTGTCTGTGAAAGTGTAGAGAAATATAGGAAAGTCCAGAGATAATCAGCTTAGGTCTTCAGGATAGCTTCTCACTCTGTATTTCTTTCTTCTTTTCTATAGATTAACCATTCACCATCAAGCAAGAATCTTAGGATCATAGATGGAGAGCTGGAGGGGACCTCAGAAGCCATTTAATTCACTCTTCTCATTTAAACATGAGGAAACTGAGGCCCAGGGAAACTGTGATTTTTCCAAGGGCTCAGAATAATCATTAGAGATAGCATTTGAACTCAGTCTTCTTGTTCCAAAGCCAGTAATTGTTCATAGTACTTGCTGATGAGAAAGAAAGAAAAGGAGAAAAAGAAAGGGAGAAAAAGGACTAAGGAAAGAAGTGATGAGGAAACAGGGATAGTTGATTGTAGTAGCTGAGATCTTCATGGAACTATATGCACTGGGGATATTTTATCTACCTTTTAGGGAATATGACAACCCAATGAATATTTCTTTCATCTCACATTAGGTACAATTCTTACCTGTTCTCCATCCTTCACTATAATACTCTTTTGATGACTCCTTGAAAAGTTGTTTGATTTCCTTCTTTTTTAACAGAAATTTCATTATTAAAGGAATAAATGTTTCAGACACTCTCTGAGTAGTAATTCAAATAGGTTTATATTCAAAGTCTTAAGAAGCTATGTTGAAAAGACTTTTAAATCTGGTCTGAAGCCTAAAGAATGAGTTTGTTGCATAAGATTTCTCCTCTAAATCCATTCATCAAAGAAAACCATGCACTGTTTGGTTTCTCCTTTATTACATTTCATGATGGGCTTTGAATAGAGGATGATAAAAGCACACATCATGAAAACTGAATGTCTCATATATAGTAAGTGTAAAAGGAAAAAAAATTGCTAGTAGTGTAGGGGGAAAAGCTCTAGATGCCGCATAAAGATACCCCACTTCAATTCCCAGCTCTGATGCTTACTAGCTGTGTAGTCATGAATGAGTCATCTCTAGACTCATAGATTCAGAGTGGGAAATGACTTGAGCTGTCAACCCATCCAAGCTCCTCTTTTTACAGATGTGGAAATGGAAACCCAGTGAAATCCTATGATCTAGCAAAGGTCACAAAGAAAGTGGAGCCAAGATCTGAAAACACAGCATTCTTACCACTGCACTATTCTGCCTCCAAAAAATTTCCATAAATCTCTTTCCTCAGCTGGAAAAGCAGATACTAGGTTTATGTACCTTACATGGTCATTTTAAGGAAAGTACTTTATAAAAATTAATGTACCATATACAGTGAATGTTATAATTACCTTGTAATAAAAGGACTCTAGAAAATTATAAGGTTGGCACAGTGGATAGAACGCTGGACTTGGAATCAGGAAGACCTGAGATCAAAACATGCCTCAGATACTAGCTGTGTGACCCTAGCCAAGTCAATACCTCTCTCATTCTCAGTTTTCTCACCTGTAAAGTGATGATAATAATAGTGCCTACCTCCCAGGACTGTTGTAAAGATCAAATGAGATAACATTTGTGAAATGCTTCATAAAATCTAAAGTATTATAAAAATGTTAACTATGATTATTATGCCAAAACAAGAGAATTTAAAACAGTACTTTGCACTAGTCAGAATACCTGTGTAAATCCAGGCTATACTATTTCACCCCATATAACAATATGTTCAACTCCTTTCACATCTCAGGGACCAAGTTTCCTTATCTTTAGCATGTGGGAATTAGACTAGGTGAACTCTGAGGTATTTTAGGGTCTACATCTATGAATCTATATAGATATCCAATCAGCCCTTCTAGGACAACACTAAATACTTATAATCTCACATATTTGAAGAACTGAAAAAGTCCTTTCCTGCCACAGACATATTATGACCAATCAATGTCAATATCAATCCATGCTAAGACATGAATATAAATGGATCCTTCCTCCATGTCCTAGAAAGAAGATTTCCATCAGACACATTACATAACTTGGAAGTCTCTCCTCCTTCTTGCAAACCTTAAAATAATATACATTTGCAGATCAAGGAAAACCATTTGGGATTATAGTGATAATGGATATCCTAATGAACTCTTCAACTTCCTATTACCTGGGTCAAATATGGAGTATGGGGAATCATAACTATGCAAATATGACTTGAGCCCTTATTCTAGTGCACATACTCTATTCACTGACCAAAGAGGGATTTTAAATAGAAAAACATTTCAGTGAAACAGAATAGCAGGACGAATAACTAGGGGAAATCAAGCACAATCATTCCCCAACAAACGAAATTCAGTCATTGTATATAAATATATACTACCTCTTACAGACTCACAAGCCTACTGAGAAACATTTTAGTAATGACGGATAGGGTAAGAAAGCTCTCAACATAAGCATATATGCCTTTCATCTCATTTTCAGTCCACCAACCATATCTTATTTTCCTTCATTTATTCTGTCACCACCAAGGAGGCGCTATGGATGGTGGCTTTTCCATTCTGGATTTGCTACCACCATGAAGGTTTCCATTTTAAAAGTTTCTACATCCATCTATGATGAAATATCCCCTTACCCAGATACCAGTTCCACCAGATTTTAGTACTGGGAATTCCAGTCAATCTCGAGAGAAATATAATGAGTTCCCTATTACACAGTGATTTTATTCCCTTTGAATTGCTAATGATTTTTATTTTTGAATAACAGAAATTGTGTGATACTTAGAGTTGTTTTTCAGAAAGTTCAATTATCATGAATAACTGCTCATTCCTTACCATTTCACCAATAACAAATGCAAAATGTATTCTGGTAATGAAAATATGTTCTTTTTAAAGTTGGACATTAATAATAAGGGTCCTACTATCAAGAGATATGATGGGAGAAAAAGGGCCTGAACAGGAGTATGCTGTTTTTCTGACAGCTGCTTGTTTCCTAAAATATTCTGCAGTAAGTCCACTCACTGACTCTGATTAAGATCCTTAAGGTATTTGATTTAATATTAGGATAACTGAAAGTATATTTAGTTTAATAAGAGTCAGTCAACAAGCAGTAAGCAGTCACTTCATGCTAGGTATTGTGCTAAGTTCTAAGTATAAAAAGAAACAGTCCCTGCTCTTGAGGAGGTCACATTCCAAAGGGGGATACCATGTAAAAAGATATGTACACACGTAGTATATACAAGGCAAATTAAAGGTAATCTGAGAAGAAAGGCATCATCATTAAAGGGTTTGTTGCTGGGGATGACTCTTTGCAGAAGCGGGATTTTAGCTGAGATTTAAAGGAAGCCAGGAGAAAGAAGTGAGGAGGAAAACATTCCAGGTATGGAGACACAATGAAAATTAATGGAAAATGTCAGCATTAGAAGATTTTAATTTTACACAAACAAAAAGCATCGACAGAATGGTAAAGACATTGATGCTGGTATTATGGGATTGTGGAAACTCTTTTGCCATTGCCCCATAGGAGATTTCTTATCTACTTTGGTGTGGTATTTTTTTTTTGGTACCTAGATTCATGATAAATCAATCCAAAAGTCTGTCAACAAAAAACATTTAACTAAACCAAATTTTCTTTTATCTATTTTATTTTTTGTCATTCCAAATTTTACAAATGCCAAGAAACATCATATTTACATATACAAAGGACAGAAAACAAAGTCTATATGTTTTTATTCATAAATGATGAATCTATAAACTAAGTTCTAAAACTCTCATTGTTATACATTATCATCTGAGCTTCCTTGTCTCTTCTGTGCAGCCTAGTGAATAAAATGATGGACTTAGACACTTAGACCTAGACACTTATTAGCTGTATGACCCTGAGCAAATCATTTAATATTCGTCTGCCTCAGTATCCTCATCTGTGGGAAAAGGGGGTTGTAATAGCACCTACATTCCAAGGTCCTTGTGAGGATGACATGACATATTTGCAAAGTGCTTAGCATAGTGCCTAGCACATAGAAGGTAGTTAATAAATGTTTATTCCTTTCTATTCCTTTCCCATAAGCACTCCACTAACACTCTTTTTTCTTCTCTTTTTGGAATCACTGTCACACTCCATGCCCTACCCAAATCTTACCTTGTAACAAGTTATTAGAGTTGAGCAAAAAAAAAAAATACACAGTGACCATACTTAAAATTTGTGTCTCATTATGAAACTGTAGTCTATCACCTCTTTATCAAGCTAAGGGTAGAATATTTCATCATTGGTCTTCTGGAGTTATGATTAGTCATTTTATAAGGAAGAGGTTTTACATCTTTCAAAATTGTTTTTCTTTGCATTGTTTGAGTCATTGTGAAAATTGTGCTCCTAGTTCTGCTCACTTAACCCTGAATCAGTTCATGCATGACTTCTTGGTTTTCTCTGAAATTTCCATTTCATGATTTCTTACCATTCAATGGGATTACAATGCATTCATATGTCGTAATTTGGCTATTTCCCAGTTGAAAGGGACCCTTTGGTTTTTTTTTTATTCTTTTGCATAACAAATGGTGAAATTTTCCAGTTCTCCCAAATAGTTTTTCAAGTAGTCACTACTTTCTTCACTACTGGAAATGGATGAATGCATAAAAAAGCATTTATTAAGCACTTTATGCCAAACACTAGCTAAGTGCTTGGAATACAAAACAGCTTTATTAAACACTGTGCTACTGTTTTTCATTGCTTCTGGATCTTATATCCATATCAGTCTCACTGATTATCTATTTTATTTTTTACTAGTATCAAAGAATTCTGATTATTGCATTGTAATATATTTTGAATTCTGCTACTACTTGCCCCACTTATTTCCCAGTTTTTTTAAAAATTTATTCCACTTGAGACTTTTCATCTCTTCTTCTTCCAAATGAATTTTATTATTACTTTCCTTAGCTCTGTAAGATAACCCTTTGGTAGTTTAAAAAAAATTGCCTTATGTGACCATTGACACAATCATGTGATTTTTATTTTTGTTATAAACGTGTTTCAGTATTTATAATTATCCTTGTATTGAACAAACATGTATTAATAGTGTAACTGGAACCATGCCATCTCATATAATCTTACCATCATGATGATGTGGCCTTTGCTAATATCTTTCTCAATATTCTTGTATCAATGTTTATTTCAAATATTAGCCTATTTTTCTCTGCTTTATCTCTCCACGGCTTGGGCACAATGATCATATTTGTATCAAAGAATAAATTTGGTGGGAATTCTTTTTTTTAAATATTTTCCAATTATTAATGCAATATTTGAATTATTTTTGTTTGAATTATAGAATTCACTTGTTAGTCCATATGATGATTCTCTCTTTCTCCTCCCGCCATGGGAGTTTATTACTGGCTTATTCAATGTCTTTCTTTGAATTCTCTATTTCTCATTCTCTTAACCTGGACCTTTTATGTATTTTAAATGTTTATCCATTTTATTAAAATTATCAATTCTGTTGGTCTATAATTACGCCAAATATTCTAATTTATTTTATTTACTCTGTTCATAAATTTTATTTTTATTTATAATATTGATAATTGGCTTTTCCCTTATCAAGTCATTTTTTTAAAAAAATCATTTATTAATTTCTTCTATTGCATTCTTAGTATTTTTATTGTTATGTTCTAATGTTTCTTGTCTCAGGGAGTCTTCTTTGATCTATTCTATTATTCAGGGCATCTGTTACTTGTGTAAGGTTTCCTACCTTCTGTTCAAAGCTACTTATTCTCCTTATGCTTTCCTCTTGAACTGTTACTTTATTTATAATTCTATTTTTATTTCTTGATTCATGTTTTTCCAAATACTCTTCTAGACCCTGTGACCAAGCCTATTTTTCTTTCTCTCTAAGGTTCTACTTGTAGTTGTTGTGGAGTTAATCTCTTCTAAGTCAAATTCTGGGGCATCTCTTCATAATTTTCATATCTATTAACTCATGTCACATGTTCTGGTATTGCAATTTTTTTCCAGAGACAAGTTTCAGGCCCTCTGACATTTTGCCATGTGGTTGTTAGACCCTCTTCTGTACTGACTTTGATTTACTGTGTTCCTGAAATTGTCACTGGCTTCTACCTCCCTTGATATGTGTGTACTCAAATCAATGGCAGAGAGTTCAATACCGTTAGACAAAGGTCCACAGTCAGAAGGCCCCAGCTAGGATACTATTAAGGGCATCCATCCCCCCATGACATAAGAGCAAAGGCTTTCCCCCTCTCTCTGCCTCCCTGGCCCAGGCTTTACTACAGTATTTCATCCCTACCACCAAGTTCTCCTTTATCTTGACATTATTTCATCTTCCCATCCAATCTGTACCTCTATCATATGGACATTGCCATAGGGTTCTAGCCTGTTCAATTGAATTCATGCTTATTTTCCTGGTGGGAGAACTCTTTCCAGTACTTGAGGTTTCTGGCTTTCCTTTTGTTTGGTCCTGTGATAGATGAAGGAGCTTACTGTTGTTTGTCTTTAGATTTCTTTACCATTACTCTAGCTAGTGACTTTTTCCATATCATTAGTGGAGTATATTCAGGAGAACTCTGCTCTTCTATGACTCTCTCATTGTCACCTTAATAGCAAGTCTCAGGAAATTTGAATTTCCTGATGGCCTTAAATAGAGATTTAACCAGTGAGAGTACAGAAATAAAAGAAGTTTCTAATGTGATGACAACTCATAGAATGTAGGCAGAGGGTATTTTAATAATTAAAATTAAGAGGTGTTTTCATGGGGGAAAATGACAAAACAAATAAACCATTGGTTAATTTGATTTTAAAAAAGAAAGAAGAAAATCAAATTACCAGAATCAAAATTGAAATCCAATGCCAATGAAGATGAAATTAAAGCAATTATTAAAAGTTGTTCTGCCCAATTATATGCTGGTTAAATTAACAAACTAAGTTAAATGGATGTCTGTTTTTAAAAATATAAATTGCACAGACTAACAGATGAGGAAATATAATACTTAAAATAACTGTTTTAAAAAAGAAAATTGAACAATCCATGAATAAGTTCACTGAGAAAATAATCCCTAGGACCCGATGGATTTACATGTGAATTCTACCAAACAGTTAAGGAACAATTAATCCTAATACTATATAAACTATTTGAAAAACTACATAAAAGAATCCTACCAAATTCTTTTTATGATACAAATACATTTTTGAAACCTAATCCAGTAGTAGCAAAAACAGAAAAAGAAAACTATAGATCAATTTCCCTAATGAATACGAATGCAAAAAAATCAAATAAAATACTAGCAAGGAGATTAGAGCAATATATCATAAATATCATAAGTTATGAGCAAGTAATATTGCTACCAGGAATCCAGGACTGGTTCAATATTAGGAAAACTATCAGCATAATTGATCATATCAATAACAAAAACAACAAAAATCACATAAATAGATGCAGAAATAACTGTGACAAAATACAACATGCATTCTTATTAAAAACACTAGAAAGCATAGAAATCAATGGAGCCTCCTTAAAATGACAAGTAGTATCTATCTAAAAACAAGACCAAAAGTTATCTGTAATGGAGATGAACTTGAAGCCTTCTCCAAAAGGTCAGGAGTAAAGTAATGGTGTCCATTATTGCCACTATCATTCAATATTGTATTAGAAATAACAGCGAAAGCAATAAGGCAAGAAAAAGAGATTGATGAAATAAAAATAGATAATGAGGGAAAAACAGTCACTCTTTGCAGATGATATGATGGTATGCTTGGAAATCTCAGAAGAAATCAATTAGAAACGTAGTTGACACAATTAATAACTTTAGCAAAGTTTCAGAATATTAAAAAGTGCATAAAACCACCAGCATTTCTATATCCTACCAACAAAACCTAGCAGGAAAAGATAGAAAGAGAAATTGCATTTAGAGTACTTCCAGGAAGTAAAAATACATGGGTATCTACCTGTTAAAACAAACTCAGGGACTATATGAACATAATTTTGAAATTTTTCACACAAATCAAGATAGATTCAAAAGATTTGGAGAAATATTAACTGTTCATGAGTAGGCCAAATCGACGTAATAAAAATGACAATTCTACCTAAGTTAACTTGCTTATTCAGTTCCATACCAATCAAACTTCCAAAAATTTCATTTTGTAGAGCTAGAAAAAAATAGCAAAATTAATCTCAAAGAACAATAGGTCCAGAAAATCAATGGATCAATAATTAAAAAAAAAACATAAAAGAAGGTGACCTAGCAGTACCAGGTTTCAAATTATATTACAAAGCAGTGACCATTTTTTTAATCTGGCATTTTCTAAGAAATAGAGTGGTGGATCAGTGGAATAGAGTAGTTACACAAAATACAGTAGTAAATGACTATAGGAGTATAGTTTTTTTTATAAATGCAAAGATCTAAACTTTTGGTGTGAGAAATCACCATGTGACAAAAATTGTTGGGAAAACTGGAAAGTCATTTGGAAGAAACTAGACAAAGATCGATGTCTCATTCCATATACAAAAATAAGGTCAAAAAGGATAAATGATTTGGGTATAAAAGGTGATCTTGCAAGTAAATTAGGAAAACATGGAAAAATGTTTTTGTCATGTATATAGCTAAGAGAAGAGTTTTTAACCAAACAAGAGATAGAGAAGATTGCAGGAAATAAAATGGATAATTTTGATTAAATGAAATTAAATAGGTTTTGCATAAATAAAACTATTGCAGCCAAAATTAAAATGAAAATAGGAACCTGGGGGAAAAATTAAAAACAAATTTCTCTTACTAAGGCCTCATTTTTCAAATGCATAGAGAATGAAACCAAAATACAAGTCATTCCTCAGTTGATAAATGGTCAAAGAATATGAACAGGCAGTTTTCAGAACAAGAAATCAAAGCTATCAATAGTTACTCAAAAACGCTCTAAATAACCATTGATTAGAAAAATGTAAATTAAAACAACTTTGTGATACCATCTCATGCCTGTCAGAACGTCTAATATTACATAAAAGGAAAATGATAAATACTGGAGGTGATATGCAAAAATAGAGATGTTAATGCACTATTGGTGGAGTTGAACTGGTCAAACCAATTCTGGAGAACAATTTGGAATTATGCCTAAAGGGCTACAAAACTGTATACCCTTTGACCTAGTAATACCACTCTAGGTGTGTACAACACAGAGATCAAAGAAAAGGGAAGTGGACCTGTTTGTAGAAAAACATTTATAGCACCTCTTTTTGTAGTGGTAAAGTATTGGAAATTGAAGGGATTATGATCAACTGGGGAATGACTGAACTAATGATGGCATATGATTGTGGTGGGATACTATTGAGCTATAAGAAATGATGAAGTAGGACAGTTTCAGAAAAACCTGAGGTGACTTATATGAATTAATGCAGAGTGAGGTAAATAAGACCAGGAGAACATTATGTACATTAAGAGGAACATTACAAGGACAATCAACTGTGAAAGACTTAGCTACTCTGATCAAGACAATGATCCAAGACAGTTCCAAAGAACCCATGATGAAAAATGCTTTCTATCTTCAGAGGGAGAATTGATGAACCCTGAGTGGAGATTTAAGTAAATTTTTTTCAAACTTTCTTTGTTTTTCTTGTTTGTGTTTGTGTGTGTGTGTGTGTGTGTGTGTGTGTTTTCTTTTCCAATATGGAAATATATTTTGCATGACTTCACATGTATAATCAATATCCTATTGCTTGCCTTCTCGATGGGTGGTGGAGGGGCAGGAAAGAGGGTGAGAATTTAGAACTCAAAAATTTTTAAATGGATATTAAATGTTAAGGTAAAACATTAAATGTTAATGTGATTGGGAAATATTTAATGAAATGAGCAAAAAGTGATTAGAAATTTGAAGAGAAAAATATATATTTACAATTGTGCTAATAAATGACTATAAATTCAAGATGGGAATGGAATCCACTGGTAGTTGATCAATAATTGGCAATGATACCTTTTATAATATTTCTTCAAAATGTCCTTTAAAAAACATTCAGGTCACTGTGCGGTCTTTGATATTACAATAATCTCCCTATTGATGTGGCTGGAGGCTATAATGTACACTATAAGGTACACAGAATATACATTATGACTCTTACAAAGAAGCTTCCAGCCAAGCATCTCAAGAGGTAGCTTGGAAGAAGTGGATTCAAATTATTATCTAAGATAGCCATCATTTGAAAAACCCAGCTATTTAAAGTTTTTACCAGGTTTTTCCAGGTATTGTCTAAGGACCTGATAATTTACAAGACAGTATCAATCCATTTATATGCAGACATGTTTTTTTCTGTTCACATTGTGAGAAATGGTAGGAGGAGTTTTGTTTCCATAGGATAGTGATAGCTGATTGTAAGTCCGGTGACTGGTTCTAATCAGAACTTTGATCAAGCAGAAACCAGGCTTCTGATTGTGTGAAAGGTTAGAGGCTTGCATGCATGTTTAATAGGCTGCTTGAGGAGGGCATGATGAAGGCAGTCAAGGGGTTGCATCTGGCCAAATTGGGAGTCAATAAAAGGACTGGCTTTTGTCTGAATCATTGTACATTCCTGTACTCTGTTCAGGGCATGTACCCATCTATTCAGAAAGGATAAACGTACACTATAATGAAAATCTCCCTGGCTTCCCAACGAGTATTGTTTATTCCTAGAGAGTTTGTGTATTTATAACAACATCAAATCTATAAATTTGTCTTTTGTTTTAAGGCGGGGGAAATGAAGAAAAGTTTGAGCATCTCATCAAATAAAATATCCTTGAAACAAGTACATTAAACAATGATGGTAACAAGGACCATCCTCCGCCATCACCAGTCATCTTGATTTTTTTCTTGCCACTGGACTTTGGTGACTCTGTGGGAGAGAGTGAGGCTGATGACTTTGTGTAGCTCTGCCTCGCTAAAATACAATTCATACCCAAGTGAAGACATCACCCTCCTGATGTCATTGGTCCTCTTAGAGGATCAAAGACGAATAACAACTAAAAAAACAATAATTTTTTTTAAATAAAAGCAAAGTGAATTAATGGCCAACATGTGTGACATAATGAAAAATGTTGCCCCCTAAAAAGTTATAAGAATAACTTCTGTCTCTTTTTTGTAGAAGCAGTGGCCTATCAGTGTGAAACAATGCATAGAATTGTGCTTAGTTGGCAATTGATTGTTTGCTGAACTGGTGGTTTCTTTTTCTTTTTACTGTCTGTTATAACAAATGGCCCTCTGTGTCACTGGGGCAGATATTTTGGAAAATGAGATTTACATAGAAATAAAATACATCAATATTTTTTAAAAGAAATAAGGAAAAAATGCTCATATGTGTTTGGTCATACCATTTTTCATCTTTACAAAAGTTCCATGGTAAGATGAAATTTGGTGAAGAGTACAGGGGCACTTTGGAGAGAATACTACGTATTTGAAAGAGCACTGACTTCAGCCCTTTGCAAATTCAATTCTTATGCATCTTTCTCTCTGTACAATGTGGAAATCACACACAAACACACACACGCACACACACACACACCCTTTTTTAATAGGCACAATGGGACATGCACCTATTATTCTCTTGCTTGAAATATATTTACTACCTACTGTATTTATCTCTTCTATTCAAAACTTCTTACATTTGAACATGCACAATTACACTTCAGATTAGCAGCATGAGGTTGTTTCATGCAAATATTCATTCTCCTACTGAATAAAACATGCATAGAGTTTTTAGTGATTGCTATAAAGAGGAATATTACATACAATACAGATCAGTCCCTCAATATTTAACAGATGATTTGGCAACAATTCTATTGTTTGTGGATTCTACTATACCAACTAAAGTCACAGAAAGGACAAATGCAACATACCCTTTCAAAAACAAACCAAGGAGCAGCTGGGTGGCATAGCAAAAGCTCCAGTCCTGGAGTCGGAAGGACCTGAGTTCAAATACAGCCTCAGACACTTGACTCTTACTAGCTGTGTGACCTTGGGCAAGTCACTTAACCACAATTGCCTTGCCTTCCCCCCTACACAAAAGCAGTGTCTTTCTCAAAAGTATTTTGTATAATGGCCTCTAATGGTCCTAAATTTGTTTCTCCTACCCCTCTAACTGCTTTTCTCAGAGCTCAGCCAGGCTCAAAGCTAAAGGAGTTTCAAAAAAGCTTAGAGCTCAAGTTCCAGAAAAATATGGGTCACAAAGTTCCTTATTGATAAATTTTACTATATCAGTGAAGATCACAACCAATTCTTGCATTAGTAGCTAGGACTAAATAATTCCTGTTTGCAGGTGATTGAGCCTGTTTAAGGAGGCTTTTCAAGAATTGTCTTCAAGCACATTAGAGAAGACTGCTTCTTGAAGGACAGGCAGTTACCAGGCCATTGTTCTTTATCTTTGACTCAGTAGTACCTGTCAGAGCTTACATTCTATTGGCATAGCCTTAGGAACTTAAAGTCAGCTCCATACCATGTTGATGCTTTGAAGAAAAACTTTAGCTGATGACTTTTCTGATACATCCTCTGCATTAAACAGGCTTCTGTGTACTGAACTGCGGACCTATTCAACAGTAAAAGATGCCATTATTCTATGCAGTATGTTGCAATCAAATGGAAAGAACCCTAAGCTTGAAGTCACAAGACTTGGATTGAAGCCAATGCTAACCTCATAAAATTTCAGACTTGGAAGGGTCCTAAGCGACCATCCAGTTTAACTCATACAGTACTTGAAAAAATCCTCTCCACAACATATTCCCAAAATGGTCATCCAACTTCTTCTCCAAGGTCTCCAATAAAGTCTATGACATTCTGAGGTAGACCATTCTATTCTGGATAGATCTGATTATGAAAACCAGACTTAACTGGCTTCTTTGCCTCTTTGCCTATTGCTCCTTATTTTGCATTCTGTGGTCAAACAGAAAAGGGGCAATCCTTTTTCCAGTGGATACATCTTGAAATCTTGGACAACTTATTTTCCCCAAGTTTTCTCTTCTCTCCTTTAAATAACCCCAATTCCTTTGACTTATTCCTATATAACATGATTTAGAGACCATTCACCAATCTGGTTGACCTCCTCTGTAAACGTTCTCTGTGATGTGACTTTGGGCAACTCACATTATCTCTCTAATCCTCAGTTTACTCCTATGTAAAATGGAGAAAATAGTACTTGTACTACTTACCTTATAAGATTATTGTGAACTTTTGTAAACCTGGAAGTACAATGCAAATATGAATTATTATTGCCATGTGCAACTTTGTGCCTGTGGGGAAATAAATATATTCTGGTCTGCAAACAGCCTCCAAAACTAAACCGTTAGAGTACAAGCCATTAGTGCTTAGGGAGCACCTGTTACTTGATGTAAGGTGGGAGATTCTGGCCTCAGCCGTAGATTTGACTTATCATATGGTCTGAGAAGAGGGTCCATTCTCTGCCGGTCTTATCAAAGCAAAATAGTAATAGACATCATTCTCTTCATCTAGCTTTCCTATGTTCATCCAAGTCCATTTATTTATTTTAGTTTACAGAAATAAGCCCTTAAGAAAGGCATTATTAAAATGAAGTCCATAAACTTCTCATTCTTGTTGTTCCTAATACTCTGATTTCAACAAGACTGGTTTCCTTTATAATTCTATTTGTTTGATTGAAGAGCTCTGTTCTGGGTTCTCTTCTTTTCTCCCTTGTACTAGTTCACTTTGCAATCTCATCAGTTCTCATGGTTTTAATCATCATCTCTGTGCAGATAATTCTCAAATCTGCTTGTCCAGCCCTAATTTCCCCTTTGACCTCTAGTTTTGCATTTACAACTGCCTTTCAGACATATCAAACTAGATGTTCCATAGACAAACTCACTATGTCTAAAACTGAATTCAATATCTTTCTTTTCAAACTTCCCCCTCTACCTAACTTACCCGTTACTGTCAAGGGTACTACCATAGTCCCAGTGACCTATGCTGACAACGTAAGTGCCATGCTCAATTCTTCACCCTCTCTTGCAGATGTGCATGCACCCACGACCACCCCCACACATCCACCTACCCATCATACACACACACACACACACACACACACACACACACACACACACACACACACATCTACCCATCTAATCAGTGGTCGAATCTTATTATTTCTAATTTCATAATATCTCTTTCATATACCCCTTCTCTCTTCTGATATTACCCTCATCCTGGTGCAGGGCCTCATCATCACATCCCTGAACTACTGCAGCAGACTACTGGTTATTCTCCCTAACTCATCTTTCCCCACTGTAATCTATCATTCTGTCAACTGTCAAACTAATCTTCCTAAAATGCAGGACTGACCATATCACCCCTTTATTCCGTGAAGTCAAGTGGCTTTATTAACACCTGCGATCAAACATAAGATGTTGTTTGGCTCTTAAACCTTTTATAATCCAACCCCTTCCTACTGTCCCAGCCTTATTCACTCTCCATGTGTACTGTGGAATCCAACGACACCCGTCTTCTTGCTGTTCCTTGACCAGACACTTCGCCTCTGCACTCTGAACATTTTCACTGCCTGTCCCTCATGCCTTCAATGCTCTCCCCTCTCGTTTCCAATTCCTGCTATCTCTATGTGAAAAACAAAAGAAGGAATTCTGTTTCCACAGGATTAAAACTATTCCCCCCTAATGAGCTGTTTGAGGGGGAACATATGAAGTAAGAGAACATGAAGTGGGCAGTTCAAGAGGTCGGATCTAGCCAGTGGAGAGCAAGGGGGGAAATTCAAATTGGGAACAGCATAAAAAGTGTTGCATTTGTCTGAGCAATCATACTCCATTAGTGCACTACCCATTCATTAGGAATGTAAAGTAAATGTAAAATAAAATGAGAACTTTCCTGGATTCACGAGTATTGTTCTTCCTAGATTAAGCACGTTTCTCACAACTGGATTCTTTCAGTGTTCACATCTCTAGCACTGCCTCCTGCTCAGGGTCTTTTCTAATTAGTTTTCTCTCCTCTTTCAATTTATCTAGCTTTATCTATGAACATATGTGTATGCTTCCAATAAAAGTTACACTCCTAGGTGACCGGAACTGGCTTTCCTCTCATCTTTGTATCTCTAGTACCTAGCATAGTACCTTATATTTAGTAGTAACTTTACAGAATTGAGTTAGATGTGTTTATGCAGTGATGATCATATCAATTTGGGACACAAAGGACTACTTTGTATTATTCTGCATATATTTTGCATTTACATATATTTACCCAATGTTGTATCCCCTACATACAATGTAAGCTCCTTGAGGTCAAGGCTTGTTTTGTTTTTGCCTTTGTATCTCTGGTACTGGTACTTAGCACAGGGCCTAAGCATTTGTTGACTTTAATTCAATCGAACTTACTGCTTTGTATTCTGCACATTTTCAAAGCATTTCACACAAAGGGAAGAAAGTAGAGAATGAGAAGAGAGGGTTGCTTTAAGGAGATAGGCTCATTTTTCTCCTATAACCTAGTCCCACAATACTTCCTTCAACCCGCTGGCTATTTCACCACAGGGAAAGGAAAAGATAATAAACATTCTGGCAGTAGAATTAGAAATAACTGGGGCACTAATTTTGAGAAATTAAGGTCTCAGGTTGTTGGTCCCAGCATTTTCATTTACATTAACAAATCTTAATGCACTGTGAACCTCATTAGTAAACACTAGCTTTAAAGCATTCTATAATTGAGTTTAGCTATTGTTCAAGTAGCCTACAGACCAAAGGCTGCTAACTTGGTTAGCAGTTCACCTTTCTTCTTAAAGTATGTTCCCAATTAAGGATGTTCAGATTTATACCTAGCTATGTGCTCTAATTATTATATATGTTAAAAATTGTGGAAGTAGAGCTGGAATTGACCTAGGAGAGCTTCCAATGCATCTTCTTCTCTGGTCTTGGATTCAAAAGATCGGGGTTCAAGTCCTGGTTCTGACATTAGTGCTAGGCAAGTGTCAACTTTCTTGAGCCTCATTTTCCCATCTGTGGGTCAGAATTTTTCAAAGAGCCATGATTCTGCAAACATGGGGCCTCCATCCAGTAATGCATACTGCAACACTTCAATGCAATAGCAGCCTTTGTGAGTTTATGTGCCTGAAAAATGTATTAATCTTAGCTAGGGTCATAACCAGGAGACAGACGTGCAGTCTATCACCAGAACCATATTTGAAAATGTTTTTCCTGACAAATGTATGGATATATTTAGTTTTGACACTGCAGAAAGTTTCTAGAAACATAAACAAGCCCATTTACAAAGTATATTCTTAAAGATTGTTTTATTTTTGATTATTAAAAGAAAAAGAATACACCCTTTAATGTTGTCGATATGGTACCAAAATTAATCATTGTAACTTAGGAGGGTTTTGTTTCCTCTTCATGTTCTAATCACTTTGCATATTATTCATTTGTCTTGCTTTCATTGGTCTGTATCACTTCATACATGTCTTCCCAATTTTCTCAAGCACCTTCAATTCATGGTCTTGAAACATCTCTCTCCACACTTCCCTAACACATAACCATATCTCATAATTCAAACCTACAGAATGCTATCAAGACCTCTGATCCTACAGTCCACAGTATAAATGAAAACACCCTAGCCTGCGAGTCAGATGACCTGATTTTGAGGATTATTTCTGCCACTTACAAGCTGTATGAACATAAGCAAGATATTTTACCCCTTTGAGTATTAGTTCCCTTATTTATAAAATATGAATAATTCTCACAATTTATCTTGGTATATACTACATATTTGATTTGATTAATTAATAACTAGTCCTGAGTTCAAATCCTGTTTTAGATACTTAATTGTTGTATGATGCTGGACAGGTCATCTAACCTTTGTCAGTCTCAGTTTCTACATCTGTAAATGGGGACAAGAATAGTACTTGCCTCACAGAATTACTGTGAGAATTATGAGTTATTTTATGTAAACCACTTTACAAAATGGAAAACCCTAGATAAATGTTAGCTAGTCATAGCAATAGCAGTCATGAAATATGGCTTGGTTGAGATGATAGGGAGCTGTGGTAGAGGGAAGGGCTCAAAGTCATTAGGTAGTCTGTTCTTTCTGGCCATTTTTTGGACTGTGTAGCAGAACCAATTGGAGCATTTCCCCATATGTTCAATCATTTTATGAAGCTCTCCATTTATAACACACTAGTCTATCAGTTGTGTGCCAGGTGTCATTTTGTAAAAATCATTATTGTTTCTAATCTTGTTTCCTAAAGTGATTTATACTTTGTATATACTGTGAATTTCTTAAATTTTCAAAATTCCTCATAACTAGGTCAATAATGCAGAGTTTTTGCTGTGTATATAACAAGCTAACTTTTAAATCTCAGCTACAGAATTTTA
>CM053624.1:303193069-303210111 GCA_028646595.1 Phalanger gymnotis
TGTTTGTGGGTTGTGAGGTCTGGTACATGCCACAGCTGAGTAATTCTGCGAGCTCGGGCACCCTCGGCTCCACTCCAGGTCTCGTCGGTCCGCAGTCTGCTGCACCGCGCGCTGGGCTCTGCTTGGCTCAGCTCCGCTCCCCTCGGCTGGGGGCTGGGAGTTCTGTTCTGGACAGACCTTACCCCGAGACCATCCAGGCAGACCTGGGCTGGAGTCCTGCTTCCCTCTGCCCCTTTGTGGATTCTGTAGTTCTAGAATTGGTTCAGAGCCATTTTTTCATAGGTTTTTGGAGGGTCTTGGAGGGGAGCTCACGCCAGTTACTGCTTTCCAGTCGCCATCTTGGCTCCGCCCCTCTGCTCTTCACTATTTCATGCAACTGTATCCTGATATTTATATTCAAACATTGTCACTGAGAGACTATTTGTGTTAAATATATGTAATTTTGCATCAGTGATCATCTTGAGATTGTGGAAAACACCTGACAATTTGTTAATAAAATATAACTTATATTTCTTCCCATTCAGTCCTGGGCCATCTCCTTGTTTATCTGTCATGCCTATACAGGCAAGAGGTCATGAAGGCCTAAACTAGGTGATGCTGTGTAAGTAGAGAAGAGGAGGCAAGAGAGATTACTCACACATTTGGAGTGAGAGTGAAGAGACAAGGTGAATATTGAGGTTGTGAAGAGGGGAGACTGGAAGGTTTCCTATGAATTCAGCATGGTAGGTTTGTGAGGGGAGAAGGTAATGCATTTTGGATGTGTTGAGTTTGAGATACCTGTGGACCATCTGTTGTGCCCAGCTCCCCCACCCACCCCCTCCCTTAGTTTCTCCATCTTGCCCCAGCTCACCCCACTGTTTGTACTCCCATCTCCACGGACCCCACTGTTTGTGTTCCCTTCTCCATGGAAATAATCCTGCCTCAGTTTGTCCCATTGTTTGTGTTCCCATCTCCATGGAAATCAAATTGTGTTCTTTCCCTTTAAGTACCCTGACTCTACCCCTGCTTGGGGCTGTTTGATTTGAGTCTTTACTCCAAACAGTCGCGTGCTTGAATAAATCCACATCCAAATTTACGTCGGGGTCTTGCTCGTTTTTTTTTCGGCACAACACATCCAGTCTGAAATGTTTACTAGGCAGTTGTTGATGCAGTAGTAGAGCTCAGGAAAGAGAGTAGGTCTCTAAATACATATCTAAGAGTGATCTAATAGTGATAATGATTGAACACGTGGGAATTAATAAAAAACACCAAATGAGAGACTGTAGAAAGAAAAGCGAAGGGGGCCCAGGACAGAACCTTGAGGGTGCACATAAGAATTATTTGTTATGATGTGAATGAAGAATCAGCAAAGGATGTTGAAAAGTCAGATAAGAAGGAGGAAAGTAACAAGAGAGTGAAATGTCTTGAAAACCCAGAGAGGACAGATTTTACAGGAGGTGAAAGTGGTCAAAAGTGTCTTAGGATACAGAGAGTTCAAGAAAAAAGAGAAGTGAGAAAAAGCCATTAGATTTAAAAAATGAGACATCATTAGTCTCTTTGAGAGACAAGTTTCTGTTGAGTAATGAGGTCAGAATCCATATTAAGAAGGTTTAGAAGAGAGCAAGTGGAGAGGAAAGAGAACTAAATGGAAGGATGACCCACAGGTTCTCCTGGGAGAGACAAATAAAGGAGACATCAGAGTTGTTTTCATTATATGTATAAAGATAATAATAAACATTATTTCACGTCAATAAGAAGACTAGAGACATAATTTCAGCTTGAGTTGCATGATGTCTAATAAGAAATTGATAAGATCCTCCAAATCCAGTCATATCAGCTAGATACATGGATAATAATCAATCACTACAAGGAAAAATATTGATTTGATCCCTGTATTGGGAGGAAAAAAATAATAAGCACACCATACACTTTTATAATTATAATTGACAAAATACTTTTATATGTATTACATTATTTGAAACTCACAATGACCTTTTCAGATAGATAGTGATGGCATTATTACTCTCATTTTACAGATGAATAAATTGAGGCTCAGACCATACTTGTCTATGATCACCCAGCACCTCCATTAATTCATTTACCTCTTACAATTATGATTCTTTTCCCAGCACTTAACTGAAACTACTTTCACCAAGGTAAAATAACGTCCTTCTAATCCCCAAATCCATTGGTCTTTTTGTTTAGTTATTTTCCTTGATTTCTCTTTGGCATTGTCATTTGCCCATTCCCTCTTTGACATACTTTACTTCATTGGTTCCTATATCCTAGATGCTTATGGTTCTACTCTTGCCTATCTGTCTACTCTTCCCTATCTCTTTAGATGGGTCCTCATTTTTCCAGCTCTTAAACATGGATGTCTTCCAAGGATTTATTTCAAGTTATATTTTATTCTCTCTATATTCTCTATTTATTCTTGCAAAGTCTCCCTGGTGATCCTGTCCCATATTGTTTACTGACTGCTAGATGTCATTACACGGGTCCACTTACACCACAAACTTAGCATGACTAAAATTGAACTCATCACCTTCCACCACATCATGTTCTTCCACTGCCTACTTTGTTTCTTTCAAAGTAATACCATCTTCCCTAAGCCTTGACTTAAAAGCTTAGAGTAATCTTTGGCTCATTCCATTCAATAAGCTAGCATTTGGGCAAGAGTATTTGGTCCTTTCACCCTTTACCCTAATATAGTCAATTGCTATGTTTTGTGGTTTCTATATCAATGAGGTCTCATATCTTGCTCCACTCTCATGACTCTCTATTTCTGCTGCAATCAACCTATCATAAGACTCATTTCTCCTTAACTGGACTAGTGTAATAGTCTCTTAATTGATTTTCCTGCTTCTATTATGTCCCAACTCTAATCTATCGCCCACTATGTTCTCATAAGCAATCATTTAAATACATTTGTTTATTCCCATTGCATTAACCCTAACTCTGGAACCTCATCTCTCAATATCTAGATGCTTGTAATTGCCTCTTAATTGATCTACTTGCCTCTATTGTATCCTCATTCCATTCCATTATTTGTTCTTCTAGTGAAGTAATCTTCCTAATGCACTTCTCTGAAGACCTCACTCCTCTACTCAAAAACCCTCGGTGGCTCTCTATTACTTGTTAAATTACATCAAAGCCCTCAAATCTGGAATTCAACATCCTCCACAATTTAGCACCATTCTACTTTTCCTTTTCTGCCTTATTTCTATGACTCTTCTTGTATCATTTCATCAAATTGGATTTTACCCACATCATCCACCTTGCATCGAATGGATTTTAACACCCATCACAATTTCTTGAATTTCTACAATTCTTCCAAAGTCTGACTTAGATGCCATTTTCTCCATGAAAACACTGGATCTCTTTACGTAAAAATATTCTTCTATTCTTCCTGAAATTTCTCATAGCACTTTAAAATTTTTTTCTACTTGTTTTATTTTATTTTTAATTTTTTTCTTTTAAAAAATTTATTTAATATTTTTAGTTTTCAACATTGATTTCCACAAGATGTTTAGTTACAAATTTTCTCCCATTTTCTACCCTCCCACCACCCTAAAATGGCATAAATTCTGATTGCCCCTTTCCCCGGTCTGCCTTCCCTTCTATCACCCCACTCCCTCTACCCCTTATCCCTTTTCTCTTTACTTTGTTATAGGGCAAGAGAGATTTCTATAGCCCATTGCCTCTCATAGCACTTTAAATAGATCACTTCTTTGCACTTATCTTAACTTTACTTTTATCATAGCTATGTCTTCCCCTGCCAGATGGAATTTTTTTGAGAGCAGGTTCTCTGTTTTATCTGTTCCTATATTCAGTGCCCTGGTCCAGGGACTTGCATGTGCTAGATTCTTAACAGATGTGTCCTGAATGAAATAACAGTAAGTCTTCAAGTATTCTATTCTTCCTCTATCATTCTTTTGAACTATATAAACAATGTTTAAAATTTGAAACCATCCACAAAAACAAAATAATGCACATACAATTTCATGGCATCAAAATAAGGGAAGAGATTGAGATTTGGGTTATAGTTGACATCTTCCTCCTTCCATCAATCAGTTCAGTATTTCTATTCACTGACTGAGTCACTTTGGAGTGAATCAGTTTGGGTTTTTGCTATCCCTTCCCTTTCCTTCACTCTCTATCCTGGACATCATAGGCTGAGAATTTAATTTTCAATGGAATAAAAGTCAATGGTAGCAGTGAGTCTAGCCTTCATGAGTCATCAGGACCATGGACAAAATTGCTTCTCCACCTGATAAGCCCATAACAACCTCCCATATCTTGAGAAATATAATTTATTCAGTATCTTCGGCTCATTAACTACCCTACTATCACTTACATTCCTTTATCTTCCTTTTTCGTTGTAGATTTATTTCTCACTTTTGCTAAAAGACATAATTTTCAACAAACTTTACCAAAATTAGGAAACACATAGAAAAATCAAGTGTAACATATACTTTGTACTCCATTGCTTCTAGGCAAGCAAAGAATAATTTGTTTTTGTATCTTGTTCCCCCAGGGCCAGTTCTAATGGCTAATGTTTGAGGCCTGCAGGAATCAGTTTCTGATCATAAATATCTTGGCTGTCAGCTACAGCAGAAAACAAAAAGAGAAAGCCTAAATTAAAATTAAATGTGGTTCTCGATGGACAGAAGGCTTCTTGCTTGGGTCTATAGATTGATTTCTTACCTATCATCAACTTGAAATCTCTGTTTACATTCTTTCTTGCCAATTCAGTGTACACTCACAACTTGAACACTTATTAGTCCCTGAAGCCCCCACTTTTATTGGGAACAGTTGCTATTTAAAGCCTATTAAGGCCCTTGTGTCCTAGAGACAGGTGACAAGAATACTGGCATGGCTTTTGTCATTTCCCCCCTCTATTTACCTTCAAAATGCCAATTCTACATTCTACTTTGTGACCTTCCTCTTTATCTTCCTTTTAGACCAAAGGTTCTTTACCTGGGCTTTGTAAACTTGGTTTAAGTTTGATTTTCTTTGTAATATTATTAATTTAAAAATATTATTCTGAGAAGCGGTCCATAGGATATACCAGCTGGCCAAAGACTCCATGACCCCAAAAGTTTACAGACCCTTGCCCTAGACACCTTTCCTCTTAAAAAGTAAACTGAGAAAATGAAGCTATGTCAGAGTAGGAGCTAAAATTACAGCAGTTCTTTTTGCAGTGGTACAGACTTGGAAACAAAGGGGGTGCCATTCAATCAGGAAATGGCTGAACAAATTATAGTATTTGAATGTATTGAGATCATTACAAAGTAAGAAATGACAAAAGGGGTGGCTTGAGAGAAATAATAGAAATAATATGGGAAGAATAATGCAAAGTGTGAAGAACCAGAACAATAATTTATACAGTAAAAGCAACATTGTGACAAAAAAACATTTTTGAATGATTTAAGAAGTCTGATCAATGCAATAACTACCAATTATTTTTTGGGGGGGTTATAGGAGGAAGATGAGAGCTAGTGACAGTTACATCAAAAAGAAGAAAAGAAACAAAAGAGAGCAATTAAATCACTTTAAAATGCACAGAAGATAACAGAAGGAAGTTAAGAAACAGACAAGCAAGTCAATTTTGAAAGTAACATGTTGAATTTATTGTGTACAAAAAGGAAGCTGTACTTAATAGAGATTTGTGGCTTCACACCTAATCCTCTTTTTCTGTTCTACTTTGTATATGAAAATGTTATTATTATTATTTTAGTGTACATTAAATTCATAATTAAAGAAAAGATAAGGACTAAAATCTTTCCCCACTCTGGTTACCTTAACCACATATTGATACTAGGAAAATCCTGTGTTCACGTAATTGGTTTCACCTGTGAAGTTTACTTCCTTTTTTATGAATTAGTAGACGTCTTAAGATAGATGTATATTGGCAACACTGAATGTTCAAGAACTGCAGACAATTCTCACTGAATTTCAGAATTTAAAACTCATTCTAATTAAACTATGATAGGAAATAGACAAAGACATAGGAGTAGATTGCAGTTCCTGGCAGGGAATGAGGTAGGAGGATTGTGATTATGTGAACTGGCGTAAAGCCAGCACAGGGTAAATTACTACCATGAGATCTTTTGTCAGCACAAAGAATTAAGACCTTTACTTTGCATCTCACCTAAGAGGTAATGACAGATTCTACCCAACTGATAAGGATTTTTACGTATGGATAATTGCTATTGGCAAGGTATTTTCTTAGGGGGTGGGATTGAACAATAGTCCAGGAAGGACCAAATGTTTTGTCTCTGAAAGAACAGTTCTCTTTTGCTAAATAGAATTCTCCTGATTCTTTTATTTTGGTAGAGCTGAGTGACCTGGTCAGACATAAATTGCAATAACTCTCCAGAAAAGACATTTCATTGTACAAATATTCCAGGCATGACGGACAATGGCAAAAGTAAATAAAGGCCAAAGCTCTTATCCTGTACTAAGCATGCTTTCACCTATGATATTCTACTTAAGTTGCTATCATTGAAAAATAATGTTTACCCAAACTCAAGAAGAAAAGCTATTTTGGGACACCTTCGTTCATAAAATGTAGGAGGATAAAATAAAAATAGCTGTAATATAGCTATTCCCACAAATGGAAACAGAATATGAGAGAAGAGGGCTTTTCTAGCATCTGCTAAATGTAACTAGCATAGAGGGAACATGCCACCATGGAGAGAATACTGAAAGAGGAGAGAGGAGACTTAGTTTATAGCCATAATCCTTCCCCTCATCCATTATGTTTCCTTTGGGAGGTCATTTAGTCTCCCCAGGCCTTACTGTCCTCTTCTATAAAATGAGGGGCTGGACTAGTTTCAATGCAACAAGCATTTATTACATACTTTCTAAGTACTTTTGCACACTCTTGGTGCTACCAAGACAAAACAAAATAGCCCTTGCTTTTAGAGGCTTAAATTCTTCTAGAACAAGGGTTCTTAACATTTTTTGTGTGTCATGCATCCCTTTAGAAGTCTGATACAGTCTATGGATATCTTTTTAGAATAAAATTTGTACACCACATCACAAAGCAACCCAATTCCACTGAAATAGTTATAAAATATACATTTTTAAAAATTTACAAACCTCAAGTCAAGGATTCCTTTTCTAATGTGCACTGCTTAGTAAACTCAAAGTAAAATGCATAGATTGTTAATAACTGAGGACATCTAGCACCTTTTATATTAACCATATCTAGAAAAAGGAAAAATAGTACAGAACAAGAATCAGAGGTCCCCAAGACAATGTATTGGGAAGAGGAGTCACTCTGACTCTAAATTTTTCTTTTAAATTTCAATTTTCTTATTGTCATACGAATTTTTTTTGAGAACGTATCTCCTTGTTTATCACCTAGGCTAGACTAGTGTAGCAGCCACTCATGGCCCTAATCACACTGTTGATCAGCACATAGGTTTGACCTGTTTCATTTCTGACCTGGGACAGTTTGGCCCTCATTAGTAAGCCTGATGTCACCCAACTCCAGAGGGTTCATCATATCAATGCCAGATATAGTGTGAACATGTGATCAATTTAGACTACCACAACTCAGAACTCTCGAGCTCAAGTGATCCATCCAGCAGTCTTAGTATCTCTGGTAGTAGGGACTACAAGCTTATGTTACTATGTCAGGAGTGATGTGTATATTGTACTTGTCCCCTTTGACATATTGGAGGACCCAGGATCTCATTAATGTTGGTATTCCCTCCTCTGATTTAGATGAAATGCCTTCCCTTCCTTTATGTTTTTTCCCCCTCTCCTATAAATACTTCATAAATCATTTGTCTAACATATGCGGGGGAGATGGAGAGAGATTAATTTATAAAGCACTTACTATGTGCCAGGAACTCTGCTAAGTGGTTTACATACAATATCTCATTTGATCCTCACAATACCCCTGAGAGGAAGGTGTTTTAATTATCCCCAATATATAGTTGAGGAAACTGAACCAAATGGAGATTAAATGACTTGCCCATTGTCACACAACTTATAAGTTTGAGGACACATTTGAAAGTAGTTTTTCCTGACTCCAGGCCTGGTTCTCTATCCACTGTACCACCTCATTGTCTCTATGAGTTCACTATTGCATCCTTCTAATATTTAGTGGTACCAATATAACACTTATGCTATCCATTGTCTTCCCCTCTATTTCTACATGATTGGCTTTTTTCTTTTTCTCCGTGCACATTTACTTTATTATACAGTTCCTGTAATTTCATATGCCTGAGGCTGGTAGCATGATCAGCCAGTTTTCACACACTATACATCGTGTGTGAATTTGCCCTTTGGGTCACCTGCTATTTTGGTGCTTATGGTACCTAGCACCTAATAAATAGTAAATAAATGGTTATTGATTTAATTATACTGTGATTATGACAAGAGGATAGTCGTTGTTCAAAATTTAAACTAGCAAGCAGCCTGGAATCACTGAAAGCATTATGCAATTTCCTAATTCTAATTTATCCTTCTTTCTTCTTAGTAATATGATTCATTTTATTTTCTCCATTCCCAAATCACTGTCGATCTCATAGGTCTGTTCAAGATTTATGCGTTGATTGGCCAACTCAATGAGACAAACCATGGGAGACCTCACATATGCCCTAGAAATTCCTCCCATTTAAGCTCCATCCTTTTCTACTAAACCTTTGCCAATACCTATACGCAACACAATTCACAGTAATCTGTGCCTCCAGTGTATTCTTCTACATTTCTTAGTGATTTTACTGCTCTTTTAATATCTAATTTTAATTCTATTCTATTTTGCTGATCATCATGGCTAGCTTCTAAGCCTCAGCAGGTTGAGCCCCTTAGCTTTAGTTTCATTTCTATCATATAGCATCATAAATTTTGAAGTGAAAAAGACTTTAGAGGCATTACAATACAATATCATCATTTTCCATAAAAAGGAAACAGGTCTAGAGAATTCAAGTGACCTGGCAAAGTTTACAAAGTAACAAGTGGTATAGTCAGCATTTGAACACAGGTCTTGTTCCCAAATTCAGCACCCTTTCCATTGTGCCATGCTGAAGAGCTTGCTAAAATCCTTTTTTTTATGTAAAATCTAATGCTTATTGTTTACATTTGATTTTAATACCTTTATCAAGATTATAATACAAGTTCTCCATAAAGCTCTATTTTGAGATTTCATATTACGAACTCTAGTCACTTAGGAATGTATCGCATACATAAATAATGCTCCCATAGAATTATTTGACCTCTGTACTGTTTCACCTTAAAATTATGTTTCTATGAGATCACTAAATGTCAATAAGTAGGGCATGCCTTCATTTATTTATATCCCACCTGAAAATCAACATAGGACCTTGCACTTATTAGGAACTCAGAAAACACTTGTTGAATGAATGTAGCAATCAAAGGATGAATACTGAATTTCAACCTCTTCCTTGAAAGCAAGACTGTAGGTGTCAAAATTTTGAAAAGATATGTGATAGCCAGATTAGAAATGGATCACACAGGGAGGAAAGAGACTTCCAACAGACAATTATTTTAAAAACAAACTTTGGACAGACTAGCTCTCACCTCTTGCTTCATTCCTTTCTCTCTTTTTTCAAAAAAGATTGTCTCTCAAGCATCTTTTCCTATCATGGAGATGACACTTGAGCTCAACCTTGAAAGGAGCTATTGATTCCGAGAGGTGAAGGAGGGAACATTTCTGACATGTAGATCAAATTGTGTCTGATTTTTCACATGTACTTGCTGAAGCTAACCAGTGATGATCATCATTTAGGAAATCATCTAGCTGGACATCTGAATAAAATTCCATTCACCTATGCTTGACTAAGTAGTATTAACCAATATGGACTTCAATATATACTATCCTTTCTAATTAAGAAATATATTTAGCACATTGTAGTGAATATAGTCATTAACAGTGGTGAGGCTGTGTTAACACAAATTAAAGTGATGGGATAAGATCTGGGTTAGATTTTCCAAAAGGCAAACTAAAATCAGAGATGGAAATTTCATCCTGCCTTTCAAAGCTTCTATGCTCTATCTGAGGCTTCAGTATACACCACTGATATCATGAATCCATTGAAATATTGATGAAGTAACTCTCGGAATTAATGCTGTGAATTAAAGAACACATTTACCACATCTGGAACCCATTCCTTTTGGTGATTGGTTCTTTTCCTCTTGTGGGCATGTGCTCTTCTCTTCAGTAGGGACTATGAATATTTCATGTCCCTGGGAAATAAAATAAACCTCCTTTGCAAGGACTGTCATGTCTCTGTGTTAATCTAAGGATTAGACTTTGGAAATGGTAGCAGAACAGGACAAATTACTGGCAGTAGAGATTAGTGATAAAAATTGATCAACTTCTGGTCTATTCCCAGATGTTATGGTCCAGGCTAGACAAGTCATCACAGCCAAGTGATTAGCAAAGTGAGTTGTTGAGGTTCTGAATCATGGCTGTGGCAAGAAAATCAATCCCTTTCAAGCCTATGTTTGTGATCCAAATACAATACCTAGAATTCACTTCCATAAATATTTGAGTGATGCGAGCAGTTCTAGGATGACATCTGAATAAGCTAATCATAAATATTTGGGAACTAAAGCAACTGCCATTAAATAATTTTAAAATATTCTATAATATATGTATATATCTTAAATAATTTTATTTTATATTTTAAATAATTTATACTTTCTCATTACTTCATCAGACTCATTTAATTATTTAAATATTTTCTTTAAAAAAGATGATAGAGAACATAGTAGTCATTCATTTCATCACATACATTGACAATGGAAATAACAGAGAAAATTCCATAGGCCTGATAAGATTCTCTACTGCAATGAGAGTTAACATACTCTTCTGATATGGTATGTTATTATAGCAAATGCAGAGGCCAGCAGAACTTCATTTAATTGAACCCATACTGTGTATTTTCTTAATATTATCCTTTCCATAATATTATTGAGTAAATTTCCTTTGTTAAACTTTTAGAAAGGAAAGAATATAGTAAGGAAAGAAAGAAGGAAGGGAAAAAGAAAAAAAAAAGAAAGGAAAGTATGGAGAGGAAGGGAAGAAGGAAGGATCTTTCAGACTAAAGAACAGTAGACTTGCCTTAGGGCATGGAGACTGGTTGATAGGCGGTAGGAAATGAGGAAGGAAAGAACATGACACCTGTCTTCAAATACTTGAAGGTTTATCATGTGGAAGAAGGAATATAGTGTTTTTCCCTTGGCCTCGAATTAAACAAAATACAAACAAATTGTTTGAAATTATAGAAAAAAATTATTTTGGTTCACCATAAAGGAAAACTTCTGAATAATTAAAACAATATAAATATGTAAAAGGCTACTTCAGGAGGTAAAAATCTCTCCACTACCTGATGCTATCAAGTTGAGGCTAGATGACCTTTTATCAGGATATTGTAGAGGGGATGGTTCAGATAAGGAATCAAACTAGCTAACATTTGATTATATTTCCAATTCCAAGATTCATTCTATGAAGTTCAACTTAATTCAGCTGTTTAATTTGAACCTACTATATTAATTGCACTGTTCAAACAAAAATGACACAGCCTCTATAACCAAGGAGTTTACATTCTACTGTAGGGATAGAATATGTTTGTAGTTGTTCAGTCACTTTCATTTCAGATAAAGGATAAAACTAGCTAACATTTGATGATATTTCCAATTCTGAGATTTAATCTATGAAGTTCAATTCAATTCAGCCACTTAATTTGAACCAATAATGTTCATTGCACTGTTCAAAGACTCTATATTCAAAGGGTTTACATTCTACTATAGGGATAAAACATATTTGCTGCTCTTCAGTCATATTTCAGTTGTGTCTGACTCTTCATAAGCCCATTTGAGGTATTCTTGGCAAAGATACTGGAATGGTTTGCCATCTCCTTCTCTAGCTCATTTTACAGATGAGGAAACTGAGGGAAACAGGGTGAAATGACTTGCTAAAGGTCACACAGATATGTATCTGAGACCATATTTGAACTCATGTCTCCTTGACTCTAGGCCTGGTGCTCTATCCACCACACTACCTAGCTGCCCCACGTTGTGTTTATAGATGCCAAAATATTTATAAAATCATCCAAAGCATTTTCAAGAGAGAATTATACTGACAACTAGAGGGATCAAGAAATATCTCATGAGACCTAAATGGCTGATTTGTAGGAAGCGATGGATTTGAAGAGCTAGAGGTGAGGAGGAAGTAATTCCTGGCATGGGGGATAATGTAAGGCACTAAAGTGAGAAATAAAATTGAATTCATGGGGAACTGCTAATAGGCCTATTTGACTAGAACAATGAGTGAGTGTGGAAAGGAATAATATGAAATGACTGTAAAGTAGGAGAAGGGCATATTGTGGAAGGTTTCAAATGCCAACCTAAATATTTTATATTTTATTCTAGAGGAAATAAGGAGTCATTGAATCTTTTTGAGCAGGGGAATGCCATGCTTAGATATGTGTCTTAGGAATATTCATTTCAGGTAGATAGAGAATGGATCAGAAAGAGGAAAGATTTGAAAGCAGGTAAACTGATTATTGTAATAGTTATTGTAATAGTACAGGTGAGCAGCAATGAGGGCTCGAACTAGAGCAGAAGCTATGCTAGTAAAAAGAAAATAAAAATTGTGAGAAATGTGGAGATAGAATAGATAAGATCTGACAACTGGTTGGATTTGTGGTCTGGGGGTGGGATAGGGAGAGGGTAAAAACCAGGATGACCCCAACCTTGTGAACCTGTATTACTGGAAGGATGGTAGTACCATTAACCAAAATTGGGAAGTTTAGAGGAAGTATGGGCTTGGGATAAAAAATAATAAGTTCCATTTTGGACATGTTGCTATTGAGATGCATTTAGGATACATATGTGGAAACATAAAGTGAGCACTTTGTAATGCTAGACTAGAATTCCAGAGAGATACATAAAAGTCAAGGCCTGTTATGATACTGCCAAGATAAGGTGTTCTTAAATAGCATCTCAATTAAAGGCATCTTTACTTCAATAAAAATGGGGGAGGCTAGTGGAGTGGTGATGGGTTAGGTGAGAATTAGAGAGACAACAATAACTTAGGTGACAAGTTGGCATATTTAAGTTTCACCTAGTCCACAATTTTGCAATTTTACATAGGATTGTCTGGTTAAACTGATTCTATGTAATTTTGAGAAAGAAGATATCAAAATTACATTAAATAATATTTCCCTTGATGAAGAATGCATTTGTTTATGGAATATAATCATTGTATCAGCAGTATAAATAGATTTTTATATAAATTTTCACTTCGGGAGGCCACTGGATTATAATTCACACCTATTTCTGCCCATCTATATCATCCAAAGATTGCTTTTCTTCTTAGCTGACTTCCCTAGTTCATAAATGCCAATTCTCTGCCTCTTCTCTATAAATCTCCCAACTTTTTTCATTATCACTGGAACTCTGTAATAAGACAGAAACCATTAATTTGCTAAAACTAAGAAAGTAATGAAATGATCATTGATCCCCTCAATAGTTCAAGTTCAACTCTCTCCCCCCACCCCATGTCTGAGGATTATATATCAGGAAATGTCTGCAACAAATGATATATTTTTGGAAAAAAAGTGCTTCTTTTTATTCAGTCTATGAATGTTTAGCTCATTGTTTTGTTGACTACTTGGATGACATCTTTCAAGAGACTGACATTGATTTGCAAATCCCTATTGCAGTGAAGATTTTCCACACCATTAATTTTGCAGAGCCAAAATAAGCATCTGATTGTTGAATAAAGAAATGTTGGAGGAATTGTAAAGAATTTAAGTAATTTCATGTCACATCATTTGTCATTGAACAAGCATTTATTAAGCTCTTACTATGTGTAAAGCACTGTGTTAAGCTCTGAAGATTCAAAATAAGGCAAAAACAGTCCCTGGCCTTGAAGAACATATATTCTAATGGGGGAGTCATTATGCAAATAATGAGGTACATAAAAAGACATATAGAATGGAGATGGAAGGTAAATTCACTGAACAAAGCACCAGCAGCTAGGTGGGACCAAAAAGGTCACCTATGAAAGTTGAGACTTGAGCTGAGTCTTGAAGGAAGCCAGAGAAACTAAGAAAAAAAGGTAGAAGTTGAAGGTGGAGTGAGGTGGAGAAGGTCAGCTTTATTTGGATTTCAGTGAATCTTAACAGAGGGGCAGGAGCTTTGCTTAGGTATGGTTGAAATCCAGCTCATCAGTAACAGTGATACTTTCTTGGCTATATTGTATTTTATTAAAAAAAAGATCTGCTATATACAGAACACTATACTATGTGCCAAGAAAACTTCAAAGATACTGTGCCCATTCCTAACCTCAGTGAGGTTACAATCTAACATTAAAAATAATGTTTAAGGCCTCAGTTTAAATTGTATTCTAAATATTTTGGTTGATGGAAGAGATACAGAACCTTTAAGGAAAAAATATTTCGGAAAAGCCTACAAGAGGCAGTTTGTAAGCTGAACCCTTTGCTAAAGTAAGGAAGATGAGATTTTGATTGTTAGCACCCTTGTAAACAGTCTCAACAGCTGGGCTAAACAAGGTTGAGGGTAATCTATAGGCCTCAAACCCATCAGAGAGTTAGGAGGATGTCTACCCAAAGCTTCTGAAGATTTCTCCTACCTGAATGGGCAGATAAGAACAATTTGTTCCATTGGCCATAGAGGTGGCTGAAGCAAGTGCTGTAGAGTGTTTAGAGCTTGGTCAAACATCGAAGATACCAAGTCATCTCCTGCATCCTGGGCCATCAGCAGTCCTCCTGGCCTTTGTTTTGCCACTGGAATAGACAGAGAGGCTGATGACTTTGTGCAACTCTGCCTTGCTTAAATCCAATTCACCCATGAGTCAATATATCACCCATGATGTCATTGGTCCTCTTCAAAAATGGACAAAGAACAGTACTTTAGAAATAAAAAAGGACCCCATAAAATATTATGTTGACAGAATATCAGTATAAGAAAGAAGTTCAGAGTCCAACTTTTATTGAACAAAGATCTTTTCTACAAGATCCTGACAAGTGGTCCAGCTTCCACTTGAAGACCTCAAGTGATGGGGTATTTATTCACTCCTTCTTCTTTTGGACAGCTCTTAATTGTACTCTTCATTTTATAAATGAGAAAACTCAGGTATTAGTGGAGAAATGATTTACCAAGATTACTGAGCTTATTAGTGACAAGGTTAGGACTAGAGATATATTATAGCACTTTTTCATTCTACCACAGATCAAAATTGATTTGAACGCAAAGGGCCAGGCTTGGGGAAAATTTAACTGTACATTAAGAAGACTGAGATAGAATTTTTCTGATTGGAAAAAAAAGAAATGAAATCACAGAAACTTCTCATTAGTCACCATGCTACTACAAATGTTAGCTTCTTTTTAGCTCTGTTTTTAAAATTAGGCAGGTAGATGGTACTGTAGATAGAGCACTGCATCAGGATACCTCAGGAAGATCTGAGTTCAAATCTATCTTTAGATACTCATTAGCTGAGTTATCCTAGCCTAGTCATTAAACTTGTTTCTGCTTGAGTTTCCCCACTGGGAAAAAATGGATAATAATAGTTCTTACTTCACAAGGTTGTTGTGAGGATCAATTTAGTTGACATGTATAGCTAGATATTATTATTATAGAAAAAGGAGAAGAGATAGGTTTCTGATAACCAGAAAATGAAAAACAAAAGACCTTTTCTGTAAGTAGATGTTATAGCCTTGGCAGGGTGAATAAAATGACCTCATAGTCCAATGTTGTCTTTGGAGATAATCAGTGGAAGGGAGCTTTGGCACTCAGGAAACACAGAGACTTATCTCCCACCTGAGGCAGGGCTATTGCAATGTTTAGGAAAATCACCCGGTGGATCTGGAAGCCAATTCTTTCCTGGGATTCATTAAGGATTTGGGTCCCTGGATTATTAGAAGAACAAATGTAAATTGAAACACCAGGTTAGGACCAGCCTGTCTGTGAATTTGAGAGAAAATATCAGTATCTGGGCTCATCTAGTCCAACCTCAGTTTTTAGATGGTGAAACTGATCCCTAGAAAGGAGAAAATGATTTATCTAAGGATGTATAAGTAATACATCAGAAAACTATGATTTGCAACCAGATCCTTTGGGTTTATTGTTAATGTTAATTACAGGATACCATGTTGCTACTCTAACTTCCCTTAGGAAAATGACCATTGTGTAAAGGATAGTTTGGAAGAGAGAGAGAGTGGGATTGGGCAGACCCTCTCCAATAATTCCCCACTCTTCTTCCTCATCCTCTGTATCAGTTCTTCCTCCTAAACCTCATTTTTATGAGATAATTACTTTTTACCTTTTCCTATATCATTTTGCTTTCTAGATTCACATCATATTCAGAGCTACCCCACTCTTTCTTTCAAACCACTCAATTATTAATGATAATCTTAGACATATGGTTTACATTTCCAATTTAATCCAAATAATTTGTCCTTAATGAGTCCCTTGTAATTAGTCTGATATTTAGTTCATATTTCTCTTGGATTTTGTATGTCACATTTTCTATTAAGTTTTCATCTTTTTTTCAGTAAAATCCTGAAGGTCTGTCAATTCATTGAATGTCAATTTTTTTTCTATTCAGAATTATACTTAACTTTGCTAGGTATGATATTTTCAGCTCTAACCCCCATTCTTTTGCTCTTTGTATAGTGTCCCAAGACCTGTGGTCTTTTAGTATAGCCACTGCTAGGTCTTGTACAATTCTAAATGTGGCTCCACTGTATTGGAATTGCTTTTTTCTTGTTGCTCATAATATTTCTCTTTAACCTGAGGGTTTTAGAATTTGGATATGATATTCCTGTAGGCTTTCCTCTGAGGATCTCTTTCAGATGGTGATCAGTGGATTGTTTCTGTTTCTGCCTTTCCCTCATGTTCTAACACTTCA
Source organism: Phalanger gymnotis (assembly GCA_028646595.1). Lineage (NCBI taxonomy): Eukaryota > Metazoa > Chordata > Mammalia > Diprotodontia > Phalangeridae > Phalanger > Phalanger gymnotis. Next base: position 303,209,967 of record CM053624.1, read on the forward strand.
GGACAATTTCCTTTAATTATTTATTATTGTGTCAAGATTCTTTTTTGATTATAACTTTTAGGTAGTCCAAGTTATCTTATGTTTTCTTGATCTGTTTTCTACAATCTGATTTTTATCTGCCTTTCTAGCCTGATTTCATACTAGT
>CM053624.1:303210611-303273272 GCA_028646595.1 Phalanger gymnotis
AGCCAGAGTGTGCGCCATCTTGGAGTGGGGGGGGTGGAAATGGGGAGAAAAATCTGTGGCTCAAATGCATGTGGAGGTTAATGCTGAGAACTAAAGATGTTAATAAAAAAAAAAAAAAAAAAAAAAAAATTCTATAAATTTATTTTTTGTTTAATTTTTAGCTTACAACATTCAATTCCACAGGTTTTTGGGTTCCAAATTTTCTCTGCCTCTCTCTCCTTCCCCTTCGCCACCAAGACAGCATGTAATCCAATGTAGGTTCTACATATATCTTCACATTGAACTTATATACATAATAGTCCAGTTGTAAAGAAGAATTATAACCAATGGAATGAATCATGAGAAAGGAGAAATAAAACCAAAAAAGAGGGGAAAAAAGAGCAAATAGTGTGCCTCAATCTACATTCAGACTCCATAATGTTTTCCTCTTGATTTGCATAGCTTTTTCCATCATGAGTCTTTAGGAGCTGTCTTTGAACCTTACATTGATGAGAGGAGTCCAGTTTCTCAAAGTTAGTCCTTATAGATACCATGTGTCTGTAATCATGTATAATGATCTCCTGCTTCTGCTCCCCTCACTCAGCATCAGTTCATATAAGTCTTTCCACTTTATAATGAAGTCCGTCTATTCCTCATTTTTTATTGCACAATAGTATTCTATTACATTCACACACCACAATTTGTTTAGCCATTCCCCAATTGACAGGCATCCCTTTGACTTCCAATTCTTTGCCACCACAAAAAGAACTGCTATAAATATTTTTGTACATTAGGGTACATTCCCACTTGTATGATCTCTTTGGGATATAGCCCTAGAAGTGGTATTGCTGGGTCAAAGGGTATGTGCATTTTATAGCCCTTTGGGCATACTTGCAAATTGCTCTCCAGAATGGCTGGATCAGTTGACAACTCCACCAACAATGTAACAATGTTCTAATTTTCCCACATCTTCTCCAGCATTTGTTTTCCTGGTTTGTCATTTTAGCCATTCTGATGGGAAAAATGTGATACCTAACTGTTATTTTGATTTGCATTTCTCTAATCAATAGTAATTTATAGCATTTTTCATATGCCTATAGATATCTTTAATTTCTTCCTCTGCAAACTGCCTGTTCATATCCTTTGACCATTTCTCAATTGGGAAATGACTTGTATTCCTATAAATTTGGTTCAGTTCCCTGTGTATTTTAGATATGAGGCCTTTATCAGAGACATAGGTAATAAAGATTTTTTCCCAATTTTTTGTTTCCCTCTTAATCTTTGTTGCATTGGCTTTATTTGCAATTTAACATAGTCAAAATTATCCATTTTGCATATTGTAACACTATCTCTTGTTGGGTCATGTATTCTTCCCATTCCCATAAATCTGAAAGGTAAACTATCACTTGCTCTCCCAAATTGCTTGTAGTATCAGCCTTTATTCGTAAATCACCAACCGAGTTTGACTTTATTTTGGTATACAATTTTAGATATTGGTCTATGCCCAGTTTCTGCCATACCATTTTCCAATTTTCCCAACAGTTTTTGTGAAATAGTGAATTCTTAAGCCAGAAACTGGATTCCTTGGGTTTATCAAAGAGTATGTTGCTATAGTCGTTGACTACTGCATCTTGTGTACCTAACCTATTCCACACTTTGTTTCTTAGCCAGTACCAAGTAGTTTTGATGACTGCTACTTTATAATACAGTTTAATATCTGGTATGGCTAGGCCACCTTCTCTAGCATTTCTTTTCATTAATACCCTAGATATTCTAGACCTCTTGTTCTTCCAGATGAATTTTGTTATTATTTTATCCAGCTCTGTAAAATATTTTTTTGGTAGTTTTATTGGTGTGGCACTGAACAAGTAAATTAATTTAGGTAAAATTATAATTATTGTTTCTATTATATTAGCTCAGCCTAACCATGAGCAACTGATGTTTGTCCATTTATTTCAAACTAATTTTATTTGTGTGAAAATTGTTTTGTAACTGTGTTCATATAGGTCTTGCGTGTTTGTCTGGGAAGGTCGACTCCCAGATATTTTTAGTATCTGCAGTAACTTTAAATGGAATTTCTCTTTCTATATCTTGCTGTTGGTCTTTGTTAGTAATATATAGGAATGCTGAGGATTTATGTGGGTTTATTTTATATCCTGAAACTTTGCTAACTTTTTTATTATTTCAAGTAGTTTTTTACTTGATTCTCTAGGATTCTCTAAGTAAATCATCATATCATCCGAAAAAGTGATAATTTAGTTTCTTCTTTGCCTGTTCTAATTCCTTCCATTCCTTTTTTCTTCTCTTATTGCTAAAGCTAACATTTCTAGTACCAAATTGAATAAGAGCAGTGAAAATGGACATCCTTGTTTCACCCCTGATCTTATTGGGAATATCTCTAGCTTATCCCCATTACATATAATGCTTGCTGATGGTTTTAGGTAGATGCTATTTATAATTTTAAGAAAGACTCCATTTATTCCTATGCTTTCTAGTGTTTTTAATAGGAATGGGTGTTGTATTTTATCAAAAGCTTTTTCTGAATCTATTGAGATAACCATATGGTTTCTGCTAGTTTTGTTGTTGATGTGATCAATTATGCTGATAGTTTTCCTAATATTGAACCACCCTTGCATGCCCAGAATAAATCCTGCCTAGTCACATAGTGTACTATTCTCATGATAAGTCACTGCAATCTTTTCGTTAATATTTTATTTAAAATTTTTGCATCAACATTCATTAGGGAAATTGGTCTATAATTTTCTTTGTCTGTTTTGACCCTTCCTGGTTTAGGTATTAGAACCATATTTGTGTCATAAAAAGAATTTGGTAGGACTCCTTCTTTGCCTATTTTCCCAAATAGTCTATAAAGTATGGGAATTAATTGTTCTCTAAATGTTTGATAGAATTCATATGTAAAACCATCTGGCCCTGGAGATTTTTTCCTGGGGAGTTCACTGATGGCTTACTCAATTTCTTTTTATGAGATGGGGTTATTTTGTTTCCTCTTCTGTTAACCTGGGCAATTTATATTTTTGTATATATTCATCCATTTCCCTAAGGTTGTCAAATTTATTGGCATACAATTGGGCAAAATAATTCTAATTATTGTTTTAATTTCCTCTTCATTGGAGGTGAATTCACTCTTCATTTTTGATGCTGGTAATTTGGTTTTCTTTCTGTTTTTAAATCAAATTAACCAAAGGTTTACCAATTTTATTGCTTTTTTTCATAAAACCAGCTCTTAATTTTATTTATTAGTTCAATAGTTTTTTGATTTCAATTTTATTAAACTCTCCTTTGGTTTTCAGTTTTTCTAATTTGGTGTTTAATTGGGGATTTTCAATCTGTTCTTTTTCTAGCTTTTCCAGTTGCATATCCAAATAATTGATCTCCTTTTTCTCTATTTTATTCATGTAAAAATTTAGAGATATGAAATTTCCCCTAAGAACTGCTTTTGCTGCATCACATAGGTTTTGGTATGTTGTCTCATCATTGTCATTCTCTTGAATGAAGTTAATTGTTTTTATGATTCTTTAGGATCAGAATATTTAGTTTCCAATTAATTTTAAGTTTATCTTTGGTTATTTATTACAAATGATTGTTATTGCATCATGATCTGAAAAGGATGCATTCACTATTTCTGCCTTTCTGCACTGGACTGTGAGGTTTTTATGCCTACTACACTGTCAGTTTTTGAGTATGTGCCATGTACCACTGAGAAAAAGAAATCTCCGTTCAGTTTTCTCCAGAGGTCTGTCATACCTGCCTTTCATACGATTCTATTCACTGCCTTAATTTCTTTCTTGTTTACTTTGAGGTTAGATTTATCAAGTTCAGAGAGGGGGAGGTTGAGGTCCCCCACTAGTATAGTTTTACTATCTGTCTATGTTTTCCTGTAACTCTCTTAACTTCTCTAAGAATTTGTATGCTATATCGCTTGGTGCATATATGTTAAGTAATGATATTGCTTCATTGTCTATGGTGTCTTTTAGCAGGATATAGTGTCCTTCCTTATCTGTTTTAATTAGATCTATCTTTGCTTTTGTTTTTTTCTAAAATTGGTGTTGCTACCCCTGCTTTTCCTTCTACTTTAGCTGAAACATAATATATTCTACTCCAGCCTTTTACCTTTACCCTGTGTGTATCCCCCTGTTTCAAATGTGTTTCTTACAAACATCATATTGTAGAATTATGGTTTTTAATCCATTCTGCTCTCTGCCTCCATTTTATGGGAGAGTTCAGCCCACTCACATTCACAGTTATGATTACAAGGTGTGTCTTTTTTTCCATCCTATTTCCCCTCCCCCCATTTATGCTTTTATTTCTCCCTTCTCCCTTCCACTCCTCAAAAGTTTTGCTTTTGACCACCACCTTCCTCAGTTTACCCTCCCTGTTGACTCTGCTCCCTTATCTTACCCTTTTCCCCTTGCTACTTCTTCCCTCCCTTCTGACCACCCCACCTTTTCTTTCCCCTTTCCCCTCCTACTGCCTGTAGGACAAGTTTGATTTCCATAATTATCAGAGTATGTTATTCCTTCCTTGAACCAAATCCAATGTGAGTAAAGCTCAAATACTTGTCTTCTCCCTCCCTTCTTTCCCTCTACTATAATAGGTTTTTGTGCTTTTTCATGTGATATAATTTACCCTTTTCTACCACCTCCTTACCTTTTCTCCCAGAACCATCCCTTTACACCCCTTAATTATGTTTATATCATTATATCGGTTATTTTATACTGACGCCCACAGTCTATGTATATCCCTTTCAATTGTCATAATAACTGTATTATTCTCAAGATAGACATGTATATATAACATATAGAAAATAATATAATCCTAAATAAAGATGTAAACAATTTGCCCTTATTGAATTACAAGGTTTTTCACCCTGTTTACCTTTTTATGTCTCTCTTGAGTTTTGTATTTGAAGATCAAATTTTCCATTAATCTCTGGCCTTTTTATCAGGAAGGTCTGGAATTCCCTTAATTCATTGAATGTCTATCTCCTTCCCTAAAAAAAATATGCTCAATTTTGCTGGGTAGCTGATTCTTGTTGTAGTCCAAGCTCCTTTGCTTTACAGAATACTATATTCCAATTTCTCTTGTCTTTTAATGTAGTAGCTCCAAGATCCTGTGTGATCCTGACCGTACTTCTGTGGTATTTGAATTGTTTCTTTCTAGCTGCTTGTAGTATTTTCTCCTTGACCTGATAATTCTGGAATTTGGCTACAAAATTCCTTGGAGTTTTCAATTTGGGATCTCTTTTGGGGGTGATTCGTGGAGTCTTTCAATAACAATTTTACCCTCTGGTTCTAGGACCTTGGGACAGTTATCCTTGATGATTTCTTAGAAGATACTGTGTAGGCTCTTTTTTCATCATGGCCTTCCAGTAGACCAATAATTCTTACATTGTCTCTCCTGGATCTATTTTCTAGGTCAGTTGTTTCTCCAATCAGATATTTCACATTTTCTTGTATTTTTTCAATCTTTAGGTTTTCTTTGACTGATTCTTGATGCCTCATAGAGTCATTAGCTTCTACTTGCCCAATTCTAATTTTTAACATATTGTTCTCTTCATTTAGCTTCTGAACCTCCTTTTCCATTTGGTTAACTTTACTTTTCAAGGATTCATTCTCTCCAATTAGATTCTGGACCTCCTTAACCAGTTTGCCAAATATACTTTTTAAAGATTTGTTCTCATCAGTGAATTTTTTTTTCCATTTTTTTCTTTTACCTCTCTAATTTGGTTTTTAAAATCCTCCTTGAGTTCTTCCAGGAATGCTTTTGGGGCTTGAGATGGATTCACATTACCTTTTTGAGTTTTCAAATGTGGGTATAGTGTCAATGCTGTCCTCTCCTGAATTGGTATATTGATCTTCCCTGTCTCCATAAAAAGAATCAACAGTCCTGAGTTTTCTGGACTGCTTCTTCATGTTGATTATCTTTTTCCTGGCTTTAAAGCAGATCTCTGCTTCTAGGGCTCAGGGGGCTCTGTCCCAAGCTTCTTGTGCTGGGAACTGTGGGCCTAGCTACTGGCTTTGTGTGCTATGCCCTCTGGTTTGGTGAGATGTGGGGGAGGGGTGGTCTGGCTGCTGGAAGTCTCCTCTTCCCTTAGTGCTGTGCTACAGCATGGGTGGCCTCAGAAATTGTCTGTTCTGGTGTCTGCCACTTCCCCTGGCTGTGTGAAGGCACTTCAGGGCTCCCAGTATTAACCCTTGCTGCCACCACTGCCCTGGGGCTCAGGAACTCCTGTGGTTTGGCTACTGAAGCCCCACTTCTGGCTTTTCTGTTTTAGGGTTTCTCCCAAGGGAGTATTGTCTGGGTGAGGAAGGGAGCCATTTTGCTGGTCATCATGGCTCCCAGAAGTTCAAGAAGGTAAGTTTCAATCTTTCAGACTGTTGGCTGTAAGCCTCAGGAGTAGTTGCTTTCATGACCACAGGCACTGTGCTGCTGCTGCCTCCCAAAGCTCCAACAGACTCCCATCCTGGTCTGAGAAGCCTGGGGATCACCACCAGTTTTGCTCGCCACCCCCCTTCCCAGTCTGGATCACTCCAAACATATTCTTAACAGATATATTTTCCATACATTCTTCTAAGCACATAATAGAAAAGCCTAAAAATGTGGCCCACGATTAGAGGATGGCTAAATAAACCAAATTCTAATATATGTTAATTCATAGAACATTATTTTTCAGTAAGAATTGAATAGATAATACAAAGAAATCTAAGAAGGATCAAATGAAGTGCTATAGAGTAGGAAAAAGGGGAGAAACAAAAGAACAATGTACATATATTGGGGAGAAACAATGTACACATAATATACATATCACATTACATAATATACATACATACAAATGTACATGTAAGGAGAGAAACAAAAGAACAATTCACATATCTTGACAACTAGGTAAATGAAAATAACATCAAACAGAAGAAAAGCTCATTACAAATTTGACAAAGTATGTTGATACTACTTTGTTAAATGTAAAGAATATTGTATATATTTCTTTTAACAATTAGTAAATGACAGAAGAAATTGTTGCATTAAAATCCCTCATAGCAAATTTTTGTGTTATTTTACTTAAATATTTTCAAGAGTTGTATATTTTTCTTCATTCCTTATGATTTTGTTCTGTCTGCCTTTGGTTTTTGTTCATAATTTTGAAAGTGTGAAGAGAAGCTACGAGTTCATGTACAGTTCATCTATGAAGGCATGAGACATTAGCCCCATTTTATAGATGAAAAAACTGAATGTTAGAGAAGTAAAGTGGCTTATACATGGGTCACACAGCTAACTTGCAGGTTTTGACTGTCTCTTAGTTCCAAATTCATTGTGCTAGCCATTATAGCATATTACCCCTAAATGTCTTTGTCCAACCACTAAGAACATTTCCTTCCTTTCAGTAATTATCAGATAACTTGAGAAATGATGAAAACCATTTGCTAATAAGAACAAATTAGATGTCCAAAGTAAAAATGGTTAGGTCAGGTTGAGATGACCTTAACATAGTTTGAAATTGGTTTTATCTTCGCTTAGCTATGTTCTTTCCTTCTAGCACCAAATAATGATGAATGCACGGTAGCAGGTTGGGTTGTTAACAGTGTAACAGAAATGTAGAATATTAGCACTGGAAGGACGTTAGAAAATAGTCAATCTGACTCTACCATTTTCTAAAGGAACAAACAGACGATCAGAGAGATGAAGGGATATGCCCATGGTCACTAACAGCTAGTTAGTGGCAGAGCTGAGACTAGAACCCAGGTCTCCACAACCCCAGAGCAGTGTGTGATACAACATCACAGTCTCATCTGGTTGGCGAATCACAGAGTGAATAGCAGAACAAATCTAACCTAGAGGCCAAAAGTTTTTAAAATGCTTCAGTGTAGCATTGATACCCAACTAATAATAGATAAAAATATGAGAGTATAGAAATGTCCTTCAAACAATAAGATTAAATTGAACAGGGAGGTTAGGTTAAAGAATGAGAAGATAGTTTGTTTTTTCATGTATTTTTAAATTGAATTCTTATTTTAAAATATTTACATATGGAATTTCAAAAACCAAGTTCTGTCATCTGTTGAAAAATAATTTTAATACAATAACTACTGTCTCCAGTAAAGCACAATGTTCTGTAGGTAATGAGGGTTATCTGTTAAGTGTATTTAAGCCATCTAAAAACTATCCAAACTGAAGCTTCCCCAGTTCACTGGATATTCATTTTTCATTTCCTACATATCACCTGTTCAGGTTATGAGATCAGGGCTTACATTTTTATCATTATCAAGATCTGGTCTTTGACAAAATAATAAAATAGATGTTGTGGGAGAAATGCCTCCTCTCTGAATTCATGTGGCAGGTAACTGCTGCCAAAATACATTTAGTACAACACAAAAATTACAGAGATAAAAACCTAGGTGTTATTATTAAGCTCAGCCATTGGTTCAAACCTCAGAGAAAACCTGAGCTCCTATTAGGATTCCCACAAACCCACTTACAGGAAAAATTATATCAGAGGAATAGAAATAATTAATTTACATATTATGGTCTTGTACATTCCTCTTACATCATAAGACATAAAGAGAAGCTAGATATATAATTTCATGCTTCCTTCAATTGTCATAAAATTTGAAAAAAAAAATTTAAACAGATTCACGAATCTCATATATCCCTTAAGGAAATAAACTTCATCAAACAAAGTCCATAGCTAAACTAAGTCAGGTTATAGATTAAACTACATTTAGAGGGTTCACAAATAGGCTAATTGAGAAGGAAGATTTACATATTGCCAAAAAGTCAGGGACAGTTGAGATTCTTCCTCTGGCTTCTTATCTAAGGGATATTTAAGGGTTTAAGTAAATTTTCACATCCCATGAAACAGGTTTTGGTCAGGTTAGATTAATACTAATTCAAGGTTACAAAAGGAATAAAAGGAAATAAAAAAATTTTAAAAATTTCCATTAAATAGACTTAGTGAGGCCAGTTAACTCTTGTTCTCCTCCCCTTTCTTTTCTCTGTTCCTTACTGTTCTGTTTGTTTATGCAAAGGTACATTCTTGAATCACTCTACAAGCATTTTATAAGTATTTTCTATGTTCTAGGCAAAGTGTTAAGTCCTTGTGATACTGGGGGGTGGGGGAATAGCTTTTGACTTCAGGGAACTTATATTCTAATTGAGGAAACACCATGTAAATTTATAGGGGCATAAGAAATATATACAGAGTATATGAAAGTGATCTGAAAGAAGAAAATAATAACTATCGAGGTGTTGAGGGGGAAAAGGCCTCCTACAAGCGGTGGGATTTGAGATGAATCTTGCAAGAAGCCAGGGAAACTAAGAGGCTGAAATTAGGGGGCGAGGCATTCTAGGCACAAAGGATAGCCAGTGCAAAGATGCAGAGTGCAGAGGTAGGGTACTTATTCAGTAATAAAATGAAGTAATCACCATATGTGGAGTCAGAAGACCTGTTTTTGGGTCAGAAATCTAACATTTTTCTAGCTATTTAATTTTAGGCAAAACACTGAACCTCTCTGACTCAGTTTCTTCATTTTCAAAGTAATACTAACTGCACCATCTGCACCATTGTTGCTATGAAGATCAAATGGTATTGTGAGAAATAATCATCTCACCAACAAAAAAAAAACTCCATTTGGCCATTAGTGAAGTTAGAAAAAAAGATTTTTATTTCACATCACTTCAGACAGGTAACCTAGCCTTCACCTCCTTGGGAAAAAGGGTAACCCAGCAGGCATAGGCACACTTCAAGACATTACAAAGCCCTTTCATGATTTCTATCCCGATTCACACTCCCCACCACCCCCTACCCGTATCCCATTGGTCAGTCATTTCAGTGTTCACAGCCTTTCTGAAAACACCTAAATCCCACCCCCACATGGTTCTACACCCCTGCTTACATGTCTCATTTCCACATTTTCAATATTCCCTTCCCCCTTTCATCCTCATACTTTATATTTTATTTAGTAAAGGAAATGCCAAGCCATAAAGACTTTTAATCTGCATCACTCAGATTTTATGATCTCCATAGCACGAGAAAGGAATTTTCTCAATTGCTAAGAGAATTGAGAAAAGCATGAGTTGAAGATTCAAACCCAGGAGATCTATAAGAAAAATTCCCATTATCTAAGACAGTGTCTGTCTTACTCGCCATCCTTGGTCAGTGACACCTGACCTGACAGTTTTTTTTTTGATACACAAGAAAAAGGCATTCTCAGAGAACAAAAAGAGGAGTCTTCTTTTAGATATGCTGATTAACAGGCAGCCTACACCCCCCCCACTGCCCTCCATTACAATCAGTTGACCTCTTACATTAGCCATCAGTATGATTTCTTAGGTTTCACAAATTATTTTCATACAATTTCTGTGGAAACAACATTTAATCATTCTTTATAGTGTGTGGGGTGAGACCACCCCCCAGCAATTAATTTAAAAAGTCAGAGGTCTCTCAAATTTAGAAACAGAATCTTGCCAGAAAGGGCTGTCTTCTGAACCCATAAACAATCAGTAGGGAGATGCGGGGCCCACAGGGCAGAACTTAGCTTTATACTCTAATGTAAACAACCCCCACTCCACCACCACTGACCTTTTACTCTCATTGGTGGAGTCCAGGCTCACAATCTCAAGAGAAATCTAACCCAGGTACAAGGGACAAGGACATGAAAACTGAGCCAATAACAATTTTAAAGAACATTTTTATCCTTATTTGGTGAGGACACAGTTCAGGTGATTTTAGTAACTGGAAACTTAGGCCGAGCTGTCAATCAGAAACCCTGAGCCATGCTGAAAGGTCCCCACCCCCATTCATACCATTTAACTCACAGAAAGGGCCAGATCCAGATTCCATGAGAGGGCTTCACCATCTCACTCAATAGTATGAGATAAAAATATGAAATACTATTTAAATTCCAGCTAGGATCCTTTTATTCCCCCTTTTAGAAGGGAAGCTTCTTGAAGGCAAGGTCCATGTTGCATATATCTTATATTCCTCATAACACCTAGTACTTAGCACAGCAGACAGGCAACAAATACTGAATGATATTAGGTCAAACACATCGTGAATCCACTACAAGTCAACAAACATTTAATAAATGCCCTTATGCCCAAAGCAATGCATTGGGCATGAAGGATACAATGGTAAAACAAAACAATCCCTGCCTTCAAGAACTTTGCATTCTCCTGGGGGAAAAAGGAAGATATACATATGTAAGTATGTATGTATATATATATATATATATATATATATATATATATATATATATATATATATATATATAAGATATACATACATAAGTAAAGACAAAGAAGACAAAAATTACAAGTAAGTTACCAGAATGATTAGTACTATTGTACCTAATAAATAGACCCTTTTCCCTCCCTGTCTTCCTTCCCTTCTAAGCCTTTGCCCAGGGTGTTCTACTGTCCACATTCCAAATTAAAAGTTTCAAAAATGAGTTTGCCACCCTCCCAACAATAAGTTAACAGGGGTAGGGTGTCATCCCCTCTTATCATTTTATTCTTAGTATTTCATCTTTATAAAAGCAAAGACAGCTGATTAAGCAGATTTATCATGCAACCAATCCATCTGCTTCATGAGAATTTTTTAAAAGTCCAAAAACAAGACAGCATAAACCTGTAAAACAATACCTATGGTATTTCATTGGTTTTATGAACCAGCAATCATCAGAGAGAAAAATCATGTTTGCTCCATCTAATTGCTTATAATTATGTTGATGGACAATATATAAGAGTAGTTCAATAAAAGCAATCTAAAATGTATTTCATGCCACCAAAAATATGCACTAATTCTCAGGGGAAAATATATGTTTTTACTAGTGTAAAAAAATACCTACAGTTGATTGAAGATTAAGACAATCCATCAAAATTTAATCTGCCAGGAATATTGAACTCCTAAAAGAATGATACTTGTTGGCATTAAGGATAATAAAAGTTCCTGAGGTATATACAGGATTGAAAGTGGTGTTTAGGGCTATGATTATCACAAGAGTCAATTATTTGGGGGGAGGAAATAAAATAAAACTTTTTAACTTAGGGATGAAGAAGAATATCCATTCTCAAAGAAAGTACTTCCCAAATAACTTTATATAAGTTGAACAAAAAGTTTTAGTGGCCTTTAGAAATTTAAAACCTATTGCCTATAGATCTCACCAATAAATGGGATATGTCACCCCGGACTAAATCAGAGAAGTAACTTGGCAAGTTTAGCAAAGTTTGAAGTTATTTAAAATTTAAAATTATTTTTCAGAATAAAAGTACCTCTATATTTAATGGAAAGAATACTGGTGTTAGGGTCCAAAGACCTGGTTTCAAATGCCAGTTTTGATATTTACTAGCTGTATAACCTTGGACAAGTCATCTAATCTTCCTGAAACTTTTACTACATCTATAAAATGAGGAATTATAAAATTTCACTGTCACCCTCATAGGGATGTTTTGAAAATGCATTATAGACTTTAGAGTAGTGTGCAAACGTAAGCTATTTTTATTGTCTTTATATACGGGTAAAACAGGGACTTGCTGCATTGTTAATGTATTGTTGATGCAATAGGGGTATTGTGAATGCAATGTTAATGCAATCTGAACATCTTTCTCATCAATTAATAGGCCCACGTGACCTGTCTGAGTCACATGAGTCTGAGTAAAATGGAAGCCTGAGTCACATGAGCCTGTGGTGGGAGGAGCTTGCCAAATGGGTGGAACAGGAAGAGGGGGAGCAGGAAGGGTGGCGCAGAGCTGGGAGGAAGTGAGACAGAGCAGTAAGAGCTGGGAGAGAGACACATAGAGCAGCAGCTAGCATGAATGAGAGCCAAGGAGTTATTTTGCTTGAGAGTATTCATTTGTAGGAAGGCCCTAACAGAGGGAAGGCTTGGGGATGTCAGTGCCCCTGAATTGATACTGTGTATAGATTTCTTTGTTGCTATGATGGATTTGGCTTTCTGGTGTTGAGATTTGGCTTTCTGGTGTTTGAATAAATGTTTTGGTTTCACATTCAATGAAGAGAGTCTGTTATATTTTGCAATTCTGAACTACTCCAGCATATTCATAAGCACCACAGGTGCTGTATCACATTAGCACTGCACTTGCCTTCTCCATTTCAATAATCAGAGAAGTCCATATAATCACAAGGTACTAGTGAGGCATTAAACTGACTTTACAGACATAGCTACATAGCTCAAACCCTTTAGCACATGTAAACATACTTCTGAGTCAAGAAGGGGGTGTGGGGTATTGTGGGAACTTTAAAGAGCCTAGCCCTGAGGAGTTGGAGACTTGTATGAATCAGAATGTACTCAAAGAGTAAATGGAAGGCAGAGACTAGAATATTCCAAACTAGAGAGAAATAAGCAATAACTCATACCTCCATTAAAGTCCTTCTCCATTCAACGCTTCAGGATGACATGGAGGTAACTGGGTTTTTCAATGCTTTTTCAGCATATTGTGAGCTCTTGAAGTTTCAAAAAATAATACCTGGAATCTATATAGTGTTTTAGGTTTTCAAAGTGATTAATTTGCATTATTTCATTTGACCCTTATGTCTTTATAAGATAGATGCCCCAATGATCATCTCCATTTTACAGATGAGCGTACCAAAACAAAATATTTTATCAACTTGACCAGGGTAATATATCCAAATAACCATCTGATACAGGATTTCAACTCATTTTCTTGACTTCAAGACCAGACTATGTCTTTGTGTTCCACATGAAAAGCATTTGTAATATGAGTTTACTTCAATTCACAGAGACATGTAATCACAATGTTTCCTGAAAGGTGTTGAATTTTTCCACTCAGACATCTCACAAATACTTTCTCCTACTGTGTGGAGGAGTAGAGGGGGATCTCCATCTAGGAGATATATGTCCAGGAAAGCTGCCTAAGTAGAAGCAGACCACTAAGCTCCCACATATGGCTGTAACGGGGCGAGTTAGAGCCGACCTCTGCCCTCTCTGGACCTCTGCACCCAGGGCCTGCTGAGGTAAACTCAGGGCTCTGAGGTAAGGGTGGGACAAGGTGGAGTCAGGAGGAAGGGTCTTGCCCTTCTTGGCAACATGGTGCCAGGTTCTTTTCCAGATTTACCTGTGCACAGGTAAATTCTAGGGAGAGCGCAGGAAGGAGAGAGGAGGAGAGTAGGAGGAACCAGGGCAGCCCTAGTGCTACATAATCAAAGCTATAAAAGTCTGGCTACTAACCTGAATAAACGGAGCTGCTTACCATTGCATGCCTCCCTCCTCATCCATTGCCCACAAGATCAGGCCTTTGCTGGACGAAGGCCTGGGAGTTTGGTGTAACAGGGATCCCCAACATATGCCACCAAAAACTGAAAAATAAATCACATTATATCCCAGAAAGAGAGCCATTGAAACCATTTGTGTATTTTTAAGATATACAGAATTGAATAGAAGAAAGTTTAGAAATACAGACGAGCAAAACAAGTCATGTAACATTAAATTATTAAGTATCTTTTTAAAACTCAAGTGGTATGAAATGGAGATTTGCATCTACATATATAATCTTTTGATGATCTGATTTCTATACTAAAATTCTCTTTTTTGATGTTTATATAATTTAAAAAATTATATTGAAAAAAGATTTTTGATCTAGTTCGGGGGAAGAAATTCCCAGATTGAGGAAATCCTGAATATTTCCATCAATATGGTAGCTACTATAGGATATTATGCATAAATTTGTCATATGTTTTCTTGTGCTGTTGTTTTCTAGGTAGTAGACAATATTTTTTTTTCATTTCAAGAGATTTATTTCAACACAATTAATATCACAGCTCATCAGAAAACAGAGGATAAGAGGGAGACCTATTCCTGCATTCAAAGGCATGATCAAGAGGAGATCCAGGCTCATTAGGGTAATATACATGAGTAGAGAGGTCTCAAGAGAATGCAATTAACTGGCTTGTTTAGCAACCAGGCAAATACTGCTAGCACTGTGTAATTATGGTATGAAGACATGCATCCCTATTAAAAAAATGGTTTAACTATAGGTCTTTTTATAAGTCTTCTTATAAATTTTTGGTCAATATTTTGTCTTGACAAGACTATTTTTTAAAATTTCTACTTTCAGTTCCAAATTCTCTCCTTCCTTCCACCTCTTCCCCTACACACTGAGCAGGCAACAACTACTATACACATAATACATATTGTTATACTAAACATATTTCTACTTTAGCCATGTTCCCAAAAAAAAAGCAAGAAAAATAAAGGAAAAAAAAATTATGTCTCAATCTCCTTACTGAGTTCATCAGTTCTCAGTCAGGAGATGGATAACATTTTATATCATGATGATTTGGAGTTATGATAGATCATTGAATTGATCAGAATCACTAAGTCTTTTACAGCTGATTATCTTTATAATATTGCCTTCACTATGTATGTCTTTCTCCTAGTTTTGCTCACTTCACTTTGCATTTGTTTATATAAGACTTCCAAGGTTTTTCTGAAACAACACCATTCATCATTTCTTATAGCATAATAGTATTCCATTACATTAATATAGAATAACTTGTTCAGCTATTTCCCAATTAATAAGCATTCCCTCAGTTTCTAATTCTTTGCCACTACAAAAAGTTGCTATAAATATTTTTGAACACTGTTCAAAGGTCCTTTTCCTTTTTCTTTGATCTTCTTGGGATATAAACCCAGTAATGGTATTGTTGAGTCAAAGGGTAAGCATGGTTTTATATAGCCCTTTGGTCCTGGTTCTAAATTATTCTCTAAAATGATTGGACTATTTCACAGCTCCAGCAACAATGCAGTAGTGAACCTATTTTCCCACATTCTGTCCAGCATTTGTTACTTTCCTTTTCTGTCATCATAGCCAAACTGATGGGTGTGAGGGGATACCTCAGAGTTGCAATAATTTGAGTTTCTTTAATTATTAGTAATTTAGAACATTTTTTCATATGACTATGGGCTGCCTTGAATTCTTCCTCTGAAAACCACTTGTTCATATGTCCATCGACCATTTAACAGTTGAGGAATGTAAGACTACTTTTTAAAAATATGTCCACTTTGATACTTTAAACTGGAAGTTTCAGGTGTGGGAACTCTTTCCATTTATGTAGCTAGAAAACTCATTCATGCCTTTTGTCATCCTGGACAGTTTTGTACATATTTTCCTATGACTCTTCCATGGAGAAGGCACCCCAAACCCTGGGAGATACCTCCCTTTAAATATCTCAGGAGTAACCTTCAATTTTGATTCTGTAGTGTTGGTAACAGATGGCCTAGGAACAACTTGTGGGCTCAGTTGGTTTCTATGTGGTTTTGAAAGAAAGTCAAATTCTTGTACACTTATTGAGAGGTCCCTTGTTGGGTTTAGAGAAGGAACTGGACATGACTTACATAGGATAGGCTGTCACAAATGATCTGCATCAGAGAAAGGAGTATGCAATGAAACAACAACCATTTATTAAGAACCTACTATGTGCCATGCTTGAGATACAAAAACAATCCTTCCTCCCAAGAAATTTACAAGCTACCTAAGGGAGACAGCAGGTACATTTATAGGAATATTAACAACAAGATATAAGATAATCTAGGGGGAGGGTACTAAAAGTTGCAGGGGTGGAGCAGAGGTAGAAAAGGCTTCATGTAGAAGCCACAATGATGAAATTCAAAGAACCACTGACATTGAAGTATTGACAGTTTCAGGGGTATCAGTGGGCCACATTCACATGTTTTATCTTTTCACTACATCCCTCCTTTTTTGCTTATACATTCTCTAAATATGCACTCTGTGTTGGTGCTTACACTCAGGTTGTCATCGGTAATGTGTATCAGGATACTTACATTCACCATGAATCATTCACATTCCCTTCTAGGTAACTTGAAATTTTAGTTCCCAGATCATGGTTCCCATGCTTTTCAACCACGTACTATCACTGGGAGAATATTGGCACTGAAGAGATGAGGTTTTGCAGCATTGAACAGATTAGGATCATTGAAAGCAATGGACAATTTCCCAAATGTGATGCAGCTGATTCTGCTCCTACGTCGTTCTGGGCCTACCTCATTACTTTCATGGTGTAAGTAGCTAGAAACAGAACAGAATGGCTCTTTTCAAGATTTTTTTTTCTTCCATGAGCCATTTTTATTAGCATTTCTTTCGGATGCTATTAATCTCAGTGATTGCTCCTCAAAATTATTTCTTTTTAAAGGTCACACACCTGGATTAAATTCTGCCATTGTTCTTTCTTTCTCTTTAAAAAATGGCCTGTTTTAATTTCTTTTTTAAAAAATTCTAAAATTCACAAGTCTATTTCCTTTCTTTTTTTTTTGCTTATCTACAAATAACATCCAAGCAACATTTCTGTGAAGAGCAAAGCAATAGACTTCCTCCTATGCAGCAGAAGAAATTATATAGAAACACATGAAAATGTAAGTTAAACAAAAACCCTTCCATAAGTCACAGCTCACCTATACAACCAAAATCAGAAGTGTGTCCATTTCACAATTAGTAAAGTTAATATATCACTCAGGAGAGGAGGTACAAGTTTGCACTGCAGAACCACAGTTTTGTGAAGAGATCAGTCACTTTAGAAGGTAGAGTGTAAACAAGAACTTTCTTAAGACTGAATAGAAATTTGTTTTGCTTTGTTAGCAGTGGTTCGGTTCCTTTAGCAAGAGGAGGATAAGAAAGAATGTAGGGTTGTTTAATTTTGAAGGTTTGACTTTGGATAATAGGGAAATCATATTTAATGACTCTCTAAAATGACTGGTACTAGCTAAAGAAGTATTTAAAAAATATTGTCAAACCTTGCTTTCACCCTAGTCCAAAGTTTGCCAAATATCAAACACACAAAAAATACATACAATTAGAACTACAACTCTCCTAAAGGTTCCCAAAAGTTTCAAATATGCCCTGATCCTCTTTTTTTCTATATGATTAATTGAAGGACTTGTTATACTACTGATCAGATTTGCTAATATTAGTTTAACAGGGTTCCTCTACTTGTCCTGTATTTGGGAATTAAGCTCCAGCTCTCTGCTCATATCTTAGCATGTTACATGCTACCACAGGAACTTACACAGGAAAAAAAAAAAAAGATTACTCAGAGATTTATTTATTTATTTATTTATTACATTTCTGAAGCGCTTTTCCTCCTTAGAGCCCAACCACTGTGAGAAGGGTATTAGGGACTGCAGTTTTTTCCTCCATGAGTCTCCATACCTGCTAGAGCTCACGTGAAGGGAGGAGGTTGGGTAGAACATGCATAGTCTGAAAACTGGTGGGGGGGTAGAGGTAAAATTGAGGAGGAAGGGGCAGGGCAATATTAACCACTGCTAGAGGACCAAGGGGATGGAAATTAAAATAATTGGCAGAGATATCTTCTTCAGCTGCTGGAGGAGGAGGAAGAGCTCCAGGAAAGTCCTGAGACAAGCTCCAGCTTAATTCCAGAGCTTGTGATTCTTTTCTCTTTTCTTTTCCTCTGGCTGCCCAGGATCTTCCCCATTTCACATTAAACCTGCACCCATTTACAATCAGTTTGCAGAATTATTTCTCAGCAGCCATATCAGCAGCTTGCCTTGTAGCAAAGAGGATGATCGTACACTGCTGCCTCTGTACAACTGTTATCATTTAGATCTCCTCAAACCAGTAAAAGTGATTTCTTAGATCAGTCTCACTGATCGTATCTCCCAGGCCAACATATAGTATAATAATGGTCTTATCATCTGGTGGGCTCAGATTAGGCATTATAAAATCCTGCTTTAGAAGCTTATCTGCCACAGGATCATTAATACCATAATAACAATCTTTGATCAGAAAGAGAATCATCAGGATCTGTAGGCTTCTCATGTCTATATGGATACTACTCCTCTTTTACATTCTCCTTTCACCCAGAAGGCCCAAATATGAGGATGATTCTGTTTGTAGTAAGAGGGTCCTGGTCAATTTGAGCAGCGTGTCACTGGTAGCTGTCCCCTTCCCAAGAATACCAATTGGCCAAGTTCCATCAGAATTAGAAATCTCTCGCTCAGCATTCTAGGTGTAGTATTCTTTGTTCACATCAGTCTTATTCTTGTCATCCTTACAGGACAGTACTGCCTCATGGACCTGACAAGGTAGGGAATATTTTAAGTCCAAAAGGCAGTTCAGGCAAATATCTTAGCTTGCTACAGGTATGGCAGACTTCAGTCTTTTTAAAATGCATGCAACACTGAGGTATCAATGAAATACCATGTATTGCCTAGCACAATTTTGCATTCTTTTCCACTCTTTTTCTTTGGTCATCTGGTTTTAGAAATTTTGTCCAAGACATTTCTGACAGAGACTAGAGAATTCCGAGTCCTCCCAGTTCTGTCTGTTGTAGATGTGAAAAGTCAGAGCCATTGTCATTATGGAAGTGGCAGTGGCCAGAGTACTGTTAGCAGAAGTAGGAGTCATGGAGCCCCTGAGCCCAGCAGCCTGATCAGGCAAAGAGCATGACATTGCCGTTGCTCTGTCTAATATTTAATTCATCTTCCAAGTTCTTAATCGTTTTTACCTCTTGCCTCTAAAAACAACAACTATGCTACCAGCTTTCTGCAAGGAAAGTATAAACCTTAATAATAATCCTTTGCATGTGTATAACACTTTAAAATTTAGAATATGGTTTCAGCATTTTAACTCAGTTAAAATTCAAAATAAGCTTGCCAGGTAGGTATGGCAGCAACCAAACCTTTTATCTAAGAAGGCGTCTGAAAGATTTCAGGGCACATAAAAATGATGGAGAATCATTCTTTCCTTTTCCAACAAAGGTCATCACCTGGCTAAGTTGTCAATATGTTCATTTTCATTGGTTGTTTTGCACTTGATGCCTGGTTGGATGCCAAATGACAACTCAGCAAGCCAAGAGAAGTGATCAAAAATATTGCAAGGAACTAGGCCCCCTTCCTCTTCTCCATTGATCCAACACAAGAAAGCCAAGGGCAGTTGCCTGAGGGTAAAGAGTGTGCACGGCTTCTGTGGAAACAACTGAGCAATAGAAGATTCATCTGAGTCTCATACTGCTCAGATATTCTAACTTGTCAACTGTTTCACCAAAATACTAATTTCCAGTCCAAAAATGAGAATATTTACATAGTATAAGTCCAATGGGCACTTGCTTTAAGGCAGTCTAGCTCAGAATATTCACACCTCTTTTCTACAAGATGCCACACCACCCAAGAAACTCAATATACCCATTCCAACTTCCAATAATGTATACCATAAAAAGGTATGGAAGTGGCAGTGGCCACTGTGCAACCATCAGAAGTAGGAGCTGCAGTTCTGGACCCAGGGTGGGCAGCTACAATCTCAGCAGCCCCTGCAGCAAGCAGCAATGCTCTCCATTATTCTTTCTAATATTTTATTCCTCTTCTAAGTTCCTAACAATTTTCTGCCTTTTGGCTCTGAAGTAGCTTCTAAAAAACAGTTGACTGTACAACTAGCTTTTTGGTAGACAGATAGGTCCTGATTCTCCTATTATAAATCAGTAAGTAAAATATACACTCCCCAAAGCTATGAATTTTCCTTCCGCTGAGCACACAGCCACCTATCCCTACAACTAATATACTATAGGCACAGGATAGAGGAAACAACACTGGATTGAAAATCAGAGGATGTAGATTTCAATCTTAGCTCTTCTACTTACTTCTGGTAAAACCTTGGGTATACAACTTATTTTACCCTGATAGCTGCGAGTACCACTGTGGAGTACGTATTTATGTGGGCTTCCGTTTTCTTATCTCTAAAATGAGAGTTGGGGATTAGATGGCATCCAAATTCCAGTTCTAAATTTTATCCCCATATGAGTCCATACACATGTAACAGAGGTGACTCAAAAATGGAGAAGAGGACTCTTTGTAATATTCTCTGCCTGTGATAATTTACCACATGGAAGCTGATGAACCTACTTCTAGAAGTGTATGATGGAGGAGACAAGCCCTTTTCCTACCCAATTTAGGGCATGTGCTGATTGATATCGAGACTGTTTCTCAAAACAAGAACTCTCTATCTCTGATGTGGCAGATGAAATATGAAATAACTGAGGAAACAAACATTTCTGAGCGTATAAATTTATTAAGCAATACATATAAATTGCACAACAAATCAACACCAGGACCCTTCACATTTGGCAATGGATCCCAAATACAGGGGAAGGTAGATTTTTATGCATTAAAAACAATCAAATAAAATCAATCAATTAAAAGAAAACAATGGACAAGGATACCAAATTAGGTAGCTTGATTTCTAATTAGAGGAAAGATTAGAGACTTTCCAAGTTAAGAGGAGGAATATGAACAGTTGCAACTCCAAAAAGAAGTGTCCCACGTGGCAGCAACAACTCACTAACCACTATAGGGCCAGTTTTTCAGATAAGATATATGGGTTGCTTGAGATGTTTAATTATGAGAAAATTCCTTGCATCGATCTTCAAATCTGACCAAGTTTCTGGTCGGCATAACCTAGGTCCTTAGTTAAGGGTCTCTAAGCAAAAGGTCGAAGTAGCCCAGCTTCCCAGCCATGCAAGGCTAGATTCTAACAATGCAATAAGATTTTCTCACATTTCTCACAACTGAATAGATTTTTCTGACAAAACAGAAGTTGAACTAAATGCATAATTGAATAGAAAGAGAACTGAGCTGGATCCAGAATATAATCACAAAATGGAGTCAATGTGGTTCACTCCATTCCCACACTGGTAGCTTAAGAGTAAAGAGAAAGAAATACTGTCAATTTCTGGGTGGGAGAAATGAAGCAGAAGCAGTAGTTGCTTCTGCAGCTGCCTTATCTACTACTCACATAGAAACCATAAGGCAGTGAATGCATGGTTTCTATGTGTCTTCTGTCTCCTATTGTGTTGATTCTTTTCTAATCCTAGGTGAAGGAGTATTAAAGATAGAATAGACCAAATAATGACCATGTGAACTTCAAAAGTCAGAAAAGCCACAAAAGGCATAGTAACTACAGTGCGTGGCAAAGTCTGCTCGTCGATAGCACAGCAGAGATTGGTAGGGAACAAGGACTGAGGAAGGAAATTGCTTGACCTGGCCAAATAGTACATAAGACCTGGCAGATTTTTTCCAAGCAAGGGAACAAATCATGCATCATTCATGCCACACCTAGAAGTGTACTTGTTGGAAGGGATGTTTGTAGCAGCTGCTCTAAGTGGGATCACAATGGGGCAAGTGAGTATGTGGATGAAATAGTGTGCCCTGGTTTGAGAAAGGTTGGTTTATACTTCTATCCTTGCTATACTTTCTCAATAAATATTTCTTAGGAAAAGCTAATTGATGATAATTGTCAAATACATATTAGGTTAGTGATCACTGGTCACATGATATTGATGAGAGAGTAATTGATTTTTTTTGTTTTTTTTTTGGCAGGGCAATTGGGGTTAAGTGACCTGCCCAAGGTCACATAGCTAGTACATGTGTCAAGTGTCTGAGGCCAGATTTGAACTCAGGTCTTCCTGATTCCAAGGCCAGTGCTCTACTCACTGCACCACCTAGCTGCCCCAAGAGTAATTGATTTTAATTAGCACACTGGTCAGCTAGGTGGCACAGTAGACAGAATACCAGGCCTGAAGGCAGGAAGACTCATCTTTCTGAGTTCAAATCTGTCCCCAGACACTTGTTAGCTGTGTGACCCTAGACAAGTCATTTAACTCTGTTTGGCTCAGATTCCTCATCTATCAAATGAGCTGGAGAAGGAAATGACAAGCCCCTTCAGTCATGAAAAGTCAGACACGACTGAAACAACTGAACAATAAAAATAATTAGGGCACTGGTTAGATGAGTATAGCACTTATTAAGCAGTAAGAATATGAAGGGAAATAAACTGGATGGGAGCTTCTGAGCCATAATAATAAACAACCCTCTTTGGGGTTACCCCTATATCTCTGAGAATACAGTAGGCTTGTTCTGATGACCAAGTCTCCTAATTGGAGTATAGATTGTGAGAAAAAACCCAGAGCCAATTGGTGCTTCACAAAAATAAATACCTGCACAGAAATACGCAGGCACACAAATACACAGAGAAAGAATATGATGTAGAATGAACTAAATTTTAGTGGGATACAAAAACTCTCAGAAAAGTGACACAAATGAATAAACCCATAGATAAATATAGAACCACAAAGTCTAATACAGTAACCTGGTGACCTTTTAAGAAGGTAAGGAAAAAGACTTCTGCCCAGTAGTGCATTTTCCCAACCAAGCAGAAATATTGCCTTTTGGAATTTGCTCCCCAGGTTGGATGTCATTAACCTGAAGCTGGCCTGGAGGCCAGAGATTTCCACCCATGGTGTAGAGCTTAAGACAAATTAAGGAGATTCCAGTAGTACCTTAGAAATATATTTAGTCTGTATTACTACATAAAAGTGCTACCTTTTCAAAAATTTGCTAATAGGGATAATTTAGGTCTTTTATAGGTGTAAGTTGTGGACATTTCATTCCAATTCTCCTGAATCTCCAGCTGTGCATTTTTATCAAAGTATAGCAGAGAATCAAGGCCATTATGTCAAAAACTCAAACTATGAAACTTTCAACTGAAATATCTAGATAATTGAGGCAAGAATTTGTAGGCCCTTTAATAAAACCTGAGTTATTTGGAGAATTACGTCAATTCTCTACTTAATAGAAGGAAAATCTTCAGCTTCAGTTCAGCTCTTGATGGTTGAGACAATTGGGGCATGTTTGACCATCCCCAATAACATAAAAAGAAAGCAAATGGGATCACCTGATAGGGGGGAAAGAAACACTTTCCATCTGTAGAAGATTCATTGACCCTGAAGCATCAATGCCTGAAAGTAATTTTCACTTCCGACAGTACGGGAATATATTCAGAATTTTAAGGGAAACTGCACAATTTCTTTATCACTTGAGATGAGCAAGTAACCATCTACCTGTACGAAAAGGGCCTGATTAACTGCTCTGCTTCAAAAATGCAAGACAAATGAGAAAACTTCTTTCCTTTCCCAGATGCAGCAATACAATAATATTACAAAAATGCAGAAGCATTTCCAGGGAAATGATGTTCAGCTACAGCACCAGCTGCCCTGCTGGACGCTTACTGAATGCAAAACTCTACAAATAAAAAGAGTAATCAGAGGTGCCCTGATACAAGAGGCACTTGATTTTTGTGACATTTCTTGGTACCTTTAACATGATTCATGTCCACACACTCTTCATAATAGTGATCTGTTGTGAAGTCCATTCCGGGCTGTCTGAATCAGACTGGTTCCAAATGATAAAGTGGAACATAATGAAATGCTAATGACTTACATTAGGAGCATACTTACAACTCTAAGTGCTATGTTTCCTCATGGTTTATTTTTTACGGATTAGAACTCAGTATTGTTTTAAACGATTATTAATGATTTTTTTTCCTAATTCAAATACTTTAAATCATTTTACACCTAAAAAAATCTCTATTGCTCACTGTTCAAAATGTTTGCTTGTTTATATATGTCTGAATTTGGAGAAACAAGTGATAAACAATAAGAGGTTGGTTTGCTCTCCTGGAAGGGAAACCTTGCCTTTTTGCTCTAGTACAAGTAGGGGTTACTAAGAAGTTTGTCCATCTTCACAGAAAAATAATCTCTTAGCCAAACTCAGGATTGAGAGGTGGGGTAAGAAGACCAGAGAAGAAAGGTGACACTTTGAAGAGAACTTCAGATTAACCATCAGGTATTTGACACATCTTGCTTCAGACTGAATTCCCATCATTAGACAAGAAAGTAAAAGGCCAAAGACAGAAGAGTAAGTCCTCCTTTTTGAAGTTAGTGGCCTTTGAAAGAAAGCATAAAGAAGGAATTATTACAGGCCAGCAGCATTAGCATTTGAAATGAGTTGAGTCCAGGTCATTTAGGTCATCTTTTGTTGTATTTCAGTCATGTCCAACTCTTCATGACTGCATTTGGGATTTTATTGGCAAAGATACCAGGGTGGTTTGCCATTTCCTTCTCCAGATCATTTTATAGATGAGGAACTGAGGCAAAGGGGGTTAAGTGACTTGCCTAGGGTCACACAGCTAGCATCTGAGGTCTTATGTGAACTTAGGAAGATAAGTTTTCCTGACTTCGGTCCCAGCATTCTATCCACTGCACCACCTAGCTGCTCTTAGGTCATGTAGGTGCCAAATTATAATTCCCTACTTCAGTGTAGCAATCGCCTCATCTATACAGGCAATCCTGTTAATGATACTGATTGGAGCCCATCCATGTCTTCACATCCTGGGTAATTATTGTCCATTTTCTACTAGGAATCATGCCTTAAAAGCTTTTCTCTAGGACTGCTAACATTTTGTAAATACCAGTGAAGCACTTGAACTATCAGTCTTTTGCCTCTCACTCTTGTGGTGAGATTGTCTTATGTCCTTTTCTGATGATACCTTTTTCTTGAATGTTACGTTTTATGCTACTTATTTTGTAGAATTGAACATTAGAAATATTATCTAATCTTCTTATGTCCATGATGTTTTTCTCTCTATTGATTGCTGAACCACCCCCAATTTTGATTCTTCAGAGACTGTAGTACTTTTGTGATTGTCACTTACATTACATTATCAAAGAATATTAGTGTTTAAAAATGGAAATGTAAAAGGATTTCTGAGGCTTAACATTGATGGTTTCAAGGTAAGCAGAGAAATTGAGAGTAGGTAAAGTTTTCAGTCTTAGGACCTGCTGCCTAGACATCTAGAGCTGACTTGCATTACAAAGGAGGGCTTGTAAACAGCCACGAGGAGGAAGCTGAAAACCAGGGACAGATATTAGTAAGATCTGTAGTTCATGTACTGTCAGGTAAGATTCGAGGGCTAGTCATAATTCTGCAAGCCAGAGATTAGAAGTACAAAATTTAAGGGAGAGTATCCAGATCAAGACACTGGAAAAAAGTGAATGGGAACACCACAGAGGAGAAAGACAGAAAGAAAGGAAGCAGAGTTATCCAAGAACATTCCCAAAAGCAGGTCCATATCAAGCCTGTGATTAAAATGGTACCAAGGGGTATAACAGAATGTGATTTCATTGACAGAGCCAGATAGGATGGTTAACAAAATTCTTTTGATGAGGTTGTGCCTAATATTGCTTCTGACTACTGCCTTAGAGTTTGCCTCCTTTTGAAGTATCAACTGTCAGTTGCATGGGATTTAAACGGCTTTTGACACAGGGAGCCATGAAGTTTGACAGATAGACATATGGGCCACAATACTTCTGATCAAGAGACATAATTGTATCTTAAGTTACTGTATCTCTGAAGAAATCTGGGAACCTATTTAAAAGAGCATTAGCATGCTAAATGTTTTGGTTTTGAACACTAAGTAGTCCTTAAGTTTTGGAAATTTTGTTCAAATTTATAACTTTGATCATAGGTTTTATACTTTAAAGTAAGAACATCTAGTCAGTTCAACTCTCCTACTTTAAAGATGGAAATGAGGAGTAAAGAAAATGTCATTCTAGTGTTATAAATCTAGCTAGTGCAAGGAACAGGATAATAATACAGGGTTTCTGACTTTTAGTACAGTGGCCTTTCTCATTGTTTTCTTGCACCTATTAGTAGATAGTTAAGTGAATTACAAAAGGTCTATTTTGTCAATAAAAATTTAAATCAACTTAGCTAATTTTATTCTGGCTATAAATATTTTGATAGTTTGGTATTCCAAATATGAATTCCTTAGACCTGCTTCACCAAAGTCCCCAAGTTAATGCTAGACCAAAGGACCAAAGAGCATGAGCTATTAGTGACTTAAAAAATAAAAACCAAAGACAAGTGACCCTTGGAACTCAGAAAAGAAAAAGAGGGAATGTGTCTTTAAGTAACATTTTAAGATTTAGAAGTAAAGGGAATTTTAGAGGTCATCCAACTTGGCCACTTCATTTAGAATATGAGGAAAACATGGCTCCAAGAGTTAAGTGAATTATGAAGAGCATACTGGTACTTACTGGGAGAAGCAAAATTTGAACAAAAGAATTTTGACTCCAAAGGCAGCCTTCTTTCTCCCTTTTCTCCCTTTCTCTTTATATAAAATGACAGAGTTTGGGACAGCTAGGTGGCACCGTGTGTAGAGCACTGGCCCTGGAGTCAGGAGGACCTGAGTTCAAATCTGGCCTCAGAAACTTGACACATGTACTAGCTGTGTGACCTTGGGCAAGTCACTTAACCCCAACTGCCCTGCCAAAAACCAACAAAAAAAATAAAATAAAATGACAGAGTGCCCTAGTGCTACAATTTTTTTAACAGAAAACAAAATATCCCCCACTTCCTGTTTACTGAATACTAATAGCAGTTGACATATTACTTTTGTAATACTAAGACTGAGCTATTCCATTATCCATGTTTCACAGCTATTGACTCCGGATTACAGCTGTAACAAAACTATGGGTGCGCAGGGTTAGATATCTACATTAATTCTCAATCTCTTTGATACACACACAAACATACACAAATATGGCATTCAAACATCTTCATCTTTATTCCACTTGTATCAGAATATAATAGATCCTTGGGGTAAAATTATGTTGCTGCTTATATACTAGACCTAAAAATAAACACTTGTATCCATTCTGCTGTATCAGATAACTTCAAATGCAAACATTCCAGCTTAACTATAGTCTTAGTTATTCAACCGTACATATTCTTAGATGAATCAAAGCAGTCAGGCCCAGCTAAATTAAATTGTAATGGCAAAATCAATCTCTTTAATAAGACTCATGTGCATTTATTTATCACCCTGTGTATAAGGATTACATTAGTATTGCCATGTCATCAATATGATCTATTTAATTAATGCAATGTCTAATGCTTATGTCTCAACCTGAGTTCATTTTGTTGACTAACTCTAATTCTCTTTTTACCAAGGAACTGTAAAAAAAAAAATTTAAATGTGCCAATGAGCTCTTCTGTTGATGCAATGTGCAATTACCATAATTGTAGAGCCGGATAGAACCAATTTGACTCTTCATTTTTAAAATACCAAATTGATTTTTCCCCAGTTTCATTGGTCCAATCAAATAAGATAAAGGAGATTGGGCAGACAGAGAGTAATTGACCCACCCTGTTTTTAAGAAAGTAATAAAACAATGATACAACAATTTATTTCTTTAGGGAATGAGCCAAATGCAATTCTCCTTCATTAAAAGAAAGCAAGAGAATTTAAGCATTTTAGCTAATCAAGTAAGAGAGGAGAATTTGAGAATTAGAATATTAAAATTAAAATTGTTTTGTTATTGTTTGAGCATAATTTCAGGGTTATTGTGTTCAGTACCTGTCTCTGCAGATAATCTCCATAACTGTATAATTTAGTTGGTGGTTGTATTTTTAACCTTACATTTATTGTAGAGGTTTGGAAGGGGATTGGTTTGGTGGGAAATATAATGAAATCTAGGTTAGAAATTATAGCCCAGTCAAAACCACTCACTTTTAATGACTCACTCTTATCCTCACCTACACATACACACACACACACACACACATACACACACACCCAAGAGGGTAAGGCAGGGATTTACTCAGTGGTGATTATCCCACAACTGCAGATGCTATACTCTGTTAAATACATGGTACAGTCAAGAGTTAATCAAAGAATGTGATGATAGATGGGGGGAGGGAGGATAGTAGGAGAGCACCAAGAAATTTTCCCAATAGGATCTGTGTCAATGCTGTTGGGATAAAAAGGAAGGCTGGTTGGGAATGTGATCAGCTTTAGGGAGTTGGCTAATCGAAAGCACATTCTGTGATAGGTGTAGGTAGGTGTTGTGTCGAAGTCCCAGGAGTGACTGTTTCAGGGAGGGTGGGATAACATCTATCAGGTGATCTCACAATGTTAGGCCATGATTATGCACTACACTATTGTACAGATTTCTAATTTTGAAGGCCTAAAAGAAATCTTTAAAAAAAAACCTGTTTTCATAACACCTGAGTCATAAATAGTGCTGCGTTTAACAAAGGCTTTAAATAAATAAATTCTACTTTAATAAATAGACAAGTCATTTCCTAAGAGTGATCTAATAAAATAAAATAAAGAGGATAAAGTAAAAAATGATGACGACAACAACTGCCACCACCACAGCAACAACCACAACAAATCCAACAATAACGTATTGCTTTTTAAAATGAGCCAGATGTAATTCTTCTTTATTAAGAGAAAACAAAAGAATTTGAGTATTTTAGTTATTCAGATGAGGAGAATTTGAGAGATAGAATATTCAAAACTATGAATCACTATCAGTCAGTCAAAAATGCAAGAAGATAATTGGAGAAAATAACACCTCCTAAGAAATGGTGCTAAAATACAAAGCAATCACTAAGAGACTTCTGCAAAAGGAACAAACAATAGAATCCTCCAAAAACATTTTCCTAACTATTCATATCTAGAATGTAGACAGAGTTTTTCCATCTGCTTTGCGGCTGTGCCACTAACAACACCAGGTTTTTCCATCTGGTCTGCAGATAAACCCAAAGAGAATGGGAGCTCCATAAGAGCAAAAGATGCCTTGCCTTTCCATTAGCAGAGTTCTTAGAACAAAGTGGGTGTTTTTAAAAGGCTTTTGTTCATTCATTCATTTTCATTATATGTGTTGCAAAGAATAACTTGCACTACAAGTTTTGATTGGCAAATACCCAGGTAGATGTAATCATTGCACACCCATATTCAAAGATGTTAAGTGGCACTTTTGCCTAT
Source organism: Phalanger gymnotis (assembly GCA_028646595.1). Taxonomy (NCBI): domain Eukaryota; kingdom Metazoa; phylum Chordata; class Mammalia; order Diprotodontia; family Phalangeridae; genus Phalanger; species Phalanger gymnotis. The sequence continues at coordinate 303,240,279 of CM053624.1, forward strand.
AGAATAAAAACAAATGCCTTAACCTGGTATTTAAGGCCCTCTATTAGCAAACTCCTGCTACATTTCCAGTTTTATTTCCACCTACTTCCCCTTCAAGAGCTCCAAGATTCAGCTAACATGGTTTACTATGTAAACTTAACAGTCTCTTTCCTACATCCTTGCATTCACATCCAGTGTTGAAATGTTCTCTCTCTCTGCAGATTTGATTTTTAAAATCCTGTAGAGGAAATATCAAAAATTACACAAGAAATTTATAAATTGGAAGGGAAAAAACTAAAAAAGATCAATAAAATTTAAAGATGTTCTTTAAAAAGACATATAAAATTTACAAACCTTTAGTTTTATTGATAAAACCTTTAGAGCCCACACTGGAGTAGGTGAGGAGGGAAAGATTTAAAACATAGGGAAGGAAGTTCTTACTTTGGAGGGAAGATAGATGAATGCACCTATGAATGAAGGGAGATGAGGACCTTACATTGGATGAGATGGGGGATTTAGTGTCTAAAAAGTCTACTTTCTTGTGATGGGGAGGTGAAACCTCTGGAGGCAACTGGGACCTGGAGGAGTGGGAAAGTAATTACATGAAGAGGAGATTTCTAGGCAAATGTAGGGGGAAAAGTCAACACAAAATGTCATACATCAGTGGGGGAAAGGGGTGGCCCTAACACAGAGGAGTGTCCTCTCCAAAACCTGCAATAACTAGCATCATTCTAAGAACAAGGCACAAGAGAAAAGGAGAATCCATGAGGTAAGCCCTACAAGTCAGTGGCAGAAAGCACCTATAGGGCAGATCCTAAAGTGGATACCTTAGAAGCTTTGATTGTATAAAGAATACAGAAGAAGGAGAGATCAGATGATTATAGGGTTCATGAGTGAAAGAATGAGAGTGTAGAAAAGAAAAGATAGATAATGAAGAGAGTAAAAGAAATACTTTTTGGAAAGGAGCATAAAGAATTAAATAAAAAAACTAGTAAACAGCACAAGTTGAAGGGGAGGAGAGGAGGGGAAAAATCTATATGGCTAACTAAAAGGAAAAAAGAGTAGGGAGAAACATATAACCAGATAAATGCATGAGAAAGGAAGTAATAAACAAAACCTTAAATGGAAAAAAGTAACTAACAAGAAGAGGGAATCAGGATTGGGGGCAGGGGGGAGAGACATAAGAGAGCCAGTGGGAACAAAACTACCTTTTAAAAAAAGATTAAAGTAAAACTAATTGAAGGAACTGTGTTTACACCAGAAGGGGGTGGGGAGGGAGGAATCCTAACTTAAAAAAACTTCAATGTTAGAAACAGATGTAGGAAAATATTAACCTAACTCATAACTTTAAATGTGGAAGGATTAAATAATCCAATAAAAGGGGGAAAATGACAGAATGGGTAAGAAAACAAAATTGTACAATCTGTTGCTTACAAGAAATACAATTACAAAACAAACATATCTAAAATAAAACTGAGAGTATGGAAAAAATTTACTTTACACCAAATGAATCCAAAAAGCAGGAATTACCATCATGTTATCATACAAAGCAAAAACAAACATTTAGAAATAAAAAGAGACAAACAAGGAAACTATATTATGCTGAAAGAAACCATAGATAACAAATCAATATCAGTGATAAACTCATATGCTCCAAAAGCCTTAGCATACAAATTCAATAAGGAAACATTATCTGTATTTCAAGAAGATATAGGCAGTAACACAATAGTGACAAGAGATTTCAATATCACTCTATAAATTCAGGATAAATTTAACAGAAAGATAAAGAAAAGGGAAAATATGGAACTAAATAAATATCTGGAGAAACTAGTTAAGAGGCTTAATGTGTCCTCTAAATGAAACAGCAAAAAAATTGTCTCTACCACATAGAATTTTTACAAAAATTGATCATGTACCAGTGTACAGAGAGATTGCTGTTTCACATTTCATTGACAGAAATAGTCAATACATCCCTTATAGAGCATAATGAAAAAAAAAATAGAAAATAGTTCCAGGACCACAAAAAAGATGTAGACGCAAATAGAGACAAAACAATGAAATATTAAATAACAAGTAGGTCAAAGAACAAATCATAAAAATAATAACTATCTAAAAGAAAATTATAATGATGAAACAACATACTAAAATTTCTGAGATGTAGCTAAAGCAATGCTTAGGGAGAGAAATCATGTAATCATACATTAACAAACCAAAAAGAGATTAATTAACTGGACATGTCTTTTAAATTAGAAAACTGACAAATAAACAAACCTATCATAAGAGCAAAAGAGGAAATATTAAAAATCACAGGGGGAATAGATAAATTAGAAACAAAAAACCATAGAAACAATCAATAAAACTAAAAGTTGGTTCTCTGAAGACACAAATAAAATTGACAAACCCTTACCTAATCAGATTAGAGAGAAGGGAGCAGAAAATCAAATTAATAAAATAGCAAGTAAACAAGGTGAAACAATAAAACCAGAATAAAATGTATAATCAGAATACACTTAGACACTCATATACTAACAAAACTGAGAACACAAAAGAAATAGAGAAATACCTTCAAAAATATAAATTACATTAACTATCAGAAGACCAGATAGAGATTTTAGATACCTAATTAATCTAGCTATAAAAGAACTACCATCAAAAAACATCTTGTACCTGATAAATTCACAGGAGAATTTTATCAAACTTTTTTTGGACAATTTTTTATTTTATTTTACCAGAACACAAATACAAAATAGAAAAAATGAAACAAAAACATATCATAAACTTAAATATTAAAACAAATATAAAGTAAGAAAGAAAAAAGCATGTCATGTACATAACAGAGCATAGGAGAGGATTCAAAATATGTAACAAATTTTCATTTCAAGAAAGCCTGTATGATAAATAATACACCTTTTGTTGAGAACTGTCCATCTTTGCTTCCTTGTGTTTTCTTTTGTTCTCTGCTGTGTACTTTTTAACTTTGTTCTTTTTCCCCTCTTCCTTCTCCCCAGAAGGCTATAATATAATTTAGTTATGTTTTCTGGTATATACATACACATACATATATACATGTGTATATAGACATATACTTTCCCAAACATACTCAACTGCTGCTCTTTGTTTTTTTTTTATATATATTTGTGTATATCTTTTGTTTCCTATCCCTCCTGCCTTCTCTACTTTACTTCTACCTGCTACATTGGCTTCCTATTACTTGCCTACACTCCCTCCTCCACCAACCACTGTGCCCTCCTAATACTTGCCTTCCCCTGCTCCAAGGATCCCTTCCCTATCCTCCCATTCCCACTGATCTGAACTCCCTTTACCTATTCCCTTATTCTCCCCTCTAAAAATCCCTCCCTTGTGCTCTCCCTCCTCACTATACCCCTACCATTTTATTTCTTCTAAACATATATTGTTCCCTCTTAAACCCATTCCCAATGAAAGTAAATCACCAGAACTATCAAGCCTTCTCCCCCATCTAAATCCTCTGTATCCTTTCTTATTCTTGCACCTTTTTTGTATAAAATAGTTACTGTTTCTAGCTGTTTCTAAATGATTTTACTTTTTAAATTCATATCACAGTGAAGTTTATCCCCCTCTTTCTTATGAGCTCGACAATCATTAATAAGAATGTTAGACATACACTTAATATTTTATGTTATATAAAAGGTAAGCAGTCTGTTCTTATGAATCTCATATACTCAATCTTTGGTGTGTACCTTATGTTTCTCTTGTTTCTTGTATGTCAAATCTTCTATTAAGTTGGGGATTCTTTTTAACAAAGTCTTGAAAGTCTGAGGGTTTGTCAAATGTCCATTTTTTTCATTCAAAATAATACTGAAATTTGAAGGGTATGATATTTTTGGCTGAAGTCCCAGGCCTTTTACTCTTCAATATATTGTATTCTAAGACCTGCAGTCCTTTAACATCTCTGCTGCTAGGTCTTGTACCACAATTCTAATTGTGCCACCATCATATTTAAATTGTTTTAATCTTGATGCTTTTAATATTTTATCCTTGAGCTGTGGGTTTCTGAATTTGATTGACTATGATATTCCTTTGAGTTTTCATCACAGGATCTCTTTTAAGTGGCGTTCGATGGATTTTTTCTATTTTTACTTCCCTGCCTTGTTCTAATGCTTTGGGTCAATTTTCTTTGATTATTTCTTGTATTATTGTATCGATTCTTTTTTTGATCATAACTTTCAGTTAGTCTGATTAATTTTATATTTTCTCTTCTTGATCTATTCTCCAAATCTATTGTTTTTCTTATAAGATATTTCACTTTCTCTTCTATTTTTTCATTATTCATGTTTTGTTTAATTATTTCTTGATCTCATAATTTCACTGGCTTCACTTTGCCCAATTCTAATTTTCAAGGTGTCATTTTCCTCCTTGAGATTCTGGATCTCCTTTTCCAATTGGTTGACCTTCCTTTCATAACTTTCTTGTTTTTCTTGGATTATTTTTATTTTCTTAATTTTTCCTCCATCTCTGTCATTTGATTTTAAAGTCTTTTTTAAGATCATCTATAAATTCTTTTTGGGCAAGTGACCATTTGACATTGCACTTTGGGGGTTTCTTTACTTTAATATCCTCCTCTGAAGATGAACGCCAGTCATCTCTATTCCCATAATAGGTCTCTATGGTTGGATTCTTTCTCCTTTGCCTGCGAATTTGTGTGTGTGCGTGCGTGTGTGTGTGTGTGTGTATGGTGATGACTTGATTTTTGTAATGCCTCTAGCCCTGGAGTATGGGAAATGGTGCCTCTTGCCCCAAATCTTCAGTTCTCTTCTTTAACCTGCATCCAAAGCCAAACCTCCAAAGTCCTGTAAGTGCCCACAGCCAGGGGCTTTCTGCCCCACTGCTTATGCACTCAGCAGGTGTGTGCTGGTTCTTTCTTGCCCCCACTGCTCTTTGGAGCACAGCTGGTGTGTCCTTAAGGCAAAATGGGCTCCTTAGCACTTGAGGAGTTTGGCTTTTGTTCACTTTGTTTACTTCGAGCGAAAGTACTTTCAGCTGTTAAGTGCTAAGCCTCAGGCCCAAAGCCCTATCAGGTATGAAACCTGTGTGGGTGTAGATTAATGACTTAAGAGGGGCCAACTCAGGAACCAATGCTCTCTGGTCCTTGAGGCAGGGCTTGAGAATGCCAGAGGCTCAGCTTTGAGGAGAGGCGAGCTAAGAGACAACTACAGCTGAAGCTGAAAAAAGCCAAAGCAGGAGCTGCGGAAGCAGAGCCGACCTGTGTGAACCCAGGAGTTCGAGAAAGGACTTGAGGCCAGTATATATGAATTGGTTAAATACTATCTTGTTTTTCTGTGGCCTCCTGGTTACTCTTGTGAGGTGGGCTTACTGGGCCTGGAGTCTTTTTGTCAAGATGTCAGAATGGGGAGGCTGGTTCATGGATCTGCTGTGGTGGGGCCTAAATAAATGTTTTGTTGCTTTCTACTTAAAGAATCCCTCATACCTTGCTATTTTGAACCATTCAAACATACACATGATTATATTTGAGATTATAAATTTGGCCTTCCTACTACAGCTGAGTCTGGTGTTCCTTGTCAGCAGAGTTTCCCACAATCCTCCTGGGCTCAAATGCATGACTCCCCTCGCTATCCTGGGGTGAAAAGTTTCAGTGGCTGAGGCTGAGGCAGCCTCTCAAACCAACTACTCCTGGGGCTTGCTGCTAGTTATTTAAGCAGCTTGCCACTTGTTGAAATGGAACCTAGCCTGGAGGTGTTTACTCTTTGCAGGGACCAAACCTGGTCCTGGGGTTTTTCTTCAGATCTTCAGATCTTCTCAAGCTGTCCTGGGAAGATCCCGGTTGTGCCCCTATTTTTCTTTGTCTCTACCCACACTTTGTTCTGCCTAAGGTGCTATTTTAACTCTTTGTGGGGGGAAAATTTTGAGAGCTTGAAATTTTCTGACCTACTCCACCATCTTCCCAGAATCCTCTCCTTATCACACTTTTAAAGAATAATTAATATACATACTTCACAAATTATCCTCAAAAATTGAGACAGCACTCTATAAGATTCCTTTTATGGGACATATATAGTCCTAATATTTAAACCAGGAAATGATTAAACACAAAAAGAAAAGTATAGGCCAATATCATAAATGAGGATTGACTCAAAATTTTAGACAAAATCTTATCAAATAGGCTACAGTGATTTATCCAAGAAATAATTCATTATGTTCAAGTGGGAATTGTACTAGGAATACAAGGATGGTTTGACATTAGAAAAGCAATCAGCATAATCAAATTAAAAGCAAAAACATCCAAAACCACACAATCTTTTCTCAATAGATAGAAAAAAATCCTTTAACAAAGTACATTATTCAATCCTAATAACTTTCAAATGTACAGGCATAGAGGGACCTTTTTCTTATCTTTAAAAGCAACTACCTAACAACTAATGCATCACATGAAATGGGATTATACTAGAGCTTTTTTTTCAATAAATACTAGAGTATTGCAAGGATGCTCAACCTCTCTACTATTATTTGATATAGTTCTGGAAATGATAGCCATGGCAATAAGAAAAGAGAAAGGAATTAAAGGAATAATGGGGTAAAAATAGAATAAAACTACCCCCATTTTTTTGATAATATGATAGTTTACTTGGAAAACCCAAGGGAATCAGTAAAGATTTAGTTGAGACAATTAATAGCTTCATCATCAAAGTTGCAAGCTATCAAATAAATCTTCAAAACTCATATTCATTTTATATGATAATAACATAACATACAAAGTAATAATAGAAACAGAAATGTCATTCCAAATAACTAGAAAATGCATTAAATATATGTGTATTAAACTCCCAAAATCACACAAAATACCTATACAAATTTAATTATACAGTTAACCTCAAAGAAATGATATATAGTTATATATACAATTAAAATATACAATTATAACAAAATATACAGTCATATATACAAATAAAAATAAAAATGCAAATAAAAAACCTAAAAAGTTGAAGGAATGTTCAATGCTCATGGGCTAATATAAAAAAAAAGATAATGCTACGAAAACTTATTTATACTTTTAATGCTATACCAATCAAATCACCAAGATAAAATTTGATAAAAATGAGAAAATTCATTTGGAAGTAAACAAAATATTTAGAATATCAAGGGACATTACGAAAATCAAGCACAAAAGGGAATAATACTCTCAGATCTCAAACTATATTCTAAGACAGCAGTCATCAAAAACATCTCATATTGGCTAAAGAATAGAAAGATAGATCAATGGAACAGATTAGACAAGAGAGAGTCAGACACAGTAGCATTCAATAACTCAGTATTTGATAAAGTGCAAAACATAAATTATCTAGGAGAAAACTCTCTATTTGGTGAAAAAGCCTGGAAAAGCTGAAGCAATCTGGTAGAAATTAGACTGAAAACAACACCTTACATCACACACCACAAAAATTCTAAATGGACATATGGCCTTAATAATACCATCATAGTATTAAAATAGAAAATAAATAGATCATATACTTCTCAAAGCTATGGGAAAAGAGATATATTCTTCAGCAAACAAAAAATAGAAGAATTAGAAAAGACAAAATCAATAATTTTGATTACTTGAAACTGAAAACTTTTGCACAAATAACATGAATGCATCTAGAACAAAAAAATGAAAAGAGATTGAATGGGAAAAATCTTTGTATCATGTTTCTCTGACAAGGGTTTGATATCCAAGATATATTAATAATTAGTAAATGTATGTGATTAATATCCATTCTATAACAGATTAATATTTAATTGATATGAACAGATACCAAGAGAAATGCAAAGTATTCACAGCCACATCAAAAAAAATTTCTTCAGATAACTAATAAGAAAAATGCAAATCAAAACAATCATAAGGCTTTACCTCACACACTGCAAATCAGCAACAATGACTAAAGATGGCAAGAGTCAATGTTGGAGGGGTTGTGGGAAGATACACAAACTAATACATTATTGGTGGAGTTGTAAAGTGATATAACCACTTTATGAGAAATGTAGAATTTTGCAAATAAAGTGACTAAAGTTTCCCTCCCCTTTGAGACTCCATTACTGGGCTTATACCTAAAGAAACCCAAAAAAAGAAGTTCCCAAGCATTTCACAAAGTGGCACTTTTTGTAATGCTAAGAACTGGAACAAATTAGGTGCTCATATATTTGGGGAATGACTAAACAAATTGTAGTATATTAATGGAATGGAATGTTACTATATTGGAAGAAATTGTTTGTTTTGTGAATTGAGAGTCCTGGAAAGATCTATATGAACTGATGCAGAATGAAGTAAGCAGAGCCAGGACAACAATAACATAGGAAATACAAGGATGAAAATGGAAAGAATAATTACACACCAAAAAACAAAAGTAAATGTAACAAAATTATAAAAATCAAGTGGAACTTGAATTCAGAGAGATAAGAAGACAACTCCAACCTACCCCTCTCAGGTAGGATTCATATGTGTTACGCATTACACATATTTTTTGGACTTCTTCAATATATCAATCAGTTGTGCTTACTTTTTTTTGCTCTCAAAAATATCATTTCTCATGTGGGCAGAATTTTGGGGAGGGGAAGGAGATACATGAGATACCATGTTCACGTAAGAAAGATAAAATACAAATGAATCTTATTTTAAAAAAGAAAACATAAGATAAAAAACTAAGAGAAGACTAAACAGACTGTAAATAATCCAATCTCAGAAAAGAAAGTGGAACTTCCTCTAAAAGAATTATACAAGGAGGGAAAACACTGTTGGTCCAGATATATTCACAGGAGAAATTTATAACATTTTTAAAGAATAATTGTACCCCTAATACATTTTTGTGAAAGCAAATAATTAGAAGCTAAGTAGATATCCATGGGTTGGGAAATTGCTAGATAAATTGTGGTTCATAAATGTGATAGAATATTACTATGTAGTAAGATTGAAGAATATGATGAATACAGAATAGTAGGCAAGGATCTACATGAAATGTGGTAGAATGAAATAAACAGAACCAAGAAAACAATATACACAATAATTAAAAAGATGTAAATAGAAAGATCATGTTGAAAAATTGTAAGAGCAAGCTTAGCTCAATAGAAGAGACATAAGAACACAGCCCTATCCTATCCATTTGCATAGGTGAGAGGACCACAAATGTTATACATTACACATATTTCAGATTTTTTCACTGTACTAATTGGTTATGCTTATTTTTCATCTTTTTTTTCTTCTTTGTTGTCTTTAAAATACTCTTTGTCATATGGAACGGCTATTTGGGAGGAGGGGGGAATAATGGAGGAAATTATGGTGATATAAAAAAGGCCATCATACCAAAATAAAGTCCAAATGGGTATCTGATTTAGATATGAAGGCTGATACTATAAGCAAACTGAGAGATCAAGGAATAGTTTCCCTGTTATATTTATGAAGAAGGGAAGAATTTATGACCAAACAAGAGATGGAGAATATTATGAAATGCAAAATGCATAATTTTGACTACATTAAACTGAAAAGTTTTTGTACAAACAAACCCAGTGCAACCAGGATTAACAGGGAAGCAGAAGACCGGGAAAGATTTTTTATAACTAATGTCTCTGATCAAGGTCTCATCTCTAAAATAGAGAACTGAGTTAAATTTATAAGAATACAAGTCATTCCCCAATTGACAAATGGTTAAAGAATATGAACAGGCAGTTTTCAGAGGAAGAAATTAAAGATTTCTATAGTCATATGAAAAATGCTCTAAATGACTAAATTACTGACTAGAGAAATGCAAATCGAAACAACTCTTATGTACCACATCACACTTGTCAGATTGGCTAACATGACCAAACAGGAAAATTATAAATGCTGGAGAGGATTTGGGAAAATTGGAACACTGATGCATTGTTGGTGGAGTTGTGAACTGATCCAACTATTCTGGAGAGCAATTTGGAACTATGCCCAAAGGGCCATAAAAATGTCCATACCCTTTGACCCAGCAATACCACTTCTAGGGCTGTATCTCAAAGAGATCATAAAATGGGAAAAGAACTGACATGTACAAAAATATTTATAGCAGCTCTTTTTGTGGTGGCAAGAAACTGGAAATCGAGGGGATATCGATCAATTAGGGAATGGTTGAACAAGTTGTGGTATATGAATGTAACGGGATATTACTGTGCTGTAAGAAATGATGAGCAGGCAGGCTACATAAAAACCTGGAAAGACTTACATGAACTGATACTGAGTGAGGGAAGCAGCAGCAGAACACTGTACACAGTTACAACCACATAGTGAGGTGACTAACTTTGATAGACTTGCCTCTTCTCAGCAATGCAAGGTTCTAAGATAATGCAAGGTTCTAAGACAACTCCAAAAGGCTCATGATGGAAAATGCTATCCACATACAGTGAAAGAATTACAGAGTCTCAATGCAGATCAAACCATACTATTTGCTATCTCTCTTTTTTGTTTTGTTTTGTTTCTTCTTTCATAAGAAAGTTCATTCCATTCGTTATAATTCTTCCTTGCAATATCACTAATGTGAAAATACATTTAACGTGAATGTATATGTAGAGCCTATATCAGATTGCATACCATCTTGGGGAGGGGAAGGCAAGAAAGAGGGAGAAAATTTGGAATCCCAAAGCTTGTGGAACTGAATGTTGTAAATTAAAAATAAATATTTTTTAAAAAGACCATCAATTAAAACTTTTGAAAAGAAGTATATTCCCAGAGTTCAAGAAAGAAGTGTTAAAGTACTAAAATGGACTGGTGGCTATTTGCATGGTAAAAAGAGGATAGATGTAGGGGACACTGTGGAGAAAGTATCAAGATTTGGCTATTGTTTGAATATATGGGGTGAAGGTGAGGATATGAGGATGACAGTAAGGTTGTGAAACATGATGAAGAAAGGATGATGATAGCTTTGTCTAGGAATCAAACACAGGCCACAATACTCCTCAGTGTGCAGGAAACATATTAAAATGCAATTAGGAATTATTTGACAAAATAAATAAAATACAATAAAACATACTGTTATTTTTATTTATTTATTTTAGAATTTTTTAAAGATTGAGTTACAAATTCTCTGCCTCCAGCCTTTCCCTTACTCATTGAGAAGGCAAGAAATATGGTATCAATCATGTATATTAAAGTCAAATAAAACATAACATGTGGCTTCGTAAGTCAAAATGCTACCCAAGGGGATCCTTACCTTTAATTCAATGGCCCCATTTGTGTTTCAGTTTGACATGCCTCTGACAATAATAGAGAAGTTTTAGAAAAGGAATAGGCTTTTGCGGATGATGAAAATATTATCATCCATCTTAATGGAGTTTATCTTAACAATGAAAGATTTGGGCATTAAGTATTAGATCACCAATATTATGTGCCAATTACCTTATGGATTATTTTAGAGTTTTACTTCATTTTTTATAATTTAATAGAATCTCTTAGGGAGTTACCTTCTATGAATAAGTTCTACCACTTGCTAGCTGTGTGAACTTGGGAAAGTCTTTTTAATTTTATGGAATTTTCTCAGCTGTAAAATGAAAGTTGGACTGTGTGACATGAATGGAAGCCTAGCGTAGTGGATACAAAGCTGGCCTCAGAACCAGGAAAGCCTGGCTTCATGTCCTGCCTTTGATATATACTGACTATAGACATTGAACAAGTCATTGAACTTCTCAGTGCTCTAGGTAAATCTCTAAGAGTTTAAGTTGCAGAGAAGGTGCCAAACCTCATTAGCAGAGAAAGTTTCCTCATCTAGGAACTCACTATACAAATTAAAGATTCAGTCCCTTTCTGTATTTTAAAAACAAATGGATGGTTGGATGGATGGATGGATGGATGGGAAGAGGAAGGGAGAGAGAGAGAGGGAGGGAGAGAGAAGGGAATACACACACACACACACACACATACATACATACATACATATATATATATATATATGTACATTTCCACTCTATCCAATAAAAGTGTCCATGGTATGTTACATCTTAGAAGTAAATGGGAATTGAGCAACTCTTCAAAACTTGGAGTTTGAAGAACCTCTGTATCATTGTCAAAAATATTCCCAAAAAAGAAATCCTACTGCTGTATACATGTTTATCCAATCTTTATTCAAAGAGAGCAAGTGAAGGAGAATCCACTCTTTCGATATGGGGCATTATATTTATGAATGTTTTTCTTATTCTTTTGTTTAATAAGATTTCACTTTAGAACTTCGATAATAGAAAGTTGAAATCTCTTCCAAGATTAATTTTAAATTTTAGGAAAATGAGGCTGAATTATTATAGCTACTGCTTCAGATTTCTTTTACTGAATTCTTTGGGTCACTCGCTGAAGAGACTTAGGAGATTTCATCATGTCATTTCTTCAGACATCTATATTGATGCTGACAAAAAGTCACCTTTTATGGATCCTTCACTTATTAATCTGAATGAGCTATCATTTTGATTTCACTTTTTAAAAAAGACTGAACCAGTCTCGTTTCAAAGAAAAGAGAAATTTTCCCTCTTCTCTACTTGAAAAACCAAGTGTGTGTATATGTGTATGATGTGGAGCATTGTAATAGCAACCACACTGGCATACCCAGGATGGCTGCTAGTGCAGGTTCTTTTATCTGCTTTACAAAGGAAAGCAACTTAAAAGGGGTCAATGATCTTCTTTAATTACATAAAACACAAACAGAGGAAATACAGAGAAGAGAAATAAAGACCAACGGACAGGGCTCTGCTGCCTGAATCAAAACACTATTGCTATATATACTTTACATTCACCCCTGGATTGAGAGAGCCTTTACCTCAGAGTAGTTGAGGGGTCTGAACATAGGGCTACTCAGAGTCTCAAACAGGGAATCACAAGGCCCTTCTCATAAGCAAGCCCCCAAAGCAAAAGCTCACCTCTCAGAGCATATAGTCTTTCAGCTAATAGGCTCAGAGACAGAAGGCATCACAACCTCCTGACTCAGTGCCTAATTATCAAAAGGTGTGTAAGCCTTCCTACAAGCAAACAAGCTTCCCTTAATTGGCTCCATATGAGGTCTATTGATGGTCAGGGAAGATCTTATATCCCCCATATTAGCATTACTTGCAAAGAGGGAGAAGGGACATGTTACACATCCAGTACTTCTATTAAAGGGGTCTACCATGAAAACCACCATGCTAGGATTGGGACACATAGTTAGACAGACTAATGGTTCAGATATAGATATAGATCTATGGATAGACATAGATATATAGACACACACACATATATATACATATGAGTGTATATATGTATATGTGTATATATACACATAAACACACACATATGTTTGTGTGTCTAAAGAGAGAGAAAAGAGATAATAGAAGAGTCTGTGCCTTAAGGTATTACAGGAATATTTGTGTTGGGCCCAGGAATAGGGCCAAAATAGAATTTTATTTTGTTTCATTTATGCTTTCAATATTCCATGCCCTTGTTTACTAAAGAGATGGGTCACTGTCAACCCTCCATGATGCACTCTAGTTTCTAAGAACGCCTTGTAGTTTTTTGCCTGGTGGTACCATAAGGAATATTACACTAACCATAATTAAGGCTTTACTGAACATGACTGACTTGAAAACAAAATGAAAACAATCTGGTTTGACAATGATACAAAAATTTTAAAAATAGTTGTTTTTTTTTCCTAATTCCCCAAAGATAATAATGTCTTTGCAGGTTCTGGTAGTGGTGTTTGAATATCCTTTCCTCAACACACTGTAATTGAGGAGTAGCTATAGAAACACATGCATTTATTTTTGTGAACATTGTTACTTGTTCTAATTTTTATTATAGTTGCTGTTTTACCAGAGAGAGCATCATGTCCCTGAACTTAGTATTCTTAAGGAACGAGATTAAACTATGATCATAAAGCTGTAAAAGCAGTAAATGAAGAAATAAAATCTCTGAAGTTTGGAAACTTTTTTCTCTTCACTTTCATCCAATAGAACTTTGCCTATTTTTATCCGTTGTATTTGTTGCTAATTTAGTGCAGGAAAAGGTGAGGTAGGGGTGGGGTGCAGTATTGAAGAGGCTTCTGGAAAGAACCAAGATTTTAAAATATGACCATAATTACCTTTCTGGGCTTCTTATAGTGTAGGGAACTGAAAGAATGTGGCAGATTTCTTCCTTCTTTAATTGTCATGAAGAATACTATTAATTTTCCTATATTTAGAGAGACTATAATTCAAGGATAAAGACTACTTCCTATATAAAACAGAGGGGAGCACTTATAATGCTATCCATCTTAGAAAAGGAGTTAGGATATGAGGATATACATATCCATCTTTATTTCCTTCTGGACTTTCAGTCAGTGATTCTAGCTGAGCTAATATGTGTCTTAGGTCAAGAAACTTAAGTTCTATGGGCCATTATTGTTCCTCTGAAAAATACAAGGATTGGACTTTATGATTTCTAAGTTTCCTTCCAAATGCCATAAAATCTACTTTACAATAATTACATGCCTGCAATTTGCTTCAGTTACCACTAAATGCTTCTTTTGTATCCTTCATAACATCACTGTCATATCTTTTTGTGTAAAATATAATCATCAGCTATATCTTAAGCAAATTAATCTTGCTTTGTAAAATATGAATGTTTAGCTAACTAACGATGACTAGATATAAGAAAATAAATATCATTTAAAGAAAGGTTTCAATAAACACAGGATTTATCCTCCAGGAAGAAACAATTAACTTCCAAGTGTCTTCTCCAAACAATTCAACAAAATGTTATGACCAAATTAACTGATTGCTCTTAAGGATAGTAGCACCTTACAACAAAATTACTTCTCTTGGTCAAAAACCTTCTGTGAGTTTCTCATCTGTGCAGTGGTAAGTGACAACTTACACTGAAATATAGACTTTCCTTCAGTTGGCTAACAAGGTAGGTTACCTAAATGAACTCTTCTCACTACTACAAGTATTGATACTGAAGAACATGTTTCTAGCTGCTCTCCTTTCAGTAGTCTGCCTGAACTGTTACTGAACTCATTAAACCCAAAAGATAACTGCTTTCCCATGAAGTGAAACTGTGGCAAGGATAAGACATAGAGAATGTATAGTACCACGGACAGCTCATTATCTCTCTAGGAACTCTGTTTTTCTTCTTTCCCATCTTGACTTAAATTGCAGGATTAGCTTCCCTTGCATTCACTTGGCTTGTTTCTCAAACTCTACAATCAAAGTATCTATTAAACTTTAAAGATATGTTTCTCATAATTAAAACATATGTAAACATAATTTTAAAAAAGTTTTCTTTACCATCTTTTAAATAACTATACAGAAAACAGTGACAAAAATTTCAAAGTAATATTGCTGTTTTTTTTTAATTGGTGGGGACAATGCAATCTGAAAAATGTTACTCACTAGATAAATAATTTGTTAGTGGACACTAAAGAAGCACTATCCCTGATTAAAATGGATTGTTTGGGTCATACACTTCAGGAAGCAATTGCTTGGTGTGGCAAGAGGTGATATCCAAGAAGGAAGAACATATTGCAAAGCTCATAAAATATGAAAATATTCTTAATGCCATATCAACAATATTCTGGGTTTCCTTTATTTGGGAAATTCCATGTTAATCATATTCACAAGCAATGTGTTTCATTAAAAAGAAATTTAGACTTAGAATTAAGAGACCTAAATTCAAATGCAACCTCTCATAGTTATTATTTATTGTACTTTGAATAAAATACTTCTCAATACTCTCATATATAAGATGATAGCATTAATACCTACCTCATGGAGTTATTCTGAAAGATATTCTATGTAAAATAGCATATGCATGACTTTTTATTATTTCATCAAATTTTAGAGCTACATAAGTCCTCGGTAATATTCCCATTTCATAGCTGAGGAAAGCAACATCTCAAGAAGTTAAATGATTTTTCTGAAGTCAGATAGCTAGTGACAGATCAAAGAACCCAGAAACTCTGATTCCCAGTGCCATCTACTTTTCACTAGACTGTATGCTCTGCATCATTAACAATATTTCTTTATCAGTGTGATTTCATTAATATTATCCTTCAATCATGAATAGTCACAGAAGTAGCCTAAAATAGCTAATTAGGAAGGTAAAAAAAAAGAATTGTTGACCAACTTTCATCAGAAAATATCAAGTATAGCATTTCAAGTGGATTATTAGAGGTCTAAACATATGAACATCTTAGCACAGGTAGATATTTAAGTCTGCATATTTTAATATTTGACTTAGGTAGGAATAATAATCATGTGCAAGAATTTTCACACTGTGGTCCAATACAACATTGCGCATGCAAAGTGTAAATGCATATAACGTGAACAGGTTCAGTTTCCTCATCTGTAAAATGGGGGTAATAATAGCGCCTAATTGACAGTGAAGAGCAGTGGCTGTGGTGGCTTCTGTGATCCAGATTGCAATTATGGCAGATCCATAATCTGACAGTCAGTATCGTTTCACTGGTTTTAAGAAATACTTCAATTCATACACCCTTAATGGCAGAAAGAATTATGTACTGGCCACTTACAGAGCAATCACTTTGCTCATACTTTACTACAAGGCAAGGTCTAAAAAATGCCAGCTGCGAAAGCAACATAAATGGAGCCTAGTATATGTGTGTGCGTATATGTGTATACTTTGTCCATCATCAAGGTCCCTGGCTAAAGGACTTGCTGTCAACTTAGAATGAGATCCACAGTTCTTGAAATAAAACATGGACTCACAAAATATAATACCACCTTATCTCAAAGAGTAGTATGGAACAAATGAAATAAAATATGTCAAGTGCTTTGTAGTGGTATAAATTCTGCCATGCAAATTCTACTATTATTATTATTCTTAAAAGATGCTCTGATAGAAACATCCAATAAGCATTCAGAAAGCATCTGCTATGTGCAAAGCACTGAAACGAAACAACTCATATGCATATATCACTTTTAATGCTTTATTGATGTGTTTTGGCTTTATATTACAAACATTCAAAAATTACTCCTACTTCCTAAGAGGTAATAAAGTAAAACAGTTAAGTAAAGTTAATAATAATATGTTGACCTCATTTGGAAGTGTATTTAACATTTCTCATCTGCAGAATCTCCTACCTATTTTTTAACTATCAGAAATCTGATCTCTCTCCATTCAATCCTTATGTCATTGGGGGAAAAAAAGGAAAAAAAAATCATTTTAACAAATAGAGATAGGTAAGCAAAACAAAATCCCTCAAAGGGTGTACACAAAAGTATTTATAAGATATTCTATAATCCAAATCCATCAACTCTCTGTAAAGGATAATGTTTCATTATCAGTCTACTGGAATTGTGAATAGTTATTATATTCATGAGAGTTCTTATATCTTTCAAAATTTGTTTTTACAGTGTCTTTAATAAATGCATTGTTCTGATTGTGGTCATTTCCTTCTTCATCAGTTTATATAAGACCTCAAAAGTGTTAATTTTTATGTTATGGGCTATACACATGCATATATGACCATAAGTGTATATACCTATGCATACATATATATATGTTCATCTTCTAGTTGACATAGATAGATAGATAGATAGATAGATAGATAGATAGATAGATAGATAGATAGATAGATATGTATATTGGTATACTGACTTCCTGATTCTACTCACTTCATTCTACATGGTTTCATTTAAGTATCTCCATGTCTTTTTGAAATCATCTATTTTTGCATTCATTATATCACAGTAGTGGTCCATGACATTCATATACACATTCAGCTGCTCCTCAGTTGATGGACATTATATTAGCATACAGTTTTGGTTTGTTTTGTTTTTTCCACCACAAAAAAATCTGCTAGAAATTTTTTTTTTGTATATAAAGGACTTTTTTTTTTCTTCCTGTGGTCATTTTTGGGTATAGGCCTAGAGGAAGTATTCCTAGGTCAGAGAATATGTACTCTTTAGAGACTTTTTCATGTATAATTCCAAATTGCTTTCCAGCATGGTTGTATACATTTGACAGGTCTAACGATCATACTTCAATATATCTGATTTTCCACAGTCTCTCCAATGTTTACCACTTTCCTTTCTTGTCATTTTGCAAGTCTTATAGGCATGAGGTTGAATCTCAGAATTACTTTGATTTGTATTTCTCTAATTACCAGTGATTTGGAATGTTTTTTTTTTTCATATTACTATTGATAGCCTGGATTCCTTTCCAGGTTATTAATAGACATAGTCTTAGACTACTTAACAACATAAAAATGGCTTCATTTTTATGTTTAAGTCTATTTTATAAGTTTAAACCAGTTCCTTACAGATCTTGGAAATGAGACCTTTGTCAGAGAAATTTGCTGCAAAAAGCTTCCCCAGTTAATTGTTTCCTTTTTAACCTTAATTTTGTTAGATTTAATTGTGTACTTTCTAAAAATTTTATGTTCATCAAAATTATCCATTTTAGCTTCTATGATCTCTATTACTTACATAAAATTTTTCTCCTTTCTGTAGATTTCAGTAACTTTTCCTGTGTTTCCCTAATTTGTTTATGATGTATTTTTTTAATGTCTAGGTCACCTACCCATTTGGAATTTATCTTTTTATAAGAGGTGAGATTTTGGTCTAAATCTAATACTGCACAAAATAATCTAATACTGCACAGACACACACATACATACACACAAACACACACCTACAAAACTTGACATGCATAGATTCATTTGAGCCTCACATTTATCTCCTGAAATAGCTGCTAAAGAAGATATTATTCTCCTCATTTTAAAGATGAGGAAACTGGGGCAGAGAGAGTCTAAGTCACTTACTCCTGGTCATGTACCTAATAATTATCAGAGAAGCACTTGACCCCAGTTCTGCCTAATTCTGGATTCAACATTTTTCGTATTTCATGTTATTACTTCTCACCTATGCATTCAGGAGATAGAAAGCTCATCAACTCCCCAGCCTAACTCAGTGAATCTCATTACTGATCGTTCTAGGAATGCTGGGAGACCCCCAAGATCCAGAGTCACTTTCCCCAACTATCAGAAAGACAAAGCCGGATATAGTTGGCCAAGCTCCTGAGTGGAGGAAATGCCTCAAAGAAAAACCAAACAAATCAAAATGAGAAATATAGAGGTTTAATAATTTCTCCATCACATGTTTATTTTCCTGCTTGCTACAAGGTCTATTGCCTTCAATAAAGAGTATTTGTTCTTGATGTAGAAAAAAAAAACCCTGAGTAAAACTGACAAGACTGAAATTCTGAATTCTGATCTCTGGATCTAAGAGTCAAGATTGGACTTTCTTATTGTGGCTTGCAAAATGAAGAAATGTGCCCTTGGTGAGCCTATTTAGGAGGCAGAATTCAGTTAGTAAATAAGCATTTATTAAAATGTCCAATATGTGCCTGGTACTGTGCAATGTGCTAGAAATGCAATGGGGTAAGAAAACACATAAAAGGAGAATGAAATGTCGGGGGTGGGGAGAGGCAGAAGTGAAAGGGGCAAGGGTACACAGCATAGGGCATATAGTAAAGGAAATCCAGAATACATCCTGGACACAAATAAAACATGGCTGGTCTGGGTGTCTTTCTTAAATAGAAGTTCTGGGCAGAAACATTCAGAGGGAAAGGCCAGCAGGGGTGAAAAGCAATTCTGGGCTTTGAATCCCAGGACTATTGCTGTTCAGTCCATTTTTCAGTCCTGTCAGATGCTTCATGACCCCCTTCGGGGTTTTCTTGGCAGAGATAATCCTGGAGTGATTTGCCATTTCTTTCTTCAGCTCATTTTACAGCTAAGGAAACTGTGGCAAACAGGATTAAGTGACTTGCCCAGGGTCATACAGCTAGTATGTTTCTGAGGCAAGATTTGAACTCAGGAAGATAAGTCTTCCCGACTTCAGGCTGCAAACTCTATCCACCGTGCCACCTAGGTGCTAACATTCCAGGAGCAGAGGGAGGCTTAAGGATGAAGAGTTTTGTCAGTGGAGAAAGTCAGGAATGTAGCCTGGAGAGGAATGTAATGGGAACTATGTCTCAATCTATAATTTTGAATATTTTTTTTCTGATCCCTGCTCCAGACACCAATTGCCAAAAGACTGCCTGAAGGATAGCTTTAGCTGAGCCTATGAGATCTGATTTTTAGACATTGCTTTGAAAATGGCCTCTAGGGACTAAATGTCAGCAAGAAACTGGAAAGATCAGGCTAGCTCAACTCAGCTTTGTGACCCTGGCTGCTCTGCTAACCTAAAGTAACTTTTGAATGCTTTCTAAATCACTTAAAAGCAATGGAGCAGAGGTCTCAGTTTACTGCCCATCATAAACTTGTCAAAGAGACATGAGCAATCTAATCCAAATAATAAAAAATAAAACAACCCAGAGTTCAGCAAACATTCTAACCTCTCACTTTGCTTTATATGAGGTGTGAATGGAATAGTTAAATACTAAAGTATTAGTAGATGGCAGGGAAAATAATAGGTTACTTTCTACCCTAACAATTTGGGGGTTGTTATCCTAAAGCAGAGCCTCCTGGAACAAAATCTGATGTGCCAATGAGACCTGGCAACAGAAAGAACAAAACTTTGGGGTACTTTCTTATTGAAATTTTTCCATTTGCATTGGTTCTCATCTCCTGTGCAAGTGCTCTCAAATTCTCCAAATGGATCTGTTTGATGTCAGTAATCCCACCAATGATTCTGATTACAACCAGTCAACACGTCAGTTTGTGTGACACATTCTTGTGCTGCCATAAATTTAGTGCTGATGGCTGTCCTCATTTTTTCTAGACATAATCAGGATACCAGTGGAGAATACGTTCTATCCATTGGTTAGCCTTCACTCTCAATATGGGAACAGCCTTTTTCTATGTATGTGTAAGCACAGCTAAAGGAGGTGAAAACCTCAGCATAAAACAAAAGTTCATTTTGATGTGATTAATCACACCAAAGTTTAAGTTGGTAATGATAAATAGAATATTTAGTGTATCTTTTTTGCATACTCTGAAAGATATAATCCTTTTGCTTCTTAAAAGGGGATATTTAAATACTTCATTCAAATGCATGCAACTACAGGTATGAGTTACATGGTATATATTTGGAAAGTCTTGTCATTTCTGCTTAGTGTTTGAGGAAAGCTTAAAATTTAGATGCTTTCTGTTGATCGTTAGGGTAACATAGCCCACATGAAACTTAGTCCTGGCCAGTAAAGAAAATATATGAAAATATTATGCTAATCTTTTTTCATAAAAAAAATGTAGGCATATGCATACATCCAGAAAGGCATTATGGCTAACTGGATAAAGAGTCAGCCTCAGAGTCAAGAAGATGTGGATTAAAGACATTTCTGAAACATACTGTCTATATCTATGATGGACAATCATTTAACCTCTTGGCTCACCCAGTTAACTTCCTAAAACTATCTGCACAAGTACCAATTTGCATCAGGAGAATTTTCTCACTGGGGTTCTCTACACCAATGGTGTCAAACTTAAATATAAACAGAGTCATTAAACTGTATATCAAGATCCCTGTGGATTGCCTATTGACTTAGAAACCTGCATATTATCTAAGTTCTATTGTATTTTTATTTTGTTAAATATTTCCCAATTATATTTTAATCTGATTCAGGCTAAACTCAGGACTGTTATAGGATGCTGGCCATATATGTGACACCCGTGCTCTACACCAGTGAAATCCAGTTTCTGTGTGTATGTATATGTATATATAAATATGTGTTCATGTGCATAGATGTGTATACTACCCTAGTTCTAGCCCTTATTGCCTCTCAAATGTATTATAGTAGTGGATTCTTTTTGGTCTCCCTTTCTCAAGTCACTTCCTTGCTTCAGTCAATCCTCCACTCAGGTGTCAAGGTAATTTTCCTAAAGTATAATCCTGACTATGTCACTCTCCTATTCAATATATTCCAATGGTTCCTTATTGGTACTAGCATGAAATGTTATTTATTATCTTATCATTTAAAATTTTCTGTGTTTATATAATTTTATAAGATTATAATTATGAGTAGCAGAGTACATACATGTGTGTGTATGTGTGTGTATATGTGTGTGTGTATTCAAAAAGTTGTTGTGAGAGCCAAGTGAGCTATTTTTTAAATGCTTTTAGTATAGTGCCTGGCACACAACAGATTCTATACACACACACACACACACACACACATTCCCTCCCACCCCCACATGTATTATGCTTTGCTTGGTACATATGATGAGATGGTTTTCTAACAACATTTTTCTGTTATTATTGTGTCTTTCAGTGAATCTTCTATAATCTCAACATATGCATCAGATATACTTTTTTGGAGAAATTTTTTGCTGTGCTTAATGAAATGCTTTTTTTATACTCAACTAACAATAAACACAGGGAATTCCTATATTTTCTGAACCTTTAAGTCAATTGTATGACTATAAAAATAGTCTAGTGTAAATTATAACTTGTGAAAATCATCCTGTTGTATATTAGATTTTTAAAAATCCTAGATATAAGTGTAATATATTATCATAATTTTATAGAAATGAGATAGCAAGCCTATGGGGATGGTAGTTATTTATACATGTCACTTTTTTAGTTTCGGTAATATCTGTGATCTTTTCCAATTATTCAGTATCTTGCCATCTTTTAGCTATCTTTAAAATCAATTTCTCTTCATCCTCAAAATTGTGTTGGTTCCAGCATACTCTATCTATGAATAATTGATTTGATTCAGCTGCAGATACTATCTTTGTTTCCTTTACTATCATTTTTTATTGCCTCAGATCGGGTGCTTTGATGTTAAAAAGAAAATATGTTGGATCTACTGTCATCGATGGAGGGGGGAAAAATCTACCACAAAAATCTTAAAAGACTTTTTCCCTTTTTTATATTTGTTGTCCTTTCAGTCCCATCCTTAAATGTTGTCAGAATTATCTGACTAAATTGGGTCTCATTCCAAGTTTTGTGTGAACTTATTTGTCTGTCCACTGATTCTCATTGTTTATGAAATGGTATTTTCATAACAAGCAGTCTGGGGGCTTCTCATCAGTCTTACTCCCCTCTGGTGATGTCTTTGGCCTTGGTGATGCCTCTTTCCAGCAGATGACCACTGGGATCTCTGGGGGGTGGGGGGAGCCAAGGAAAGGCCAGTGGCAAAGGCTGTCCTTTTACCCCGCTGCCTCTACCCTACTTCCCCATCCTCCAGGCCCAGGTCATACTTGTCAACATCAGATTGGACCAGAGACCTGCGCCACTGCTGTCCTGGCAACACGGAGGCTGTCTCTCCTGAGCCCACTGCTCATTTACTTCTCCAACCATGAAGGGGATCTGAGGTGGCTCCTTCTGATGCCTGCATCAGCTATAGCCACTGAAGGCCAGCCTGTTTTCAACCTGTTTCATTCTCTGGAAGTAGCCAGAAGCATTCATTCCAAGCTTTTGCCAATCTCAGGACAGCTCATAAAGCTGAGTTCTCCACTGATCAGCCTGAGTCCTCTGGAGGACAAAGAAAACCTGGATTCTCTGCTCTTCAGGTTCTAAGTGGGCACCAACCCCTCTGGGCAGCCATTAGCCCTAAGACATAGATAGGAAACCGAAGCCATAATGAAGAGACAGGTGCATCCAATGTGCCCAAATGTGGAGAATTGGAGGGATGGAGGCTGCCTTGACCTCCAGGTCTGGGAGAAAGGCTGGCCAGCCCATTTATAGACCTTCCCACTTTCATCATTTTAAAGGAAGTTTAACTCAAGTTAAACAATTAACTATTTGAGGAAGCCAAATGAATCTAGAAGCCACCCCAGTAAGAAAACATTTGCTCTCCCTATCAAACATATATACGTAAGGGCAACACCATTTAGACAATAAAATCTTTAGCAAAGTCCTATGGAGGAGGACTTTTCCCCCCACTGAGTTTTATTTAATCTATGTTGGGCTTTTTAGATAGAATTGATAAAGCAGACTTTAAAAAAACCAACAAAATTTCTTAATTTGTCCCTATAAATTAAACATTTTTTTTTTGTTCACTGGTGAATTTCTGGATGTTCTGTCCCCCTGGAAGAAAGTGGGAATCCAGAGATGGCATTAGTCCTCTTCAAGAATGAAGGACAAACAACAATAACAGTAGGAGAATGGTGAAATCTGTGTTGGAAGATATAGTTTAGCATTAATAAACAGAAGAGGCCAAAATCTTGGAGACAACTTAGAAGTCTCGTGTCTAAAAATCATAAACACTTTATTCAAGAATATGGCCAGCATCTCTCGAGGTGGATGGAGTGCTAGACCTGGCATCAGGAAGACCTGTGTTCAGATCAAGCCTCAGACAGTCATTAACCCTCAGTCAACCTCAGTTACTCATTAAACTTTCTGTCTGTCTCAGTCTCCTCTTTTGTAAAATGGGAATAACAATAGCACCTAATTCCTAGGGCTGCTAAAAAGATAAAATGAGATATTTGGAAAGTACTTTATAAAAATTTAAGCACTACATAAATGAGTAGTTATTATAGTTGTTATCATCACAATTTACCTCATTTAGAAATTATTATTAATTATTATTGTTACTATTATCATAAAAACTAACTTTAATAATATTTTGTCATTTGACGCCAACATATCCTTCCAGACTGATTATATTCTGGCCTAACTGGTCTACTTTCTGTTCATATATTTGCTTACCTGTTTTTGCCTACTTTTTTTTATCCTGTCAGAACTTTCAGTATTTCTTCAAGCACTGGAGTAAGTAAGAGCTGAATTCAAATTCCACCTGAGACTAGCTGTGTGAGCTTAGGAGAATCACTTATCCACTCTCAGCCTGTTTCTTCATCTGTAAAATGGGGATGATAATAATAGCACATATATCGCATGGTTGTTGAGAAGATCAACTCAAATGGCACGTAAAGGGCTTTGTACACTTAAAAGTGCCCTGTAAATGCCAACTACTCATATTTTTATGTTTATGCTTCCTCATGTTCTAGCTCAAGGGTAAGGAACCTGTGGCCTCGAGGTCATGTGTGGCCCTCTGGGTTCTCAGGTGTGGCTCTTTTATTAAGGGAATTTGTTCTGCGAAGTTTGGATTTTGTCAAAAGGCCATACTTGAGGACCTTGAAAGTTTTGTGTGGCCTCAAGGCTGCAGCTTCCCCACCCCTGGCATAGCTCATATGCCTCTTCCTATAAAGATGCTGATTTCTCCAATTGCTGGTTGGTGCCTCCTAACCATTACTTTGAAGTGATTATACGTATATCTTGTATTTACTTATCTATAAACACATTTTTCACCCAGCTAAATATAAACTCCTTGAGAACAGGCACTGTCTTATTTTTGTCTTTGTAGTCCCATCACCTAGCACAGTCTAGTTCATAGTAAGCTATTAATAAAGCTTGCTAAATTAAAGAAGAAAGTAAAGAAATGGTTAGTCTGATAAGAAATAATGAAATTTACTATGCCTTAATAGTTAGTAAATTACTATTTACTAGTGCAGAAATCATTTCCAAATCAGCTGTCCATGTGCATTCAATGAATTGTCTAGTTAGAGGAAAGACTGGAATCAACTACTAATTTGAAAAAAGGATGAAGCTAAAAAGATACTAAGAATGCAATAAAAACAGCTTCGACATGACATATTCACATAAGCCCTTGAATATCACCAAATGAGAAATGAATAGAGCAAGGAAAACATAGGAAAAGTATTACCATTTACTAAAGCACTGCTATATCAAAGAGGCCGAAAGAACCCCCCAAACTTTCTCTGCCAGCAAACGCTTGACCTGCTTGCTGAACAAAGAGACATGGAAGCTAAGATAACCAGTTTAGAAATTGTTTTTTATTTCTCCAAAGTGTTACAGAGAAGGTTAGTAGAAGACAAAATGAAGCATCATCTCACAAAACAACAAAGAGCAGTAATGAAGGAAAGGAGACCTCCGAAAGCTTGACATGGGATTGAACTTAGCTGCATCACACCAATAGCACTTTGAAATGAAACTGAAAGAATGGCAGACTAAAAAATATACAACAAATCTGCCAGCATTTCTACTGTAAACTATCTTCATCACTCATGGCAGTGGGGAAAAAAGCAATATATTGACTATAATTCCTTAGTCTTCAATATTCTAAATAAGCATTTAGAAATGGTAATAAAGAAGTTGAAGATAGAAAGAAGGGCTTGACTAGGCCAACTAGAACAACAAAAGAAATGTAAGTTGAAGGTGACACTATTCTGGAAAGCTGGAGGCACTGATTTTAAAGACATCCCAAAAGAAAAAAGATACTAATCAGAAAAAAAAAATCAATGGTATTATCAACATTAGCAGACCACTCATAATGCCTACATATCTGTCTGCTTAGCTTCTCATCTCAAGAAAACATTTTTTAAAATTATCTAAATATTTATCAAGGATATCCTTAATGAAACTGTAATAAGAGATGAGACAAACTTTGTAAACAATTATCTATCAGGCAACAACTTTACAGGCACATAATTGACTGAAAGGTATATGAGATCTTGATGTGGTTTTTTGTTATTGTTTAGAGAAAAAAAGCATTTGACCCAGAGAAAAATGTATCCTTAAAAGATTTCCCTTTCATATCTCACAAACATACAAAATTGCTGGACAGATGCAACCACAGAAATTATTTCATTCAACAATACCCTAAAAGTGAATATCGATTTGAATATACTTTAGTGGCACCATGGAGAATGTGTTCTGTGAAAAATCCAAATGAACAAAGGCAACCCTATAAAAGGTTAAGGAGATAAGTGGAGCAGTAGAGAGAGTGCTGGGCTTAAAGTCAGGAAGACCTAAGTTCAAATCCCACTTCAGAAACTAGTTGAGTGACCCTGAGCAAGTCATGTTACTTCTGTTTGGCTCAGTTTCCTCAACTGTAAAATAAGGACAATAATAATATTTACCTCACAGGGTTGTTATGAGGATCAAATGACATGTCTGTGAAGTGCTTAACACAATGCCTGACACATAATAGACATTTAATAAGCACTTGTTCCCTTTCCTGCCCCTCCAAGTCATCCTGCTAACAGATGGCATTTTGCTGATTTTATCAAACTTCAAAATATAACAGTACTTTCAAAATGAGAACTATAATGATGCAAAAGGCTTTGGTATAACAATCCACACAGGGGAGAAAAGGGTGAAGTGTGCCTATATCCCAAATCATAATATGCAGTTGGAAGTTCTTTAGGAACTATTTCAAGCACAAGTACTGCAATGATAGCTAATAACTAGCATTTATAGTGTGCTTTAAAGTTTGAAAAGTGATTTACATAAATGATCACATTTTATCTTCACAACGATCCTGTGAGGAAGGTGCTATTATTAATCTCATTTTACAGATGGGAAAATTGAGTCTAAGAGCAATTAAGTGACCTGCCCAGGGTCACACAGCTAGTAAGTATATGAAGCATATTCATACCTTTCCTGATTCCAAGCCCAGGGATTTACACATTCTGCTGCCAAACGGCAGATAGACAATGAGCTAGTCCGAGAATTGAAGAGAAGAAAGAGAATAATATGTGTTTTATTTATAAATCTTCATAGTGCTTCAACAATCCCCCAACACTTTTTTAATGCCAGAATTCTCACAGGTTTTATAAACAATAGCTTCCTCAGAATGATGCCAAGTGACTAAAATATTGGATGTGGACCAAAAGGAAAAGACTACATCATATTATCAGTGATTATATTTATGCATGAAGTAACATAAAACATTTCATCCAAGAAAGTATTATTTGAAAAAGAGGTGGACCAGTCAAATAGAGAAATTGAGGACATTTCATTGTAATGTGAAAATACTTGGAGAAAGGTCTCCTGCACTTGCTAGGTTGATTGCAAAGTATTCAACAAATAAGCCAAATTCCTGATGGTAACTATGCATTAAAGGTTTTCATTTACTCCATTGTCTTGGATGCCTTCATCCTGTCCTAAATGCTGTATGCCTGACCTGTTTTCAGTAACCCTATATTCTACTTCTCGTTACCCTTTCCCAATTAGCACCTCCATGGAAACCAATCAGTAGCACCCTCAGCAATGAGGGATGTGGAATGATATCATGAATGCATAATATTTCAGTGTAGATTTTGAGAGTTAATACTTTGCTGATAACATTAGCTACTCCCAAAGAACAGGTCAATGATTTATGCATGATTTTTGGCACAGTGCTGAACTTGGAATTGAGAAACACGGTTTCACATTCTTTCTTTTATACTACTTAACAGAAAATTTATGAGCAAATCCCTTTATCCTCCCTGGAACTCAGTCTCCTCATTTGTAATATTGCAACAATAATACTTATACCTACTTCACAGGGTTTTGAAAGAAAAAAAAATACTTCATAGATCTAAAAGAACTAAGGAAATGTGAGTTGTCAGTGGGCCGAAAAACTTTTGAAAGGTTTTTTTTTCTATACTTCCATGAAAAATTCAGACAGTTAGGTGGTTCAGTGGATAGAGCATTGGGCCTGGAATCAGGAAGACCTAAGTTCAAATCTGACTTCAGATACATATTAACTGTGTGACCTTGAGCAAGTCGCACATTGAACTTTTGCTTTAATCAACTGAAGAAGGAAATGGCAAAACACTTCACTGTCTTTGCCAAGAAAGCTTTATGGGGAGTGCGGTCCATAGAGTCATGAAGAGTTGGACGTGACTGAACAACTCAACATGAAAAATCCAACCATCAGAATCCCAGATTATGATGTTAGAGTGCTCATTGAAGGAAAAGACAATAGGACTCTGCCCTTGGGAGAGACTCTAAGGCAAAGGTTCTTAACTTTTAGTCCATGGACCAAGGGATCCATGAAATAAACCTCAGGAGTTTAATGTATTTGAATTGGAAAATTATTATCTTCATTTTAACTAACCTCTAACAGAAATTTGACATTTCCTTCAATTGGTGAAAATGTTGGAAATGTTCTCTGTATTTCCCTTTCTAAGTGTCTCAGAAACTCTGCAGATGACACCTCTTGCCTTCCCTTGCCTGAGTTTTGTCTATATTTGACAAGTATGAAAGAAAATCTGTATCCTAAGTTTGGCTGAATGTTTCCAAGCCTATAAATTTTTGTCTCTTTAATAATGAAACATGAGCTATGAAACTGTTTTGACAATAGGCCATAATTTTTGAATCTGCAAAGTAGAGCACAAAGAAGAAAATCTGGTACTGGTCAAAAGTTGGAAGCTGAGAACAGAACAAAGGCAAGCAACCATTTGATTTCTATGCCAAGTTCTTACTTGGAGTAATGTACAAAATAAATATTTTAAATTCCAGTGTGGGAAATCTGCTAACACTTGTGAGAAATTTGAAAGAGAATAGCCACTGGACCTTTTAAAAAAAACCACCAGAGAATCTAGGATCTGATGCTAGAAGGATCTGTAAAGATGAAATCTAATCCTCCTCCAAATAATTTACAAATGTATAATCTGAGGCCCAGAAAAGAAGAGTAAGTTACCCAAGGACACACAAGTAGTAAGTCAGGAATCTGAGACTAGAGCTCTGATGCCAAACCCAGAACATGTTCCACTGTACCAGGCTGCTTCCATTTCAAATTATTATCATCATCCTTAAATGAAATACTACCTTCAATTCATTTCTACTTTCTGTAAAAGAATAAAGGACTACATTGACCCAGTGGAATTCAAATATGTTCTGACAGAGAATTTGGGAATTGTAAACTAGACAGCCAGACCATTAAAATATTCCTCATTTTAGCAAGGGATATACATGAGTTAATAGAAATGCCTTACAAAATTCTTCCAAAAATATTCTTCACTTAATTCAGTCTTTGTAAAAACAAAACAAAAACAGACCTAGCAAATTATTTTCCTTTACAACTTTCATAGAGCGTAACAGGAAAATGCTACCTACTTGATAAGAGTCTACTAACATTGAAGGCTGCCACTCTAAAGTCAATAGCCTTTCTCCAATAGACCACATCAGCCTTAGTCATTTGCTACATGAAGAAATTTTTTTTCACATTATTAAACTCTTTAAAGCCAGGAACAATGCCAGTGTTAAAAATCTGATTGTAAGATTCCTTGGTAGTTTGATCTAGTGCCAAGAAATGGGAGCATCATTGATGTTTAAAATCCAAAATGTCTTTCTTCTCCATACTATAACCAGGGGGATGGTAGAATAATTAGATAACGCATGCCCTCAGAGCAGAGGCATCTAAAAGAAAATATGGTCAAATCAGTAAACAAACGGATAGGCTTACTTTAGGATAGGATAACATGAGCTTTTCCATGCTTAAGAGGAAGGGAGGACCACTTTCAATTTTTATTATGTTCTACTGAAAAGACCATCAAAAAACACTTTCCATATTCTTTTCAGAAAATATCCTCACTTCTCATATCTCTATCTGGAAATATCTTGAGTATCCCTAGCCTAATCAGAATCCTGCAGTAGTAAGTGTGCTGTTATTAGTAGAATTAGCATTCACTTCTCATAACCTCTTCTTTCTGGCTTGGCCATTGGTGTAAACCAGCCATGCTGGATCCTGACTCCACTAAACCTGCTGTTTCAATCTTTATCTTTATTTTTGCCTACAGAGAAACAATACACTATAGTAGAAAGAGAGTTTGTATTGGAGCCAGGAAGACCTGAATTCAAGTCCCACTGCTGAAACTATGTGACCCTGAACAAATCACTGACCTTTTCAGTGTTATAGGTGATTGCATAAGGCTGTAATTTGCAGAAAGAGTACCAAACTTTTTCATCTAGGAGTGTCCTATACCAATGATAATGTAGATGGAAACCAGATCCCTCCTCAGAAGTTTAAACAAGCACCCTTTATTGTCCCAACAAAAGTCTGGACAGCTTTACTAATACAGATGATTAGGAGAGTTTGAATTATACAATCTTAACACTTAAAGCCTAAAGACCAATCCTTTAAAATGCAAGTGTACAAATGAAGAAAGGAGATGTAATTGTGGCCAACTCTTAACCTCAAATATAATTGACAAATGGAGTGAAGGAACTCTTGTGGAACAAAAAAAGAAAGACAAGTTCTATTAGAATTCACATCCCAAACAATTTTTGTACTCAATTTTCATCTCCTCTACCCACAAAAAAACCTTATAAGCAGAATTATATGCCTGTTTTTTAAAATTGTACAATTATACTTCAAGACAAATTACAACATTTAAAACTTGATATATTTTATGTCTTCTGACCTTCAAAAAGTAGCAATAGCTACAACAATTAGCATCTAACAGTTCTTTCTCCCTCAATACCCTTAGCTAGGCTGTCACTAATTCCTGTCTACTCTACCACCACTACTTTTCTCATAGCCAGCCTCTCCTTTCTGTTTTTGTAGATAATATCCTACAAGAGTCCCTTTTGCCACCCATATGGACTACTTCTATAACTTTCAAATTGGTTTTCCCACCTTCACTTTCGCCACCATCCATTAATCCTAAATTCATACTGGTATAGAACAGTGTAACAGAGAAAGTGCCAAATTTGGAGTCAGAAGAGATAGTATCTAAATGCTGCCTATGATACTATGATGCTGTCATTAGTCACTGAATGAATGTATCTGCCTCTAAGTTTGCTTATCTCTCAAATTGTGATAATACCAATTGGCTCTACCAAGTAAGTTTGTTGTGAAGTTCAAATTAAATAATGTCTATTAAGGAAATGAAGAGGTTAAAAACTATATAATTGCTTCTAATTAATACATTCTATTGCTGAAATAACATTTCTTGAACATAGATCTGGTCATTCCATTTTTCTGCTCAAAGATATTCAGTTATTCCCAGTGGCTCCTGAATAATGTTCAAATTTCATTGCTTTGCATGTGAGTCCTCCAAATGCTGGCTACTCTTGACCTTTCCACCTTTATATTTGTTACTTTCTTTCATGCAGCCATTATCCTCCCTTACTTAAACATATCATATGCATTTGTTCATGGTATTTGCTTTGCCTCAAATGTTCTTTCCCCTTTTCTACCTGTTCAATCTTTATACAACCTTAAAGTGCATTACAAATACCATCACCTTCAATAAGTAACCACTTTTCCTCTTGGAACTCACACGGCACTTAAGTTTGTACTTCTCTAAACAATTTATTATTAAATCATTTAATAATTTATGTTAGTTATTTGCATTTTCTTCTCTCTCTCTGAACTGTAACAGGGCAGGGAAGGTATCTTATCCAGACTTCTCCTCTCCTCTAACGCTGAGCATAGTTCTCTGCAAAGATAGTTAAGAGTAGGTCATTGTTGTTGGGGTGGAGTCAAGATGGAGGCTGGAAAGCAGGGACTAGCGTGAGTGCCCCACAAAGTCCCTCCAAAAACCTATAAAAAATGGCTCTGAACCAATTCTAGAACTGCAGAACCCACAAAGTGGCAGAGGGAAGCAGAGCTCTAGCCCAGGACAGCCTGGATGGTCTCTGGGTAAGGTCTATCCCACATGGAGCTGGGAGCAGAGGGGAGCAGAGCTGAGCGGAGCAGAGCCCAGCATGGGTAGCACAGACCAACAAGACCAGGAACCGGGCGGAGCATGCCCTAACACCCTGAATCAGTGAGCTGTGGCAGTTACCAGACCTCTGAACTCACAAACACCAAAGACAACAGAGAAGGTTAGTGGGAAAAGCTGCTGGGGACAGGGAGTTTGCAGTTCAGCCACTGCCCCTGGGGCAGCAGAGGTGGGGCAGCTACAGAACTACAGCTGCAGTTGCTTCTGGCCCCAGACCCACCTGGTAGGAGGAATTAAGTGGCAGATCAGAGCAGGAGTGAAGAGCCTGCTGAAGATCTAAGTCCAGTCTAGGGTTGGGGGTTCTTGGGGAAGGAGGCAGAGCTGGAGCATCCCCCCAGGCTTGGAACATAGAACTCTTTAGTCTACAAGCAGTCATACCCTGCTGAAAAGCTCAAGGGTCAAGTAAGTTGGCTGGGATCATGGCTAGGTGGCAAAAACACATCCAGATTCAGTCTCAGACTCCGGAATCTTTCTTTGGTGACAAAGAAGACCAAAACATACAGCCAGAAGAAGTCAACAAAGTCAAAGAGCCTAGAAGAAAAGCCTCCAAAAAAAAAAACATAAACTGGTCTCAGGCTATGGAAGAGCTCAAAAAGGATTTGGAAAAGCAAGT
>CM053624.1:303273772-303290255 GCA_028646595.1 Phalanger gymnotis
GGGGGAAATGGGGAGAAAATTTGTAATTCAAACGCCTGTGAAAATCAATGCTGAAAACCAAACATGTCAAAAATAAATTAAAAAAAAAAGAGTTAAATTCACCAACATCTGTGAATTTCTTTAGGTAGAATTTCTAATATATTTCCAGACAGCATAATGAGGAAATTACTGATTGGGTTATAATAAGATAGCTTAATATCTCTTTAAATTTGGGAATAAGAAAATGTCACCAAAATCTTGATACAGGTTATTTGAGCTCATTTTTCTTTTTTAAAGAAGAAGAAAATAGAAATTGGACAAAATCTCATTGTAATGAGCTCTGAAAAAAATTCAAAAAAATTTTCCTGTATTTTTTTAACATAGTGAATGACATATTGCTAGAAATCACATTCCTAGTCTTTGGGACTTCATAATAAAATACAACCAACAAATCTGTTGATACAGATGAATCTAATGATGTTGATACAGATGAATGTAAACGAAAAGCAAATTCTTTTTAACCAGTTAGGGGAAAACATACATGCTATGAACAGATTACTTGCCATCCCACTTCAAGTTCTGTGACTTTTTTGAGAGTAATGGCGTTTGGGTAAATGTGATTTCTTTCTTTCGTGAAGGTGTTTGGAATGTTTTGTGCAGCATCCAGGCTTGCCTTTCTGACTATAGTAGCCCACTTTGTGGTTCGAGGTACTACCAGTATGTGTGTGTATACACATACATACACACATATACATATACACGTGCATGTATATATGTATGTATATGTACGTATATATACACTCATATATACATGGGTGTATGTATGTCTATTTCCAAAAGTGAGATAAGTGACGGGTCATGCCTATGTATTTGCCACTTGGAACAATGGGAAAGGGCACTAGCTTTGGAGTAAGAACACCTGGTTGACATCTTAATTCTTATGATTATTGCGTATGTAGCCTTTTACAAGTACAATCTGTTTGGGCAATACAACTTCTTTGGGCCTCACTTTTCCCATCTATAAAATGAGGAAGTTGGACAAAATGACCACTGAAGTCACTTCTAGCTTTAGAATTATGACTATGTGATTTCATTAATTATATATTAAAGTTGCAAGTGAGACCCACACCTCACTCCTTTTTTCTTTGAGGGAGACTAATTAAAATTTTCTTTTTGTAACATTTGTAAAAAACATGGCTGGAAGGTGTCAGTCACAGACCCCCTAAGCTTCATATGACCACCACCCATAATAGTAGTTTGTTCCAAGGTCAGGATAAGTTTTACTACCTAAACTAAGGAAGTAGTCTACTTTGACATAATAGCCACCTGCCAATTCCATTGCAAATATGCCGTCTTTAGGCTAATCATGAATAAAGGCTTATAATATTTCTTCCACTATTCAAACAAGTCATCCATTTCTGAGTCCATTGAGGATCTCAAATGTGTGCTGAGGCTGAGTTTCCCAAGAGACAATCATGAGTTCACAAAAGACAGCATTAAAAACTTCACTATATATATTACATCCAAGTAGTGCTCCCAAATTTTCAAAGCTGATGAAAAAAGTATTGTTGATAAATGATGCAAAATATGGCACTTTTGAGCTTTCCATAGAAAAGAACAATCCAGAATAAAGTTTAATTGTTTCTGAAGCCCCATGATATTACCCACATACAGATTCTGAGGCTTGCTTAAGAATGTTGTTAGTTGGCATAGGATCAAATTTATGATACCAAATACATAATACCAGGGTGGCATGTCCCTCACTTAGGAAGAACTCTGCAAACTTTCATATTTCCTGTATTGGCTATTCATTTAAGACTGGTCAGCAATACCACATACTTAAATAAGCAGCTCTATAACATACATGAGTTAAACACATAGGGTTTTGCGACTTGGTGACACAGAGGATATAGTGCTGAAATCAGGAAGACCTCAGTTCAAATCTTATCTCAGACACTAGCTGTGTGACCCTGGACTTAACCCCTGCCTGCTTCATTTTGCTCAACTGTAAAAATAGGATCAAAATAGCACCTACTTGTCAAATTATAATGCAGGTGATCTATGGTGAGCTCAAAGAGAACAGAAACCTCCTGTGGAACAGAAGAGCAAAAGCTTGCTTATTCTTGATTTTCAGTATGAATATAAGACCATGAAAGTAGGGCTTCACAATTCTTCTGACTTTTGAGGTTTTAAGAAAGAGGTATCATAAAAGGCACTGCAAGGATAACTGGCTTGTGGTGAACCAAGCATTCATAACAATATCACTCTTTCAATGTCAGCTCTTCCTATTATTATGAAATAATTCAAGAAGCATTAGATTGTTCATCCAATAATAGGGAATGTGAGCTGGGATTAGGTTATGAAACTGGTTAGTTTAACCCTACTGATGAGAAGTTGTTGCCATCATTACCTTGCTCAGTACAAGAGGAATCATAGGTTTAGACATTTTTCATCATTCAGCCTGGGGTATCTAGGTGGCACAGTAGATAGGGCACTGGGACTGGAGTCAGGAGTTCAAATCTGACCTCAGATATTTACTAGGTGTGTGACCCTGGACAAATCACTTTATCTTTTTTGCCTCAGTTTCCTCATTTGTAAAAGGAGAATGATAATAGCACCTCGCAGCCAAGGTTGTTGTGAGGCTCAAGTAAAATATTTAGTGCAGTGCCTGGTACATAGCACTATGTAAATTGTAGTTATCATTATCATCCTCCTCATCATCATCATCACCCCAAAAGTTGGTGTGAGGATCAAATGGCATAATATCTGTAAATTTCCTAGCATGATGTCTGACACATATTAGGAACTTTAAAATGCTTGTTTCTTTGCTTTTACAATGGTAAAAGCATTATGGTGAGGTAATTATATTTGTCACATAATTATCCATTTAGAGAGCATTTACTGTAAAAGTTATGTACCAAATGGGAAATACTGATGACTCCTTTAATACTTGGAATTTGACCTTCAAATTTATGATATATGAAAAGGAGACAAAGAAATTGAAGGGTAATTGAAATTCGGTAGCTGGAAAATAAAAAGATTAGTAAGTAATTTCACTGCTCAGCTTTAATTTGAATTCATAAGAATATATATGACCTTAGATATTGTATTAAATGTAATCCAACCCCATCATTTTGGAGATAAGGAAGCAAGAAGGATCCTACAAGTAATAAACATGAAAGCCGGGATTTGCATGAATATTCTTTAACTCAAAATTCATTATTTTTCTACTATTTCAAACTACTTCTCAAGATTGGTTATTTTAACCAGCATTGTTACCAAAGCTTATCTACTAAGAACTGAAAATAGCTTGTTAGAAAAATCACAGTAATGTATTTTATCTGTATGGTTGAACAAAAATAGTAAAGATTCATTTGGCAGCTTTATATATTAGCATATAATTTTTAATGTAAGCAAAAATTTAACCAAGAAGGAAATGAATCTAAGAGACCATCAAGTCCATTCCTTGTTTCTTGGTAACATCGTATGCAGCAAACCCTGGAAAAACTTGATATGCCAAGTCATACATAGATTAGAGAATGTATTGTTTTGGAAATTTAAGCATAACTTGTTAATCTATATAAGCTAAAGAAGATTAGAACAATATTTTGTAAGCCTTTTTCTTAGCCACTCTGGAAAATGAGACTTTCATTCAATGATCAAAAACCCAAACTAATGCATAAAAGAAAACTAAACAAATAAACCACCAAAATAGTTTCTGAAGTCCTTATCTTCTACCACTCCACCACCTATAACAAAAACAAATAAACATAAAAACCCTTGGCTCCTGTATTTCCCATAGCAGGTTGATCAGTTCTCTAAATTGGATTTGAAAGATATAATATTAATGATATTACCATATTCAACAGTAATAATAACTGAAGCCTAAATTTC
This sequence comes from Phalanger gymnotis, assembly GCA_028646595.1. NCBI lineage: Eukaryota > Metazoa > Chordata > Mammalia > Diprotodontia > Phalangeridae > Phalanger > Phalanger gymnotis. The sequence goes on from CM053624.1 coordinate 303,277,646, forward strand.
TTATTTTTGCAAAAATGACAATGATCAAATGGCAACTTGTTTTCCTACTTACGTATGAAAATCCTCAACAATTATTTTCCTTCATATCATTTTTCAAATAAAACATAGACTAAACAAAATATAGAAACCTATTCTTGAGAGAGACCTCAAAAACTGGTTTTATACATAAAAGTTCTATTCAAGCACTTCACTAAGAAAATTCATCCAGACTGATGCTAAGCCAACCCCACCTCATGTTGACTTCCTCATTGGTGAGAAGTATTTGAGGAGATGCAGTGTTTTTCAACATCGATACTTGGGTATAATGGAGGACTTGAAAGTGAGTTAAGGAGAATAAGTTAAGCAAAAGAGCCAGTATGGAAAATCAGGAAAGAAAATAGAGAAAGAAGACTATAAAACTTTACAATTATTCAACCCTGTTCTATGACAGGATAATCAAGTAAGTGGTTGAGTTTTGTCCTGATTATACCCAGTAGATGAGGTGCTGTGATACCAGGGCAATAAGCTTTTAAAGGATGTTACCCATTGTCATTCTGCCAATTCCTGAGTAATCTGTATCCCATACGAGAAATATACTTCTACTTCATTTTAACCTATGGAAATTCTTCTCTTTCTTAAAGGTAGACAGTATAAAGAAAGATAGGTGATACATGGTAGATAGATAGATTAGATAGATATTGATACATAGATGATACATAGAGAGAGACATATGGATAAATAATTAAAATATGTCAGAGAACTCATTAAGTATTTACTATGGGATAGCCCACTCTGTGTCTAACAGCAGACTGCAATTTCTACCTTTATGGGAAACTGTGCTTAGGTGCTCTTTGTCTTCTTATCTCCAAAAGGCAAATTGGCCTAGACTTATAATTTCCACTTTATATAATATTTATATTATTAAAAATAAATAAAATGAATTATATATACATATGTATGTATATATATACAATATGTATATATACATATACATACATGTGTACATACATATACACATATACCCTCACCACACCTCAATGCCACCTTTGGATGATATTTATCTTACTACAATCAGCTTAGGTCTCTTCTACCAAAAGCTAGCTACGCAAGGTAACTCTATCGCAAATAGGTAGTAAACCACCCTATCAAAGAAAGTGGCATGGTAAAAGAGGCACAAAAAAATACTGAAGAAAGTGACACTTTCAAAACAGAATTGGTCAAATGGTTAAAGAAACATAAAAATTAACTCAAGGGAAAAAAAACTACTTAAAAAGCAGAAGAGGTCAAATTGAAAGAAGGTACAGATTTTACTGAAGAAAAGAACCCTTATAAAGCAGAATTGACCAAGGGGAAAGAGGTACAAAAGCTCATTGAAGAAAATGATTCCTTAAAAATTAGAATCAGGCAAGTGAAAGCTAATGATTGCATGAGACATCAAAAAACAATAAAACAAAGTCAAGAGAATGAAAATAATAGAAATAAATGTTAACTATCTCATTGGAAAAACAACTGAATTGGAAAGTAGATTGAGGAAAGATAATTTAAGAATTATTGGACTACCTGAAAGCCATGATCAAAGAGCCCAGACATCATCTTTCAAGAAATTATAAAGGAAAATTGCCCTGATATCTTAGGTGCAGAGGGTAAATTAGAAATTAAAAGAACCTACCAATTACCTCATGAAAACTCCCAGGAATATTATAACCAAATTCCAGAAAATTTGGGTCAAAGAGAAATATTGCAAGCAACCAAAAAGAAACAATTTAATATTGTGGAGTCGCAGTTGAAATCACACAATATTTAGCAGCTTCCACATTAAATGAGTGGAGAGCTCAGAATATGATATTCCAGAAGGCAAAGTAACTAGGATGACAGTCAAAAATAACCTACCAAGAAAAACTAAGTATAATTTTTCAAGGGAAAAATGGAAATTTAATGAAATAGAGGACTTTCCAGCATTCCTGATGAAAAAACAAGAACTGAACAGAAAATTTAACATTCAAACACAAGACTCAAAAGCATAAAAAGGTAAACATGAAAGATATCATAAAGGATTCTAAAAGGTTAAATTATTTACATTCCTATATGGGAAGATAATAACGTGCAATGCCAAAGACCTTTATCATTATTAGGGTATTTAGGAATCTACTTAGACAGAGATCATGGGTGTGAGTTAATTGTGTTGGGATGATCTCAAAAAAATGAAGGGGTGAGAAAGAGGGATGTGCTGGGGAAATGGAGAAGGGAGAGGAAAAATACACATACATACACATACATATACACTCAGTTGGATATGAAAATCTATCCTAACAACATGGAAGAAAGGAGGGAAGGAGATAAGAGAAAGGAAGGGGGACAGCCAGTAAAAAATACAGAATTTGGAGATGGAGTGGTATATGCAAAAAATAGCAAGAAGTCCAGTATCATGGTAAAGTTTAAGAAGACTCAAAAGGTACAAAGTTTGTGAAGGACTTCAAAAGTCAGATGATTTTGCATTTGATCCTAAAAGCAATAGAGAATGACTGGAGTTTATCAATTATGGAATGACATGGTCTCACCTACACTGTATAAAGATTAATTTGATGATTTAGTGGAGAATAGACTACAGTGGGGAGAGATAAGGCAGAGAGACAAACCAGGAGATAACTAATGCCATAGAGGATGGGATGTGAAGTGAGAAATATGAGTTCAAATTTGGCCTTGGACACCTAATGTCTGAGTGACTCTGGACAAGTCACTGAACCTCTGCCTCAGGTTCCTTGACTATAAAACAGGGATAAGAATAGCACCTCCCTCTCAGGATTGTTGTAAGGATCAAATGAAATATTATCAGTAAAGTACTTAGCACAGAGTCTGGCATAGAGTATGTGCTTAATAAATGTTTGTTTCCTTCCTTTCTTTCCTCCTTTCTAGCAAATGAGATTGAGGAGTGGTCTGACAGTTAGACGAACTGTGGGAGAGCAGCATACAAAAACCTAGAAAGAAAAGAATATCAAGAAGAAGAGGGAGATTAATAGTGTCAGAGGCTGCAGAGAGGTCAAGGAAGATGAGAATAGAGGAAAAAATCATTAGATTTGGAAATTAAGAAAGCATTGGTAACCATAGAGAGCAGTTTCTGTCGAAATATAGGTCATAAGCTGGAGAGTGTAAGAAAAAAAAACAAGAGAAGAGGAAGTGCAGGCATCTTTTGTAGACAGCCTTTTCAAGAAGTTTATCATGAAAGAGAAAAGATACAGAGTGATTGCTAGTAAGGACAAATGGACCACATGACTTTTTTGAGGATGGAGAAGACATAAGCATGCTTGTAGGCAGCAGGGAAGCAAACAGTAGGCAGGGAACAGATGAGGATCAATGAGAGAATAACAATGATAAAGGAGAAAATCTGCTGGAGAAGATGGGATGACATGGGATCATTTATGCATGTATAGAGATTTATCTTGGGAATGAGGAGGGCCACTTATTTAAATGAAACAGGTTAGAGAAGATAGTGGAAGGCACGTGAGTGGTTGAGATAAGGAGAAGGGGAGAAGTCTTTGCTTTCTTCCTTTTTTGTAGAAAAACACAAAATAAAAGGACAATTGTGGCCACTCAACATTCATACCCATAGCATGAGTCCATATGATCATTGTTTCCCTATTAGAGATTTCCTAATAGATGTGTTCTAAATCTTTTAAAAATGTATGTCTTATTGACAATCTGAACTACAAGTCCTTACTTTTCCAACTGTCCACAGAAAATTTGATAATTCTCTGACTCCAGGAGTTTCATTATATCTAATACATGGTATCAATTTTTTAATGGTCAGGGATGAATATATCTTTATTTAGCAAAGAGCAAAGGAAACTAAGGATCTTTCCACTGTATTTTTTAAATTAAATTGAAATTTTAATGTAACCGCTTTCTTAATAATGACTTTAAGAATAAGGTTCTCATCATTAAAAAAAATAGAATGAATTCTTGCAGCAGAACCAGTCTAACAAGGCATAAAATAATGGCTTTGAAAGTGGAATCTGGGAACTTCGATAAGTGAAATTTGAATTGAGATCATGAGATACTTCATTGTTCTTCTTGCATATCATTCAGACAAAAGGAAAACCTAATGGAATTGAGTATCTCATATAAATTAGTGATAAAAATATATTTATCTTTCAGTTTTCACATACTTCATTTGCAAAACCCACAATTACAAAAGAATTTTTCAGAAGTGTTACATAATTAGAAGAATAATGGATAGGAAATCAGGAGACTTGGATTATAGACCTAATGTTACCATCAACTGGCTCTGTAATTCTCAATCCTTTCCAACATTAACATCTTATGAGTCTCTGTAATTCATGGGAATTTATTGTAAAGGCTGCAGATTTTTTCCTTCATTCATCAGTTATTTTCTTTTCTAAAGTTTATTGGACTCAGAATCAAAAAACCTATATTCTTGTCCCCGGTGAACCATGGACCAGTAATATCACCATTCAAATTGCATAATCCCCAAGATTGCACTGAGAGTAGTGGTAATGGTGGTCAAACTTGAGGATATAACATTGGCTGGAACTGATATCTACTATGGCCTGGAGTAGTCTCAGATGCCTCAAAATAATTCAGTCACCTCTGCCAAATCACTGGTGCATCTTTAAGTGCTATATGAATTTCTAGGGTGATATTTTGCCCAGAATAGCCTGCGAAATAAGTTTCTAGATTACAAGATCCATCAGGATAGATTCTGTATCATATTTTTCTTTGTATAATCCAAGGTGCCTAGCACTGACTGCGTAGTAGGTAGTTAATAAATGTTTATTGAATATAATTTAATTTGAGTTTGAAATATCTCTTCTAAGGCAATCTGACATTGACATATGCTAGGTAGGTATCTAGTATATTTTGTTGAATTGATTTCAAAGGCTATCACATTAATACTCACATATCCCTTACCTGCTATTTATGCCAGACACAACACATTTGTTACAGAAGAATGGAATCTTATTAGAGCTGGATAACAATAGGCAATAGAAAACGCATCTCATATATGTCCTTAAGTCACTAAAGGTAAGCTCTGCTGAAACTTGGGTTGTCATATGCTTATAAAGATCTCATACTAGTAACTTTGAAACCTAACATATGGTGATAACCCTATTTTCCTCTTACTCTAAGTGAAATTCAGAAATGGACAGCTCCCAACAACTAGTAGCATCTCCAAAGTGGGAACTATTTGCAACTGTAGGTAGCAAACAGGCAAGCCACTGTACATTACCCATGATAGGTGCCTATCTTCTATTTTAAAAAAAGGACCAAGAAGTCTCAGTCAAAAAGAATCCATGGATTTCACAGGAGCAATTTAGTGGAAGAACTTCTTAAATGAAGCAAAAACTAACTCAGAAAGGGTAAAAGTTTGATAGCTTCCAACTCATAACTGAAATAGTCACAGATCTGCACCAGCTATTTGAAATACACAGCTTTTCTTGTGCTATTTTTTAAATGTGAACTTGCATTTTAATTAGTTGTTTAAGGAATTTGTGGACTGGAGCCCTAATCAAGTGGTGAGCCTCATGGCTTATTTTTAATACTTCAAAAGATCTGTGATTTCACTAATTTGGTTATAGGTACTATATGCATTTATCATCTCCTTCAGAAATCACTACTTTTACATTCCTTAGTATATATTGAGAGAGAAAGAGAGAGAGAGAGAGAGAGAGAGAGAGAGAGAGAGAGAGAGAGAGAGAGAGTGATTGAAGTATTCAGAATCTCAGTCTTGACAATCTCTATCAAGACTTATTGAGGACAAATATGGATGGATCCTGGAACCTAATTTGTCTGTACATACTCTTTACTTATTTTTTTCTACAGCAGTCTTTGCTAGGTAATATGCATCTGGACAAAAGTTAGTTGCTAATATGGTAATTAAGGTGATAGGACCAATTCCATATGAATTTCTGAGAGCAGATGAATTTGTGGGACTTTTCTAATTAGATTGACTGTAAAGTTCCTCTTCTAAGTGTATGTTATATACACAGTAGGTGTTTTACAAATGTTTATTGAATTGGATTTAACTTTAATTTGAAACAACTCTGCTACTACAACTTAATGCTATTTTTTTCAGCCACACCTTCTGAGATCTCATCAAATTCACAAGACAAAATCAATATTATGGGTAGCTTCATAGACTGCATAATTGTCAAAGATGATTCACCTAGTGCTCCCATGCCCCATATTTTAACACAAAGACAGCCTTGTAGAATGAAACTATTCACTTTGTGACAAATGTTATGCTAGTGAAGTTTTGTCAAGATGGCAAGGTGACTGGTTGTGACCAATATGAATTCCCTTGCAGAATTTCAAACAAAAACAAATAAACCAAAAATAAACAAACAAGTTAATAATAAAAGTATGACAACAACAAAGGTAGCAGAAAAAAAGAGAAATCCTCATCATAGAAAAAATAATTTTAGAAAAGGAATAACAGTAATTAATAAGGACAAAAGGGGTAAATGCAATGAACAAATGCTAGAGGAGGGAAGGAAGCAAGGAGAACTCTCCAGATAAGAAGGCTGCATTAACAACCATTCCTTTAGACTCATAATGAAAAATGCTATCTGAACTGATGATTTCTGAGTACTGGTTGAATCATATTTTCTTTCACTTTATTTTTCTTGCTTTTTTCTCCACAAAATGCCTTATATGGAAATGTGTTTTGTATATATAATAAATATCATATTTCTTGCCTTCTCAATGGGTGGAAGAGTGAAGGAGAGAATTTAGAAGTGAAAAAATTAAGTAAAAATAAAAGTTAAAAAATACTATTCCTCTAGAAAATACAATGAACATACTCTAAGGGTAATTTGGAATCATAGTAACAGAAATTATGTGAGATCTGTTATCTATTAATTAGACCTTAAATTGTCAAATTTAAGACAAGCAGGAGAACTAGAAACTCAGAGGATACAGTCAAAAACTTTAATAAAAAACTATAGTATTCCAAATAGTTCAGGAAGAATAAAAAATATAGCAATGGAAGAACAAACAGACCAAAAATATGGCAAAACTGAATGAAGATTTCATATCTCCAAAAATTTCATTAATAAACCCTAGAAGACAAAAACAATCTCTTCCCTAAGAAAAATCAAAATAATATAGTGTGAAATTCTGGCAAATTACATAAGAAAACTGCTTAGAAGTATTGAAAACAAAAGGTAGATTGCATATCAATAGTAGGGATGTAGAGAGGAAACCTAAATTTAACTCATAAATATAATTGCCTACATGTGTATATCTTTAGTCCTAAAGAACAAATCTTATAAGCGACCATAAGAAAACTATTCATATATCAACAGGCACCAATTCAAATTGTTCAAGACTTCTTAAAGGTATTGAAAAATGAAAGAAGAGGCAAGAATACAATATTGCAAGAAGCAAATAACAATACCACAGAAGTACCAATCCTGAAAAACTAGAGGAAAAGCAGTTCTTAGGCAAATTCAGACAATTTTATGCTTTTCTACTAAGAAATGCAGAATTGGACAAGGATCCAGTAGCTGAAATTTTTAAAAATCATCTAATTTTGAAGGCAAGAAATGGTTAAGAATGACTAAATGTGTGCAATGAGAAGCCAATGAATTTATTATAACATATAAGTCATGTAAAAGTAGTAATAAAAATGAGTATGTATATGTAGTGCTTTAAGGTTTACTGAATACTTTACCTAGGTTATCTTCAGTTGATCCTCCCAACAACCCTGTGAAGTGGATACTATTATTATCCTCATTTAATGGATCAGGAAACTGAGGTTGAGAGAAGTTAATAGATTTGCCCAGGGTTTCACAGTATCAGATTACACAGGTTTACAAGTATCAGCTTGAGGATGTGAATTCAGGTCTTTGTCACTACAACTCAATCACCATGTCCTCTATACCACCTAGCTGCCTGTCCACCTATTATAAAGCTAATTAAAAGCAATGGCTAGGAATTTGATGAAAGATAATAATACCGAATATTTGAAACTGTGTGCAGTTGAGTTAAAGTAGTTTTTACAAGAAAATATATAACAGTTGATCACTGATATTAACAAAAGAGGTCATGAAAGAATCATGCAACTTGAAAAAAATCTAGAAAACTACAGAATAACAATCCCAAAACCATCCCATAAAAAGAGATTTTAAAATTAAAAACATGATAAAATTGAAAATAAAAGTTGAATTGACAAACTGACAAAATTGGTAAACTATTAGTTAATTTGATTTATGTTAAGTTTTTATAAAGCAACAGAACTGAAAATCCAAATTAAATGGACAAATAGCAAATAAAATATAAAGTGAACAAAAAATGAATAGTAAGTCAAATAATCTGATTTCAGAGGAAAAAAAACTGAATCACCAATAAATTGATTTCCATGAGGGGAAAAAAGAAACCTTCAAATGATAAATGAATTTACAAGTGAAATATAGCAAACATTTCAAGAACAAATCATCTCTATGGCATACAAACTTTTGTAAATTGTAAAGAAAAAATACCACACTCTTTCTTTGAAGCAAAAAAATTCTAATTCCCAAACCAGGGAGTGATAAATGAGAGAAAGGAAATTATAGACTAAGATCACTAATGAACATTGGTGCAAAAAACTTAAATAAATTGATTACAAAGATTGTTTGCTGAAATATATTCAAAAATCATTCATCTGGATCAGGTTGTATTTTGACCATTATTGTAAGGATGGATCAAAATTAAGAAAACAACACAACAAATCACATTAAAAACAAACTCATGTAATTATATAAAAGGAAAAAACTTTCAAGAGATTATAACTAATTTATGTTTAAAAAAACACCACAAAATATAAACATGAAAGGATCTTTCTTTAATATGATTTAAGAACATTTATCTAAGAACAAAACCTGGAATTATTTGTATTGTAGGAAAACACTGAATGATTTTCCATTAAGATCAAGAGTAAAGCAAGGATACCCATTGTCAAAGTATTTTTGTACACTACTAATAAAAACCAACAATGAGGATTAGAGAGCAGTATACCAGACAAATTAACAGTAATTCAATAGCTGGAAATTAATTTGCCATGACATACCTAAAGAACTTTTATAAATACAACTATATAACTATTTTCACAAAAGTAAAGGAAGATCTAAATAGTTGAAAAGATGTTTATGTCTATGGTTCACCAACATAACAAAAATGATGATACTTTCTAAATTGCTTTATGAATTCAATTCTATGCCAATCAAATTACCAAGGGAATACTTAATAGAATTAGTGACAAATAATAACAAAATACTTGTGGAGGAACCAAAGGTCAGAAATATCAAAACATAAAATTTTTATTTCAAATAAGAATAAATGGCTAAATCTCAAATTGTATTATAATGTGGTTATTGTCCAAACCATCTGATACTAAATAAAACAGACAAGTTTTTTCATAGAAAGCATGAGAAAAGTAAAGCACACTAAAAGGCAATTCATCTTTAATAAACCCAAGAACACAATCTTTACAAAGGATTCTTTATTCTAAAGAACTAGATAGCAACTTGATAAAAAAAAACACATGTTCCAGATAGTGTCTTTCGTGATATAATCATGCACACATGCAAGCGTGCCTGGAATCCTAAACACATGCCAATACTGATTACATTGGTTGAAGGAATTCCCAAAGAAACTCACGTTGCAAATCATTATCTTGTAGAGTTTCCTAGATATACCAATAGGGTACCTTCAGTCACACTGCCGGCATGTATGAGAGGGAGGGCTTGAACACAAATCTTCCTTAATGTGACGTTAGTGAAGCTAGCTAGTTCTTTATCTACTAGGCTGTGGTGATTCTTCTTTCAACATTTATCCCAATAAATATCTATTTGCCAAACGAACTAAATATAAAAAGCACAACTATTAAAAAGTTAGATGTGGATGAAAGGTTATTGTCTTTCATTACCATGGGTAGAGATCGAAATAAAAATTATAGAGAATATTGAAAAATATAAAAGTAGTAGGGGCTTGGTATGTATCAAGCAAGCCTGCCTTGGACACTTCTAGGAACACATGCTCAATGCTAAATATCTTAGCACTTAAGGATGGTGCAGCAATATCTTTATCACAAGAACAGCAGCAACAGTTAGACAATATGGTTGAAAAATATGGGGTTGTTGCTAAGAATGCTTCCCTGAGTCTCATACAATGGAGTTATCTAGGAGAATGAATGACATTCTGAATCACATTCTGAATCTGAGTTTGAATGAGGGAATATTGTAAATGACTAAGAAACTCAGTAAAAAGTGGAGTAACAGAAGAAGATACCTGTATCACTCAGGACACAACAGAAGAGGTCTTCTAAGTGGTCAGCATCTGCTTGGGCACCCCACAGACAAATTTACCTGGGAATATCGAGACAAGGCTAAGACTTACCATAAGAACAGACCCATCTCACCCTTGGAGCAGGGAATATATCAAGCTTTCTTCATCACACAGGACAAGATTTACCTAGTGAATGACCCCTGGAGTCAGTATAAGCGTATATATCGCCATCATGTTACCCACAGTGGCTGCTATGAATATGCTGGCATATTTACAGTTTTGAATTGCAAGATATAACAGACTCTTTAGGTCAAAAATGAAACCAAGACATTTATTCAAATACCAGAAAGCCAAATCCATCATAGTGATAAAAAAGTCTATACACATTATCAGTTCATGGAGCTCTGCCATCCCCAAGCTGTCCCTCTGTTAGGCCTCCCCACAATCTCCCTCAAGCAAAATCACTCCTTTTTCACTCATGCTAACTGCTCTGCCTGGACCTGCCTCTCTTTTCCAGCTCCACCACACTCACACTTCCTGCTCCACTCCTTCCTGCTCCACCCATTCAGCAAGCTCCTCCCACCAAAGGCTCCATGTGACTGGCTCATGTAACTCAGGCTTCCATGTGACTCAAGCTCAAAGCAGGTCACACAGGCCTTTTAATGGAAGGGAAAGATCTTTCCATTCCCATTAACGTGACAGTAGAACAGGCTATAAACTGTGGAATACTTGAGCAATATGGCTATGGGAGAAAAACCCTTTACAACAACCAGCCAATCGACTTATTTAAAAAGATGTTTGCAGCCTCCATTAAAGGAGAGGCTATGTGATTTGGCTGTGATGTTGGAAAATACTTCAATGGCAAGCTGGATATCAATGATATCTATGACCATGAGCTGGTGTTCGGTGTCTCCTTGAAGAAGATGAACAAAGCAGAGAAACTGACTTTTGGCAAATCCCTGATAACCCATGCAATGATCTATATGGTCATCATGGAGGATGTTCATGAAGGAACATAAGAAAAATGGAAAGTGGAGAATTCCTGCAGGGAAGACCTTGGATACAAAGGCTACCTCTGCATGACAGACCAGTGGTTCTTTGAGCATGTCTACAGAGGTCGTCGTGGACAAGAAGCACATGCAGGAGGATGTTTTTGCCATCCTAAAGCAAGAGCTTGTTGTACTTCCAGCCTGGGATCCCATTGGGGCTTTGGCCAAATGATTGCCATGGACTTCAGTTCTCACTTCCTGGAGCATGACTGGGAGTCTTGGGAACTGAAGCCAAAGTGAAAGAGGTAACTATGATCTTGCTGGGCCTAGTCAGATTCATGTTTTGCTGAACTCCTCACTCCAGAAGCCTCTTGGGGAATTGTACTTTATGCTATGCTGTGGAATCCAAACACTCTCATTTCAGACAGGCTACTCTTTAAAAATGAAAAGACCAGGTCATACTGTTTCCTCTCCTCAACCCCAGTCACTCAGGATCTTGTCACAAGCTCTACCTGATTCAAGGGGAAGGGGGAGGAGGGAAATCTCTTAGTGTTTAAATCAAAGTTAAAAAAAAAATTAAACTCTATAGATCAGATAAAGAACTTTAGGACATAGGTGGATGGAGAAAGTTGGGTTGTTTTTCACCATTGCTCATGGTTCTTAGGTTTCAGAAAGAAAATGTCACCCTAAGATTTAAGCCCACATAGCTACATGCCGCTTGACCAATGACAGAGACTCTTTCACTCTGGTCACTGACTTTCATCTTTTCCATTTTAGCTTTATCTACCTCTGCCTCTGCCTCTGCCTCTACCAGCATGGGATGGGGATGGGGACAGGAAGGCTGTGAGTTTGGCTGGGTTCCCACATGTGTTGTTAAGCAAAATTGTCTCATTAGCATGGCTTTTGTTTCTTTTGAGAGGAAGTACTTTCAGCTGTTAAGCGCTAAGCCCCAGGCCCAGGGCCCTGTCAGGTGTGAAACCTGTGTGGGTGTGGATTGGTGACTTAGGAGGGGCCAGCTGGGGAACCAATGGTCTGTGGTCATTGAGGTGGGGCTTGAGAATGCTGGAAGCTCGGCTGCGGGGAGGGGTGAGCCGGGAGACAACTTAGGTGGCAGCGGCGGAAGGTGTGGAAGCCAGAAGCTGTGGAGGCAGGAAGCTGCGGAAGCAGGGCTTACCCGAGTGCGAGCAGGAACGTGAGGCCAGTGAACATGATTTGGCTAAATACTCTCTTGCTTTTCTGTGGCCTCCTAGTTGCCCTTGTGAAATGGGCTTTCTGGGCCTGGAGTCTTTTTGTCAAGATGTTGGAATGGGGAGGCTGGTTCAAGTTTTTGCTGCGGTGGGGCCTAAATAAATTTCTTG
>CM053624.1:303290355-303304353 GCA_028646595.1 Phalanger gymnotis
AAAATCCCATCTAAGTTGGGGTTCAGGAAGTTGAGGTGAGACAGTGACCAAAATCATACCATGAATTGAATTTTAAAAAATAAGATCTCTAGCCAAATGGCGTCATTTTAAATTTCTGCATCTGTAGAGGGGCAGGGGTGCAGCTGCATTCTTTAAGACAACTAGATGATGCTCTGAAGCTTTTTAATAAAATGTTTTCCTAAATGCAGGGTTCTTAGTTGTTCTCTAAAGTCCCTTCTAGCCCTCAGTCTTATAACCATAGCCTGCATTTAACTAGGCCCTAAGGTTTGCACACTTCATCCCACACATTATCATCCTTGATTCTCACAATAGCATTTCTTTCCTTATTTCCAGTCTTCCTTCCCTCCTCTCCTTCTTCCCTTCTTCCCTCCACTTGAGGAATCTTACACTTAGATGTGGGTGCTCTGCTCAAAGGAATATAAATTTATTGAAATAGAGCTCTGGAAAAGCAGGTTTTGATAAAGCCCATTGGGATTCAATTGGAGCTACTTGACTATACCTTTAAACCTAATCACTATGGCTCTCACTTATTGGCCAATAATAGGTACCAGCCCATGCCTCACTTGGTCATTCTTTGGGTTTTGATGGCTCTGGTGATTGTAAATGGCAATTGTTTCCATTCTGGTCAGAAGCCCTGAGAGTTTTCCACTTCCAGTTTGATTTTTTTTTCTTTTTGAGTAGGCAAACTGGGTCAGCTTTTGCCGCATTTCTTGCCTAGCTTTTATTCACTGAATGGGTGTTGTCTCAGATAAGCTGAGGCCTGGTGAAGACCTTAGCTTAAAAAGGCCAAGGTCTCCCGCTGCATCTGGGGTCATCTCCAGTCATCCTGACCTATGTCTCCCCACTGTCTCTGATAACTCTGGAGGAGAGAATGATGTTGATGACTTTGCACAGCTCTGCCTCACTTAAAACCAGTTCACTTGCAAGTCAAGACATCACCCTCCTGATTTCATTGAATCTCTTCCAGGTAGAAGGACTGACAACAAAGTCAGGAAATCAGGAGAGTTAAGGGGCTTAAGTTCTTGTCACATGAGCATGTGTAAAAAGTTTTGGGGTCGTTTAGCCTGAATAAGAGGAAAGTTTGGCTGCAGGGCTAGGGTGGAACACTAATAGCTATTTTGAAATATGTTAAAGGCTTTTGTGTAGGATTACAGACTTGTTCTGTCTGCCTTTACATCTCTCCACTCTCCTCCTGTCCCCCAAACATAGAACTAGAAGAACATGGTAGAAGTTGTAAAGAAACAAACTTGGACTTGACTTAAAGAATAACCTCCTAACAATTAGGACTATCCAAAAGTGTAATGGGTGGCCTTTGGAGGCAGTGGGATCCATTTTATTGTACTGGGACCCATGAGGGATTTCAAAGTGGTCATTTTTGAATAAAACATTAAATATAAATAATTAATTTAAAAAGGCCTCACTTACTGGTTTAATTTTTTAGGATAACATTACATCTTGGCTCTCTACTAAGATGGTTCATTTAAAAGTATTTCTATTCTACACCACAGTTATTTTAAGAGAAGATTTTTAAGAAGCATCTTACCAGTAACTGACATGCACAGGTGATATACAAGGTGTTGCTCATTGTGCCTTCTCTATTTCTAGGTTGCTGATTTCTTCATAAATTGGGTTTGAAGAGCACTTTTAAGAAAGATTACTGACTTCATGTTCAAGTTAATGTAGCCTTTAAGTTTAACTATACCCTCTCAGACTGTGCTCACAAAACAAATAATCAAAAGGCAGCTTAGCAATTGCCTCAAAATTAATGTAAAATAATTCAGGCACAATTGATATTTCAGGTGTAGTCCACCCAGAAGAAATGGTGAACACTTTCATGTAAAAGTGTAGACTGTTTAGATTTAACTGGGCTCCCTGTCAAGGCAATTATTTTACAGAGATTTCTGATGCCTTAAGAATAGATTGTAGCTTTTTCTCCCTATGAAAGGTGCATTGTTACATTAGATATTTGGTTAAGGAAGTGCTTGGCAATATATTTGTGGCTTTTTCCTTAGCCTGAGTTGAAATTTGATGACCTCTCAGGGTTTCTGCCATTTCACACAGCTTGTTCTTCCATCTATGATATTTTCTCCAGGACATATGCACAGAAAATAAAGGGAAAAATAATGACCATCCCCATGCAAGAGACCGGTGATGAAAATTCTCATTCATCTCACATGTTATTGAGTAGATAAAGCTCAATTCTGAGAAGGTAGTTTTAGATGGTAGTCATCTTTCCAGTTGTTGATGTGCTTGATTCATTTCCTTCTATGTATTCAATTTATTTATACTGTGGTAGGTAAATTCTGTTGACTTTGCCTATCCTCACCCCCACCTAAAAAAATCACAAAACTGAGTATGATTTTCTTGTCAACTTAGGTATATAATTGGGAGTTCTCAATAATAAAGATAGGTGAAGACTTTGAGGAAGGTGGTGGAGAAAGAGGCTATGGGAGAAACTAACTAGCCAAGTTCTCCTTAAAAAAATTTTTAAAATTCTGATTTAAGAAAAGATTATTTCCAGCACAAGATTCTTTTCATTAATGACTATTTGTTACTTTAATGTATAATAGCCATAGATAAAAATAACTATTTTCCTTAAATAACCAAATACTATATTTGGTCTCGAGATTAAAAGTGGTACAGTGCTGGGCCTGGAGTCAGAAAGTCTCATCCTCCTGAGTTCAAAACTCTTATTAGAGGTGTAAACTTAGGTAAGTCATTTAACCCTGTTTGCCTCAGTTTCTCATATGTAAAATGAACTAGAGAAGGAAAGAGCAAAAAATTCCAGTATCTTTGCAAAGAAATCCCCAAACAGAGTCACAAAGAGGTTGGACATGACTGAAAAATATTTAAACAACAACAGAAACAAATGTAATGATTTTAGAGATGAAAAAAATAAATGAATAGATTAATGAGTTTGGGTAGGATAGAGGGAGCGGAGCAAGGGACAACCAAATTTAAAGATACTGAATGTTTTGTGCTAAAAATAATAAAACAAAAGTCTATATTTCCTTCTGATAAAGCGAAAAACAACTTAATAAAACATTTAGTTTAAGTTAAATATAACAAATTGCAATATTGAATATAAATGGTTTAAAGTCACACATAAAATAACATCATGAAATAGATTTTAAAAATAGAATGTTGTCTTTTGGAAATATATAATGCGAAAACCATTTATGCATTTACTAGAATTTATTATGTTATAGCTAATCTAAGAAAATCTGGAGCTTCATTCATTTCATTTTGCAGTGAAATTAAAAGTAGAAAACATTAAGAAAGATAAATAAGAATGTTTTATTATATATGTAAGTGTGGTACAAAAATGATATGGCAACTTGAATACATATTTTCATACTTTGATGGATCTGTGATTTCTCTGGCATGAATTCTTCCACTACTGGTATAGATTATAATGCAGGCATGATGTCTCACACTGCATTTTTTTTCAATGTCTGTAAGTTCACCAGAGATGAACCATGCTATCTTACTTTTCAGTGACAATGCATGACTGACCCACTTCCTTGTTTTGTTGTACACTTCATTGATGATGCCTTTTATGCCACTTCTCATAGACAAGTCATCTCTGGTAATATGCTAGAGCCCTTTTTTATTGCTTGTGGTAATGCCATTTGGGTAGGCAGGACCCAATGGACTGCCATTATGATTATTCTTTTACCATTTAGAGTAGCACAGTGATTATATTGGTGCTAACAATGGGTCTTTGTGGAAGCAAGAACTACATGAGTTGCTAAATCCCTTTCATCTCAATCTCCTTATCCTATTACATTCTGTGCTCAATTGTCCTGTTCTCAATGCCTGCTCAAGATACATATACTGATGAATTATCACCATAAGTTGTCCATTCAACTGAATGTCATGATCTAAGTATGATGTATTTTTCATTCACTTTACTTTCCAGTATTGATGGATAAGCTGATTTCTTTTGAATAGCTTTGGATTTATTTGAAGTGACTTCATAGTGTTTAAAAGCTTATGACAATAAGTACATTTTCACATCCAAATAGGGGCATTTAGAGAATCTTGTAATAAATAAGAAATTTTTTTTTATGTAGACTTTCCCATGGCCTTAGCAAGAACTTCAAGTGAGCATGTGTTTACCTGTTTTATGCTTTTGCTTGATTCTAATACTTATAGAACATAACTTTCATCCACTGACATATTGTCAGTGAGCATATGTTGAGCATGGTTATACATTCCTGAACTCTATATCATAGACAGAAATCCCTGGAACCATATTCATACTTGGGCCAGGACTAGAGTAAGATTACGTGAACTGTTCTAATCTATCCACAGATGCTTCAAATGGAACACTTTTGGAGCATGCCAGATCAAATAACCTGAATGGCCAGTGAACTCTGAGAATCAATACACTCCTCAAAAAAAAATGGATACTCTATATCCACTAGTGTCTCCAGCCTTTCTAAGTTTATAGAATATCCATTAACTTACCATACCACATTAGAAAATTCTTTCTTACCCCTAGCAGCTTGAATTCTGTTTCTCACCTATTGCCTAACTCTAATTTATATCAGTAATCCTCAACAGTCTATCCACGTCCCCTACTCTTATACATATATATGTGTATGTATATACATATATGTGTGTATGTATGTGTATATGCATACATATGTGCATGTATGTGTATATGTATACACATATATACATCTACAGGTGTAAATACAAATTGTAAAGAAGAAATCCAGATTTTATGGCTTCCAAGACTCAAATCATCAGGAATTTTGAGATATGTTGAAGGAATTTAGATTTTTGGACTTTATACCAGTGGTGTCAAACTCAAATGAAAACAGATCCCTGAGGGCAGTATATTAACTTGGAAAACCACAAATTATTATTTGTATTTTTTATTTGTTCTGTTAAACATTTTTAATTACACTTCAATCTGGTTTGCCTGACTAGTATATTTTGCTGGATATTTTGAGGGGCCCACCTGAATTTGCCTCCTCTGGTTTATACTACACCATCCTTCCTTTGTTCTAATTCTATTCCTGTACATGTCTGCTGAAGTAGAGGATGGGGTGAGGTCAATCCATGTCATTAAAAAGACTGAACCATCACAAACAGTACTAAGTTATTACACATTTTGTTTTACCAGGAAAATCTCTCTCTAAACAACAGAAATAAAGAGAATTTGGTTTCCTGACCTCTCAGTTTCCAAACATAATTACCTCTTCTTGCCCCTCATTTTTCTTGGCCTTTCTGCAGCCTTTAACACTGCCTACAGGCCTTTTCTTCTCAATACTTTCTTATTGATAGGTTTTCATGATACTATTCAATCTTTATTCTTTTACTGTTGAATCACTCTTGTCAGTCAGCCAGTAAACATTTGTTAAAGATCTATTACGTGCCAGAATCTATACTAAGTTCTGAGGAAGCCAAAAGGCAGTACCTGCTTTCAAGGATCTCACAGTCTAATATAGCAGATAACATGTAATTAACAATGTACAAAAAAGATATATACAGAATAAATTGGAGATGATCAATAGAGAAAGGCTCCTTATCAGCTTCCTTTCCTAGATCTTCATCCAGATCACATCTGCCAACCACAGGTGTCCTCCAAGACTCTATTTTGAGCCCTCTTCTCTTCTCCCTTTTGCTATTTTGCTTTAAGATCTCATCAAGTCTGATGGATTCAATTAACATCTTTATGCAGATGCTTCTAAGATCTGTTAGTTCAGTGCCAACCTCTTTCCTGACCTTAAGTCTCACATCTCCAAATGCCAATTAGACATTTCAAACTATATGTCCTATAGACTTCTTGAGTTAAACATTTCCAACACTGAACTCATTTCCTCTCCCCTCCATCCCTTTCCTATGATTGTCAAAGGTACCACCATTCTCTCATCAACCCATAAAATGTTGTTCTTGAATTCTCACTCTCTCACAGCCAATTTATTGCAAAGGCCTATAATTTCACCTTGTAACCTCTTCTCTATATCCCCCTTTTCTTTTCTGACACTCATACCACCCTTATTCAAGCCCTTATTCGCTCATACCTGAATTATTGCAATAGCCTTCTAGCTTGCCTCCTTGCCTTGCCACAAGTCTTCTCACTAGAGTTCCTCCTCTATTCAGCTATCAATTTGATCTTCCTAAAGTGTGGACTCCACCATGCTGCCCTCCTACTCAATAAATTCTACTGGTTCCTTATCAGCTCCAGGATCAAACATAAGATACTCTATTAGACATTCAAAGCCCTTTTTAGTATGATGACTTAGCCTGACAACTACCTTTTCTGTTGTCTTATACTTTATTTCCCCCACCCCTACACAATCTATGATTCAGTGACACTGACTTCATTGCTTTTTCCAACATGACATACTCCGTCTCCTCAGTCTGGAAATATTCACTGACTATCCTTCATGCCTCAAATACTTTCCCTTCTCATCTCTGTTTCCTGGCTTACCTGGATTCCCACAAATCTTAATAAGATTCCTTGATTCTGCAAGAAGCCTTTTTGGGTCCCTCTTAATGCTGCTAGTGTCTTCACTGGCTGATTATCTTCAGTTCATCCTGTTTGTATCTTGTTTGTACTTAGTTGTTTGCATGTTGTCTCTTCCATTATACTATGAGTTCCATGAGTGTAGAGACTTTAATTTTTTACCTTTCCTTGAATCTCCAGTACTTACTAGTCTGCCTGATACATACATAGTTGGTGCTTTAAAAAATGTTTTTTGACTACATGACTGAATTAGAAGCCAATAGATATTGAGGGAAGATTTTTGTAAAGGGGAAATTATTCCATATTCACTCAAAAAAGCCTCAAAAACTAGAGCAGATTACAAAAAGACAATATGTTCTATGTAACTGCCTGTACTGAGGTGTGAAAGTATCTCCCATTCTATAAGGTTATGCCAGTGAATCATAATCTATATAAGGAATTTTCCTACTATTCTGGAGAGGCTTCAAGTCTAGGGCTTGTAGCAGCCTGGCGTCTGAGCACCAACAAAACTAAGTGTGAAAAGGCAAGTCTTCAGAGTATAATTCGCTGTTATAAATATACTCATATTGTCTAGGAATAAACAATACTCATTGGGAAGCCAGGAACATTTTAATTATATTTTACATTTATTCATTCTGAATAAATGGGTACGTCCCTTGAACAGAGTGAGGCAAGTATAAGGACTCAGATGGATGCCATTCCTTTCATTGATTTCCAATTTGAATCTCTCACCAGGTTTTTCATTGGCCAGATGCAACCCCCTGACTGCCTAAGTCATGCCCTCCTCAAGTGGCTCCTTTAAGGATGTATACAAGCCTCTAACCTTTCACCCCTCCAGAAGCCTGGTCTCTGCTAGATCACAGCTCTGATTAGAACTGCTTCTGATCAGTCACCTGACTTACATTCTGCTAAAGCTGGGGAAGAGGGGGGGATACTTTCAACTCTGTGGGAACAAAACTGCTCCCACCATTTCTCACAGTTATTCACTAAGTGATTGATTTTTTTTTCTGGGCAAGGCAACTCATGAAACCTTCTACTTCATGATATTAAAGGAGTTTAAAATTTATGTCAGTAAAAAGAGTACCAGCATTCAAAGAGTTGTCCATATGTGTACAAAGAAAGTCAAGAATAGAGCAGGGACAACATACAGACAACTTTGAAAAACACACAAACTCGGTATCTGACAGAAAGAAGAATTGAAAGCTTTGGGAAGCAGAGAGAAAGAATGGAGGAAAAAGAATGTTTAAAAACAGGTGTTTTGATTAGGGTGAACTTTGTTTTTGTATTTTAAGGAATATTTTTGTACTTGTAACATCTACAAAACAAAAACTCACATAAATATATGTTTTTTAATATGCATTGGTTAAATCACTATGAGAAATCAGGTTCAAATCTTGCTGAAGATAGGTAGGAGAAGCAGATGTACAAGCCTTGGCAAGATGCACTGGTGTTGTGGATTAGACAGAAGCCGTGAAAATGAAATGGCAATAAGCCACTCAGCAGCAAGGCAACGTAGGTGGACTGGAAGTCAATTGGAGAGAGAGACCTGGGAAAGTATCAGAATAAATCATGCAGGAGAAAAAGATAGAGCAAGATGCCATAAGCCTGTGAGTATATTTGGATCAAAAACAAAGGTTAAATGTAAGAGAAACATTGCATGTTGTTTTAATAAGAGACCAACTTGATTAAGATAAAAAATAACTTGGTATATGTACACTGTTTTAAAAACAAGCAAGAGTTTCAACTTCCACAAATGTTACAAAAAAAACTTTTTTGTAATTGTTTTCAAGAAAGATGTTTCATATGCAAAGAAGGATAATTAGTTGTATTTAAATGCAGATAGATTTATATCTAAGGGTACACAAAAAACAAATAGGCATAAAAATGCTGCCTTTTCTTTGGATGGCTCTAACTGACAATAATTTTTGATTCTGGTTTCCATAGCTCAGAGTCATCCTCTACCCGTCTCTGATTCATCATTTAATCAGATTCTTTTTCTGCCATGACACTTCCCTTTCTTTCAAAGTAGGACCTAGCCTCCTAGAACAATTCCATTCATTTCAACAAGCACTATGCTTCCCAATCTCATTTATATTTTAAATAACCTTCTCACCAAATATTCAGCAGTGTCTTAGATGACGGTTTTGATGGCAAGCTTATGAAGTTTAGTGATGGCATGAGGGTGGGAGAGATAATAACATGGAATGACAGAATTGGACT
The DNA here is from genome assembly GCA_028646595.1 of Phalanger gymnotis. Taxonomy (NCBI): domain Eukaryota; kingdom Metazoa; phylum Chordata; class Mammalia; order Diprotodontia; family Phalangeridae; genus Phalanger; species Phalanger gymnotis. The sequence goes on from CM053624.1 coordinate 303,299,081, forward strand.
CTAGAAAGATGTCAGGAGGCTTGAATGAAGGTCAAAATCTATTAAGATTAAAGGAAATACGTATAAAACTTAAGTCTTTAGCTTGAATTTACAAAATCAACTGAAAAGTACAAAATAGGTGGAGCTCAGCTGAGAATTCAGACAAAAAAGAAAGAGAGATATTAAGGAATTAAATGATATCTATTAGTGTAATGAGGTAGCCAAAAAAAATCCATGGAAAAGTTAGGCTTTAATAAGAAAAGCATACTGTCCAGGATTAAGGATACAATGGTTCCATTGTACTTTGATCAGATGACATCTAGAATATGGTGTTCAGGTAATAGGATGATATCTTTAAAAGTAGAAGGGACCTCAGAAGTCATCTAGTCAAAGCTATTCACTTTATAGATGAAGGAAATGAGATCCAGAGAAATTAAGTGATGGGCTCTAAGGTCACCCAAAGTGCTGTTTGGGTGTTTCTAGCTTTTGTTGTTTTGTTCTACATCACACTGCTATGTTGCTGGGCACCTACTTGGAAAAAGATAGGGAGAAGTTGGAGAGTGTCCAGGAAAGGACACTCACAAGGACAATCATAATCCTTGATATCATGCCATTTAGGGATTGCTTAAATGAACTGGGGGGCATTTAGCTCAGAGAAGAGAAGAGAAGATTCACTGGGAACAAGATAGCTATCTTCAAGTATTTGAAGGGCTATCATGCATGAGAAAGGATAATAATTGTTCTTCTTACTGCCGAAGAAGAGAAATTGAAGCAGAAGGCATAGATTTAGACTTATATGATTGTAAAAGAATATTGTTGTACTATAAGAAAAAATGAGTAGGATGCTTTCAGAAAATCTTGAAAAAAAATACATGAACTGATGCAAAGTGAAGTGAGCAGAACCGGGAGAACATTGTACACAATAACAGCAACATTGTACCATAAACAACCATGAATGACTTCATTATTCTCAGCAATACAATGATTCAAGACAATCCCAAAGGACTCAAGATGAGAAATGCTCTCTGCCTCCAGAGCTAGAACTGATGTTATCTGAATATAGACCAAAGGATAGTATTTTTCTCTTCATTTCTTCCTTCTTTCCTTTCTTTCTTTTTGCTTCCTCCCTTTCTTCTTTTCTTTTTATCTTCCTTCTTTTATTCCTTCCTTTCTTTCAAGTTTTCCTGCACAGAATGACTACTATGGAAATGTTCTACATGATTTCTCACATGTATAACTTATATTAGATTGCTTACTGTCTCAGGCAGGGGAGAGGGGAAGGAGAGAGAACTTGAAACTCAAAACAAAAAAGGGATGTTAAAAAATTTACATATAATGGGAGGGAGAATAAAATATTTTTTAAAAAGGTATAGATACAGACTTGATATAAGGATAAATGTCCTAATAACTGGAACTATTCATGAGTAGCCTTTGGAAGTAGCAGCTTTACCCTCACTGAAGGACTTCAAAGTGTGTGGAATGTAACAAAAAGGATTCTTTGTCAGATATAGATTAGTCTAAAGAGTTCTCATGTCCCTTCTAGCTCTCAATCTATGATCCTATGAACTTTCATTCCTGGGTAAAATTATCTTTTTGCCCTTGGAAGCTGTTAGTCTTCCATAATTCTATCATCACGGTAGCCAAAACCAACTAACCTTATATTCATCCTTCTCTTCTTTCAAAGGCTGAAGTAAAAAAAAAAAAAGATAGATGAAGGAGGACTTGCACTAATATAAATGGCATATAAGTCAAGAGGGTATTAAGTTCTCTTATAATGCCTGCCACAATTTGCTCAGTGCCCAGGGAAATGCTAGCAACTAAATAGAATAGAATCTTAAAGCACAAAGGCTCCATAGAGATGTTATAGCTCAGCCTATACATTTTCCAGATGAGAAAATTATGGTCCAGTGAATTAAGTGACTTGGGCAAGGTCAGACAACTAATTATTGGTAGGACCATTCCACTATGATATGTTTTCCATGACACCATATTGCTTCTGATTATGGGTATTTACATGCATTTCTCATGAAAAAAAGTACTTTACCCATTAAAAAGCTTTCCCCAAATACAAGAGACTAATAGAATTCAAAAAGATTGAATTAGGGCTACTCACTGCAGTTATTTGAATAACAGTTATTTGTGTGAGTTCTAGAATTTTTCAAATAAGAAGACTTGATCAGTTGCTCCCAATCATTCAAAATTATACATTTGGTGGTAGAACTGTCTCCATATGAGCTGTTATACGGCAAACTAGTACCTGTACTACAGAGGGGGAAAGAGAACAATCCATGTACAATACATACAAGTCCTTTATGAGACATTATAATGTGAGACATTGTATAATGTCAAGTATGTCTCTTGTGTGTCATGGACCCCTTTGGCAGCCTGGTAAACCTTATGGACCCCTTCTCAGAATAATGTTTTTAAATGCATAAAATAAAATACATAGCATTACAAAGAAAATCAATTATACAGAAATAGTTATCAAAATACTTTTAGAAATAACCAAGATTATGGTTCACATTAAGACCCTCTATATGAAAAAAGCAAATACATTAAAGCCAGTTCCAGACAGGAAAAGGGTACCATGGTCCTCTAAGTCTAGAGACAGTGAGGCATCTAGACACATTTGGTGAGAAGTCAGCTTTGAAGATAGCTTTCAACCTTTTCCTTTTGTACAAGAAAAGTACCAACTCCAACATGCGTTAAGGATGGTCATTTGTGTTTCTGAAAACTAAGGTATTATCCATTAACTCTGCCTCCATGTCTTTGCATTGGAAAATTTGAACATTTTCACTAGTTGAAGGGGCAAAGAAGGGAGAAAAGGAAGTAGAGTTGACTTTAGGTCTGTTCACATAGAGATATGAAATTATCTTTGAACTGAAAACTCTTCATTCTTTTACCACCTTTAACCTCCTCTATTACCAAGAAAAAAGTGACTGATTTGTCCAACTAAAAGGAACCTTCTAGAAGTTAGTGACAAAAGCATAGAAATTGAAGGTTAAATATTTATCATAACATCCATATAAGGGCATCTTGTTCACAAAAGACCTGGTTTGGTTTTGTCATGCTCAGCTCCAGGATCATTTCATACTTGAGGCCTTTCCAGATATGATTTTCATGGCTTTGGCTCTATTTCTAAAATACTCTCCCCTGTATACCTGGTCATGAACTCACACAAAAAACAAAGGTACAAAGATTTGTTCACATCCTAGTTCTCCTTAATGAGTCACTAGGCTCTAAAGCACAAAGTAGAACTCAGAGCCTTTGGTTTAGGACTTCATACACAAGGGTGTCATCCATCTATGCTATAGTCGAGCAGACAATTTTCAAGGAAGAGAATTTGCCCTAATATTATGTTCCCTAGTAGTATTAATTGAATGTGCTACTCATTCAGGCATGTACTCACATCATTTACTGTGTTATAATGTTCAGTTCAGTCTGACAAACTTTTATTAAGTGCAAGGCACTATACTAAAGAGGCCTTTCTTGATCCCTAACCCTCCCAGCTACTAAAGCCTTCCTAAGGCTCCTTTCCTTTTAATTCTGTATATATCTCTGTTTATATATCCTTCCCATTAAAATGAGAGTGCTTTGAGGCTGAGAATGGTTTTTGTCTTTTCTTTTTTGTATCCCTAGCATTTAGCACAGTGCCTGGCACAAAGTAATCATTTCATAAATGCTTGTTGAGTACTTCATTAAGCATAAGTTATATGCAGGTGTTAAATAAATACTTTCTGAAAATTACCAAACAAAAGACTGTCAAAAATTTTAAACATTGGAGAGGATTCTGGGAAGATGATGAAGTAGGTCAGAAAATTCCAAGCTCTCCAGATTTTCCACCAAAAGAGTTAAAATAGCACCTTAGGGCAAAGTAAGTGTGGGTGAAGGAAAAAATAGGGGACAATAGGGGCACAACCAAGATCTTCCTGGAACAGTTTGAGAAGATCTGAAGAAAAATCTCTGGACTAGGTTTAGTCCCTGCAAGGAGTAAACACCTCCAGGTTAGGTTCCGTTTTAACAACAAGTGGGTCACCTACTTACACAACTAGCAGCAAACCCTGGGGTTTGAAGGTTTGAGAGGTTGCCTGGGCCAGAGCCACTGGAACTTTTCACCCTGGGATAGTGAGGGGAGTCATGCATTTGAGCCCAGGAAGATTGAGGGAACCTCTGTTGATGAAGAACACCAGACCTAGTTGTGCTGCAGAGTGGTGGGGGCACGAAGGAGCCAGCACACTCCCGGTGAGTGCATAAGGGCAGAAAGCCCCTGGCTGTGGGCGCTTACAGGAGGTTGGAGGTGTGGCTTTGGATCCAGGCTAAAGGGGAGAATTGAAGATCTGGGGCAAGAGGCACAATATCCCATATCCCAGGGCTAGATGTGATTACAAAAATCAAGTTATTACCACAAAAATAAAAGCACAGGCAAAAGAGAAAGAATCTAACCATAGAAACCTATTACAAAAATAGAGATGATTGAGGTTCATCTTCAGAGGAGGATATTGGTGTAAAGAAACTCCCAAACAGCAACGTCAGATGGTCACTTTCCCAAAAAGAATTTATAGAAGATCTTTAAAAAGTCTTTAAAAATCAAATGACAGAGACAGAGGAAAAACTAAAAAAATAAAAATAATCCAAGAAAAACAAGAAGGTTATGAAAGGAAAGTCAACCAATTAGAGAGGAGATCCAGAATCTCAAGGAGGAAAATGACACCTTGAAAATTAGAATTGGGCAAAGTGAAGCCAGTGAAATTATAAGCAATCAAAAATAATTAAACAAAACATGAATAATGAAAAAATAGAAGAGAAAATGAAACATAAGAAAAACAATGGATTTGGAGAATAGATCAAGAAGAGAAAATATAAAAATAATTAGACCAACTGAAAGTTATGATCAAAAAAAGAATCTTGATCCAATAATACAAGAAATAATTAAAGAAATTTGTCCTGAAGCTTTGGGACACAGCAGGGAAGGAGAAATATAGAAAATCCATTGAACACCACTTAAAAGAGATCCTATGAGGAAAACTCATAAGAATATCATAGTCAAATTCAGAAACCCCTAGCTCAAGGATAAAATGTTAAAAGCATCAAGATTGGGGGGCGGAGCCAAGATGGCGACCAGAAAGCAGTAACTGGCGTGAGCTCCCCACCAAATCCCTCCAAAAACCTATAAAAAATGGCTCTGAACCAATTCTAGAGCTGCAGAACCCACAAAGTGGCAGAGGGAAGCAGGGCCCCACCCCAGGACAGCCTGGATGGTCTCTGGGTAAGGTCGGTCCCACACGGACCTCCCA
>CM053624.1:303304853-303424538 GCA_028646595.1 Phalanger gymnotis
CAACCAGAATATATACCATCTTGGAGTGGGGGGAGGGTAGAAATGGGGAGAAAATTTGTAATTCAAACTCCTGTGAAAATCAATGCTAAAAACTAAATATATTAAATAAAATTTATAAAAAAAAAAACCTTACATAGGACTCATGGAGCTTACACTCAAATTACAATATAATACACACAGAAATTCAGAATGCTCCAAATTACTTATTACATGCACTCAAGTCAACAAATTTATTCACCAAATTTTATTGGCTATTAAGTACCTACTATGTGCCAATGTTAAGCTGGGGGGAGCAATGGTTCCAAATCTCAAGTAGATCACAGTCTAATGAAGGAGACAACATGCAATTATTTATCAGTAAGTTATATGCAGGATAAATTGGAGAAAATCTACATTTTGAGAATGACATCTAGATTGTGCCCCTGGGCAACTGAGAGTATGGTGATATCTTGCACAGTGGTAAGGGAATCAGGATGTGGGAAAGGTTTCATAACAAGATGCTATGAGCAATTATTAGTGCCAAACAGGGTGATCAGGGAAGACTACTTACAGTAGACATACTATTGGGCTTAAAAGGATAGGTATGAATTAAATGGACAAAGTGAGGAATGGATGGTATTGCAGGAATAGGACAGAAGAATAAAGACAAGAAAGCATGAGGCAATGAGTACTTTCAAGTAGCCAAAACAAGGTATGTTAGAACTCAGTATTATATAAAATTAGAGAAGTTGCATGAAGCCAAATTATAGAAAGACTATAGTCACAGGCAAATGAGTTTGAATTTTATTCAGCAAGCAACAGAATGTCCCCTGAAGGTTGTTGTGTTAAAATGATATCAGTTAATCTATGGTTAAGACAAATAATTCCTGTAGTGGTATGATAGAAGAATTTGGGTAGGGGGAAAAATGAAAATAATAGAAGCCCTTAAAATGCTATTGTGATAGTCTCAGCTTGTGACAGTTACAGCCTACAGTAGGATGTTGGGAGTGGGCTAAACAGAATGAAACAGTTGTGAGAAACACGACAGAGATGTAATTGGTATAATTCCATGACTTCTTTGGATATAAGTGGTAAAAAAGAGGAAAAAATTAAATATTAAAACCAAGGTTATTTACATGATGGTGTAGACAGCTATAGTGAAGCTAAATGAAGATCGATTTTAGGAGGAAAGATAATAAGCTCAGTTTTTAATACGTTCAGTTTCGGTGCCAGTGGAATATCTAGGTAAGACTTACAGGTAGTTTTAGATAAAGATACAGAATTCAGGGGTAGGGAACATGAGGACTTGAGGCCACATGTGGCCTTGGGTGAAGCCTTCTGACTGAGTCCAAAACTGAGTTTTATAGAACAACTCCTTTTACTAAGGAGATTTGTTTCATGAAGTTTTGATTCAAAGGACTTGCACTTGAGGAGCTAGAGAGTCACATGTGGCCTCAACGTCACAGGTTCCCCACCCCTGGCAAGAACATGAAAACTATGGTAGTAAACATTAACACTGGCACTGGAATCAGAGGATTTTACTTCAAATAATACCTCTGGTTGTTGTAGGTGTTCAGTTATTCAGTCATGTCTGACTCTTTGTGACCCCATATGGGGTTTTCTTGGAAAAGACACTGGAGTGATTTCCCATCTCCTCTTAACCTCTCTAATGGTTATCATTTATCTGCCCTAGGGCAAGTCATACAAGTTTTCTGGCCTCAATTTTGTTTATCTGCTAAATGAAAGGGTTGGGATAGAAGGCTTCTGAGGTCACTTCCAATTCTAAATCTATGATTCTAGGAACTCAAAATAATGATAAGAATGGAGATACAGCTTTGATAATCAAGCACATAGAGACTGAAGCTGTGACCAAGAGAGATAGTTCAAGTAGAAAAGAGTAAATGACCAGTGACTTATCTTTAGGGATCATTCACATTTAAATGTTAAGAAGGGATGAAACATCAGGAAATGTTACAGAAAAGGAATGATTAGAAAGAAAGGAAAAAAAAAACCAAGAAAGTCTGGTATCCCTGAAACTCAAGTAAATATCCTGAAGCTCAGGGAAATATCTCTTGTATTAAACATTTAGCCACTGAATGGCACTGCTCATTATTAACCTGATTCTGCTCACCAAAAACCTAGGTATGGGAAATCTCTCTCATCCTTGTTGGTAATGCATTCCACCCAACATACATGTGTGAGATCAGGATTCTAGACTTTAGCCTGTTGTAATTTTAGAGAGTTTGGCATTGCTGCAAAGAATATTGGGTACTTGAGACATTGCTACATTGAAGAAGTATGAGAAATTTACTTTTATATGGGAAATGTTAAACCTAATTAACTTGGTGTAGGCATATCTTATATATAAGTTACTTGTTCCCTCAGTGAGCCAATCATATCTAAGTCTGTACTATCCTCACTGGTTTTCCTATTCAATTATGTATTTACTACATGATTCCAGCATGAAAAACTACAAAAAGATCTCTTTTTAGTCAACATGATAAATAATTTGGTAATGCTAAGTGCTGCTGCACAAATAGTCTGGTTCATCTCTTGCAGCAACAACCATCAATCAATCAATATTGATTTGGCACCTACTATGTGTCAGACGCTGTGCTAAGTGCTAAGGATACAAAAAAGAGGCAAAAGACAGTCTCTGCCCTCAAAAAGTTCACACATTCTAGTGGATGACACAACATGCAAATATATGCAAAGCAATCTATATCGAAAATAAATAGGAAATAATTAACAGAGGAAAAATACTGGAATTAAGAGGGGTTGAGGAAGGCTTTCTATAAGAGATGGGATTATATTAAATGGGAACTTAAAGAAATCTGGGGAGGTCAATAAGTGGAGCAGAGGAAGAAAAGCATTCTAGGCATGGAAGACAGTCAAGGAAAATACCCAGAGCCAAGAAATTGAGTGTCTGGTTCATAGAACAGCCAAGAGAAAATATTTATAAAATGCCCAAGGCATCTGAACTCTGGGGGCAGATCCCAGATGGTTGAATAGAGGAAACATTATGCTGAACTCTCCCAGCATTCCCCTCCAAGCAACTTTAAAACAATGCCTCAAATTAAATTCTGGAGAGGTAGAGCCAACATACGATCAAGATGAGATGTTTTTCCAGCCCAAAACAATTTAGGAGTTTGGAAGGAGAGATCTGTGACATGGGGCTGGAGTCTGGCCCAAAGCTCATGTGGAGGCAATACCAGTGGTGGGATCAGGTGGTGGCAACAAAAGCAGGAACAACTTCAGAAATTCTCAAGCCAAAGATGGTAAGGGGACCTGGCAACCGGTCAGAAAGTGAGTACGTGGGACCCCTGTGTCAGCACCAGACCCAGGATCAGATACTGTTTGGAGACTCCATTGCCTATACCTACTTCTGAATCATAGTTCAAGAGCACAGAGGAGTGCTTTTGGAAAAGTGATAGCAGGGGCCCTGAGTAGCAGTAACTGATGCTTTCAGTTGCCGGGGATCAGGCACTCTGAGGAACAGGATTACTTCCAGGCCCAAAGGCCTTTTGCAGCAGTATCAATTGCACTCCAAAGGGAGCAAGAGGCTTCAGGAGCAGTATCACTTCTGGTTCCACAAAAAAGGAGCAGGATACCTAGGAGCAAAGACCTAGAAGAGTAGTACTGACTACAATCCCAAAGGATCAGGTCCCTTCATAGGTAAGAACCAGAGCACAGACCAAGAGAGCATTGACCACACATCTCACTAGATTATATAAACTTGGAGGCACCAAAACCTTCCAGAGTTCCAGAACTAGCTCTGAAAACTGCTGTGAAAAAAAAGAAAAACTAAAGCTTGTGATAATGCCCCTTCCCCACACTTACACCAGGAACAAAGCCCAATTTTAACATGAAGTCCAAAGCCAAGACATAGGGTAGAAAAAAGAGGCAGACAAAAAAAAGAACCTGACCATAGAAATCTACTATGGTGACAGAAGAGAACAAAACACAAACTCAGAAGAAGACAACGAAGTCAAAGTAGCTATAACAAAGCCTCAAAGAAAAAAAAAATTCTCTGTAAATTGGACAAAAGCCCAACAAGACTTTCTAGAAAAGAGAAAAATGATTTTCAAAATCAGATAAGAATAATAGAGCGCAAATTACATAAAGAAATGAAAGTGAGGGGAGAAAATTGTGAGAAGAAAATAAAAAGCTAGTTAAAGGAGGTACAAAAATGCTGAAGAAAATAATACCTTTTGAAAAAAAAACAGAATTTGCCAAATGGAAAAAAGATGTGCAAAACATCATTGATGAAAATAACTCCTAAAAAAGCACCATTTACCAAAAAGCTACAAAAAAGAGCAAAAAGAGAAGTACAATGGCTCATTGTTTATTGGGAAAATAGATGCAAAAACTCACTGAAGAAATAATTCCTTAAAAATTAAATTTAGACAAGTGAAAGCTGAATTGTGTTCATACCATGCCTGGGTTTGTCTTGGCAGAGAGACTCCCAAGTAGTATATATCCAAAGATACTTCAAATTTAATTTTTCTACATCTTCCTACTAGGTTTTGTTGGTAGTGCATAGAAATGCTGAGGATTTGTGTGGATTTATTTTATGTTCTGCAACTTTGCTAAAGTTGTTAATTGTTTCAACTGGATTTTTAGTTGATTCTCTAGAATTGTCTAAGTATAACATCATCTCATTTGCAAAGAGTAATAGTTTTTCCCTCTGATTCTAGGATTTTCATTCAGTTTTCCACTATAATTTCTTGATTATGGCTTTCAGGTAGTGTAATAATTTTTTTTAAATTATATTTTCTTCGTCTTTTCCAAGTTTTTTGGTTTTGTTTTTTCAATGAGATATTTCATATCTTCTCCTATTTTTTCCTTGTTTTGTTTTTGTTTTGTTTCTTGATTTTTCCTAGAGTTGCAAGATATAAAATAAATCCACATATATCCTCAGTATTTCTGTATATTACCAACAAAACCTAGTAGGAAGAGGTAGAAAAATTAAATTTGAAGTATCTTTGTACAATATAAACTATTTGGGAGTCTGCCAAGACAAACCCAGGCATGTTATGAACACAGTTATAAAACACTTTTCACACAAATACAGTCCTAAATAATTATAGAAATATTAATTACTCTTGGGTATGCTGAACCAATATAATAAAAATGACAATTTTACCTAAATTAATTTACTTATTCAGTGCCATACCAATCAAATTACCAATGAATTATTTTATAGAGCTGGAAAAAATAAAATTCATCTGGAAGAAGTGAAGAAAAATGTAAAAGATTACAGACTATATTACAAAGTGTTAATTTATCAATACGGTCTGATACTGGCTAAGAAATATAGTGGTGGATTAGTGGAACAGATTAGGTACACACTATATAAGAATAAATTAACACAGTAATACACTGATAAGCCAAAGCTTTCAGGGCAGAATTTACCATTTGACATAAATTGTTGGAACTATTGGAAAGGAGTTTGGCAAGAACTAGGTATAGATCAATACCTCGCACTGTATACCAAGATAAGGTCAAAATGGGCAAGTAATTTAGACATAAAGGACAGTATAAGTTAGAAGAGCATGAGAAAATGTACCTGACAGATCTATGGTTAAGGGAAAAACTTATCACCAAACAAGCGACAGAGAGGATCACAGAAAGTAAAATGGATGACTTTGATTTCATGAAATAAAAAAAAAAAACAGGTTTTGCACAAACAAAACTAATGCAGCCAAAATTAGCCAAAAACAAAATTAAGTAACTGAAAGAAATTTTTACAGCATTTCTCTGATAAATGCCTCATTTCTCAAATATAAAGGGAAGTTATCAAAATTTATAAAAATAAAAGCCATTCCCCCATTGATAAATAGTCAAAGAATGTGAACAAGCAGCTTTCAGAAAAAGAACCCAAGCTATCAATAGTCACTTTTTTAAAAAAGTTCTAAATCACTATGGATTAGAAAAGTGCAAGTGAAAAATAACTCTGATATACTACCTCATACCTATCAAATTATCTAAAATGGCCAAAAAGGAATATGACAAATGTTTGAGGGGATGTGAAAAAAATGAGACATTAATGCACACTCTGTGGAATTATGAGCTAGTCTAACCTTCTGAGAGAACAATTTGGAACTCTGCCCAAAGGACTATAAAACTTCAACCCATCAATACCACTACTAGGTAGGCATCCCAAAGAGATTGAAGAAAAGCAAAAAGTACAAATATGTACAAAAATATTTATAGCGTCTCTTTTTGTGGTGGCAAAGAATTGGAAACTAAGGGAATGCCCATCAATTGGGGAATGACTCAACAAGTTGCAGTACATTATTGTGATAGAATACTACTGTACTATAAGAAATGGTGGGCAGAATGATTTAAGAAAACCTGAAAATACTTATATGTAAGTAAGTATTTTCACACAGTGAAGGGAGCAGAACAAGAAAAATGTTATAGATAGTAACAGTAATACTGCTTTTTTTAAAAAAAAATTAATCATAGGCTTAGCTACTCTGATAAAGACAATCATCCATGGCAATTTCAAAGGATCCATGATGAAAATTGCAATCTACTTCCAGAGAGAGAATTGATAAACTCTGAGTACAGAATGAAACATCCTTTTTTTTTTTTACTTTATTTTTCTTGGGTTTCATGTGTGTGTGTTTAATATTTATTTAATACTTTTCATTTTTTTAAAATTGAGTAACAAAGCTCTTCCTCTCTATTTCTCCTCCCCCCTCATTGAGAAAGAAGGAAACTTGATATATGTTACAAATATGCAGTCATGCAAAATATATTTCTATATTAGTCATAGTGTGAAAGAAAGCACAAACAAAAAAAGGAAAAAAAAGTATGCTTCAATCTGTATTCAGACTCCACCAGTTTTCTCTGGAGTTGTATGCATTGTGTGTGAGTGTGTGTGTGTGTGTGTGTTTCTTTTGAAACATGGCTAATATGGAAATATATTTTGCATAATTTCACACGTATAATTGATATACTGCTTGACTTTTCAGGGGGCACGGCAGGGATGGAAGGGAGGAAGAGAATTTTGGAACTCATTTTTTTTAAATGAATGTTTAAAATTTTTACATGTAATTGGGAAATATTAACAAATATATAAAAATATATTTAAAAAATCAAAAGGGCCACATACTAGGTGCCATATACATACTAATTACCTTGCATGCAACTTTGCCCTTCCAGTGTCACAGGCAATGATCTCTAATCCTCTCTCTGACTTCCTACAGATTCAACCACTCATATAGGTTGGCTCCAATAAATTGTGTTCCAATAACTTGTTTATTGTCAGTCAATGAGTCATCAAGAAATTATTCACCAACTACTATGTGCTAGGCACTGTGATAATTAGTGGAGTAGTGGCATGTAGTCAAGGGCAGGCCATGTATGGAGAGAGACCCTACACTGATCATGGTGCTATCTCCATTTCTCTGTGTCCTTTAATTTAACTCCTGTATCTATTCTTGTCTTCAAGTTCTGCATGGCCAAGAACTACATCCGATAATCATATTTCTCTATCTATGTGGCTTTGCATATTTTTGCATAAAACTCTAATTAGAACTCCCTCTCACCCCTATTACAAACATGAGCTCTTTAAGTCAAGGATTCTTTATTTTTTCTTTATATATTCAATGCCTTACACATAGTAAAAAATATCTATACATGTACATTTGAATTCCAATAAATATATCATATTATAAATTTAATATCCATTAACAAAATCAAAGAATCAAATGAATTCACAAAGCAAGAGGCAAAAAGTTACCCCCAAATCTTTAGCCTTTAACTAAGTGGAACCAAATGAATTAACAAATTAAAAAGTGAAAAAGAATATGCTTTTTCATGTGTTCCCTTCTAGGATTACTTGAAGTTCTGCCACCTTTGACCCTATTTCACTTCTTTCCTTTATTTTATTTTTTAGAAAACCACTACAGCCATAGTAAGTATATAGTGCTGGCTCTATTGATTTTTTTCTGCTTCACCTTGCAAAGATCTTTCCAGATTTTCTTGAATGCTTCATATTTATCATTTTTGACAGCCCCTTCATATTTCATTACATTAATATGCCATAATTTATTCAGCCATTTTCCAATTGTTGGATATAGAAGTTGTTTCCTTTTTTGCTATTAGAAATAGAATGGTTATGAATATTTCTGTACAGATACATCATTTTCACCTCTTTCTGATGTTTTTGATTGAAGGTCCTGGTAATGGAATAGCTAAATCAAAATACATAATCATTCCTGTGATTCACTGCACAATGATGTCAAAAATGTTTGGACCAGGCTATAGTCCCATCCACCACATATCAGAACACTTGTTTTCCCCAAAGCCCATCAACATTATCTTATCTTTTAAAACATTCTAATGGTATCTGAATGTGACTCTGATTATTGAAGAATCTGAGTATTTTACATGTATTTAATAAATGTTTTTCTCCTCCTTAAATTATATATTCATGTTCTATGATGATTGTTCTCTTGGAAAGAGTGTATTATTTATTTTATACATCAGTTCATTATAGATTCTGAATATCAGATATTTATCAGCTTAATGGGAAAATCCCCCTATTACTCTGTCTTTTAATTTTAGAGATATCAAGCTTTTGTGTATCTTTGCATAATCAAAAGCATGGATTTTATTTTTGATAAATTCTTTTAATTTTTCTACTTTGATTTCCCATCAAGGCATTGAGGTTATCCTAGATTCTTGAAGATTATGTCAGCAGGCCAAAATCTCTGACAGGTGCTGTCATCCTAGGATCACTAAACACAATTCTGGCAATAGACTACTACACTTTCTCAGGACTAACCTAGTTAATTGTGTAGAATCTTTCATTAATAGGTAAACTGTTTGGTGACAAATTCTTTAATGTTGATAGACAATGAAATCAAGTATACTAAATGATCTTTGTTCCTGCATGATCTCTTTTGACTTCTACAGTGATAATGACAGAGTAATTAAAAGCAGATCAGGAAAATGCTAAAAATGACACCATTTTTAGAAAATCTATAAATTTATGTGAAATCATTTTCCATTTACCTAGTGGACATACTACTATAAGAACTAAATCACACCGTTCTTGATATCTTCACATAATAAAACCAATAGAAAAAATAAAGTAGCAGCAGAGAGATGATAAAGTAAATAAAAGAGTTAGCAGAATTACTTGTATTATAGCCAAAGGCAACAACAACAACAAAACATCATTTCGCACGACACTTAGTAATCTCAAATTGCAGTGTTCATGATAAGTATGTGAAAAGGTCACTATGAAAATAATTACAGCTAATGTGCCAACATCTGGTGCTGACTATGAGAAATCAGAGAAATTCTATCAAGAGCTTCATATACTACTTCAATTTAAATCAATATATACTTTAATACTCAGTTAATGTAATGGTGGCCATAGGCAAAAATGGCCTGTGTTTATATACACAGCTATTAGGGCAAGAATTCACTATTAGACAAAAACTGTTGGGAAAACTAGAAAGTAATCAGGCAAAAATATACATAGAACAACATATCATATCTTATACCAAAATAAGTTTCAAATGTGTACTTCAGTTAAATGCAAAAGAATTTCTCATAAACAAATTAGAAAAGCAAGGAGGAGGAAATTATACATTAAAACTGTGGATAGCGGAAGAATTCATGACCAATGAAGAGGACCATAGAAAGTAAAATGGATAGGTTCAATTACATAAAACTAAAAAGTTTTTGCACAAACAAAACTAATGCAGCTAAAATCAGAAGAAAAGCAGGTAAATGAGAAAAATCTTTGTAGCAATTTTCTCTGATAAAAGTTTCATTCTAGTGTGTGTGTGGGAGGTAGTAGATTTAAATTTATAAGAATAAGAGCCATTTCCTAAATGATAAATGGGCAACAGATATGAACAGGAAGTTTTCAGAGGAAGAAATCCAAGCTATCAATAGCCACAGGAAAAATTCTCTACATGTAATACTTAAATAATTACCTCATCTTTATAAAATTTGCAAAGTTGGCAGAAAATGGAAGACGACAAATGCTGGAGGGCTGTGGGTGAATGAGTACATTAATACAGTATTGGTGGAAATGTGAACTAGTCCAGCCATTCTAGGAAAAAAATTTGGAATTATGCCCTACAATCTTTTAAATTGTATATTCCCTTTGAACCAATTATACCACTGTTGGGTTCATGTCTCAAAGATATCAAATAGAGAAAAAAAAGATACATATATACAAAAATATTATAGTGACTCTTTTTGTGGTGACATAGAATTAGTAAGCCAGAGAATGAGTAATTTCCAGCGTATATGTTTATTTCAAATTATATAATTTTTTTCTTGAAAATAATCTACACAGCCATTGAGATTGATGAAAGTATAAGGGAAGAAGAAGGCTTTTACAAGTGATAGTCTATAGAGGATCATGTTTTATGAGTACATTTGACTAAAAAATGTAGAGAATATAACATCCAATTGGATTTATTGTCTATTGATTTTTTCTTCTTTTAAAGCCTTTAATTCAGTAAAGCAATGTACAACTTTAAAGGTTCTTCTCCCAAGGCATTATACATTCAAATGTCAAAATAATATTCAATTCTTTGAAAGATTTAGCAATAGATATTAATAGATATAATCCCCTATTTGAATGTGAGCTCCTTCAAAGACAGTCCTTCAGGCTATCTTCTTGTTCTATTTATATATCTAATGCTTTGCACAGGGACTTGTATGTAGTAAGTACTTAATTAATGTGTTATTCATGAATTCATTTAATGATCCTCTTACTAATATTAATAAATGCACAAAATAGAGTTATATGCTTGCTAAAGGATATCCAGTGAAGAGTCCAAATCATAGAAGGAAACGCTATGAAAAATGACATCCTTCAGATGTTCCTATTTGCTGATTATATTATTCTGATTATATCAAAGTCCTAAAAAACTACAGAGCCTCCTAAATGACATGCATAATAACTCAAAAGAGGACAACTAAACTACCTGTATAGGAAAAATGAACTTTATAAAGAATGTCTGTTAGCCAGACTGCTAGATAGAAGACCAATAGCATCAACCTAACAATAATAATGGTTGACAATTTTCAAAGCACTCTTAAATTCATTATCCCATTTGATTCTCACAACAACCTGTGCTATTATTATCTTCATTTTTTAGATGAAGAAGCTGAATCTGAGAGAGGTTAATTGATTTCCCCAGGGTCATAGAACTAGTAGATATTTGAGGCCACTTTTGAACTCAGCTCCTTTTTACTCTATGTAGAACGCCCTATAGCTGCAATGTATATCTTGTACTAACGGTGCAAATACACAATGAGCAGTACACAAAATTGAATAGAAGTAAAGAAAGCAAGAATGCCTTGGGAAAATTTTGCAGTTCTTCAACCATTCTAGCCCTCTCCCAGAAATTAATGCCCATCTTTTTAACAGCAGTATTCTTCCAGTAACATTCGAGGTTACAAGTTATATTATCCTGTATTACCCAAAGAACTAAAGATGAAGGTCATCCAAAGGGCAATGAAAAAGTACAAGGAAGGCAGGTGTAGGCAATGCTTTACAATGAAGAAATCTTCAGGAAAAGCAGTGGAAATGATGTCCCAGCAGATATGAATGACTAAAATGGCTGTCATTTATGCCTGGAATATTCTTGCTCCTCATCTCTGCTCTCTGGTTTCCCTAGCCTCCATCAAGGCACAGCTAAAATCCCACCTTGTAAGAAGGCTTTCTCAATGCCTCCCTCCTTGATTCTGATGTCTTTCTTTTTATTATTTCCAATATATCCTGTATATAGCTTATTTGTACATGTAATTTACATTTTCTCCCTTGTTAGATTGTCAGCCCCTGCAGAGCAGAATTGTCTTTACCTCCTCGTTCTTAGCTCAGTATTTGGTAGTGTAGTAAGTGCTTGGTCAAAAAAAGTTTATTGGCTGATTTACAGACATGGATGGCTTAGCAAAATTTAAAACATTTAGAAAATAGCTATTATTCTTTATTTTCTCTTTTTGAGATTTATGTGAAATCATCACAGATACTAAACCACTTTTTCATTTCATTTATAAATATTAAATGGTCAAGATGAATATGACTTTGTTTGTACTACCATTTTCTATTTGCAATTATTACAATTATTTAAATGAGAATGCATGTTCCCTTTCCATGTTATTTAAATTATTAAACTAAACAGAGACACTTTAAAAAATTTCTCCATCTTAGAGTAATTATTCTATAGATAATTTCAATTTGAACTTCCCCTTTACAAAAAATAAAAATCTTGTTTTTGGATATCCCTGACCTTCTTTCTCACTTTTCCCTATTGATTTCCCCTGTTTCTCAGAAACGCCTTTGTAAATCCACTAGGGAATTTAGTCAAAACAGAAATCTGAGGGTTTTCACAGTTTATTAGTAACTGTTTTATACTGTTTATTTTAAACATCTATTTTGGCTAAGAGACTTGTTTGTTGTTTGAACAATTACTGAAAGAGGATATATATCTCCCTTTAAAATTTAAAAATTGTTTCTGAAACATTAGTCTCTTTACAGAATAGCATGCTGAACTTTTTTTTTTATTCTGGGCAGATAATTCTGTTTTCCAATACCAATGCTTCTTAACTTTATACTTTAAAATTTCAAATATTTCAGTCATCCCTTGTCTTCCTTGGAAAGTTCCCCTACTGTGCACCTTTGGTCCTCAGCAAGTGATTTACTCATTAATTGTGATTTATTCATTACTTTAGGTAGCTTTTGGTATTGTTTCTTCATAATTGTACTGTTGAGATTTCACTATGATGTATCAAGGCATGTTGAGTTGTGGGGTTGTTCCTCATTAGGATCTTGTGAATTCTTTTTATGATGTGTGATATTCTTTCCAATTGTTTCACAGTCCTAGGGAATTTATTCTAATGATTCCAATTAATATAGAATCCATATTGTTTTCCTCTAAGTTCTCTGGTGTGACAGCAATTCTGACAATACCATATCACAATCATTCCACCTGTTCTGTTATCTGAATCCGTGTGTTTTGCAATAGTTTAGATAATTCAATGATTTTTTGACCCTGTACTTCACACAGTTCTTCATTATGTACAATTTCATTATCTACTATAGTAAATCTGGTATCTGTTGACTCTATATTGTTGCCCTTCAGCTGTTCTATTCTATATTCCATAAAAATAATTTTCTTAATTATTTCCACATATTCTTTTTTAATGAGTTGGAAAAAACATTAAATTATTACCTTGTAAATTTTTAAAACTTTGCTCTTGTTGGTTCTCAAGATTTTCTTTGCATTTCCAATCCTTGCTTAATTTCTTTGAATATGACATTTATCTATTTGTAGAAATCTCTTGAGATACCTTAAATAATCTCAATTCCCATCTCAATTGCATCTGGTATTTTAACTGATTTAATTATTCTACAATCTTAATTATGTCAGCACTCTTTTTTTGTTTCTTTTTTTTTATTTTAGTTGTTTTTTTATTTCAGTGGGGTTTTTTAGACATATGTTTTTTTTGGCATTTATATCATTTTTGGTGTTGTTGTGAGGCATATAAGAAGCCTAGTATCCTGCAATATCCTTTCATCAACATCTCAGATCAACACAAATTTAATTTAGGTGGAGATGACAGTTATGTTAATTGAAAAGTTGAAGGATATAAGAGATTTTTAAAAAAAAACAGAGAAAGAATTCAAAAGGCAATCGCAAACAAGAAGTTAGAATATTTGGGGGCATGTAGAAATTATTACAAAAGGGATTCAACTAAGACAATATCACTGGTTGATAAGAATTGGAAAATCAGTACAACAGGAGGTCGATTGTTGTAGCAGGCTCCTTTGGCAGTACTTAAGGAGTAATGGAGAAGCAGAGTGTGAAATACATGTCTGGAGTATAGCAATCAACTGATTGCCCATATATCACTGATCTTAGATGTGTATGTGCAGTTAAATTATCAGCAGGGAGAACAAAAGACAAAATAAACACCAAATTAGTGGAAAGACTGAACATGAAAAGAGTGCATAGAGGTTTCAACCTAAGATACCTTAAAAAACTTTGGCTCTGAAAAAATAGGAAATGGATAAAAGTAAAGACATATCCTGTTGAAGGAATTCTTCAAAAACTAAACAATATCCCTAGCCCAAAAGGGGGTATTTATAAAACAATGAAGATAAAACAAAATTTAACAAATACAAAACATTTGAAATAATAATGCTAAAAAAGCCCAAAAACTTCCTTAGATAACATATATTTTATTTCCTAGCCAAGTTGATAGATAGACTTGGCAGGTGAAGGCAATCCTGCTTTAATGTGTCAACTTTTGGAAAAGACAAAAAAGGACAATATCAGAAGATTACAAAGAATATCCCTTCACAAAATAGGCAAAAGCAGTTAAGGAAATAATGAACCTACAGTAATATTAATTGGAGAGCCAGATAAACCAGATTATCCCAAGATCATTTATAAATAAAGCTGGGAAGACAATAGACACAAAACAGAACAGATCTGCCGACATTTTTTGTAGTTACCTATTCTCATGAGTGACGATAATAGATCCAACACATTTGGACTCCACCATCTTACTTTCTAGATCAAGTGCCATATTGGGAAGTGGTAAGGGCACTTAAGAATATGAAATCAGGAAGAGCAGTTGGATCTGAACTAATACATTCAGGAGAAATACTTGCTTTAAGTAATGCTATTTTAAAGTCACCCAGGAATCAATTCTCAAACTATCTTAAATAGAAAAAAGATTCCAAAATAAGAAATATCCTTTACAGTGCTTATCTCCCAAGAATGTAAACAAAAATGTTTTTGTGCAAGGTGAAGAATAAGGCATATAATTTTGGACATGGCCACTGTGGAAATTTATTTCACTTGAGTGTGCATATTTGTTACACAGGCTTTGGGTTTGGGTTTGTTTCATTAAAACAAACATAATTTCATAAAAATAATTAAAGATAAGTATTTAATCTCCTGGCCAAGCAGGTAGGCATGGCACCCAAGGATAACACTAGTTTAAAATATACATATAAACTTTTTATATTTATAATTTTATTTAACAAAGTGATATATCTATTATTACCTTTGCAAGTTACCTAAATTGACCATAAAATATGAATCAGAGCTTTGCTATCTTTATAATAACTTTACCGCTTACTTGAGCATATGATTTCTGATATCACAAAGCCAAGCATGGAATAGTCCCTGTCCAGAAGATTTTCAGTTTTACTTGTAGGAAGGGAGGTATGGGGAAGAGACAACAAATACAGAGAAAAATAAATGGGAAATATTTACAAAATAAATGCAAAGTAATTTCATAGACAAAAACTAACAACTAAGAGCAACCAGGAAAGGGCATTCCAAGCATGGGGGAAAGCCTGGACAAAAGCACAGAGATGGGAGATGGAATGCTTATGAATGCAAGTTACACAGCTTGATTGAAATGTAGAGGGAATGAGGAAGAATAATGTGTAATTGACTTGAAAAGATAGGTAGGAGCTAGACTCTGAAGGCCTAGCAATACCAAATGGATGAGCATGTATTTTATCCTAGAAGTAATAGGAAGCCACCAAACCTTATCAAGGAAGAGAATGACATGTCTCAACCATGGTCAACTTACCACAACCCTTTGATATATGGAGTAGGGAAAATGGACAAGGAAAGTCAAGCACCATCACCATTCTCATATCCACTTATATATGTTCCTGCCATTTGCACTGATAAGTGGTAGTATGTATCCAGTACTGCACATTGGAGGTGACCAATAAATGATTTTGAACTGAATTTTCAAAAAAAATTTTGCAGTATAAAATAATTTATACGTATATACATATATATAATTTCCCCCAATTACATGTTAAAATAATTTTTAACATTTGTTTTTTTTTTCAAGGTTTGAGCTCCAAATTCTGTTCCAACCTCTCTCTCTCCCCTCACCAGATATAGATTATATATGTGCAATCATGTAAAGCATGACCATATTAGTCATTTTGTATAAGAAGACTCAAATGAAAGAAAAAGAATGAAAGTGAAAAATAGCATGCTTCAGTCTGTGTTCAGATAATATCAGTTCTTTCTCTGGAGGCAGATAGTATGCTTCATCATTAGCTCTTTGGGATTGTCTTGGATCATTGTATTGCTCAGAACAGGTGAGTCATTCACAAGTCTTCATTGTACAATATTGCTGTTACTGTGTACAGCATTCTCCTGATTCTGCTCACTTCACTCAAAATATTTTTGAGATAGTAAAAGACTTCACTGGTTCCTAAGGTTTACTATTGAAACACCCAAAATCTTAACCAAATCCCAATTTCCATTCACTTAGAAAAATACAGGAAAATTGGGATGATCTGCCCATAATGGTGCTGAGTCAAGTCAACAAGTGTTTATTAAGTGCCTACTATATACCAGACACTCCCTTAAACAGTGAGATATAAAGAACAGAAAAAAAGTCTTGCCCTCAAGAGGCTCATAATCTAATGGGAAAGACAACATGCAAACAACAATGTTCAAAAAAAGGCACATAGATGCATATATACGTGTATACGTATGTATGTGCATATACATGTGTGTGTATATATGTACAGAAAAATTCCTAAACTATTGTAAGTGCAGTGTTAAACATGGATGGGTGTTCAATGCATAATTTTTGGATTTGAGTTTTGTATACCTTTTTTTTTTCATGAAGCAGAGCACAGTTATAATGTTCCTCTAGTGAAATTTACGTAGTCCCTTCGCAGAGCGTGATTATCAACTGTTTTCCCTTTCTTTGAGATGCAAGAGTAAGCATGTAAATTCAGATTAAAGCAGTCAGTTTACATGTAGGGAATATTGACCGTGGAACAGGTTAACTATAATGATTTTCTATTTAATTTCTCCAGGCTAAACACAACTGATCCTCATATGACTTTAATTCTAGATCCCTCATCGTGTTGGTTGCCTTTCCTCTGGATCCATTGAAATGTATATGACTGCTAAAATGTGGCACCCAAAAGTCAAGTCCACAAATATTTATTAAGTGACTGCCATGTGCCAAGTACAGTACATAGTGTTAGAGATACAAATAAAGGCAAATACAGCATCTGCCTTCAAGGGCTCACAATATATAAAGAAGCACATACAAACAAGATATATTCAGGATAGATGGAAGATAGTCTCAAAGGGAAGGTACTAGTGTTATGAAGAACTGGAAAGTTTTTTTTTTCAAAAGTTGGGACTATAATGGTGACTTGAATGAAAGCCAGGGACTTCAGGAGGCAGAAATGAAGAAGAGAAACATTCAAGACATTATGGAGAACCAGTCAAAATGTTCTGAGTTAGAAGCTGGAGTGGTCTGTGCAAGGATTAGCAAGGAAGCTATAGAGCCTGGCGTGGTGTGAATATTAGAAACACCATTTTGTACCTCAAGAAATTCAAGAATGAAATGATTCTTTTGCAGAATTCCACCTCACTGGCCCATGTCCTCCTCACTACCACCACCTCTGATAACTCCCTCAGCTTGTCCAGGGTTTGGTATTATCAGTAATTAATTTTACCTCCCCTTGGACACTCCTGCAGTCAACCTATGCCATTGAATTTAATCCTTCCTTGTGAAAAGTCTATTCCTTTAGGGGTCCTATTTCATTTCAACAAAACAATTAAGAGAGAAAACTAGCAGCAAAGCAATACCACTATTAGGTCTATTTTAAAAGATGATTAGAGAAAAAGTAAAAAACCTATATGTTCTAAAATATTGCTCTCTTTGTGGTGGCAAAGAACTAGAAATGCAGAGATGCCCTTCAATTGGGTAATGGCTGAATAAGTTGTGGTATGTGGTTGTGATGGAATACTACTGTGCTATAAGAAATCATGAGCTTGGTAATTTTTTAAAACATGAATAGACTTGCATGAAATAAGGAAGAGTGAAATGAGCAGGATTAAGAGAACATTGTATACAGTAACAGCAATATTGTTTTAAGAACAACTTTGAGCAACTAAGTCATTTTGACTACTATAAATACCAAAATTAACTACAAAGGACCTATGAATGAAGACATTATCTGCATCCAGAGAAAGAACTGATAAATAGAAATATGTATGGAATGATCGTGTGTGTGTGTGTATGTGTGTGATGGTAATCATCTCTAGGGTGGGGGTGAGAAGGGAAGAAAAAAGAAAAAAAGAAAGAGGGGCAGATAACCAAAAAGGCAAGTCTACAAAGAGACAAAAAGTTAAATATGGTCATGTCCCTAACAAGAATTTGTTTTTTAAAAAAGAAAGAAAAATGGTTCGATAATGTTTCCCTTCCCTCCTTTCCTTTTCCCTCCCCTCCCATGTCCTGCACCTTCCCTCCTCTACCTATTAGCTGCTCATTATAATCTTCAGCTGATACTTCATACCTTTCATTAGGAATGATCACATTAAGATACTTTAATAGCAGCTTTTATGAAACAATTTTCAGACTTATTCTAAGTGGGGAGTAAAGGGTTTTCTAATACAGCAGTTAGAAACCTTTTTGCCAATATTATCTAATCTACTGCCAGACTCTAGAGAGGCAAGTAGGGTCCAGAGATGAAGGCCAAAGATCACCCTTACATAGACAAGGTTTCAGACATAGTGAGTGCCTTGATGAAGGTCAAATGTGGTTAAGCAGAAATAGCTGTAGGTTTCCCAATGCTCAGCCTGACTATCTGTCATCTCTCAGGGGCTTGATTTTCTAGTAACTTCCTTTTTGGGATTTTAAACCTAGAATGCAAAACTGCAGTGACACAGACTCCAAAAAAAATTGAATTGGGAGACGTTCTAGTTAGACATTAAAAATGAATTGGATTCCTGCTTAAGTCATATGTTATCTAGTAAAGGGATTTCTCTTGAATGGAGACCAAGTCTTGTTCATTAACCTGCTTAGTCATTGATGTTTACTAGTCCACAGGTTGTATTGGCTGACTTGAGACATGCTAGGTTCCTCTTTACTGCATGCCATCCAATAGAACCCATAAAGGCATTATGATGTGATGGATAGAGGGCTGAAATTGTTGTCATGAAGACCTGGGTTTGATTCCTTCATCACATACTATGTGACATTGGCAAGTTACTTAACCTCTCTTTTCCTCAGCTTCCTCATCTGTAAAATGAGGGAGCAGATTCAGTTACCTCTAAAGTCCCTCCAAGCCATAAATCTATAATCCCATGGACCGATGTTGTACATATATTTGCTGAAGTACAAGTTAAACCTCAGATGACCTCAACAATCCTTTCCAACGCTAAGATCCCACTTTTCTGTTAGGCTCATGGCAGGGGCAGGAGAGAGACAAGATCAATTGAATCTGGTATTCATAAACCCCACCCCCCACCTCTTATTAAAAGTGATCATTCACATAACTGAAGTGTAGCCTCCAACTGAAGTTTTGATTGACTCTAGAGTATCTCTACTTGTACAAATTGAGAGCTTACTCAGGACCCTGACCCCAAACGTAACACAACCAAATCGTCTCCTTATTCTTCATGGTTTTTTGAGTCATCCCAAAGCACCAAATCTTTAAGCAATCAGAATGCATTGCCTATTAAGATGGGGCAGGACAAATGTGTCACAGGAAATTACCTAGCTCTAACCATACTCTGTGAGGAGTATTCTAGTCACAGTCAAAAATACAGAGAATTCTCCTGAATCAATAATCACTTTATGAAACTGCAAAATTATGAAATGATGGAAAACATGACTGATTCTTTGTTTATTTGCCAGGAAAGACCATGATTGGCAGCATAAAAAAGCAGGAATCACTTTAATAGCCACAGAGGGTACAGAGACAGGTGGCAACAGAGGTTCAGAGGGAAGCAACTTGGAAACAGAGGATGGCATGGTGGAGGAAAGGAGGCAGCATGGGAAAGAGGATGGCAAGGGGGAGATGCAGATAATATCACTCACGTAAGCATGGATTAGAGACAGAAGCGCTAGGTAGCATGGAGCTGATGTAGAAGGAAGAGGACCTGGGGGTAAAGTGTTTGATGTCTCATTTTTGTAAGGTTCTGGGGGAAAAGAGATGAACTCCTGTCTGTGCCGCCTTGGGATTAGTTCATTAACATATCCAAATTATCTTAAAGTTATTGGTAGAACTTCAAAGCCATCATCTCAAAGTTATCTGCATGTTTTTGATATTCTGCTTATCTGGAACTGGGGAAATCTGGAATTTGTCTGGAATTTACATATCATGAGACCAGAACCCTTGCAGAAGTGTCTAGATGGCTTCCCCTGGTTCAGCACACATTACCAGAATGTGAATTTTGGTTCATATGTAATACAATTTGTAAATTATGCTCCTTCAATCTTTGGGATTGATTGTATGTGGCTTCCAGGTTCTTCTTTGCAATTTTATTTTCTGCTATTACCCCTTTATAGTAGCTACTTATGAACTTACTCTACTGAAGAGAAGAGAGAAGTGGTCAGGGGGACCAGAAAAAAATTAAATTTTTAACACATCTCCTAACCATGCATATTACATATATATATATATATATATATATATACATATACATATATATACGTATATACGTATATATGTACATACATATAGTACATTGTAAAAATATAAAAAATTTAAAGGAAAAGCTAAAGATAAAAAAATTAAGTAAGTTTTATTTTGTTAACAGTATAAAAACATTTTTTTCACTAAAATAGTATAATTAAAACATTTTAGTTGGAATAATATGATTGAGTGTGCTTCTTTTTTAAAAAAAATATTAGTTTTTCACTTTGTAATACTGCTATTTAGATATTCTAAGTTCGATTTATTTTCATATTAAGTTTTAATGGCTACTATGGCTGAAAAAGATATTTCACAAAAATATGTTGTTCCAAATGAAAGAAGGGCATCACTGGCTACATTTTCTAAATCATAATATTGATTTTTCAATCCTATCCAATAATTAAGCAAAAGATTTTGCTGAAATTTGACTAGTAAATTTCCATCTGCCAGCATGTCAACCAGTTGTTCTTACAAAATATTTGGAAAGAGTCGAATTTTTATATTTATTATAAATTGTTTTGAAAACTACTAAAACTCTTTGTTTAGGAATTTTTAAGCAGCTTAGAAAATTCAGTTTCTAAAGTGTACAAATATGAAAGCTCCAATGGGTGACATACACAGCATTTTTGGCAACAAAAGCTTAGTTTTACAATGTCTTACAAATTATAATGTCTTTGTACTAGCATTAGACAATATCTGATGGCACAATATCCACTCAGGGCAAGGTTCATTGTTAATGATAGTGGATATAAACCCATGTTTCAAATAATGTTCAGGAAAATATTGAATTTGTTGGGCCAATTTCTTGTCAGATCTGATTAAATCATCATTGTTTTTATCTGGTAATGCAGCTGACAAAGAACTTGTACAAAACATAGAATGGGGGTCTGCCATTTTCTTATCGTTCACATAAATTCCTATTTCTTATAATATCTTCAATTCTAGGTTTCTTTGTTGGAATCTTTTTAAGCACTATTTTGAAGGTTAGTTTAGTTAAATCTGGATAACATAATTTATAAATCCACATAATTGAACATAATACATGTTATTCTAGAAATGAAAGAAAGAAAAAGCAGTGTGTTAGGAACTAACAGATACAAGCTTGTTCATAAACCTCCAAGATTGGTCCATGAAGATCCCCCAGTAAAGATTTTAAAGTGCACCAAAAGTGACAATAAAGAAAACCAAAGAGAATCAGCTATAAACTCCTCCATCCAGTAGAGGACCATACAAAAAGATGGTCAGAACACTGTGGAAATGTGGAATAGAGACAAGCTAGGGTAGGTGGAAGAAGTGCAAAAACAGCTCAGTCTTATGGCAATAAATAGGACTGCAGCAGTATCCAGTATAGTAGTGACTACAGGGCCTTTTCTAAGGCAAGAGACAGAATCAAAATGCAACCAAATGGCTTCATTCAAGGCAGAACATAGCACTAGAGCAATGGTGCCAAAAGTAGGGTGATCCAAGCGCCTCATATAAGGGAGGAGACAGGAGTGAGGCAGAATCGAGCCTGGGACATAATCCACAGGAGGAGACAGAACTATACTGGTGTCCAGGCAGCCCATACATGACCCAGAGTCTAGGTAGCCTTGATCAGAACCACAGCAAAAGACAAGGACAGAAAATAACTGCAAAAAAGGGAGATTGAACTTAAACTCAACAGGAAAATAAGAGACATGTAAATGGAAGTCTAAGAGGAGGGCAGGATAGGTGAGGAAGTAATCATAAGCAAAACAAACTCCAATGTCAGAGGAGAGAAATTAGTAAAGACGAGAAAGACTAAAACCTGTGATTTGGGGAGAGAGCAAAGGGAAGAGAAAAGGGGGTATTTATAGATCATAAGTTTTAGACAAATTCTTCAAATATTAGGCAAACTATCTTCTTCTTTGTAAAGAAGCTATCAAAGAAAAAGAAATGGAAAACTATAAAAAGATAGGCAAGGGATGAACCCACCAATATAGAGTAGGAAAATGGATTATAAAGCAGAATCCAACAAGAAGTCTTTACACACATGAAAAATAGGAATTCACAAAGCATTAAAATGAGGGGCTAAAGCGGATTCCATCATGCTTCAGGTTGACTCAAAAAAGGAGGGGTTGCAATTGATTTTAGAAATGAAAAGAAAAAGAGCAATAAAGTATACATAAAGGCACTATAAAAATAAAACTAATTTTTTTTTCATCTTTTTTTGTTGTTTTTTTGGCAGGGCAATTGGGGTTAAGTGACTTGCCCAAGGTCACACAGCTAGTACATGTGTCAAGTGTCTGAGGCTGGATTTGAACTCGGGTCCTCTTGACTCCAGGGCCGGTGCTCTACTCAGTGCACCACCTAGCTTCCCCATAAAAATAAAACTGTTAATACTTAATGTATACACTGAAAAATGTTGCATCTAAGTACCTATAGGAAAATTTAACAGAAGTTCAGAGAGAAATAGACAAAGAACTGATAATTGTAGGGGACCTCAATGTATCTCACGTTCTAATGTGAACTATAATTAAATCTAATTAAACAAATAAACAAGAAAGACGTCACAAACCTAGATAAAATTTTATAAAAATTATAGGTGCTATATCTCTGTGGTTGCCAAATTTGAACAGAAAAAAATTAAATATTTCTTAGCCAGGAATGGAAGCTTTGCAAAAATTGAGCATATGCCAGGGCAAAAAGACCTCACCAAAACATGCAAAAGGATTGGAAATACTAAACAGATCCTTTATTGACAACAATGCAATAAAAAATATATTTAATAAAGACCTTTTGAAGAAGGATTTAAAATTAATTGGAGAATAAATCAAAACTATAAAAATTAATGGGTCATAAAACAAATTATCCAAACAGTAGAAAATGTCAATAAAAAATGACAACAATGGCATAATGTATAAAACTTAAGCTACACAGTTAAAGCAGTAAAAGGGAGATATATATCTTGAAAATTTTTAATTAACAAAAGAGAGAAAGAAAAAATCAATGAATTGGGCATGAAAATAAAGAAAATAAAAAAGCAATAAGTAAAAAAGCTAAACATCAAAATAAAAATTTTGAAAATCAAAGAAGAGATAAACAAAGTGAAAAACAAAAAAAAATGAACTGATAAATAGAACAGATTTTGGAAGTGAGCCACTAAAAATAAATATTTAACTGGTATTGTTTTTATAAAGAGAAAGGAAAAGCAAATTGTTCATACCAAAGAATGAAAAAGAATTTCAAATCACTCAAGAGAGACTAAAAGAAACTATCGGAAACATTTTGACAAAAATATCTACCACTTGTATGAAACGAATAAATACAACAATACAAAATGCAAAGATTAACAAAAGAAATAGATTGTTTAAATGATACAATATCAAATTTATAAATTGAACAAACTAAAAATGAACTTCCAAAACCAAAACCTCTGATCTAGAAATATTAGTTCTATGTCTGTATCCCAAAGAGATAAGAGAAAGGTAAAAGGACCTATATGTCAAAGAATAAGTAACAACTTTTAAAGATGCTATTGGAAAAGAGGAATACCAATGTACTGGTATTAAATTAGTCCAGTAATTATGAAAAGTAATTTGAAACTATGCTTAAAGTGTCACTAAATTGTGCATATCTCTTTACCATTTTGCCACTACTAGGTCTATATCTCAGAAAGATCAAAGGAAAAAGAAAATAATACATATTCACAAGAAATGCATAGAGAACTTTTTGTCGTACTAAAAAACCCTAGAAACTAAGGGGGTGCCCATCAATTGGAGAAGTGCTAAACAAATTATGGCATGTGAACTCATAATGGAATATTATTGTAACATGAGAAATGATGAAATAGATGGTTTGAAAGCTGTTGAACTGATGCTGAATGAAATAAACAGAACTAAAGTAACAATTTATACAATGACAACATTGTGAAGAAAATCAACTTAAAAAATTCTGATCAATTAACAAGAAATCACAATTCCAGCATATTTGAAAATAGAGTATGTTACCCATCACTTGACAGCAATATGATGGATTTAAAATCCATAATATACAACGTAAATTTTAATGACCCAATCAATATGAAAATTGGTTTTACATGAATAAGCATATTTGTAATAAGGGTTTGTTTTTCCTTTCTTTCCCCAAATTATTTCTGGGAGGATGAGTCAGGATAAAAGTAAAGGTAGAAAAAAGAAAGAAAAGAAGGACATTGAGGCATCTTTTTTAAATATGAAGAGGAAAGTACATAATGACATTCAGAAAGTAGCACAAATAAACAAGATGGCTTTAAATGATATAGGTTGAACTCATTACAGACTTTAAAGAAAAATAAGCTGTAGATTATTGAAAACTCTTTTTCTATTTATAACAAAATTTTAGATATTTTAATTAATTGCAATGTATAATTATGATTTATAACACAAGTAATAATTGTTATAATAATTATTTTATCTAAAAATTTTTAAGGTAATGAGTGAGGGTGTCATTTTCAATCCCTCTTCATTTTGGAATTCCCACTCCTCCATAAGAGTACCTCAGTTAGTGTAGGTCATCATCACTCATAGGGACTGAGTGAGGGTGCCAGTGTCAATCCACTTATTAAATATTTGTAAATCTATTTTTTTCATTTTAAGATAAATAGGTGTTCTAATTTTTTCTTCCTACACAACAATGGATCATCTTGAGCACTCCCATGGAATACCCTTAGCCTACTTTGAAGACTACTGAAATTGAGAAGTGAAAAAATGGAAACCCAAATAGGCTGCTATAATTCCCAGGGAAGAAGGGATAAAGTCCTGCACTAGAGCAGTGACTGTGTGATCGAATACAAATGGAAAGGTGCAATATATGCTATTGCTGTTAATAAACAAAATGTGGCAATGAATGAGATATGGGGTCAGGGGAAGGAAAAGAAAGAATCAAAAGTAAGTTTTAATGCATAGATTATGTCAGAACTGAGGCAGCCTCTGGTGAGAAAAACAAACACTACTTCCCTTCCAATCTTCAATCATCTCTCCTAATATTTATCTGATTCCTTTGGCTTCCTTGGGGAACTATCGTGTTATATGTGCTTCACTGTTACATGTAAAATACTATTGAATCATTGCATTATAACCTTTCTGAAGTCATTTTTCCTGCTTTGAAGGAACAAACTTCACTTCCCACTTTGTAACTCTTCCCTGAGTTCTACCATAGTCCATTCCTTTGACCATGAGAACAAAGTTAGAGCCCTGACCCCAGTTGGTCTATCTCCTCTAAACACATCAGTCAATTTTCAAGATGCATGGACACAAGGTGGCTTGTCTCCTGGGATCTCCGGACTACAGATCTTCCATGCCAGTCTATTTTAAGGCATAGATACGTTATAATCAACTGTTCCTCTTAAACTGACTTTATATATTCTATTACTTGAACATTACATAGAATGAAACTATTCAGCACCACATTTTTTAGCAAAGTTCCTCTCTCAATTGGCTACCCTTTTGACCTATAGCCTTGCTACATAGCAGATCCCCAAGACATAATCTTTAAATAATTCTTTGCTGAGAGAGATGCCAGAGGGCAGCCTCTTCAGTCAAGAAAAAGAAACTTTAAAAAATGAAAATGTCCAAAGTTTTTACTTCTCTCTTCATTTGTTATAATAATAGTAATAATATTCATATTTTTAGCTACAAAGTCCATTCCACATATCATCATGTTCAACAGTTTTGTATGGTGGAAAAAGGATTAGTTCTGGAGTCACAGGACTTGGGTTCAAATCCTGTCTCTGACACTTGGATAAGTCAAAACATCCCAGGCCTCAGTTTCTTTTCTGTAAAACAAGAGGGTTAGAGTAAATAACTTCTGAGGTCCCTTCCAGCTCTAGATTAATAACCCTATTAATTCTCACAAACATTGCCTACTCCATTATAATTGACATTTCCATAAATTTAAGGATGTAAAAGGATCTTTACTTGCATTATTTCTTTTGAAATTCACAATATCTGATGAGTTTATTAATTTTATAGGTAAATAAACTAAGGCTTAGTGGGGCTAAATCACTTTCCTCCAGTTATATACCTAATAATGATTGATGGTGAGATTTAAAACCAGTTATCTCCTGACACAAAGTCCAATAAACTTTCCATTATATTATACAGTAATGGAGATAGTTCAAGGAAAACCATAGGATCTTAAATTTATAACTGAAAGGGTCCTTAGAGGCCATTACGTCTATTTCCCTACCACTCATTTTACAGATGAAAAAACTGAGATCCAGAGATGCCAAGTGACCTGCCCCAAACCACATAGGTAGTAACTAGCAGAGTTAGGATTGGAACTCAGGTAATAGGATCATAAATCTAGTGCTGGAAAGGACCTTAGAAAACATCTAATTCAACCCCTTTGTTTTTTAAAAAAATAAGGAAATTGAGACCCAAAGAAGTGTCATGACTTGGCCCAGCATCCAAGAGCTAGTAACTGTCTTAGGCAAGATTCAAATTCCAGTCTTCTGAAGTACAAAGTCAGACTACTAACCATTATATTAGGCTCCCTCTTGGATCCATGAACTGAAAGATGCTGCCAATGCTTTTGCATGGAGATGGACAGGAATTCTTAACATTCCACCGTAGGGGAGGGGATGGTTCTATGAATACTAGGCTAAAAGGCAGGTGTCACTCTTTTCCAGGCACCCAAGCCTTTTCTCTGTTCTCCTTTCTTAGGCTTATATTCATTGTTCTGTGCTCATATTTCTCTGATTGTGCCCTTACTGACTATAGCTGATCTGCCTTTCTCCTCTTCTAGATCAGTACATGGGGCAGCCCCAAATTGAAGTTGCCTGAGACAATCAAATAACTCCAATACTGAGACATGGGGATAGTTTACAACTATCTAGAAGGCAATCATTCACTCATAATCAAGGGCCCAAACAATATCCTTAAATTTTATCAAGTTGACCAGACTTTGCCATTCAGCCTTCTATACCAAGCTAGCTATCATAGGTAGTAGTTACAGTGAGGGAAGTCTGTCATCTCTAATGAAGGAAATTGCTCAGTACATATTTTTATAAAATAAGGAGAATTAAATTAGCCTTCTATTTAATGCATATTATGATTTATAAAGAAGAATTAAAATATGCTAAGGGTTCTATGCAAGAAATGATTAACAACTCATAAGAAATAATAGAAAGAGTGAGACAGAGACAAAAAGAAAGAGATGGGGGGGGTAGGTAGTGGAGAGAGGGAATAGAGAAAAATAGTTAATAACCCAAAAACAAAATTCCTCCCATCTTTAACCAAAAACAAAAGGTCAGGCTACAGAGAATTACACAGAGTATACATACGTATATATATATGTATACATATATGTATATATATACATATCTGTGTGTGCACGTGTGTGTGAATGTGTAGATATATATGTATATATGTGTATGTATATGTATGTATATATGTATTTAAAGTTTGGTTCATCAATTAGTTTTAGCAATAAAAAGTTTTATAAAAATAAAATTTATTCCATTCCTTAACATTAAAAACAAATATGAACAACATAAAAATGCCCAGAAGACAAATTAAATTTAAGGCATATTATAATTATAAATAGAGTCAATTTCCTTATTTAAAAGAGTTACAGAATGAATTAGAAAAGAAATTCTATCAATATGCTGCTTTTGGGAAATTCATTTAATACAGAAAGCTGTGGTAAAAATTCAAAGGTTAATCTAACATGTATCTTGCAACTGTGAGTTCACCAGAAAACATTACAAGAGACAAAGGTATTATGTGATTTTGAAAGTAATTGTAAATAAGGAATATATAACAATATTTAATTTGTAGACAGTAAATAATGTGGTATCTAAATGCATAAAAAAGTTAATGGCACTATAAGAATCATAGAAACTAAAAACTGAAGGAACCTCAGGAGCCCTTTGCACCAAACCCTAACTGACCCAAAAGTCTTCATACTATGTCCTCAACATATGTGATCACACAGTCCTTGACAAGAGACTTTTAATTACAGAAAAGTCACCAGCTCCAGAAAGAGCCCATGGCTCTGATTATTATGAAGTTTCTCCTTACTTCAAGACAAAATATGATTGGCAATTTCCACCCATTGCTTCTACCTCTACCCACAGGGACCAGGCACAACAAAACTTATCTTTCACATGATGACTCTTAAACCACTTAAAAGCAGCTTGCTATTATTTCCCACCTGAGTCTTCTCTAGCCTGTTAACAGTTCTTTCAACTGATCCTCGTATAGCATGTGTTCCAGTTTGGTTTTTTTTTTTTTTTTGCCATCCTGGCTGTTATAAAACCCAGAACTGAACACATTTCTCTAGTTGTGTCCAGAAAAGACTATAGTGGACCTGTGCTCTTCTTTGTTCTCTATGACAACACAGTTTTAGCTCTTTTTTGGATTATCCATTTTCAATCTGTAGCTCTCCTTGATTTGAATGCTGCCAAACACAAAAACAAAGTTTCCCCACATTTGGTATTCCCTGTTGTCTCTCCTCCCACTTCTACCCATCGTCTTTTAGGATGTTGTCTTCCCCATTAGATTATAAGCTCCTAGAGGGCATACTGTCTTTCTTTTTCATATTTGTATCTCCTGTGCTTAGTACAGTGCTTGTCATATGGTAAACACTTAATAAACACTTACTGAATTGAATATTAAAACCCTAAATAATTTTTCATAAAAAATATTCTCTAGACAAAGCTGATTTTTTTAAATCAATGTATAAAGCATTATAATTATCACTTTAAAAGTTCATTAAAGATAACACAGCGTAGCAAATAGAGGACTAGTATTGGAGTCACAGAGCCTGGGCTCGAATCTTGCTACTGATACATACTGGCTGTGTGACCATGGGTAAATTACTTTATTTTTTTTCATTTCTTCCAGGAAATTATTTTAAGACTATAATTTGCTCATGAGTTTCAGATGAATATTGCTGGAAAGAGTTTCCACATAGAGAGTTCCCTATGCCTATGAAATCCCAGGGACAACAGAGTCAAGAAAGTAGTTGGGAGAAAGTAGAGGCTTTCAGGTTGGCCAATGGCATCTACGTTCTGTCATCAGAGAGCTTAGGCTCATCAGTCCACCTCTTTACAGAAGAATATGTGTACTGCAGAAAAAACAGTCAACAAAATCCAGTGGTCATTTAGTATTTTCAAAAAAACACTCTAATAAAAATAACTGACATTTGCATAATGTTTTATTAACTTCTTCATGTACTTTAACTCATATGAAATATGAGTCTCCCAAAAATTCTGAAAGGCACTTACTCTTAATAGCCTCATTCTACAGATGAGAAATTGGAAGCTAAGAGTGCTTAAGTGAATTGCCTATAGTCATACACATAAGTGTCAAAGGAGGCATTTGAACCTAAGGCTTCTTAACTCCACATCAAGCACCTCTCAAAAATAAAAGATAGGAATGGGGGATATTTTTTTCCCTCAAAATGATAGAAAGTTTCTCTTTGAAGTCCAAATCCAACATTATCAGCATTCCTATTAAAACCAATTATTTAAAAAGTATAATGCTGTTCATCTTCACACTTCTATTTTATGCAGTGTTAGAAATTCTAGCAATGACAATAAAACAAGGAAAAATTAATTTTTGAGAGTATAGAAAACTAATATGATAAAATATCATTATTTGCCAATTACATGATTATTTCCTCCACTAATGACCTATTCTGATGTTCTAATGTAGTATGTAAGAGATCTGGGAGAAAATTTCTGTATAATGTAGTACGAGGCTCATTCTACTGAGCTAGAAAGGTTTCAAGTATGGTTCCAGTTGTGCCTGCTATTCAAAGGCCAGTCTAGATAAAATCATAAAAGCTCATCAGCAAATGGAGCTCTGGATGAATCGTTTGATTTTAGTCATCGTTAAGGAATGTTTGCTAAATTGTAAAGGAATTAAGGGTCTGCATTGGGTAAGGAAATATGCACACCAATGGTAAAACGGATCCTTGAAGTATTGACATATAATTAATGACCTAGAAATTCTATCAAGTTCAGAAACAATAACGACTAAATTAATTAAGATAATAAATGAGTTACGCACATTTTCAGGCTACAAAACAAAAGTAGAAATTATTTGTATTTTATATATTATCAATAAAACCTAATAAAATATTACAAAAAAAGAAAGCTTGATTATAGAAACAAAAATTAAATATCCAAGTAGGCACAAATGAGACCTTTATGAATCTAACCATAGAAATGTATAGTGAAAGAAACAAAGATCTAAATAATTGGAGAAAATATAATTAATAGTGGTCAAGGGGTCAAATCAACATGACAAAAAATAGGAAAATTTCAAAGTTGATTTATAGATATAATACTAATAAAACTAATACTGAGTTACTTTATATAACTGAAAAAATACTAACAAATGTATATATTTAATAACAGTCAATGGTAAATTTAAAAAAAAAAAACAGTGGTTCAAGATATTCTTGTTCTCCCAGATTTTAAAATATATTATGAAGTATGAGTTCTTAGCCTTTTTTTATATCATGGACCCCTTTGACATAAGTGTCAGTCTGGTGAAATCTATGGACACCTTCAAAGAATTATAGTTAAAAAGCATAAAATAAAATATATAAGGTCATAAAAAATCAATTATATAGAAATGCAGTTAT
Source organism: Phalanger gymnotis (assembly GCA_028646595.1). Lineage (NCBI taxonomy): Eukaryota > Metazoa > Chordata > Mammalia > Diprotodontia > Phalangeridae > Phalanger > Phalanger gymnotis. The sequence continues at coordinate 303,335,911 of CM053624.1, forward strand.
TAAAATATATTTTCATGGACTCCAGATTAAAAGCCAGTGTTATAAAGTACTTTGTGTTAAAAAAAAAAAACTCTGATTATCTTACACTGGAGAGGCAGGGAGAGGGAGAGGGAGAAGAAGAGGGAGAGGGAGAGGGAAAGGGAAAGCGAAAGGGAAAGGGAAAGAGAGAGAGAGAAGGAGGGGGAGAGGGAGAGGGAGGGAGAGAGAGAAAAGAAGAGCAAGAGGGAGAGGGAGAGAGAGAGAGAGAGAGAGAGAAACTTAAGTGTAAACCCAAATTAGAGATAAATATACAAAAAAGATTAGTGTTTGATAAGCTCATGGACCAAAAAAATTGGAGAAATAATTCAGTATTTAATAAACTATTAAAATTATTTAATAACCTTTGTTAGAAAAATTATCAAATAAATAAAATTAAATCCGTATCTCACACAATATATTCCAGATATAATTAAACATAATAAACTATAGAATTTAGAAGAAAGATGAATAATATATCTATGGAAGGTAGATGCACTTCATCAATTAAACAGACAGGATAAATTATTGTGGATAAGGCAGAACAAATAGTGAACTTTTTTTTGTTCAAACAGTTGAACAAAGTTTTTTTTTTTAAGTTCCATATAACAGCTCTCGATAAAGTCGAGTAACACTGACTTCCTAACCTAGACCACTTTAGCTGTAGTACTCCTTAAGCCTACAGAAAGATATTGTGTCACTTCATTAATTATCATATGAGGGAATAAAACAATTAAATCATCCACCCTGTGAGTGACTCACTCTGCTTTAGCCACTATACCAAACTTGTTACTATCTAATGCATGTACATGACAGCCTTTTCCTAACAGGCTTCAGTATCAACACTAGCCAACACTAGCAAAATATCTATGCTACACTCTCAAGTCCAGAGCTAAATTAGCTTGAATTGACCCCTCACTAGTCAGGTCTGAATTTAATCTGGGGATGAAATGAATCATTGCAAAAAAAATTCTTTTAAATAATGAACTCTGTAGTCTGCACCTGTGTCATAGCCTCCACTCTACTTCTGGATTCCTCTCTCTCACTTAACTTTTAATGACTTCTAATTGAATTCATAGACTTAGCATACTTTGGCCACATAGTTTATTGTATATAGATTAATTTAAAAAAAAGAAACCAGTTCAAAAAAATCTTCCTGTTCTCAAATCATTCGGTGCAGCTGGAGGGAATCCCAAAGACAGAAAGCTAGAGCTCCTGGAAATGGAATATGAGTATGCTGGCTCTCTATCTCAGGATCATGAAATAAAAAGGGAAGCAGAAATGATAGAAAAGGTCTCCACTCTTCATTGCTGACTTACAGACTAAAATGGAAATCAGCTTTTCTATTTTATCAGCCCAACAAAAGACATATTGGTTTGAATTCTCAGAAAACCTGGACTTTTTCTCTGCGTGGCTACTTCTTGCCACCACTGCACCAGGCTTTTGAGCTCTTTCAGTGACACAGGTTTCTGGCTAACAGTAGTGATGGTGTCCTCTATGTGGTCCATAGTCACCAGTCACTCACATTTCTCTTCCACAAGTCTGAATTATAAATGTGCAAAAGGAAGACAGTAAGTGAAAAGAGATTGCTACAATATAGAGCAAGATGATGCCCTTTTATTCTATTAGATGACTTCTGTTCCAATGCAAAGAAAAGCTGACTGAAATCCCAGAGGAGGAGGGGGAGGAGCAATCATATTCTTATGCAGGATCATTAGAAATTGCTTTGCCTGTCTCTCACTGAATCATCTATTCAATCTCAAGGGAAAACAATAATTCAAAGAGTTACAGGGACAAGGCAAATTCTCCTGAGGTCCACAAGATAAAAAGAAAATAACAGATTGAGAAGATATGTTTGTAGCAAATGGATTGGTTTGCTCATTTGCTGCAAATATTTTTTCCCCAATCTGTTATTTTTCTTTTAATCTTGATTATATTATGTTCTGTTAAAGATAAAAATTTCACACCATATATCTACATGGCACTAATACAAACATTCAAGAATACTCAATTCACATTGGATAAGTGAACAAAGCATAAAAACAGAGACTTTATGAAAGAGGAGTCACACACTATAAATATCTACTTTAAAAAAAGCTCAGCTTTGGCAATGATCAAGCTATGAAAATTAAAACAATTGTGAAATAACTAAAAGGTATAACACTCAAAGGTAAGGGATAGTGGAGAAATAGGTATGCCCATAGATTGCAGGAATAATTGAAAATTGGCTGGATTCTGGAGGAAGATCTGGAAGAATATGAGTCATTAAAGTAATAATGAATGGTGTCTTAAAGGTAAAGGTATATGCACACGCACGCACACACACATGCATTAACACAGTAGCATTGTCTGTAATGTCAAATAAATGAAAATGTAATGTTCAACAGTTGGACATTTGCTGAACAACTATGGTGTATCAACATGACAGAATCTTTTCAAATGATTTATATGAAAAATACAAAGAATTCAAAAACTTAAATGAAATAATGTGACACGGTAAAGCAAAACAAGAGAGATATCTGCTTCTTCTGTGCCCAGGATCTTTTATTTCCATAGGAAATTTGCCCTCCCTAGTTACTTAAAATTTCAAGGAATAGTAGTGGTGATAGTGAATACAATGATGATGTTGATGATGATGATGATGATGATGATGATGATGATGATGGTGGTGGTGGTGGTGGTGGTGGTGGTGACAATAAATAATGCTCTGGTCATTTTCTCTGACTATCCTCTATACCTGGAATGTTCTCCCTACTGCACTCTATGTATTGGCTTCATTTGCTTCCTGTAAGTTGTAATTAAAACTCCATCTTTTACTGGAAGCTTTCCGCAACCCCTCTTAATTCTAGTGCTTTCCCTCTGTTAGTCATTTTCTATTTATCCTATGAATGATTAATAATAGTAATCATATTAATAGCATTTTATATGGTACCTACCATGTACCAAGCATTGTGCTATAAACACTTTATAAATGTTGTCTCATTTGATCCTCAAAACAATTCTGGGAGGTAGATACTATTATTATCCTCACTGTACAGATAAGAAAACTGAGGCAGACAGAGGTTAAGTTATTTTCCCAAGGTCAGATAGCTAGTGTCTGAGGCCCGATTTGAATTCAGATCTTCCTAAAGCCATCCCATAATTCTTGCCACTGCACTACTTGGCTGCCTTGATGGATAGCTTATGACCAAGGTGTACCAAAAGGATTGAGAGACTTCTATTCTGCTTGGCTTGCTTGTCACGGGTCATGAAACTAAAGATCACTTCTCTATATAAGGCAGTAAATATAGGGTACCTTTGAGACAGGCTGAATTTCAACTATTTGGCTAAAAAGGTATTGTCCTGAGAGTCAAGAGAACTGTGATTCAGATTTTGCTCTGACATTAACTTTAGATTTTTATTTATTCTCCGTAAAATAAAAGTAGATGTCCTAAATGTCCTCTCAGCAAGGCAAGGCAAAGCAACACACATTTATCAAGGGCTTACTATTCTCTAGTCATAATGCTAAGAGCTGGGGATACAAATATAAGCAAAAAGAAAAACAGGCCCTACCTATAAGGAGTTTACATTCTCAAATGAGAAGATAGCATATAATTGGTATCTGAATAGCAGTGGGGAGGAGGCATGATAGGAGTATCCAAGCAGAGGATTAGTTTCAAAGTCCAGAAATCAAACCAAGGAGGGAAATGTAACTTAGCCAGTCTGTGCCTCTTTACAAAATGGAGGCCCAGGAATTCACCAATGGGAGAAGACTGGCGTGGCAGAATGATGTTAATAGGTGAGAAGGTCAAAGGAGAAGATGTATGTTCTAGGGTGGGTAGGCCCCAGGAACTAAGAGAATTCTCAAGGTAAGATGGCTGCTGAGACATGGTGGCAAAATTTAAAATGTCAAAAGCAGAGTTGCGAGGAGAAGGAAATCTCTAAACTCCCGTCCAACCCTGACAGTCTTAGATTCTGAGATATTTGAATTCTATGCAACTCAGCTCAGCTTCAGTTTCGATAAGAGTTAAATTAGCCTTCCTATGGAGCTTTGAAAAAGTCCCTCTCTGGGGCCTTAGTTTCTCTTTTTGTAAAATAAATAAGTTGGGCTAGATGAACAAGAGGGTACCTTCTAGATCTAATAAGATGCTTTGAGGGTAGCATTTCTTAATGGGTTGTGGTGGAGAAAAGTGACTTTCAAGTATTTTTCCAGCCTTCTGCTGAAAGCATCTTTTTGTTGTACAAATTAACACTACAACACCCTCCCTCCTACACACACACACACACACACACACACACACATACACACACACATACACACACACACACACACGCTTCTTGGCTGCAAAGCAGGAAGAAGAAAAAAACTAATTAAGATGTATGTCTAGATCGTAAGGTTAGTTTCAATAAGAAGCCACTTAAAAGCGCCCTTGATCTAGATGGTGGATAAATGAAGGCAGCCTCCCTAGCCTTGATTTTATGGTGGTTCTGGGGTCTCCATCTCTCTCATGGGATGGTTTGTGCTTCCATCCCTCAGAGGATGGCTATTTAAATTGACCTTTGTTTGATTTGTGTTTCCTGCCCCAGGTGCAAAAATTCCTAGTTAAGGCACTGACTGTGTCATTTCTGTCTTTATATGTCCAAAACTTAACTCAATGACTTACATATAATAGGCATTAATAAATATTTTATTGAATTGAGTGGCAGACTGTTATGCCTGAGGCAAAATCTATAAGGAAGGAAAGAAGGAAGGAAGGAAGGAAGGAAGGAAGGAAGGAAGGAAGGAAGGAAGGAAGGAAGGAAGGAAGGAGGGAGGGAGGGAGGGAAGGAGGGAGGGAAGGTGGGAGGAGGAAGGAGGAAGGAAAAAAGGGAAAAGAGGAGAAGAGGGAAGGAAAGAAAGAAGGGAGGCAGTGAGAGAGAGAAGAAGGAAGAGAGGAGGGAGGGAATGGGTGGGAAGAAAATGGTCTCATCGGAACAGATAAATACAGGATCCTTTAGGTTCTAATTACAGTTGAAAGAAAACTAAAAAATTATCTGACTGCTGCTACTAATCAGAGGAGTAAGAAAGCAGCAATCCCAAGCTATTACGCTGGAAAAGTGATCTATCAAGAAACAAACAAAGATAAAACCAGAAGGAAAGAGTAATTGTGTGAAACAACATAGATCCATCTCCAGAGAAGCATGGCTGGCCTGAGTAGTCAGCATAATTGGCAGTCAGCACCTGATAGAACCTAAGGAGAGTATGAAGGATACTTATTTCCCCATTTCTCTGCACATTTTCTGAAATTCCACCATTAGAAATTCTTGACTTTGGTTTCTGAAGGATTTTTTTTCCCCTCTTTCTTCATTTCCTATTAAAATGCAAATGAGAATGATCTCCAGAGTTCTTATCAGCTAACACCTTAGTGAGAATTGATTAGTATCCTATATCTTCCAATTGTGATAAATAGCTAAAAGCAGGGTCTATGAGCATTAGACCCAGAAGAGATACATTACCAAAGAAAAAAAGGCAATGATGACATAAGAAAATAATCATTCTAACTGAGGAAGGGAGCTATGAGTTCTGACACTGTAAATAAGCAGAACTCTAATTTTACTATATTTCTTCTTCATAGATTTCTTAGAAGGGAATGCCACTCTGTAGGGTAGAAAGAGGATTGGGTGCCAGAGAAGCTGGGTTCAAATCTTAACAATGCTGCTTTTCTACCCATGTGATTTCAGGCAACTTTGCCTTCTCTTGGTCTTGGTTGCATCTATGAAATGAGATTTTTGAATTTGTTTATCTGTAAGGATCCCTTGAGCTCTAAATCATATAATAAAGCCAGAAAGAGATTTTTCACTACTCATAAAAGGGAAGAAGTTCAAATTTATCAGTCTAAAGAGGGAGTGCTATGAACATTAGCAATGCTTTCCCTTTTGATAAAAGAAATTAGGCAGAAGAAGAAGTAGAGCCAGGCTGACGGGGATGAGGTAGGGGAGGCGTATGTGTGGGCATTGATAAAGAATAAGTAAGTGACCAAGGAGATTAATGACAAAAATAAAGGCCCCATGCACATCAAAACATTTATAGCAGCATTTTTTGTTCTAGAAAAGAACCGAAAACAAGGAGATGCCTGTTGAAAAATGGCTAAATAAGTTCTTGTACATGAGTGTAATAGAACATTACTGTGCTATATGAAGCAAGGAATATATAATGAATGTGGAAAAGCATGGAAAGACTCATAGGTACTGAGCCAGAGTGAAGTACACAGACTCGGGAAAACAATATACACAATTACTATAACAACCTAACTGGAAAGAACAAAAATAAAGCAATTGAAACTGAACACAGCAAAATTAAAAAGTCTAAGCCTGGTTCCCCATCACAGACCTACGGGAAGGAAGGCGCCCCATTCTTTGCAAGGTGGAGGACTGCGGCTTCAGAACATTGCATAGAATGTCTGGCTTTTTGATATTTGGGTTAGTTCTACTAAAACTTTTTTTCTTCTTTGTTGTAAGACATGGCTCTCTGGAAGGGAAAGTGGGTAAGGATACAATGGGAAATGTAGGTGCTATAAAAACAAAAGATACCAATAAAATATACTTTTAACTTTTTAAAAGAAAAATTAAATGTATGAGTGAAAAAAAGAAAAATCTCTCTTTTAACCTAAGTACATCATGTAAATGATGAAAAGGGGGAAATTATGTCTAATTTTCTCAGGTGAGATAACTTACGTAAAATTCTTTACAAATCTTAAAACATTATATACAATTATGATGAAACAACACAAATGACAACAAGAACAGAAACAGAATCAAGAAGAACTTGAGGAAACTCTGCGTCTTTGTGTTTTTAATTCTTTTCCTGCTGTGGCACTTTGCTGGATCTATGATCTTATCAAAGTGGATTCTTCTTGATGTCCCTTATGGTTCCTCATCTTATGGGATTCGAGGTGATATCATTACTTAAATCCCCCGGGATGGATCCATCCAATATGCTGGACTATTGTCACCATATCCTAGGGTTAAAGGTAGAAGGGACCTTAGAGATTATCTACTCAAAATCCCTTTATTTTGCAAATGAGGAAATGGAGGTCTAGAAATGTTTCCTGACTTGCCTAAGGTCCCAGGTAGTAAGTGGCAAGCCTACATTTGAACCTAGATCCACTCACTCCAAAACCAATCGTCTATCCATTGCCCCATGATGATCTTTTTCTTTTAATATTGGGATAATACTGGTGTGGTCCTAGGTCTATCTAGATGTTATCCCTTACTCTCAATACATGACTGCTTCACATCTTTCTCCAGCTATACATACATGCGTATGTGTGTGCCCTGTAAATTTTAGATCTGGAAAGAATCATAGAGATAATCTAGTATAACTCTTTCATTTTACAAATGAGGAAACTGAAGCCTAGAAATATTAAGTGATTTCCCCAGTGGGCTCACCAAGACAGTAAGTTGCAGACCTTGGATTAGAGCTTGGATCTGAGCTTCAAAATCTACAATCACATCCTGCGTGTCCTTGAAGATGCCTTTTATACTTTATCACTAGTGCAAATTATCATTGGTAACATAAATTACAGCCTGTTTACAAAAATAATCTGACTTCCTATTGCCCTTCTGATTTTCAGTCATTGTATACTATGATTCACAGCAATCTGTCATCACCAGGAGAATATGAGTGTTAAGAAAATGGGTCAGCTGCTTGGTATCATTGAAAGCACCACACAGTTTCCCAAATGTCAATCATCTTGAGCTCTTGGTCCTGTTTGACTCTGAATCCAGATCATTGGCCTTCTGTGGTATATATCTAAAGTCTGTATACTGACAGATTAACTCAGTGGTATGCTGTGGTCAACCCGTGCAATTCCATGTCATGACCTAAACAAGATGAGATTTTTATCCTCTGTTTTTCCCATGTGGGTAGCTTGACCAATCTCTTTTGTGTAACAGTGGATCTCATGGAAGAAGCCCTGTAATGAATTATCCAGGACTCAATGCTCAAAATTAGATCAATATTGTTTTAATAAACCCATTGAACTTCTTGAAAGCCTTACATTTAGTTGGAATATTACTCAGGATCTAGATATATAATCAATGATATGTGTGTATATACATATATGCATATTCATATTCACAAATACATGCATAAATGCATTAATGACTTATAATTCATTTGTAAATTCTCACCTGGGATGTGTATAATTATGATAATCTACTGCTACCTGGAAATAACATACTTAAATTGTAATATCAGTAACTAAACTGGGCTATATATAATCACTATCAGTCCTGGAACTCTGAACTAACAATCACAAAAGTAACCGTTTTTGTGACAGTGTACTAATTAATAGATGCAGAGTAGACAGAGCACTGGAATAGGAGTGATGAAGCCCTGAATTTCAATCCCACCTCAGAAACCTACTAGCTGTGTAACTGTTGGCAAGTCATTTTAGCTCCCTAACTCTCAGTTTTCTCATCTGTGAAAGGGAGATAAAAATAGAGCTCACCTCATAGGATTGTTTTAGGTTCAGGTACGATAATAAACGAATACTTATTAAACACTAGAGATAGAAATAGAAAAGTAAAACAGTTCTTTTTTCAAGGAGCTCACATTCTAAAAGGAAGCACTAATATGTAGATATGTAGACATAAAAAGAGATATAAATGTGTATATGTGTATATATATATTATATATATAATATATATAATACATATATATATAATACATATATAATGTGTTGTCTCAGCTGCAAGTCAGCTTTCATCCATGTAAAGCATTTTGTAAGCCTAAAATAACTATTTTAAAATCAGTTATCTTTATTATTATTATCTGCATTTGTACAAACCAACTCAAGATAGCACACATGTACACACACACACACATACACACACACACACACACCTTTTTTATTAGAAATGAAAGGAATATTACAGGCCACCACCAACAAAAAGTACTACTATTGCTATCCTGTTAGTCTTGGCCTTCAGTGAAAAGAAACCAGTGACTAAGACATAGAATCTATATAGTACTCAAAGCATTTTACATTTCTTACCTCATTGAATTTTCAATGAGATAGGCAGTATCATACTCATTTTGTTAAAGAAAGGAACCTCTAATTAGTTGAGTAACTTGCCCACAGTCATTCAAACAGTAACTGTCAAAGGCAAAATTTTAACTTGGGTCCTTTCAGACTCCATATACACCCCTTTTCCTAACCCATCATGCCACTCCTCCGACAGAAGCAAGAGAGATGAAAGTCAGTCGTGTATTTAGCTACTTACGTGATGGGTACTCTTTTGGTATCGGATTTTCCAGACCCAAAATTTGGAACTAATCACTGCCTGAGGATAGCCATGACATGAAATTGGCCATCAGTATTGAGGAGGCAGATGTGAGTAAGGCAGCTAGGAGATAATATCAAGCAGAAAAACAATCTGATTGCATGAGATGATGCATGACTGCTACAATTCACATTGATTCCATAGCAATTTGTTTCCAATCATGATGGTGAATTTGAAATGTACAATAACGAAGAGTCGATTTTTGACAAAAAGTCAATTCTTCTACATCAGATAGGGGTGCCAGTAGTGCATGAGTAAATCTCATGATTTTCAAAGGCAGCTTTGCCTCTTAAAAGAGATAAAGTTGGTACAAATACTTTTGAAACCTGTCTATAAATATGCAAGAGGAATCCCACTGATTCCAAACTGCTGATACTTCTGTTGCAATGAAGTCTGCAATCCATGCAGAGAGACTCCAAGAAACTATAAACAACTTGAGCATTGAAGATATCTATGTAAATTGCATAGAAAAAGGTAAATATTCAATAGAAAATTTTCTCCACCTTAAGAAATCTTCACAAAGTGTTTTCAAATTGGTGGTGATTACCATCAGGGCTTTTGTTGGGAGTTTAGCAAAGGGCTTTTTTTATTCTTAATCACTTTTGTAACTACCAACATTTATTCAATTATATATGTTAATTGTCTCTGGAATGCCACGCACCTGTTTCTTCCAGCTGCTTGAAAGGCTGCCTTTCATGACATCTGCATGAAATCGATAGTCTGGTTTCCTGCCATTAGAATCATGGGGAAAGATTAGGCTAGGCTTGGGTCGGGTTAGTTGAGAGGAAAGCACTTTCAATATAAGAATATAACCAGTTCTATAAGTGGGGTTTTTTGTTTGTTTGTTTGTTTGTTTCTTCAAGGAAATAAATTTGGGCCTCAAAGTAAGCATTTTAGAACAAGCTCTTTATTTCATTGTAGATAAAAACCAAAAAGAATTCACTAGTCACAAGGTTCTCTCAGAAATTCCCATAGGTTTTCTCTACAGGGATACTTACACCTATGTGACACCTTGACACAGTAATTATATCCCAGAAAATTTGTGTGCCAAAGGAATGTTGTCATCAAGGCTCCTACCTCCACTCTCTTTCTTTTCAGCATAGGGTCTCAGTCTCATACTTCAATGAGGAAACAGAGAACATTTGCCCCATGATCCATCTTATCTTCTACTTTGAGCTTCAAGCTAAAATCTCCTTGACACCTCACTTTCTCTCTTCCTTTTCGAAAGTCTCTGATAAAGAGGAAATCCCTTTCTTCACCATATAGGTCAAGTATGCTCCTCACCAAGGCCAGTCTCTCTACTTGCACCCTTGATTGATTCCTTACACTCTCCTCAAATAGATTGCCCAAACAATTATGCCCTCTTTTCCTAATCTTCAATCTCTTCATATCTACTGCTCCTTCTCTGCTACCTACAAACACACTCAAGTCCCTTGCAACCTTAAGAAATCCTCATTTGACTCTGCACCTACAAGTGTGTTTAGTAAATGTTTAACGACTGCCTCTCTGGAAAAAAAATGTACACATGATAACACTTTCAGTATTAATCTGCATTATTAATATGCTCTCAATCACTTTTGCAAGTCTAGCCTATGTTCTCAAAGTGGTGAAACTGTCCTCTGGGGGACACTGGAACTAGCCAGGGAGGTAGTTGCCTCAGGTGCAATTGTGGAGACATTGAATAAAAATAAGGGGGCAGTGGAAGCATAAGGAAAGAAGAGAAGAAAATTTTGAAAAACTTTGTACATGTTTCATTTGTTGTATAAAAGTCATAGTGATTACATTATTTTCCAAATAAACACATAAAATGCAAGTTATGACCAATCAGTGGTCAAGTCCACTGACAAGTCTTAACAAGCAAGTGTTGGCAGGGGAGCATGTCGTACATTGTTGGGAAGCCCAGCATGTAGCAGAAGGAATATATGCATGTAATGACTTGTTTGTAATACAATACTATACAGTTATGTGATATAATATCTCACCATCAAAATTTCAATGCAGGAAAAAACCACAAATTTATAATAAATTATTAAGTTTAAGATATGTCATTTTAAAAAAAAATTTTTTTGAAATGACACAAATTTCAAAAAAAAAACATTAAAGGGTTAAAGAAAGTAGATTTCCAGGAGGCACTGAGCAATTTTTTTTGAAAAGGGAGTGGTAGGCCATATAAGTTTGGGGACCTCTGGTCTAGACAATCAACAAAACAATAAATTAAGCCCTGATTTGTAGTGTGCTAATTTCCAAGGTGTAAATATTCATGCAAAAACTTTGATAATCAGCCATGTGAGTTGCCTCCTGTCACTGAAACCATTCCCTTAAGCTACTGTCTTACATCTCCCTATCCTTTCACTGATAAGCTCATAAAAAGTGTTCTGCACTCATTGCCTCCATTTCTTCCACTGTAGTCTCAGTACATTTGGCCCAAGAAAGCAGAATTGGTGGCAGCAGCTAGAAATTGTAAAGGAGCAAATTTAGACCGCAATTAAGGGATGTTACATAGATACTGAACCAGAAAAAGTGTCTAAGGAGTGGTCTAGTCAATAGGACAGAAATCTAAGGGAGAACAGTGACATAAACCCAGAAAATAAAATACATCCAGGAAGAATGGGTGGGCACCAGTGGTAAATGCTGCAGAGGGGTAAGGAAAATGAAGATCAGGAGAAGGCCATCATAGGTGGAATCTGAGACTTAACTTCCTGGACATCTCCAGGGATGCCATTTTTATTTCACTAGTATCATGATTTCCATTCTACCACTACTTGAGAATAATATTCCACCACTGGAGCCACCCTGGCTTCATTAGGCCATGTTTGGTCTTATAGCACTCACCTCCAGGCCTTCGCCAACCTTCCTGGACATTTTCAGGTATACTACCTTGTGTATATCCTCCTACCTGATTAGTCACTTTCCAGTTCCATTAGAATACAAACTACTTGAGGTTGGGATCTGGTTTATTTGTGTTTATTTTTATCCCCAGCATTTAACAGAATACTTGTCACACTTAGCAAATGCTGTAGGTATCTAGCTATCACTAGTAACTTTGGAGAGAACAATTTTGGTTGAGTGAGTGATGAGGTCAGAGCCAAATTTCAACTATCTATTGGGCATTTACAACTGAAATTTCCATGGATATCTCAAATGAAATTATATAAAACAGAACTTTTTATCTTTCTCTTCAATATCCCTATTTCTATTAAGAAGACCTCTATCCTTTATGCCATCCAAGCTCACATCCTTGGAATTGTCCTCGACTCTTGACTCTTCTTTACCCTACATGCTCACCCAGTCTTACTGTTTCTACCCCTTCTTTGTATCTTACACCTATCTCTTTTCTCTATTCATATGGTCACCACTACAGTTCAGACCCTCATCACTTCTTCCTAGACATCATGAAAGCCTCTCTTCTCTCTAATACATTCCCAACAAAGCTGCCAAAATGACATTCCTAAAGAATAGGTCTGGCCATGTTACTCCTCGGCTCTACTGTCTTCAGTGGCTCCTTATTGAATCTCAGATCAAATATAAGCTTTTCTTTGAGGCATTAAAAGTCCTTCACAATCTATCTTCATCCTCTCTTTCTAGACTTATTCAGCAGTGTTATCCTTCACACACTCTATACCTCTTCCACACTTGACTCTTTGATGTCCCTCATGCTCAGCATTCCTGCTCCCATCTCTCTACCTTTGCATGGAGTTTTCTCATGCTTGGAATGAACTCTCTCTTCACTTTCACTGCTTAGAATCTCTAGCATCCTTCAAAGTTTACTTCAAGTTACACCTTCTAAATGATGCCTTTCCTTTTGCCCCCAGCAGCTAGAAGCTCTTCCTCCCTCCAAAGCGCCATATATTGACTCTGTGGGTTTGTTTGTGCATGTATACATGAATATAGTATGTATCTGTATCTGCATGTATGTGTGTATGTATACTATGCTTTTATGTGCTCATGCTATCTCCCCCCAAAGGACTGTAGGCTCCTAGAAAGCAGACATTATTTCGCTTTTGCCTTTGTAGCTCTGACACCTCGAACAGTGCCTTATTTAGCGGATGGACTTAATAAATGTTTAACTTACTAACTGACAGGATCATAGAGTGAAAGACAGCTCTGGAAGGTCATAGAGTCTTAGAGGTCATAGAGTACAACCTTCTCATTTTATAGATCAGGAAGCTGAAGCACAGAGAGGTTAAGTTCCTTTTCCATGGGCACAGGTAGTAAGTAGTGGAGTCAGGATTTGAAGTTATATCCCCTACCTCTAAATTTAATGTCCTTTCCACAGGACCACTATGCTTTTTGATAAATCACTTAAACAAAATCTACCAGAGCAATAGTCACCTTGAGGGCAGGAACTATTGTTTGCCTCTTTTTTGTATCCCCAGCACTTAGCACAATACCTGGCACATAGTAGGTACTTAATAAATGTTTACTGATTGCTTGATTGATTCTGAAACCTTTGTACAGTGGTAGCACTTTAAGCCTTCTTTGCACTAAAATCTTCCAAAGTGATTTTAATGTCTACTGTACTACTAACAATTCCAAATTAGGCTGATTTTGAAAGCAATATGTACATATAAGTATTACATTATATATGTATGTGCATAGATATATATTCATATATACACATATTATCAGAATCCTTATTCATAATATGCCATGACACACATCTTATTTAGTGAGGACATGACTGCCGGTTATCAAAAAAGGTTTTATACCTGGGAACAACACATCACTCACCGGGTAATAGGTTCAGAACGACCTTCATTTTCCTCATTGCTTTCCAGTGATTATCATGGTTTTGCTTTTAAAAAAAATCAAATTGTTATTGTATTCATTTGCAGGGTTTTACTCATTTTCATAATTCTACCAGCACTAATGAGGTGGCAGAATATGTGATCCAGTGGAAGTATTACAAGATTTGGAGGCAAAAGATGTAAGTTGAAATCCTGGCTCTACTAATTATAATCTATGTGACCTCAGGCAAATCATGTTACCTCATCGGTAAAATGTGTTGAACTACATGACCTCTAAGGATATACATGCATAAACACACACACACACACACACACACACACACATATATATATATATATCCATATGTATGAGCATAGAATGTATATATGTGTGTATCAATGTATATACATTTCATATACAGACATATTTGTATACATGTGTGTAAAATTTACAATTTTCATATCAGGTTCATTAAGGAGTTAACCCAAATTGGTGATAGCCATTGTCATATTTGTGATTCTTCTGCATCTGGAAGCCAATATTAGAATTGGGCTCATCAGTATTTGTTATAACATCTGAGATTTGATAACTCATTTTTTTTAGCTTTTGCATCTTTTCAAACTTCCCAATGGTACTCAATTTTCCCTAACAGACAATGTGTGCACACATTTGTGAATGCATGTAATTTTGTGTGTGTGCTATTCTGAGGTAGGCTAACAATCAGCTGGTATGCATCATGCATTTATTGGATGCAGCCAGCAATTAATTTTAGGTTAATAAGAAGCCCATTTGGAGGTCACATGATTGATTCCCAGGAGTCTCTGCAGGTTCTCTGCATCATCAGGCCACACTTGGAATACAGAAATGTCATAGAGAGCAAAGTAGATAGGTTTGCTTTTTGTGCTTATCTTCCAGTTAGAGTCAGGTTTTGGTTTTTTCTTCACAGAATCCTTTGAACTGATCCATGGAACTCCAATTCCATAAAATCGATTTTAAGAAATGTCACACCACACCAGGTAAAGGATTTCACTATTTTAAGTAACCATGCAGTGAGCCTTTTTTTTTTTTTGAAAAATGAAGAATCCTTTTGTAATGTGAATATAATGACTTCCTGTTTTATCTCATTCGAACATTCAGCCTTTCCTATTCAGCACAGGCATTCCCAAATCCTCTCACTCCCAGTGCCCACAATCAGTGGCTTCTACTGACAGACCCTTTGGCTCTTACCAACAAGAACTGGAAGCTTTCAGAATCTGCAAATTCAGGAAAGGAGATGAGTGCTAAGACAGACTCCCAGATAAAGATGGCTTATCAATAAAGTGAGTCCCCTAACCCAAAAGGTCCATAGCAAACCTAGATGACTTTCCTTGTCCTACCAAGTAGGAAAGCTAAAATGGAGGCTTAGCTCAGTTAAAGAGATCTACTGGTCAGGGGAAAGAAAGAAGATTTGCCAGGGAGATACAAAAATGGAGATGGTAGGTGCCAAAAACAAAATTCATCTATTTTTAAGACTTGCCCAAGAGTCTGTGTCCAGCAAATGATTTAGAAATGCCTTTCCTCTCTTCCTTGTAGTATTGCATGAACTCCAACTCCCAGAATGACTTCAGACATGTTCTATAGTTCAATGGTATTATATGATGAACAGATGTTTATGGATTAAATTGTGAATTAAGCCATTGATGATACTATTATTTCAATGGGAAATGACTTCTGAGTTCCTTATCAAAATTTCTTTTAATAAATCATGCCTGCATAGCTAACCATTATATCAACCAATCAATTAATAAATATCTATTAAGTACCTTCTATATGACAGGCACTGTGCTAAGGATACAAAAAGAAGCAAAAGACAATTCCCACCACCTTCAAGGAGCTTATGATCTCATGAAGGAGACAACATGCAAATAAATATATTTAAAGCAAACTACATACAGGATAAATAAGAAATAATTAATAAAAGGAAGGCACCAGAATTAAGAGGAGTTCAGAAAGTCTTCCAGAAAAAAAATGGGATTTTAGTTCAGACTTAACACCAGGGGAAGTCAGTAGGCAGAGTTGAGGAAGGAAAGCATGTTCCCCATGTCATGCAGGAAAGTCAGAGAACATGCCCAGAGCCAAGGTGCAGTATCTCATTCATGGAACAGACCACAGGCCAGTGTCACTGGATCGAGTACCTGTCTAGGAGAAAATAAAGGACTGGAAAAGAAAGGTTGAGGTGAGTTTTTAAGGGCTTTGGATGCTAAACAGAGAATTCTGTATTTGATCCTGGAGGCAATATAGGTGCATTATGCATGAAATATTTCAGCATACTTATGATTTATCTTTTTTTTTTCCATAGCTTTCTAAAATAATAATAGCTTACATTTCCAGGGCACACCAAACCTGGTGAGGGGGGAGGTCAAATGTTATTATCATTGTTTCACAGATAAGAAAACTCCACACTCAGAGAGGTGAAGTGATTTCTTAATGCTAAAGGTAATAAGGCTCAAAGTCCAATTCTCAGATACCTTGACAGGAAGGGAAGGCAAGGGAAGGAAAACGAACTTAGCAGCCCCCAAAATTCTGACTTTTAAGATTAATGATGTTATGAGAAACAGCTTGGAAGAGGGATTTTGTAGAGAGATACATTTTATTCCCTTTGACTAGAACAAAAGTTGGGATGTGGAGCATGGGGGAAGGGAGAGAGTAGAAGAGGAAGAGAGAACGAAGAGGAAGAGGGAAGGGAGTAAGTAAGCAACAGGAGAAGGAGAGTAGGTAGTAGGAGAGGGAGAGAGAAAAGGAATTTTGTCTTTCCTTTAAGGGCAAAGAGAGGTGAAACTTTTTTTAATCACTGTAAACTGAGGGAGTGTGACGATGGGGGTCCTTGGATCCCCACAGAAGAAAATAAGCATAAAAAATCATTCCCTAAACTCGTAAGAGAAACTATTAAGAACTTATATATAGCATCGGTACATCTAAAATCACTGTTACTCATGAGACCCATCACGAGAAGGAGTTTTAAGTTCTTCATTTTACATACTTACATGTGACTTCAAAATTACACATGGATGGCAGATCTTTATAGCATTCCTTTTAATGCTGTAGTTGTAAAGAACCTCATAAGTCTAAAAGGGCTATCTAAATGGCAATTATTATCTCTATTACAGAGACGAGAAACCTGAGATGCAAAGAAGTTAAAAGACTTACCCAAAGTTATGCATCTAGTAAGTGGCAAGGCTGGGACTTAAATCCAAGTCTTCCAGTCCCGGATTCAGGGCTTTGTGGGCTCTCCCACCTCCACCACCTTTCCTGCCCTCCATGCAAGCATCAAGGATTCGGAAGCTGAGCTTTTATTTAAAAGTATCCATCATGTGCTCATAGGCGATATAGTTTTTTGCTAGTTCAATAACCAATTCAATCATGGATATGGGACGTGTGCATGCCCTTCAAGCTGTCCTTTTTCCCACTGAAGTCCCTCATAGGTTTGTTTCTAGGCTCAGGGGGTATTTATGTGAGTACTAAGCTCTTCATTAGCTTTGGTTCTAAGAGCCAAGGACTGGAATCTCAAGAACTCGTACCAGGAAGGGCATCTTTAAGAGTTATGGCCTGCTCTTATTTAAGCATCAGAAATTTTCAATTATGCTGCCTCCCAGGATGCATTTACGGAAAACACAATTGAGTTTTCTCACTTGTTAAATGTTGACCTATTTGGCTGCTAGCTCCATTACCTTCCCATATTTTCTTTTATGCGCACTTAGCATAAGCAATACACTTTCCACCTTCTACAAGAACAAGATTGGCCTACTGATAGAGAATACAAAGTTTTCTGCTCATTGCATTGTCATGGTGAGGGCACAGCTCTCCTGATATCCAAAATTGACGATCCAGCACTTGCTATTTTCATTTTGTTAATAGTTGGACCTTTGGCTCATCCCATCAAAGTTTCAGCCTTGATCAACTGTCTTTTTGGTACTGAAAATCAAATTCATTAGTTAAGAGGCCTGCCTAGCTATTCTTGGTCATCCTTTCTTTATGGCCTGTCTACTATTTTTTTGCATGTTAGACTGTTTCCAATACATCTGCTTGTTCAGACCTTTAGCAGAATTCCTTATCATTTATCATGCAGTCCTACAGTAAGGTAGCTTTATTGTTTTATCTTATTTGTATTGATGTCTTTGCTCTTTATATCACTTTCTAAATATATCTTTTCCCCACTCCCCCTATCAAACAAGCTATCCTTAATATGAGGGAATTTTTTTCAAAGAGAAAAAAATGTTCAGCAAAATCAAGCAACACGTTGTGTCTAATAACACACACTGTTCTCCACACCCATAGCCCTCCACTTCTGCAATGAAAAGAGGGAGATATATTTTCTTATCTTTTCTCTAAGGGCCCAACTTAATCATCATAATTATGCAGCTTTCTACATAATTGTTTTTTCCACATACATTGTTGTAATTATTGTATATATTATGTTCCTAGTTTGGCTTATTTTACACTGTATTAATTATTTTAAGTCTTCCCATGTTTCTCTGAATTCTTCATAATTTGTCATTTGTAAAAAAAAATACTTAATCTGCATTTCCAGGTATTTCCCTTCTCTCATGTCCGTCCTTGATAGTTATACCTTGTAATTTTGGATGAAAAAAGAAAGATATTTTTAAATAGCTCAGCAAAACAAATCAACATATACTCTAGTCTTACAATATATACTGAATTCCATACTTATAGTCTCCCACATCCACAAAGAAGGAGAGAAGAGAGGAAGACTAATTCATCTCTTCTCTGGATCCAAACTTGGTGATTATAAATGCACAGCTTCATATTTCCTTTTGACATTCATTTCATTTACATTATGTGTAATCACTGCATATATTATTTTCCTGGTTCTGTTTACTTCATTTTGCATTAGTTCCTATAAGCCTTCCTATACTTTTCTGTATTTTTCATAGCCATAATTTCTTACAGTTCAGTAGCTTCCTGTTTATATTCAAGTACCACAATTTTTTGCCTTTCTTCTATCCATAGTCATCCACTTTGTATCCAATTCTTTGCTACTACAAAAATTGCTGCTATAAATACCGTTTTCCTCTTTAATCCTTTGACCTCTGGGGTATGTGTATAGTTGATCTCTGGGCCAAAGATTATGGACATCTTTTTAGCAAAATTCCAAATTGCTTTCAAGAATGTTTGAATAAATTCACGGTTCCACTAACAGAGTGCCTATATTTTCATAGCCTTTGCAATATTGACTTTTTCCATCTTGACCAATTTTCTGGATTTTCGGTAAAAGCTCAGAATTATTTTGATTTTAATTTATCTTATTAGTGATTTGGAATCATAATTTAGATGGTTATTAATGACTTTCACTTCTTCTTTTGAGAACTGTTTGTCCATGTGATTTCACCATTTATTCATTGAGGAATTTCTTTTGATCTTATGTATATGTTAATTCCCATAAATTATCATGCCATCATCAGAGATATTTGAGGAAAAGAGTTTTACCCCAATCAACAGTTACCCTTTTTGTCCTAGATGCATTCATTTGGTTTATTCATAAGCTTTTCATTTTCCTCTATTTTATCTTTTGTAATTATCCTTTCTTTGGTTGAGTTTTCTTTGTAGTCATAATTGTGAAAGTTACGTGATCTCATTCTCATTTTTCTACAGAGGGACTTTCATGTTTGGTTTCATTCTTGATGAGATGTTTGCAATTTTATGTTTTCACAAACATAGTAAATATATGAGATGGACATTTCATTTCATTTCATTGATTTGAGAGACCACTGATTCAAATTCACTATTACTTTTACCATTAAGCTGTGAGATTCTCAAGAGCAGGGATTGTTTGTTTCCCTGTCTTATCCTCAGGGTTCAGCAAATAGTATTCAATGTACAGTTCCTTGGTAAATAGTAGGTGTCTAATAAATGCTTCTTAACTTGATTTTGCAACTTGGACTGTCAGAGACTTGCCCGGGGCACTAAATGAAAAAAAGATTATGGCAATGATGTTGATAGCAAAAAGTAATTCTCATTTTTACTCAATTTTACCAAGTAGTTTCTTTTAACAACAACCTAGTGAGATAGCCAGTGGAAGTACTGTCATTCCCAAGCTATCCGAGGGCCATAGGGTCACACAACTAATAAGTTTCAGAGCTTGGATGAAGTTTAATATTACCATCCCTTAGATTGAGTCTTATTTTCCATATTGGTGATCCTGATTCCTAAATATGTACATGACAGTTACTGTGATGACTCAGATATGCATCAGTGATCCCGATTCATGACAATTTACTGCAGTTTATTCCAGTTAGTTATTGCCAACCTTAAGTTTTATTTCTATTGCATTCCACACAAAATACTTCAGATGTATAATACTACTTGAATAAGACATAATACTACCATACAATATTTCTCTAAATATTCCCTGGATTGCATCAGGAGGCATCGTACAAACCCAAAGACCATGAATCCTATCAGTGGGTTCCTGTAAATTCTTATCTGGAGGCTCATTTAATAGCTTTTGCCATACCTATTGCTAAGGCAATGTTTACTCTAAATGGTATTTGGTTCATATTATTTTAGCTTTCTCTTCCAAAATTGCTTCCAGCAGCCAGAGAATATGCTTATCACACTCCATCAGTAGTCTCCCTTAAAGATACACATTTTTCCCCATGTACTGCGTACAACCTGAACTTATCATTGCATGATTGGTAAACTCAGTCAGAAAGCTAGCCATGTTATCTGACCTCAAGATGGTATGCTGATGACCCTACCAAGTGAAAGAACTATGCTATGTATGGATCAAGAGGCCCCGTTCATTACAATAGCGCAAATCTGCATTTCTGTCTTCCTGCTTGGATGAAGTTTTCTGAAGCCTCATGAAGTATCTCAGATTCTGGAAGCTGCTGTTCCAGGCCTCACTGTTAGGACCACTTGTGATTTAGGAATCTAGAAAAACCATTCACTTTTCCTTCAATTTAATGTTTTACTTTTATCCTTGAATTCTGGGGTGGGAATTTTCCACAAAGAATAGTATAGTAGAATTTGAAATCAAAAGACTTGCATTCAAATCCTGGCTCTGCTATTTGGTGTCTAATCTTAGTTAAGTCTGGTAGATTGTAAATTCCTTGAAAACAAGATCTATCTCCCTGTTGTCCTTGTATCCCCTGTGCCTAGGACAGGAGTGGAGAAACTGCAGCCTGGAGGCCAGATGTGGCCCTGTAGGTCCTCAAGTACTCCTTTGACTGAATCCAAATTTTACAGAACAAATCCCCTTAATAAAAGCATTTATTCTGTGAAATTTGAACTCAGTCAAAAGGCCACACCCAAGGACCTAGAAGGACACATATAGCCTCAAGGCCACAGGTTCCCCACCCCTGGCCTAGGACATATCTATGTGCTTAATAAATGCATTTTGGTGCTTCTCACTTCATGATAGAGAAGTGACTAACTCAGAGTACCAAGTGAGCTTTTTTTTTTTTTTAACATGGTCAATTCAGGAATTTCTTTTGTTTGACTATACATATTCATAACCAGCTTTGTTTTTCTTGCTTTGTCAGTAAGGAAGTAGAAGTGGGAAGGGGGCAAGAGGAAGAATATTGGCCTGAAAATAAAATAAAATGGAATATTAAAAATAAGTGATCATTAATTACTTGATTGATCAAGGTCATCTAATGGTTCTGTGAATCAGATTTTCTGTAAGTGTAGGGCTATTAGAAAAGGTCACCTCTAAAAACCATTCCAACTCAACTTCTATGAGCATAAATGCTTTTTCTGGCAAGAGCTCAGAAATCTCAAAAGTATATAGTGTTCTCTCTTTAAGAAAGTGTTGCCACACATGGCAGCTAAGCTTAATAGGATTCTCTTCCAGGTTTTAATGTGGTTGCTTTCAAACTGTCAGCCTTATGTCATGTGGTCTTTTGTATGTTTGTTTGTTTGTTTACCTTTGACCACCAGAACCCCTTGGTTGGTTCTGATAATTCCCATCTGGAAACTCTTGCCTTCTAGTCCCAGAACTTAGCACAGTGCAGCACATAGTGTGTGTTTAATAAGTGCTCATTGATTGTCACATACTATGACATACCTGTCCCACAGTCTATCTTCTGGTGATCCTCTGGCCTTTAAACATTTTAGATCTTTTCCAGCCCCAGCTTCCTCTCACCTCTTTCTGCTTCTGATCATATGACTTTATCATATGACTCCTTTCATTTATGGAAATCCCATTTGGGAAAGGTGCCTCCTGATAAGCAATCCAGGGAATATTTAGAGAACAACTGTTTGACAATATTATGCCTTATTCAAGTGCATTATGCATTGTGAAATATTTGGTATGGAATGAAACAGAATTAAACATAATACTGGTAATTATAAGTAGAATAAACTTCAATAAATTGCCAGGAATAGGGATCAATGCTGCACCTCCGAGTCATCACAATAGCTATTCTGTACATATTTAGAAACTAAGTCAGCATCACCTTTGCAGAAAATAAAACTGAATCTAAGGGATGTCAATATTGAAATTCATCTAAGCCCTGAGATTTACTAGTTAAATGACCCTGGCGAAGTCACATAATTCTCACTGATGCTCAATTTGCTAATATGTGAAAAAGGAATGTGGGCAGGTAGGTGGTGCAGAGGATAGAGTGCTGTGCTTGGAGACTTGAAGACCTGAGTTCATATCTGGCCTCAGATCCTTACTAGCTATGTGACCACGGGCAAGTCACTTAAATCTATTTGCCTCAGTTCCTCTTCTGTAAAATGAGCTAGAGAAGGAAACGGCAAAGGCTCCAGTATTGTTGCCAAGAAAACCCCAAATGAGGTCATGAAGAGCCAGATATGACTGAACAAAGGGATAACGATAATTCTAACAGCTACTTCACAGATTTGTTGCGAGGAAAGTGTTTTGCAAATCTTAAACAGCTACTGAAATGAGAGGTGTCTTTTTCTACCATTAATAATCCACAGGTAGCCTGGTCCTGGCATAGCAGACCTTGGAGCCAGGAAAATTGGTGTTAAAACTGCACTTGTGACACATTAACTTCCGGTGACATTCCCAAAGGTCTATACCAATAGAATAGTAATAGTAAGGAAAACAGGAAAGAGAATAAGCATTTATCCCATTCCTGCATACTGTGGGTACAAATAATATCTCATTTGATCATCAGAACAACCCTATCATGTAGGTGATATTATTATCCCTATTTTGTGTTTGAGGAAATAAAGGCAAACAGAGGCTAAGTGACTTGACCAGGGTCACTCAGCAAGTAAGTGTCAAAGGCCAGATTCAAACTCAGGTTTTCCTGACTCCAGTCTCAGTACACTATCCACTTTATGACCTAACCTCCTCAGTAGTAGTGATAATGGTGGTTGGCAGGGTAGGGGGTGATGATAAGAGAATCCACGAAGTGTTGTTGATACATGGTACACTTCTTTGGGATCTCAAATATGACTCATTTACTACGAATATGAAAACATACACTTTTCACTAGCTTACAATCTGGCTTCCAGCCTCAATCTGCTGAAAGCACTTTCTCCAAGGTCAAAAGTGATGTTTAATTAATAGTGCCAGCAGTCTCTTCTCAGTCACTATCCTTCAATACTATTCAGCCTAATTTGACAACAATGATCGCTGCTCCTTCTTAACGCTGTCCTCCCTTGACTGCAATGACACTACTTCTTCCTAGTTCTCCTTCTACCTTTCCAATCACTCTTAGCTGGTTTCCCTTGCTGCTTTATCATCTTCCTGTGGTCCAGCTATATATCCCCCATGTCTATGTTCCTCAGCCTTAATGCCTGGCTTGGATGTTCTTATTCACAACCATGGGTTCATTTTTTATAACTTTGTATATTGCTTTAAGGTTTATATATGTGGGTATGCGTGTGTGCATGAGTGTGTGTGTGTCTGTGTCTGTGTGTGCGTTGTGTCACCCTACTCAATAAAACCCCAGTAACTCCCTAATCCATCCTAGATCAATATAAAATCTTCTATTTGGCTTTTACAACCCTTTTCATCCTGGGTCCTTCCTATCTTCCCAGTATTCTGATTCTCTATTCTCCTTCCCATACTCTGTGATCCAACTTTATGGATGTACTTGTTGTGGGCACTCCCTGCCCTTGTGGTTTAGGATTGGGCAGAGGGAACATCACAAGAGAAGCAGAAAAGAATGGGGATTGTGATCTGCATCACTGATCTCTGTGCATTATGTTTCCTCCCACACTGACGTTCTTTTGACCTCTTCTGCTTCTGTTGAAAGTACTGCCATTCTTCCCCCACCGAGATTCGTAACTTGTATGTCATCTTCAACTCTATTCTCAATCATTCTGTGTTCCTAATTAGTTGCAAGACCTTATCATTTCTATTTCCACATCTTTCAACTTATCCCCTTATCTCTAATCAAACAGCCACCATCCTTGTTTACATTATCATTACTTCTCAATTGAATAATTTGCAGTAGCCTACCTTCATCAGTCAACAGAATTAAGTACCTACTATGTGCTGAGCACATTACTTTTAAAGATCAAAAAATCCTTACTTACAGTGAGCTTACATTTCAATGGGGGAGACAATAAGTATATATAAAATATACTCGGCATAAGTATAAAGTTAACCAATACAAATACATATGAAGTAAATACAAAACATGGGAAGGAACACACGAACTGTTTGCAGGGATGGGGGGAGGAGTGGATCAGAGAGCCTTTACGGAGAAGATGGTACCGTACGAGCTGCACCTAAAAGGAAGAAAGACCCTTTGTGTATGGCAATGGCTCATTCTCCCATTATGCATCTTATACTCCTCTCAAATCTGAAACATTTGCTTTTTATTTGATTTTCAGCTGTCATGGACTGACAGGCATTAAAATGAAGTAACGTGGCAATGGACAGTCATATATTTTAAAACCCTACAGATGAATATACTTTTCACATGAGTTAGAAGAGTCATTCTTCTAATACCCCTTAAAAGAATGTGATTTGACCTAAATAGGGCTTCTGCCTATCTGCCAGCTACAAGCTACAAAATAATTGGATTTCTTTTTCCTGACTGCAGGAATTTCATTTACCATCTCTGCTAGTTACAGAACATAGGGGAGCAGAGGGAAGAGCAAATACATGAAAAACTCAGAATTCACAAACACTGTGGTAAAATTTTACAAAAGAAAATCATATAAACTATAGATGGTTAGAAGGGAAGAGTGTTGAGTGTTTGGGGGGCGGGACTGAATTCTTTGTGAGGTAGACCATCCGGCACCATCCCTAACCTCATTTAAATAAGGATGTCTAAAAATGTTTCCACTAGACATCTATATGGCTCCTGTAGAAATAGAGAGTGCAAACTATGGAGGACAATAACAGTGAGGAGGAGCCTTGGCATAAATAGATGAATTGAGAAGAATGTTACAGTGTAGGCCAAGAATAGTTTCTAAGTATGGCTGCAATTATATTAATTTTGAATGGCTCCGTCATAGAAATGGATCAATATAACACTGAAACTAGACCAGAAAAAAATATTTACCAGTCTACTAGAAGCTACCAGTAGCATGGAACAATTAATTCACTGCAAATTTGGAGAAATGCTTCAAAGGAGTAGTGTATCAATTTGTCCAGATAGCTGGATTAGAAGTTTTCTTTTAACATTACAAAGGAAATCTTGGCTATCAGCAGGTAGCCGAAAAGGAAACTGTTATTGATTCTATAACGTCTCTCCTTTTAGAAGAAATAACAGGTTATCCGTCCTTCATAAGGTATAAAAAAGATACATTTAAAAGACCCCTATCCATGTTTTATTTTCCTTAAAGGGTCTTGATTTGTCTAGTAACAGTCCTCAGGGATAAAAGATTGTTCATAGATGTAGGTGGTACTGTGGAAAGAATGTTAAATTTGGAATAATAATGGAGGATTCTGCCTTTTACCACTTTCTACCTTTGTAACCTTGGATACGTCATATAACTTCTCTGTTCCTCTATTTCCTTACCTGTATAGTGGGTGGGTTGGACTAGATGATCTCTAAGGTCCCTTCCTGCTTTAAATTATGATCCTATGTTTAGATAATTCCTATGCTGCCTATAAAACTTACATTTTCTAGGACATTTCCAATTTCAAACAAAGAAAGTATATTTTAGGAAGACTTTGAAAAAGGAGTGTTCTCTGTCAGGGCATGTGTGCTCATTTTAAAACAGAAAATATCACTCATAATCACTCATTACTCATGATCATGCATGCCCTGTGTACCAGATCTCCTTATGCTTTTCTTCCTTTTGTTCATCCCACTATCTTCCCAAAACATCCTAAGTGGTAAAGAGACCAAATTCGATACCCATTCACTATTACTGTCCTTCCGTATTGGTGTAGGTATTGTTAAAGAGAAGTATTTTACCCCAACTTGGGCTTATGGTCCCTAGGATTGAGGCTTCATACAGAGTTTATCTCTGCACACTCTCTCAACTCACTCCCTCTCTCCAGCTCCCATATGTTTCCCCAAATCTCTCCTCTAGCAGTCATTTTCTAGGCACTTTCCTCAAGCTCCACACTATATCATTCTCTCCCCTCTGCACAAGTCAGAGCACTCAAGAACTCAAAACAGATACCAGCTCCCCAGTCGTGCTCCTTCCTTCATCTTGCCAAGGCCAGCTGCCTACTTCCAGAAAACCCATAAGCAGTCCTGACCTCTTTCAATAGGCTCAGGGAATAACTGGCAACTCACAGCTATACATGAGTGTACAGCTCACAGTAATGTGTCTTTTGCCAATCTCCTCAACCACTGGCAGTATGGTCCCTTTAGTTATGTAGTTTATTTTCCAAAAACTAAAATCTGGATTTGAAAGTGTGGACCCCGGGTGACAGGGTCCATAGAGCCTCAAGTTTCCCTATTGTCAGGATAGGGGGAGAAATTAGACTATAATGAATTCTGTTTATAATCTTAGTGTCAGAGGACAGGACTAAGAGTTTATAATTTGACCCTATTTCCAATATTATACTATACATAGTACTCCACATTATGGATATGATTTCACCTGTTATGTATCTGAATGTATTATGGGTGAAACAGGACAGGACTAACAGTTTATAGTTTGACCACATTAGATAAAGGACCACATATAAACTCTATTTCAGAGATACGATTTCAACTTAAAGTATCTGAATGTGTGTGTACTGAATACGAATTTGTGTCCACAGTAAATTCTCCAGTGTAGTGTGAGGGAAAGGGTCATAAAATCTCAAACTGAGAGAGACCTTAGAGATCACTCAATATGGTCCCTTAATCCAGGGGGCACTGCTCCTTCTCCTTGACCAACTCTTCCTGTCTGTGCCAAAGAACAATTACTTATGGGAAAGATGCAGGTTGGTTTTACTTATAGAGGTAAAAGTTGTAATGCCCTCGAGAGACAAGATTTTTCTTCACATTTCTCTGGTGACCACTCATACTCAAGCAATCTGGGATTGAGGTAGACTTAGAGAACTATGAAGAAGTGTCTGGGACTAGAAAGTGGTAGAAGTTTAGACTGCTGGGAAAGATCTAAGTTTATCCAGTCCGATTCCCTGGTTTTAGTGATAAGGACACTGAGGCCCAAAGATGTTAAGTGACTTACCTAAGGTCACATAGAGATAAAATGGTAGAATTGGAATTTAAATCCATTCCCTTTGACTTCCAAATAAAACACTTACCCACTTTACCACACTGAATACATTGATTCAATAGCAATTTCTGAGAGCCAGGAGAGTGTCAGGGAAAGATCAGCATATCTTGGAAACAAGAGATCTTGATTCAATACCCAGTTTTGCTATTTTCTCTCTGGGTGTCCTTTGTTAAGTAACGACTTCTCTGAGCTTCAGTTTCATCTTCTGTAAAATTAAGAGGCTACACTAGATGACCTCTAATGCCCCTTTTAGTTGTAGATTTATGAACTTATCACTCCCCAATGAAAATGTCTAGCTCAGAGTTCTTAACTTTCACGTGTATGTGTGTGTGTTTGTTTATATGTATTGTGATGGAGCCCTTTGGCAGCCTAGTGAAGCCTACAGACACCTCCTCTCTCTCAAAAAAAAAGTTTTTAAATACATAAAATAAAATACATAGGATTGCAAAGGAAACCAATTATAGCAAAATTCAGTTACCAAAATATTAAAAAGAAAAATTTATGAGCCATAGGTTCAGAATCTCTGGTCTAGGGTATTTTAAAAGATAGACTAGAAAACATAGATGGGGGACCCAGAGGCTCAGAGAGTCTTGGGGTGCAGCCACATCAGTCCATCACATCACCCTGGGATGAGGTGCAGACTACCTTGAGTCACGGAAATTGTTTATGGGTCACATGACCAACAAGGTGGCAGATTTGTCATTTTCCTGAGTTCACTTTAACTCTAACCCTCTTTAAAAGAAAAAAGTATTAGGGGTCAGAAGTAGAGTAATTGCTGTTGAATCCAAAGGACAAAGAGAAAATCCTATGTAAAAATACTTTTCTTAAAGTGCTTATTCAACAGTAGAAGCATTACCAACACCCGTCATCTCCCACCACGTTCCATGATCCCCTGTTAGAGACACAAGCTGATTCATAGACTTGCCTCTGACCCAGTGAAGAACTCCCTTTCCACATGCAAACACTGCCAATAACTGCCACTATAATCTCTTTCTTTCTCTTTTTGTAGTTGTATTCCCAATGTTTAGCACTGTGCCTAGCACATGATAGGATTTTATAAACATTTATTGACTATTGACTCTATCCCTATCCTACCTCAAGTAACAAATACTGACTCTTCTTAAACTTTTCCTCAGGCTTTCCTTATTTTTCTTCTGTAAATTCAGTCTCTGGTTTTGGATGCCAGACATATAAGCTTAACCTAGAGATGGTTTCCTTCCAACTTTTCCTCAGGTTTCTCCATATTATTCAAATTTCTCCTCTCTGTGTTCAATCTCTGATCTTCACAAGTCAAAACCCCTTTAAATCACTCCAAATTTCTCAATTTGGAAAAAAATATCCTCATCTCCCAAAATACACTGTACTAATTCCAAATGGGCCAATTATTTATCCATGTATATGTTTGTGTGATCAGTGTGAATATACAGGAAGGAAAGAAGCAAAGAAGGAAGGAAGGAAGAAACTGTTTGGGACAGAGACCACTACCCAAAATCAAATATTCAGAGGCTAAGGCTAGACAGGGTGTGCGAGTTGGTGACAGCAATCAGAATCCTTTATATCCTAAAGCGAAGACTTCACCCCCCCCCTCAACTGCCCCTTTATCCTCCATTGGCCGGAGTTTGGGGTTCACAATCTATTCTCCAAAATCTCTAGCAACAAAAGACAGTGAAAAATTACAAAATTTTACCCAGAGACAAAGAACGAGGAAATCTTCTAATAATCTTCTGCTGCATGCTTAAAAATAGGTTGTGAGTACGATAAGGGGCTCAAGATGTGCTGTAGGGCAGGTTTTCGCAATGCCAGCTATCTGCAGATGTTATTTTTTCAAGAAAGCCAGTTTCAATAGTTACCAGGGGCACACAGGGAATCATTAATCCCCTGAGGAGACTTTAGAACCCTTTGAGATTATCCCTCACAGAAGGAAGGATACATTTATTAAGTGCCTACTGTGTGCTATGCATTGTGCTAAGCACTTTACAAATATTGTCTCATTTTATTCTCACAACAATAATAAGAAATAGGCACTACTATAATCACCATTTTATAGTTGAAGAAACTAAGGTAAACAGAGGTTAAGAATTTGAACTCAGGTCTTCCTGACTCTTGGCGCAGTCTTCTATCCATTATACCACTAGCTGCTTCTTTCTATCTCCCTGACTCTTTTTCTGTCTGGGTATTTTTTTAAGAATTTATTACCATGTCATATTTTCTTTCCTCTAACTTTGTATACACACACACATATAGATGTATCTACATACATGATAATATACATGTACATGTATATACATATATTTACATATACAAGACAAAATTAGATGAAATTTACGATTTAGCTTGGTTTTATCTCACAATTTCCTCTGTCATTCCTTAATAAGAATTTATAATTACTAAAGATTATCTAAAATAACAGGAAATTATAAAAGATAACCAATGAATTTAATGGTGTAATTTTTTTTAATTTGCATAAGAAAAACAAATATATCCAGAATAAGAAGAAAATGTACTGTCAGAAAACAGACTTTCTGACAAAGATCCGACAGTCAAATTTTACAAGGAACTAATTGAAATTAAAAGAGTAAGGTTCCTTCTCTAATAGATCAGCAGTCAAAGCACATAAATTGGCTGTTCTTGGAAGAAAAAAATTATCATAAACTATATAACTTGCTTCACATCTCTAGTAATCAAATAAATGAACATTAAGCCATCTTTGATATTCCACTCAATATCCATCAAATTGGCAAAGTTTCTTTAAGGACAAAATTCAATACTGCTATAGAAAAAAGTGCATTTTACAAACTATTGGTGGAGTTCTGAAATATTTTAGCCTTTCCTCAAAAGATTCTATTCCATTCAATTAAACATTGGTTGGTTCTTTCTCTAGGGAAGTCTATTGTATTAAAAATACAAACAATCCTTGCTGCTGTTTAATAAGGATTACTTTCTAATGAAGAGTTTGGGGGGGAGTGAGGGGGGTGCTACATAGGTACTCAAGCAAATAAATACAAGAAATAACAAAGAATTAAACTGCAAAACAACAGAAGTGATCAGGAAAGTCTTCCCATAGAAGAAGTCAAGGGCTGAGCCTTGAAGGAAGCTTTATGAAGCAGAGGTGAGGAGGGACTGCATTTCCAAGCATAAGTAAAAGCCAGTCAGTCAACAAGTATTTATTAAGCGCTTACTGTGTGCCAGGCATTGTATTAAACAGAAAAGGTAGTTGCCCAATTCAAGATCTACCACTAACATTCACTGCTTCTCACCCTACTCAATTGCTAGTGGGAATAGTATGATTTTCCATCTCTTATGACTGTTTGAGGGACAGTTAACAAAGAGATAGAGAGCTAAGTTTTTTCACATGTCCACCTACCCACTGAGAGGCTGTCTGCCAGACAGGTAGGGACTACAAGCCCAGGACTGGTTCTTGAAGATTGCTATTTCAAAAACCAGTGTCCATATCAGTCCTTATGCCCCAATTGTCAGCTGGCAGGTGGAATATGACTAAAGAACTCAAATGTGAGAGGAAATGCTTTGATGCACCCTGGAGACTAGAAGCACTAGTCCCATCTGTGCACAGTTGGGCTGAGGAGCACAGATGCCCCACAATTACCCAGACATCTGCCTTTCTCAGCCTGGTCACCAGGCCAAGAGAATGTTGATTGCTTTCCCCCCTCTCCAAATTATAAATTCCTTGAGAGCAGGAACTCTATCTTCTCTGAGTCTTAGGACTGTGTCTTGTTCCCAGCTGATGTGCAGATATTAATTGATGTCTTCATATCTTGATTGATCTGGGAACAGCTTTGTGCTTTGTGGTTGGTTAAGCCAAATAAACACTCTCCCTAAAATAAAAGATTGATGACCGCCTGCAAAGACTGTGTGCTCTGGATTGCATTTCTGAGATAATTTGTTTATGCTAATTACCATGTCTTATTCCATAACATTTTTGCTGAGTAAAATATTGATTTAAAAAAAATTAAAAGTCACCTTGAAGGGGTAATTGGTAGCATTATCACCATAGGATTGACAGAAAATGTTAGGTTTTTTAATGCATCTACTCATCATGATAAATAGTTTTGAATCATTTTATAAGGTTTTCAGACATAATTTCGTAGACTCAAAGAATGAGAAAATTCAAGTTACAAAGGACCTTGGAGATTGTGCCGTCCAACTCTTTCATTTTACAAATGAGAAAACTTAGGGCCAGTCATTTAGGGAAATGTTGTTTAGTCATTTTTCAGTTGTGTCTGACTCTGTGACCCCATTTGGGGTTTTCTTGGCAAAGATACTGGAGTGATTTGCTATTTCCTTCTCCGGCTCATTTTACAAATGAGAAACTGAGGCAAACAGGGTTAAGTGACTTTCCCAGGGTCACACAGCTAGTCAGTATCTGAAGCCAGATCTGAACTCAGATCTTCCAGACTCCAGGACCAGTGCTCTATCCACTAAGCCACCTAGCTGTTAGAGAAATGATTTCCCAAACTAGTAAGTGGTAGAACTAGAACTCTGAACCCAGGTCTTCTCAATCCACTCTCATCGTTCTTTCCACTACATAGATTTCTTGTTCTACGAACTCTATTTTGGAAGTAAAATCATTGTAACTCAGAAGAAAACGTTAATACCAGCTTAATGCTCCCTTTCTAAATAAATTGGAGTTGAATAGGGTTGAGACATAATGGAAGAGAATACTTTTCTTCTAAAGCCATAATCAAGAATTTTGTATTAATATGGGGTGTTTTCCTGAGAATACCAGACTGTTGCTCAGAATTCCCAAGCTTAAAAGATTCTTTAGCCATAAGACTCACCAGAAGCAGAAATTAAAGGTGTGAGTCAATGCATCCAGCAACTCCCTGTTTTCTTAATAACCATGTGATTTATTAAAAGAATAAGGAAACAAAAATGATAAAAGAAAAAAAAAAGACAAAACTATAAAGATCTTTCCAGTGGCGAGCTACAGGATTCACTGTAGCAAACTAGATTCCTCTTTCCCACAACTTTTCTTAACCCAGTAAAAGCACAGAAAGGGGTTTGCCAAGTTTGAAAATAGCGAGATGCCCTAGGCAACCACTCCGAGGAAATCTGTCAGGGTGAGAAGAGGAATGGGGAATTAACAGAGGAGTTGACATTACTTGACCTTTCCACACCTCTGGTTCATGACACACTTCTTGCCATCATCGAATCTGGTCTATACTATTTCTACTATTCCTATTCCTGCCTACTCTAGGTTTGAAGTACTCAAGGAAGTAGCTATGTGGCTCAGTGGATAGAGCATTGAACCCGGTCTCAGAAAGACCTGAGTTCACATCCAGCCTCAGACACTTAGTAGCTGTGTGACCTCAGGCAAGTCACTTTACCTCTTTTTGCTTTAATCCATTGGAGAAGGAAAAGGCAAATCACTCCAGTAATCTTCAACAAGAAAACCCCATGGACAGTACTGGTGTGAGATCATGAAGGATCATGAAGTGTTGGACACAACTGAACAATAACAAAAAGGTCTCCCTGTGGTGGCGGCCCTGCAATTCTCAAGAAGCTGTCCTAGTTCTTGTTGTGCCTCTTTTAGTTGCTAGAGCAACACCAGTGGAGTGCCCCTCAACTAAAGTGAGATCAGGGAGAAACCTTATCTTAAAAAGGCCAAGGTCTCCCACTGCATCTGGGACCATCTCCAGTCATCTTGATCTATATCTTGCCACCCAACCCAGAAGGCTCTGGAAGAGAGAGTGAGGCTATTGACTTTGCAGAGCTCTGCCTCACTTAAATCCAATTCACTTGCAAATCATGACATCCCCTTCCTGATATCATTGTTCCTCTTCCAGAACAAAGGACAAACAACAAACAACAATCTGGGTAATGAAAAGTGAAAGCAGCAGCTAGGTGGTGTGGTGAGTAGAGCACTGGCCCTGGAGTCAAGAGGACTTGAGTTTGAATCTGGCCTCAGACACTTGACACATGTACTAGCTGTGTGACCTTGGGCAAGTCACTTAACCCCAATTGCCCTGCCAAAAAAAAAAAGCAAAAAAGAAAAAGTGGAAACCCAAGATGATGTCCAAATGGTAATAATCTCTTTTCCTCCCCAAACCTAAAGGGAAAAAAAAAAACCCAGAGCAAGAAGTCTCTAAAAGAAAAAAAAAAAAGGAAACCCAAAGACTGTTGGAAATTTATATCCACACACATTTTATACCTTCCTAATGGCTTTACTGACCCATTCCACCCATTCTTCTCTTACTTCCAGGAGGCATTTAAAAAGATTATTGCATCTGAAATAATATTATTTTAATGAGTATTCTTATCCTGTCCAACCATTTAGCAAGGCATAGTCTCAATAGTAGAGAGGCTATAGTTATACAACATATAAACAACTGGTAGGTTTTGTGGAAACAGTCAGTCAATCCAGATGTCTTACATTATGTCAAGAAAACAGGCAAATGATCAACTGGGTTCTTTACCTTCTAATCAGTTTTTTATGTAACATAGATACAGTTTGTCAAAAGTGAAAACTATATAATCAAGTAGTTAGTTGAATCAATAAAGAAGGTTGATTCAGACAAGAAAGAAATTCTCATTGGGGCCTGAATTATTTAGTAAGGCAGATAAATAAATAATTAGAATAGCATACTAAAAGAACATTGCACTGGAAATAAGAAAACCTATGTTCTAATCTGGCCATGTCTTTAACTGTCTATGTGACCAATGACATATCTTGTCTCCAGTCTGATCTGCAGTTTCCTCATCTAAAAAAATATGTATGGAGTACACTGGGAAGATCGCAAAAGATCAGGGGTTCTTAACCTTTTTGGTGCCACGGACCCCTTTGGCAAGCTAGCGAAACCAGAATAATATTTCTAAATGCATAAGATAAAACACATAGAATTTTTAAAAGATCCTAATTAATTTTTTTTTTCTTGAGGCACATATAAATACTTTTTTTAAATTAATTTGATGTTTTTCCCCACTTACATATAGAAACAATTCTTACCATTTTTATTTGAATTCCAAAATCTCTTTCTCCATCTCTCTCTACCTCTATTGCAAAAGCAAGCAATTGGGTATGTTATACATGTGTAGTCATGCAAAACATATTTACATGTTAGTCATGTTGTGAAAAAAAACACAGACAAAAAAAAAAAACAAGGAAAATAAAGTAAAGAAAAACAATTCCTTGATCTGTACTCAGACTCCATGAGTTCTTTCTCTGGAGATGGATAGCATTTTTTTACCACAAATCCTTCAGAATTGTCTTAGACCATTGCATTGTTTAGAATAGCTAAGTCACTCACAGTTGATCATCATACAAAATTGCTATTGCCATGTATAATGTTCTCCTGGTTCTGTTCCTTTCACTTTACATCAGTTCATGTAAGTCTTTCCAGGTTTTTCTGAAAGCATCCTGCTCATCATTTCTTATAGCACTATAATATTCTATCACAACGATATACAACTTATCCAGCTATTCCCCAATTAATGGACATCTCCTCAATTTCTATTTCTTCACAAACACTAAAAGAGCTGCTATAAATATTTTTTTTAAAAAAATAGGTCCTTTTCCTTTGTTTTTACCTCTTGGGGATACAGACCTAGTAGTGGTATTGTTTAGTCAAAAGGTATACGTGGTTTTATAGCCTCGTGGGCATAGTTCCAAATTGCTCTACAGAATGGTTGAATTAGTATACCACTTCACCAACAGAACAGTAGCATCTCAATTTTCCCACATCCTCTCCACATTTGTCATTTTCCTTTTCTATCTTATTAGCCTATCTGATAGTTGTGGGGTGGTAGCTCAGAGTTGTTTTAATTTGCATTTCTCTAATCAATAATGATTTAGAGCATGCTTACATGACTATAGAGAACTTTGATGACTTTGTCTGAAAACTGTTCATATTCTTCAGCTGTTTATCCATTGAGATGTTATTCCTATAAATTTGACTCAGTTTCTATATATTTGAGAAATAAGGTTTTTATCAGGGAAATTTGCTGCAAAAATATTTTCATGATTATGATTACCATGTATTTCCCTCCATCCTATTTTCTCCCTCTTTATCCTACTCTCTTTTCACCTCATCCATTCTCGAAAGTTTACTTTTGCTTTTCATTTTTACTTCCCCCAATCCTCTCTCTTTGTAGGTGTAACCTCCCCCCCCCCCTTCTCTTATCCTCTTCCCCTTCTACTTTCCTGTGTGGTAAGATAGATTTCCATACCCAATTGAGTGTGTATGTTATTCCCTCTTTGAGCCAATTCTGATGAAAGTAAGGTTCACAAACTCCACCCCATCTCCTCCATCTTTCCCTCCACTATAAAAGCTCTTTCATACCTCTTTTATATGAGATAATTTACCCCATTCTACCTCTCCCTTTCCCCTCCTCTCAGTGCATTTCTCTTTTTCACCCCTTTATTTTATTTTTAGATACTTATATTGTCTCACATCTGTGCCCTCTATGTATGCTAATTCTAACTGCCCTAATAATGAGAAAGTTTTTACAATCTACAAAGTATCATTTCTGTAGAAATGTAAACAGTTTAACTTTATTGAATCCTTTGTGATTTTTATTTCCTGTTTACCTTTCTGTGCTTCTCTTCAATCTTCTGTTTGAAACTCAAATTTTCTATTCAGTGCTGGTCTTTTCATCAGGAATGCTTGAAAGTTCTCTATTTCATTGAATATCCATTTTCTCCTGAAGCTCGATAGATGATTCCTGGTTGTAATCTTGACTCTTTTGGCCTCTGGAATATCACATTCCAACCCTCCAGGCCTTTAACGTAGAAACTGTTAATCTTGTGTTATCCTGACTGTGGCTTGATGATATTTGAATTGTTTCCTTTTGGTTGCTTGCCATATTTCCTCCTTTACCTGGGAGTGCTGGAATTTGGCTATAATATTCCTGAGGAGTTTTCATTTGGGTATCTCTTTCAGTGGATGATCAGTGGATTCTTTCCATTTCTATTTTACCCTCTTGTTCCAGAATATCACGGCAATTTTCCTTGGTAATTTCTTGAAAAATGATGTCCAGGTTCTTTTTATTTATCATAACTTTCAGATAGTTCAATAATTTTTTTTCAATTACCTCTCCTGGATGTATTTTCTAGGTCAGTTGTTTTTTTTCCAGTGAGAGCTGACATTTTCTTCTATTTTTCATTCTTTTGATTTTGGTTTATTGTTTATTGATCTCATAAAGTCATTAGCTTTTACTTGCCAAATTCTAATAATTCTAAGGAATTATTTTCCTCAGTGAGCTGCTGTAAGTCCTCTTCTATTTGGCCAATTCTACTTATTGAGGAGTTCTTTGATGAATTTCTTTTTCCATTTGGCCAATTCTGGTTTTTAAGGAGTTCTTCTCTTCAATGAATTTTTGTATATCTTTTTCCATATGGCCAATTCTGATTTTCAAGGCATTCTTCTCTTTATTCAATTTTTGAGCCTCTTTTACCATTTGGCCTAGTCCGCTTTTTAAGGTGTTATTTTCTTCGGTATTTTTTTGTGCCTTCTTGACCAAGATGTTGACATTTTTTCATGATTTTCTCGCATCACTCTCATTTCTCTTCCCAATTTTTCCTCTACCTTTCTTACTTGATTTTTTAAAAATTTTTTTGGAAGGGAGAGGGCAGGGCAATTGGGGTTAACTGACTTGCCCAAGTTCACACAGCTAATAAGTATGTCAAGTGTCTGAGGTCAAATTTGAACTCAGGTCCTCCTAACTTCAGGGCTGGTTCTCTACTCACAGCGCCACCTAGCTGCCCCTAAAAGGAAGGCTTAGTGCATTTAGTCCATATTTGTATGCATGAATTTGGGCGGGGGGGGGGCGGTACAGGGCAATTGGGGTTAAGTGACTTGCCCAAGGTCATACAGGTAGGACATGTGTCAAGTACCTGAAGCCAGATTTGAACTCAGGTCCTCCTGACTCCAAGGCCGGTGTTCTATTCACTGTGGCACCTAGCTCTCCCCTTACTTGATTTTTAAAATCCTTTTTGAGCTCTTCCATGGCCTGAGACCAATTCATATTTTTCTTTGAGGCTTTGAATGTAAGAATTTTGGCTTTGTTGTCTTCTTCTGAGTTTGTGTTTTGATATTCCCTGTCACCATAGTAACTTTCTATAGTCAGAATCTTTTCCTGCTGCGTTGTTCATTTTACAGCCAATTTCTTGACTTTTAATTCTATGCCAAAGTGGGTCTCTGCTTCTGGAGTGGAGGGGGCACTGTCCTGAAGTTCAGGTTTTTGTGTAGCTGTTTCAGAGATAATTATGGGGACCTGTAAGTTTTCAGTTCTTCCAAAATGGTATGCTCTAGGGAGAGGTGTGTCTACTATTCTTTTGACCTGTGCTCTGGTCTGTGAATGACCACAAGATCCTAGAACTGTGACCAGAGTCCCAGCTAGCCTGTGGCTGCAACCTCTGTTGTGCTAGTGCTCCTCCTTGCCCTGGGACTAAGACCTAGGACTGCAACTCAGATCCAAATATGGGCAGTGCAACAGAGTCCTGACCCTGGTGCCAGCAAAGAGACCCCTGTAATCTCCTTCTGACCAGTTGTTTAGCCCCCTTACTATTCGTAGGCTGAGAATTCAGGAAACCACCACTGCTTCCACTGATTCAGTTACCTCAAGGCCTATTTCTGGTTTGCTGGGGTGTGGCCTGTGATGGACTGGTGCAACAGATTCTCCCACTGACCCTCTAAGTTGTCTTGCTTGGAGTATAAAAAATATTTCACCCCATGCTTTTGTAGGTTCCACTGCTGCAGAATTTGTTTTGAGGCATTATTTAAAGTTTTTTAGAGGAGTTTTGGAGAGCACTCAGCCAAGTCTCTGCCTTTTCTCCACCATATTGGCTCTATTCTTTGCCAGATTTTAATTATACTGAAATATAGTTGTCAAAATATTTTCAATGTTCATAAGCATCAAGCTAAGAATACTTGAATGAAATGATCTTAAATTTTTCTCTCTAATCCTGACATTCTATGAAGTAATAAGTTAAAAAAAAAGACATTAGGAACCCTGTTAAACCTAAGTTCTAGGAAAGCAGCAAGATTTTCTGAAGTAGAAGATGCAAGATGAAGGAAACTTAAAAGATGAAGATTGGGCAAAATAGAAGATTTTTGTTTTCTTAGTGAACTGCGACCATTTTATCATACTAACACTGTGAAAGATCTTGTTCTCTCAATTGGGAGGGAAGGGAAAATGTTATGGGAGTACTTTCATATAGATAAGTTCAACATGGATTGGCATGAAATTGATCATTGAACTGAATTTAAAAAGATACAATTCAATAAGAATATATTCAATAATAATAATTTGAGAAGGAAAACAGGATAAATCAGCTTTACATTGGTTCAAAAATCAACTTCATAAGTATCGTATGGGAGAGGCATGATTAGACAACAATTTGAAAATTTCTGAGAGTCTTAGTAGACTGCAAATTAAATATGAGTCAACAAGATGATATAGTAACCAAAAAAGTTAATTTTATCTTGTGCTACATTAAGAGAGATATAGTTTCTGTGAGCAAGGAGCGGATAGTGAGGAAAGAGGAATTATCTGGAGCAGAGATGTCAAGCACAAAGCCCATAGGCCACATGCAGCTCACAACACTAGACTGAATCAGATTAAAATGTAATTGATAAATATTTGACAAAACAAATAAAAATACAATGAAACTGGGTACTAGTACATTTTAAAACTGTCCATATATGGCCTGCAGGGATCCTTATGGATGGATCAGCAGCTCCAATTCCTTTTCGAATTTGAAACCATTGATAGGAACCACAATTTATAAAGGGCAAACATGATGGTGAAGGGTCAAGACTATACACCACATAAGTGTAGATGGAAGGAAATATGGATATTTAGCATGGAGAATGGAGGATGAGACAGCTGTTTTCATGTAATTAGTAGGTTTTCATGTGGAAGTGGAACAAGGCTTATTCAGTTTAACCTCGAGGGACAAATCAAAGAGCAATGAATAGAAGTTGCAAAGAGACAGATTTAATTTTGATATAATGGAAAGTTTCCTAATAATTTGAGCTATCCAAAGTGGGATGGGCTGCCTTGAGAAGTGGTGAGTTCCCCTTCATGAGAGGACATCCAGCAGAAGCTAGATGATGACTTTTTGGGTATGTTATAATAGATATTCTTTCAGTTATGAAGTTGATTAGAGAGCTGCTGAGGTTCCTTCCAAGTATGAAAATCTGTGTTCCTTCAGAGGACAAAAGCAAATTTGACAGAGTAGATATTCATCTACAACACTAGACTACAAGAGTAGAATGTATATTAGACTCACGAGGGTAGAAAATATGTGTCTTATCTAACCTTTGTATCACCTCTAGTGCCTACCATGGTGCTCAACACAATACATGTTTAATTAATTCTCCTTAAATGAATGAAATAAAGCTGTAATTTTCTTATAATACTTTCCTCTTAAAAAACTATCACCATAGTCCTAGAAAGCTAATAGAAATCTTCAGAAAATTCACATTTTGAGAATGATCTCTGAAGTCACTTCAGCAATTCTATGACCTAAATGCATTATTCTATTAGACAGGTAGGAAAAAACAAAACACTAAAAACTCACATAGTTTTTACAGTAATGGACCTAAGTCTATAATCTCCCGATTCACTGAGTAATATATTTCCCTTTTAAACCCTGTCACCTAATCATGTATCATTGGCCTACATATTATAACTGATTCTCAGCTTTGAAAGGGACTTAAGAGGAAATTTAGTCCAACACATACTTGAATTAGGATCCCTTCTGTAGTAAACCCAATGAGTGGTCAGTAAGCATTTGCTTGAAGACTAGCTTCACCCAGATAAGGGAACCCATTACTTCCCAAGGAAGCCCATTTCATCTTGAGATAGCCCTAATTATGAGGAGGTTTATCAATATTTCAAGCCTAATTCTCCATCTTTACTTCTCTTGGTAGTATCTACTTTTAGTATTGCCTTATCTGAAACCATGATTGCAACCCCTCCTTTGAAAGATTCATTCAAATCCTAACAAATTTTATTCCAGCCCCTCACATTATACTTGTCTACATTCCTAAATATGTGTCTTATCTTTGGCAAATCAGGGGGATTTGTTTCCTAATCCATTATGCCACTCTCTTCCATTCTCTTTCTTCATATACAGGTATATCATTTCTACCCTTAGCCTAGCCCAGTCCCAGAAACTTAGTTTCTGTGTTTACTAATATAATCATTTTTGCCTTCACCTTACTAAATTCAGATAAGAGTATATTTTAGGCCTCACTATTTCTTATTTTCCTACATCTTCATCTTAATGACCTTTTCCTGTGGTCTGATATTTCCAAGAGATGATTCACTTCTCATTACAAAGAACAAAATTCCCTCCCTTTACTTTTTGTTCTCATAATGATTCTCAGATAAAATGAAATACCTAACTTTACCTGTTCCTTATTGCTCTTAAACACTGAATCATCACCTACTCTTTTTCTGCTATATAGAAGGATTACTTTGTCAGATTTTGTTTGTTTGTTAATTATGTTTTCAAAGACAATGTTATTTTACTTCGGGAGCAATGACTGAAAGTCTGGGATCTTGTTGAAGATCTGTCTTGTTTCATGTAGGAAAATACTAAGATTTTTAGGAGTATACCATTTTGATATTCAAGCAAATTTACTTTGTCTTTCAATATATTTCAGTCTTTTCTCATTATTGATAAACAAACTTGAAGTATATGAATGGGTCTTCTTAAGGTATGTGAATTGCTTCTTCCTGGTTATTTGTAAGAGTGTCTCTTTGACATGAAAGGTCTATACATTGTTGGCTATATTCCTAAGGGAGTTAAGATTGGGATTCCTTTCTTCTATTGTCTTGTGTGTTCTATCAATCTGCCCTTTGTCCTATTTCCAATGTCCTCCATTTTGAAGCAAATTTCCTGTATGATTTCTTGGAATATTGTATTCAAGCTATTTGTTTCATCATGGTCAGGAAATTATTAGGTGTCTCCCACAATAATTCTTATATTGCCTCACCAAACTCTTACTTTAAGGTCAGGTATTTTGGGTTCATAAATGTCTCAGTTTTGCTGTCTTTTGGTTTCTTTTTCATGCACATTCTTCAACTCCTAAACATTTGTGTTCCATCTATTCCAATCCCTTATTCAGAGGCTGTCTTTTTATGTGTTTTCTCTTGAGTTTGATTTCATATCCAAAGTCCCATCTTTTCTAGAAACAAGGTCTGAGGTAGCATCTCTCCAGAGCTGGATGTCATTATAACTTATCTTTCTTTCCTTAATTCACATTAGTCCCCTTCACATACTTACATTCTGACCAAATTGGGGTATTTATTATTCCCATACATAACATTGCATTACTACATATGTGCACTGTACAAACATGCAAATGATATGGAATTTTCTTTCTACTTTCTGCAATCTCTTGGAATCCCAAGTTGACTTCAAAAACTGATTCAGCTGTTATCTCCTATACAAGGTCTTTTTTGGTTGCACACAAATTATTGTGTATTTAATTTGTATATGTTTGAGGGAGGGGTATCTGTATCCATATCATATTCACATACTAGAATGTAAATTCCTTGAGGTTAATGAATATTTCATCTTTTTCTGTATATCCCTATCACCTAACACAGTGCCTTGCACATAGAAAGCTCTTAATAAATGCATGTTGAATGAATGAATTTTTCATTTAGTTTAACAAATATGTAATGAAAACCTATCATATGTTCAGCACTGTGCTGAGAAGGTTAGGCATGCAAGAGAGGTATGTCATCATTTCTGCCATCAAGAAGGCACACATTTAAATAAATACCAAGACAACATGATTAGGTAACAAAAATGATCATCACATGTAATAAGAGCTTACTTAGAGGAGTAAGACTCTAGAGTTTTTTGAAATTTGGTTTCACTTATAAGAGTTTAGTTTACAAATAG
The DNA here is from genome assembly GCA_028646595.1 of Phalanger gymnotis. Lineage (NCBI taxonomy): Eukaryota > Metazoa > Chordata > Mammalia > Diprotodontia > Phalangeridae > Phalanger > Phalanger gymnotis. The sequence continues at coordinate 303,378,458 of CM053624.1, forward strand.
TATTTCTGTTGAATAATGCATGCTGTTCTTCCTCTATAAAACAACCAAGCATGTTTTAAAAGACCTGCTTCATTAAGGAAAGTGATTAAATTATATTATCAGGGCAACATGACATGACAGTCTCACAATCTGTGACAGAAGCATACTTATGACTTAGAATATGGAGGGATGATTACCCAGAATATTTGTGTAATTGGGGCATTAAGTAATATGCATTATACAGCACAGCCCAACTCACATATTTTCCAGAGGGTTCATACAATACAGAATGTAAATAGACATGCAAATAAGCCTTCTCCTAGAGAACCAGATTCTCCAGAGTTACATAGCTCCCTTTCATAGGTTTCATCTGGATCTTTATCCCTACTTCCTGTCAAAGACCTTAGCTCTGCCACCAGAATGTAAGGGCCAATTTAGAAACATCACCTCAGAAACCTCTCCTCTCTGTCTGCCTCTCGCTCTCCGTCTCCGTCTCCCTCTCTGTCACCCTCTCCTTCTCCCTCTCCCACTCCCTCTCCTTCCCTCCCTTTATTAGTAACTCATAAAAACCTCACTATGTGGAAAATATTGTTAATTTCATTCAGGCCTAATGACAGAATCCACTGCCTTCCTGCCTTCTCATAACTCGGCTGTTCCACCTCCCTAATTGTACAAGGTGTCCCTAAAGTCTGCACACATAGGCAATTGACAGCAATGTAGAGTTATTGCATCAAGTTCATGTGAATCTTGCAAAGCACATCAACCTTTGCATCAGTTCCTTTCTTCCCAATGATGGAAATCATATGGAAGATGTTATTTGTTAATGTTCCAATTAAATAAAATGTTGTTGAAAATTTAATCCATTTCATTTCTTGCAAATATGCATTTTTGCCTATGTGTCCAGACTTTAGGAACACCCTGTAGTAAGAATAATGGTGGAATTCTTCCTCTTAAAAAGTTAGTAACTTTCCACCCAAACAGAACCTATGAAAGACTGCACATTACAGTGCTTTTGGCACCTTCTCTGTAGAAAATATGACCCAAAGTAGATTGTGTGTGGTTTCATAGCAAAAATAAAATAAAAATAGCTTCTTGACCGGGCTGTGTCCAAGTCAAGTCACTGGCAGATATTGCCTGAAATTTTCACAAGATATAATGGTACAATTCACTTCTCTAGGGTGGTGACCCAGGTCCTGATGTTTGAGAAATTCTTCTTTGAGAATTCCTGCTCTATAAGGCATTGGCAAGGCCCCCTCCTATAGGCATTTCTCTTCTTGTTTCATTTCTTTGATCATTGAAATCAAAAGGGAAATGCCTAAAGGAGATTCACTTGTGTTCCAATCAGCAGTTAGTTCATAAAACAATGATTGTGCTTCAGTATTATAGTGACTACGGGGTTAAACTGTCTTGAGGTTCATGGGGGAGGTGGGAATAAAGGGGCAGGGACAAAAATATTTCCAGCTCAAGGATGCCACATTGAAAAGACAGCAACATCAGCCATCAACCTTGAGACTTTGGCTTCTTTGACAGGATTGGCAGACAAGGAAGTAGTGAGCGAGGCTGTTTGCCAGAGCCTTTTCCCTGGGAAAAAGAAAGTGAGAGAGAAATTTGTTTGCCCTTGGAGTTGCCTTGGGCCATTTGAGCACTTGCCCAGTAAAGGTGAGCAAGTCAGAGTGAGTAAGAGGGAGTGCCATGAATCCTCACTCTAATATGTACAGTAGTTAGAGCAAAGAATATCAAAGGAAGAATAACATTATAATATCAGATATTCATGATAATAACTCAGTTCCTTTCTTCCCAAGACATAATTTTGGGAAAGTATATGAGTATGAACTTGAAGAAGCAAAAGAGAGCCATAAGAAGTTTCAGAGGAAATATTGGAGACACAGGAAAGTTTCTGCCAAGTGGGAAAGCTGTAGGCCATGGCTTGTGTTGGGAGTTGTGACTCCTGGAAAAAGTGCCAAAAAAGAGATGCTCTGGGTGGGGTGCTTGGCAGAAATCAGTAAAGATACCTCCATTACCCAAGCCCCTGATAAAAGCTTCCAAAACTAAGTCACAAGTAGTCTGGTCATCTTCAAGTTATTTTCAAGTTGAAATAGTTAGACAATGAGGGTAAGACATCTCACCTGCAGATTTAGTTTCTAATTAGCTTTGTATATGCCTATCCCAATATATTTTCTGATTCTTGAACAATTTTGACAGGTGAAAGGCTAACTATAGCTATACATCTGCATCTATTTATCAAGGGATAATCATGTAACTATTACTCAGTGACAAAAGATTTAGCATGGGTATGTATCCATGAAAAGTCAAGCAGTTCTTTCATCACTGTCCTTATAACTAGTATTTATATGGTGCTTCAAGCTATTATAGGGTGCTTTACATGTGTTGTCTCATTTGATCATCACAACAACCCTATGAGGAAAGTGATGTGATTATCCCCATTTTATACATGAGGAAATGAAGCTAAGAAAGCTTGACTCACCCGTCCAGGATCACATGACTGATAGGTGTCTGAGACAAGATTTGAACTCAAGTCTTCCCAGTTCCAAGTCCAAATGCCACCTAGCATACAGCACCTTTTCTCAAAGTAGTCTTGGGGCAGCTAGGTGGCACAGTGAGTCTTAATGTCAGAGATACTCAAAGCTAACCCCTAAATCCATTTTATTTGGTAATGCTAAGTCCATTTAATATTGAAGGACTTCCTAAGGCTTGAACCAAATGATCCAAAGGAAGAGAATGCTTATTAAAATTCTTGTGCTAGCTGCCCTCTAAATGCTTAAAAGCCATGTATGTAGGTGTCCAGCAGTAGATAGAAGGCTACTCTGTTGTCTGGTTTCTGTCACTGGACTTCTGGTAACTCATTCTTCCAACTTTCGAGGTTTCCTAACATTCCCATTTCTTTCAAAAATATCATCTTTATCGTCATCTTGGTTCCAAACCTTGGAGACATGCTCTCTCTGTCCTTGCCATGCATGATGCAAATCCCCAAGCAACATGTATGGCCCATGTTATAGCAGATAGCAGGTTACTCTATTTGTTTGGAGTCTGTCACTGGACCTCTGGTAGCTCACTCTTCCACCTTCTGAAGTCCACAAAGTCACAGTCTAGTCCATTCTATCTCCAATACTCCTTTATCTAAGTCAGGAAAGAATAAACATAACAGGGACAAAGGTAACAATAAGGCCATGTGCTAATGGATTTATGACAACATGGATGGGGAGAGTAGGCCACTTATGCTAGAAGTCCTTTCCTCCTTACTCAAATGGCAACTAAACAAGACAGAGAGGAGGAGGAGGGAAGAGAGACAGAGATAGAGATACAAAGAGATAGAGACACAAAAGAGAAAGAAACAGAGGCTTATGTTAGCCAGCAGGTACCTTTTGAATCCATTTCCAGTTCTGGCCCAGGAGCCAATCAAATCTATTTCTCCACCATGTAGTTAGCCAACTAGAAATAATCATACCATTCTTATGAATATTCTCAATTCTATGTATCAGCTACATATGCTGCTCATACCCACACAAATAAGGCTTTCAATGGCCAGCCTCCCATTACCTCAACATCACAGATTTAGAGCCGAAAGTGACCACAGAGTCAGCTAGTCTAATCTCATTTTCTAAATGAAAAGGAAGCAGAAAGAGATTAAGTGGATTGCCCAAGGTCCCAAAGTAGTAGAAGGGAGAAGTGAGGTCTTAAACCAAACCCTCTGACTCCATGAGGAATAGACTCAAATCTGGGCATATGTCCTATACAATGCAAGCTCCTTGATGGTGGCCTCTATACAAAGGCTAAATTGAGCAGAATCAAATTTTTGGCCAGTTAATTATCCAAGGCCTCATGATTTTACTCCCACCAACTTTAATTGTCCAAGAATATATAGCAATAAAGCAGCATGTTTTCATTTTTATAATAAAACTGACAATACCAAAACTTATGAGATCCCAGGGTTGTAGGTCCATTGCAAGGGATAAATATGTTTGCAATCCAATCTATCCCCCTTTTCCTCTTACTTAATCAGGAATTCCCAGAAAGATGACACTGTATAAAGGAAATATCATTGATTGTTTGCTCATGGTCTAAAAGTCAAATCCTGTCAGTGGGCTTTCTCAGACTGGGAGCTTTTGTTCTTGTTAATCCAGAGTTAAAGAGTTTGAGCATTTGGGAACTGAACCCCCTAAAAAGGGATTTCCTCAGCAGTGTGTTCCTTGGAGAAGAAAAGGGCTACCATGTGGCACCTGTATTTAGAGAGCTGAAGCCCTCTAAATGGGAACTGGGAACAGTTATGGGAACTGGGAGAGCTTAGCTTGGCCAATTGTCTGATTTGGTCATACGTTTCAGGCCCAGGGTGAATTGAGAATACTTGTTTAGAAGCCCTCAAAGTCTCTTTACCTTCTGAGTTGTGATCAAATGTTTTTGAGTGTTTTATGTTTCTGTATTTGTTCAGGAGCATCTGTGAATTCTTTTCGTCTTGTGTATTTTCTGTGGTAAATAAAATAAAATCTGTTCCATACCCAATCACATGTGGTACACTGAATTATGGGTCCTGTCGTACCTATTTGAGGTAAGCTAGATATAAGCTCTACTGGAGTTTTATTTTAGAGAATTCTCTCGAGTAACGCTCCAGGGTTGGGGCAATGAGCCAAAGAGAGAAACTGGCCCTTTGAGACTCCAAAGACTGAAATATATCTGCTTCTAAGATGAGATGAAGGAAAGTGGGGAGCTAAGTGAGTTTTAAATGGGGAAGAACAGGAAAACATGAGAATCATAATGCTTTGGCAATAGGGTTAGCAGAAAACATTGAGTGGGGAGGGCAGGAAAGTCAGTAGAAAACATTGACCAGGAGGGTAAATTTATTTGGAACTCTCGTAGTCTAAACAAAGTAGGAGAGGGCCAGGGGAGAGTCACAAAGGAGTAAGTGCAACAGAAACAAATGTCATTTATTTCACAATTTTGCTTAGAGCCAACCTTATTTTTGCTACTAGAGTTTGACTTCTAATTAGGAGTTATTTGCAGATCGGGAATGTCAGTGCACATAAAACTCCTAAAACTACCAACAAGGGTATATCTGTAAGAACAGGTTTAAATTTTCCAGATGACATTAACATTTGCTCGGTGGATTGACATGGCTTCTTCAATACCCAGATTCAATTAGCATTGATAGGAGATATGTTCAGCTACTCATGATCTGTGCCTATAAAATTGATCTGTACCTATACAGATCACACACCCAGAGTGAACTTAAGAATTAAGACTCTTATCTGAATGGCTTAGGTCTGCAAATTCACAAATTAACCAGATTATTTAAAGTACATTCTGTATCTAATTTGCTCAGCTAAGTATCTCAACTGGCCATTTAAACCCTGAGTATGCAGACTAAATCTTCAGAAGCAGTATATTGTGATTAAAAAAAGGCTTGACTTGTAGTCAGAATGTCTGGGTTCAAATCCCAGCTTCCATATTTCCTATTAGTATGACAGGAGGCAAGTCATTTTGCCACTGTAAATCAATTTCCTCATCTTAAAAAATGGGGGAAATAATACTGGCACTACCTACCTAAGAGGGTTGTAATGAGAAAAATCATTTGTAAACAAACTGCAAAATAATATAGAAATGTGATCCAGAGAATCCTATTATCATTTCCAAATTTGCTTAAACCCTTGCATTGTGAACAATTTAGACAGTCCGAGTAAGAAGCTTTGATGTATTTCATGAAATCATTTGTGTGTCATTTAACAGGAGAAAAAGAAACACCTAAGAAATCCCATAAATCTATAGTTTTCTTTGAGTGCATGAATATGCTTTGTGCCAGGGGGAACCTAGAAATAATTATGGAACACAGAAAAATATATGTGGGGGGGGGGGAGGAAGGAGGCTCAGGTGTATCTTCCATTTAGGACCAAGGGCCATCCTAAATCAGGTCAAGTCTGCAATGCTGCAGTTGTTACAGTCTATGTGGTTGTCTTAATGAATACTTTGTATATTTTTTAATGGGGGGCCGTGAAATCAAATCTAATTCTTCTCCAAATTAGTCCTCATTTTCCTGGAATTTGTTATGATAGATTCATCAGTTTAAAATCTGTCACACATCTGCTTGTTTATCCACTGCATTATTTGAAAACACCATTCATTTTATATGCTTTAGGATTTTAGAATATGTTAAAAAATAAAAACTATGGATGGGGGTGGGGGTGGGGAACAATTTCCCTAGTGTACCATAGCATATTGGAGCCTCCCAGGCAAGTCCAGTGGTACCATATTTCATGCGTGAAACATCCAGATAGATTAGACACTTGCAACAAGGAAGGATGCAAATAGTCTAGGAGCTAGGTGTTCAATTTTAAAATGTTAATACTAGCTTTAGGCTGTTTGATATGTGAGCAGCTACTTATGGATTAGTTTCTCAGCTAAGAATCTTGACTTTTTGATTTACAACATAAACTAGTTCTGGAGAGTTCTTTGAAGTAGAGTCACTTGCTTATTAGCAAGGCACTGAATAAGTCTTACTAATCAGTGAGGTGGTTTTCATGTCTGAGTGATAATTCACTTTTCTTTTTGGTCCATTGAGTCACAAATGGATTTCAAATAGTAGGGGTAGTTAACAATAATAATAAAGGCTATATCAAGACTTTGCAACAGAATATGATGGAAAAAGCATCAGAGTAAACGAAGGCACCAGATTCTATTCTTGGCCATTACTTTAATTAGCTGTGTGACCTCAGCTGGATCTTTCACCTCGCTGGATCTCAATCATCTCTTCTAAAAATGAAGGGTTGTTATCAAATGGCCAAGATGATAAAATATGAAAATAGTCAATGTTGGTGATGGTGTGAAAAGACAGGAACACAAAGGCACTAGAAGTTAAGAACTGGTTCGTCCTTCCTGGAAAACTATCAAAAATTATGCAAGAAAAGTCCTAATATTTGTTTTAATTTTTGAACAGTATAATAATAATGATAGGTGATATTCATATGTCACTTGAAAGCTTACAAAGCACTTTACATGTATTTTCTCGTTTTATCCCCAAAATAATGCTGTGAAGGAAATAGGTTCTATTATCCTGTTGCAACAATTCGGCTAGCAGCTGTTGTGGGGGTGAAAGACCAACACAAACCCAACAACAAGATCAAAGAGACTTAATTAATTTATCATTCTAAAACAGTAAGAAAGTCCCATCTTAGTTACCAATGCATATCCCCACTTTGCAGATGAGGAAAGTGATTCTGAGGGAGATGGAATAACTTTCTTAAGATCATACAGCTAGTAAGTATCTGAGACAAAATATAAATTCAGGGTGTGTTTTTTTTCCTGACTCTCTATCCCTTAGACACATAACAACCTCTTGGTCATATTGGGTATGGAATCAGTTCAACTTAAATGTAAACTTTAGGAGCTGAGAAGAGGCTGCCTCTGGAGTCGGAGTAACTAGATTCAAACCCCATCTCTGATCGAGTTATTACCTGTGTGATCTTGGGCAAGTCACTTACCCTACTTGGGTCTATTTCCTCCTCTGTAAAATGAGAAATTTGGACTAAATAGCCTCACAGTTTCCTTCCAGTTCTAAATCTCTGATTCTATAAATTAAAATCACTACATCTGAAACAAGTTTTGAAAATTTGTAGGCTTGTTTAAATAACGAAGGTATATAAAGGACTCTAAGCAGAAAATTCAAGGAGTTTAGTCATTTACTAATACAACAAACTCTAAATAAATTTCTTATTATTGGCGATATAACCCTAGGAGGTCAGAGATGGAGTTCATTAATGGTCTGATTTCAACAGGTGTTTGGTCATCAAATAGATCCAGTCTCAATTACCTTTTGTGTCAATGGGAATGCCACCTTTAAAAAATGAAAGAAGAGAATAAGAAGCTCACGAAGGAATGAAAATCAAGGGGAACGTCTAGATATGTTTTATTTTGACTTGGATTGTACTTGATACGTGCTTGAAATGTATCTGAATAACCAAAGAGCCTATGATGCACTCCAATTATTTGTTGGATTAGGGAAGTAATGACAATTGCAATTAGGGAATTTAAGCATAACTTTACAGTAGTGTAATTAGTTATATCTTTTTTCTTTTTCCTTTTAAAATGTTTTATAGTTGCTCTTTTTTCCCCTTTTCTAGCACTGTCACTTCTCGATGACTCACCCTCTGACCCCCAATAGAACACTTCCTTATTAAAAATAAATGTAGTCAAGCAAAAGAAATCAATATATTGACCATGTTTGAAAATGTAGACTTCATCCTAAACCAATAGTACCCCAGCTCTGTACTGAGAGGAAAAGGCCATCAAGTCCTCTGAAGTTACAACTAGTTGCTGTATTGATCAGAGTCCTGATGCATTTCCATCTTGTTTTCCTATAAGTTACTATGATCATCATGTAAACTTGTCTCCTGGGATCTGATTATTTCACTCTGCATTCATTAATATGAGGCTTACCAAGTTTCTATGAATTCTTCATGTGTGGCATTTGTATTGCATAATTATGTTCCATTAATTCCATTCACCACTATTTCTTCAGTCATTCCCCAATCAATGGGCACCTATTGTTCTTATGCATCTTAGCTACTTCAAAAAGTGTTGGTATGCATATCCCAAAGACATCTAACAAGAGGGGAAAGAACCTACTTGTACAAAAATATTTATAACATCTCTTTTTGTAGTAGCAAAGAATTGGAAATCAATGGGATACCCACCAATTGGGGAATGGCTAAACAAGCTGTGGCATATGATTATAATGGAATATTACTATAAGAAATGATGATTTCAGAAAATCCTGCAAAGATTTCCATGAACTGATTGATATACAGTGAAATGAGCAAAACCAGGAGAACTCTGTACACAGTAACAGCAATGTTGTTCAATGAGAATTGTGAATGACTTAGCTATTCTCAGTAATACAATGATCCAAGACATTCCCAAAGGACAAACGATGAAGCATACGATCCACCTCCAGAAAAAGAACTGACATTCATTGAATATAGACTGAAGCATGCTATTTTTCACCCTCTTTCTTTTTTTATTCGAGTCTTTTCGTACAAAATGACTAATATGGAAACATTTTACGCAATTGCACATGTATAACATATATCTGATTGCTTACCATCTCAGGGAGAGGGGAGAAGGGAGAGAAGGGAATGGATAGAATTTGGAACTCAAAACTTCAAATAAAAATGTTTAAAATTTGAAAAAACATGCTAGTATAATTATTATTGTATCTACGGGACTTTTGCAACTGTCTTTAACCTTCCTGAGTATATGTGTAGTAGTGGTATTGCTGGATCAAACAGTATGTAAGATTTAGTTACTTTTTTGGTTTAATTTCAAATTATGTTCCAAAATGATTAGAATGATTCCCAGCTCCACTAAAAATCTCTCAGTCTATCCACAGTTAACATTTATCATTTTTGTATCATCATATTTGCCAATCTAACGACTCAGGTGAAATCTCAGAATTGTTTTATTTGAATTTCTTTTATCACTAGTTGACTGTAGTACTTTGATTTTGATAGCTCACATTTCTCTTTGAAAATTAACTTTGTGCTCTCTTTTTTTTACCACTTATCTGTTGGTATCCAGTTATTCCATGGATTTCTTCCATGAAAACTTCTCTCCCAAGATCAATTCTCTTATCTCCAACTATCCTATATTATGATTTCAAAAGAGGGAGTCTTTAGAGATAAGAAGTCATTGTGGACAAGTAGGAACTGGACTTAAGAATTATTAGAATTTGAATAGTTGATGAGAAATAAAGTAATCATCTTAGATGAAGTAATAGTGCTAACAAAAGCATAGAAATAGAAAAGCTCAATGTAGATTTGGTAAAAATGGAAAGGAAAGAATGGCTATTAAAAATACCACAAAGGAAGATGGAATAGGAATGGTGACTAACTGCATAAGGGGTTGGAGGCCAGGCATAGGGTTAGGCATTCCTTTACATTATCAAGACCAACACTTTAGCTCAAGTTCTTATCATCTCATGTCTTCTGCAGAACTTAGAGACAGACTTGCAATTGGTCTCCCTTCTCCTAGCCTCTCTACCCTTTTCCATGGGCCACTATCAGATTAATCTTCCAGCCAGGATCCTGTGGACAAAAAGATCCAATGTTTCTCTCATTGGATGTATTTTTTAAAAATAGAAAAAAAAAATTTGAAAACTGAAACGATGTAAAAATAAAATTAAAATTAGAAACTTCTGAAAATCTACTTAATCAAGCCCCAATGTTCTTTTCTAGACTTATCTCCTACTCCTGCCATGCACAAACTTTGGTCTAGTTAGCCTGGCCCACCATATTACCTATGGTCATTGACAAATCTCTGTGTACTTAATTAAAGAAATGTTTACTGAGTGACTAATGTTTACTATTTAAGGTGTATCTAACTCAATCTTTAAGGTCTAATTCAACTTCTAGCTCTTCCTAAAAGCCCTCTCTGATCACTACAGCCCAAAGTCACAACATCACATATTTTCAACAGTTGGATGGCATCTCAGAGGTCATCTAATACTGTGTATTCCTGGACAAGAATTTCCTCTCAAACATATCTGACAAGGAATCATCCAACCTTTGTGAAAATACCTCCAGTGAAGAAAAAACCCACCACTTCCCAAAGCATCTCATTATGCTTTTAGATAGCTTTAAATGTTACAGAAGAGGAAGTTTCTACATCAAACTTAAATCTACTTGTTCTGGTAAACAGTTACAGCCAATCTCTCCTTTGCAGAGCAGCCTTTCAACAACTTAAAGGAAGCTACTATTTCCCCCTTCAGTCTTCTCTTCTCTGAGTTAAATATTCCCTTTTCCTTCAACTGATTCTTATATGGTATGTAGTGGTCTGTCCATTCTCTGAGCTTCTCTAGTATGGGTTGTCCTGGCACTCATTTGGCACTGAGAATACACTACGTTATATTTAGAAATACTTATGCTAAGCTCCTGGAGGATAAGGACATTGTCTTTTAATTCTTCATATTCCCTCTCCCTGCACTAGCTTGCACAGAGTAGGCAGCATATTTTAATGGAAAGGACAATGAACCTAAATTCAGATATAGGTTCAAATCTCAAATGTAACACCCACTAACTGTAAACAAGTAATTTCACCTAAGAAAACTGAGATTCTTCATTCGTAATATGGTGATAAAATGTTTTGACTGTCAATATTGAAGGGTGGTTGTGAGAAAAATCCATTGTAAACCTTCAAGCCTTATATAAATATGAATTATTTTTAGTTATGCAATGAATGAATTCAATTAGAAACTGACAATTTTATACAAACTCATCTTAGGGTGCTATAGTTGCATGTCAAATAAGTGTGGATATTTTCCTTCACACAATTGAAGTGTATGTAAGAAGGATGAAATCCAAGGAGGAAAATTTTAATTACTTTCAAATTACAAGAACCACAAAAGTTAACAATAAAACCAAATTTCAACAGAGGTGAAACAAATTAATAAACAAAATTAAAGTCTGTTCTAGTTGGTTTTTAATATTCTTAGGGCAAACCTCATATGAAAACCAATGCATACATTAAAAAAAGACTAGGTCTCCCAACAGACCAAGGCTTGAAGTATACTATCTACTAGCTGGCCTGATCCCATTACTAATATAGGACCTTTGACTCCCTTATTTTCTAACTTGGGACAGTCAAATTCTCCTTAGTCATCTTGGTGATTCCCACTCCTGGGGGCTCATCTTTTTAAGGTTTGTTTAGTGTGAATACCCTATCAGCTTTAGCCCTAACAAAGCTTAAGCAGACCACCAGAGTGCCACTACACCTGGCTAAGTAATATTTAATATGAAAATCTGGTGTTTTTTTTTTTAAAAAAAAGAACTTAAAAGTTGATTTTATGAATCAAGAACTTGGGCCTCAGAATCCCTTGGCTTCTGCTTGAGGAAGATAATCTAAAAGTAGAGCTGTTCATGAACTCAAGTAGTCCATTCCTCAAGGACTAAAAATATTAGTAAAAGAAGAGAAAACAATCCAGGAATGAGGATATTGCCAAATGTGTACTATTTGTTCCTGGATGTGTCAGCTCTGGGAGTTAGAACCTTGCACTGAAGTGAGTAGGGAGTGTGCCAACACTAACTTGTAAAGAGAGCTGATTGTTAAATTTTCAGTATAAGCATTTTTACCTAGGAAAATGGCAAATGCTACAGTTAAAGGCTTGTCTTACTATTTTGTTGATTGTCTAGATTTAAAAAAGTAGCTGAATGTTGTGTTAAGGCAGATAAAACTTAAAAGTATGTCATGCATAGAAGAGAAATCATGTATCTCTCACAGATGTGGATGGGTGATGTATTCTTAACCAAACAATAGAGGCAATTAAAAAAGATAAAATAGATAATTTTGATTTCTTGAAACTGAAAATCTTCTGCACAAACAGGATAGGATAAGAAGAAAAGTGGTCAAATGAGAAAAAAATTCTTTGTATCAAATTTCTCTGATAAGGATTTGGTAGCCAAGATATGTAAACAATTAATAAATATATGACATAGCCATTCACCAACAGATAAATGGTCAAATGAAATGAACAAACATTTCTTAAAAGACGAATTGCAAAGAACTCACAACTACATTAAAAATGTTCTTAATCACTAACAAGAGAAATGAAAAGTGAAACAATCCTGAGATTTTACCTCACTAACTTGTACACTAACACCTTGCAAACTGGCCAAAATGACCAAAAAATGGCAACAGTCAATGTTGGAGGGGTCATAGGAAAATAAGCATATTAATACCTTGATGGTGGAGCTGTGAAGTGATGCAATCACTTTAGAAAGCAATTTTGAATTATACAAATAAAGTGACTAAAATGTCTATAACATTTAAACCAGAGACTAAATTACTGGGTTAATGCCCTAAAGAAGCCATCAATAAAAGGAAGGATCCAAATACACCAAAATATTCATAACAGCAATTTTTGCAATAGATAAGAATCAGAAACAAAGTATATTCCTATCAATTGGAAGATGGCTAAATAAAAGGTGGTAAATGAATGTAATGGAATGTACCGTCATATAAGAAATAATGTGTTATGAATTCAGAGAAGTATGGGAAAATATACGTGAACAGATACAGAGTGAAGCAGTCAGGAAATAATAAGTACTTTAACTACAACAATATAAATGGAAAGAACTACACATCCAAAAATAAAAAAAAATAACCAAAATGTAAAGATCAAGTAGGACTAAAATGAAAAGATATTACAAAAAAAAGAAAGAAAACTCAGCCTTCCCCTTCATGATGGTGGAAGGTCCACAGGTGTTACACATCACACATATTTTGGGATTTTTTCAATGTATTGATCAATTGTGTTGGCTTTATATGGAATGGCTCTCTGGGAGGGATGAGGAAGGGATACTTGGTATAACTATGGTAATTTAAGAAACAGAAAATATCAATATAAATTTTAATATGTACCATGTATAAATTGTTTCCAGAGAACCACCTATTAAATATTTATCAGCACAGCCCTGGCTAGGACACAGATTCAGGCCCTACACTAACATAGTTAACTGTGTACAAAGAAAAACTGCTTCATAACTGCAAATTATACCTCTGATATCTTACCATTTTGGATCATGAATCATGTAAGGACCTAATGAAATATCCTTAAAAAAAGCAAGGCAGATTAAGCTATATGTAGATTTTTAAAGATCAAACATGTTTCACATATGAACGACATTATGTTTAACTTTTCAGAAATATGTAGCTACAATTTTGCTACCATTTAATGCACCATTGCTATTTGTGCCACATAGGGTTTGCTGAGGGCAGAGGAGTCTTCCAGATATAAACAAAATTCCATCCAAATTGTATTTGTTTCTTCTTACTTTATTAAGCAAATAAAAATGTTGTTTCACATGATTCAATGAATTATATTAGTATCCAAAATATTGCCAACACAAAATATCCTGACTCATAGAGTCTCAAATTGGAAAGAGCTTTAGATGTGTATTCCAAAAAACAAAAGAACAAGATTTCCTTCTGTGTCATCCTAGATAGGTAATTATCCAACCTCTGCTTAAAGGTGGTGAGCTCACTACTCTATGAGGTATCTATTCCATATTTGGAAAGCTCTCATTATAAAGATGTCCTCCTTACATCAAGAATGAAATCTGTTTCTGTGCAATTTCAATATGTTGTTCCTTTTTTGGGGGGGGAGGGGAGCAATGAGAACAAGTCTAATTCGGCTTCTACATCATAATGTTTCATGAATTCTGTAAGATAGCCATTATGTCCCTTCTAAATTTTCCCTACTCCAAGCTTAAAATTTTCAGTTTCCTTAATCCTCAGATGGCACAGTCTGTAGTCACATCATTCAAGACTCCCTGTTCTGGACATACTCCAGTTTATCACTGTTCTTTGAAAAATGTGACATCTAAAACTAAACACAACCCTCTAAATGTGGTTTGACCAGGACAGAGTATAGTAACAATATCGCCTGACTTATTCAGTACACTATGGCTTCATGATTTATATTTGCTTTCTTGGGTGCTCATTTTGTAAGTAATTAAATATGTGGGGTGAAGAAGAATCAGGACTTAAGGATGACACGAAGGTTGTGAACCTGAGTGAGTAGAAGGATAATAGAAGGATGAACCTTGTTGAGTAGCAGGATGAACCTGGGTGAGTAGAAAGATGATAGAAGGATGAACCTGGGTGAGTAGAAGGATGAACCTGGGTGAGTACAAAGATGATAGAAGGATGAACTTGGGTGAGTAGAAGGATGACAGAAGAATGATAGAAGGATGAACCTGGGTGAGTAGAAGGGTGATAGAAGGATGAACCTGGGTGAGTAGAAGGATGATAGAAGGATGATCCCAGGTGAATAGAAGGATGATACTTAACAAGAGTAAATTTTGGAAGAAGAATAGGTCTGGGGGAAAGATAATGAGGTCTTTTTTGAACATGTTGAGTTTGAAATAACTGCAGGTATTCATTTGTAAATGTCTAATAGAAAGTTTTTGATGGGGAACTAGAGTTGAATCAAGAATCTAATGTTTGATATATAAATCATCTGAGAGTTTGATATATAAATCATCTGATACATAAATCATTTTATATGATAACTGAACCCAGGGAAGTTGATGAGGTAACAAAGTGAGAGAGTACAGACAGAAAAAAAAAACCTAAGAGAGAGTCTTGTCATACACACACACAGTCAGTGGGCTGCAACTCACTTACATTTAATATGGCTCTCCCTTGCATTACACTTCATTCTCCAGAGTTTATGATATCCAGTGACTCACAGACATATAACATCGCCAAAAATGTGTCAGTGTTAAAAAATTTTGTGTTTTCATTTTAAGGAGCGTCTTGAGACCATTGAAAAGGCTAAGCAATTTTCCAAGTTCAATGCATCTCACACTTTTCTTTCTACCAAATTCTAAGCCAAGCTTATTGTCCATATGACTTATGTCTTGATAGATAAGCTTAGTGGACCATCTATCCAATGGTATATGACTGTCTGGGTAATAAGCACAGACAATAAGCATTCTTCAATTACTTGGCATTCCTGTTTGGATTGTTAAGCAAAACTCTTTTGACCAACTGTGAATCTCACCTAAGAGGCTTTGCAAAGATCTAGGGCTTGATAAAGTCATCACATTGTCAACTGGAAAATCTCATTATCTAAAGGGAATATACTTTTTCTATTTGGATTCTACCCTGAATACCCTCCAAGATAGTTGTAAACATCTTTATGAGCACAGCATTGTTTTGTCCCTTTTTTAAATATTGATCATCAGAGAGTTATCAATGAAGTTATCTTTTATGGTGTCTATCAGTGAATCTTGCATCATCTTGACATATACAGGGAATACAAGATGCCTTATTTGAAGAAAATCTTCAATGTATCATTTTTGTTTTTAAAGAAGCACGTGTCTTTATCCTTAGCATTCATCACCAGTCAGCTCATTTGGGGTTTTACACTCCTAACACAGTTCCTATAGGATGGTCCTATTCTTTTAGGTTAATCCTCAGGTATTTCTCCTTGATTCCATCTTCTATGCATGACTTTAAAAAATCTGTGTGAGTACATTTTGAAATCATTTTCATGTGTGGCTTCAGAATTCGTTGAGAGCTTCCCATCCTGTGGGGGTTGATTTATCTTCTTAAATATTTCACTTATGGAACCTGCCCATTTTTCTCTGAATCATTTAGAATTTGATCTCCCTGAATTTAAGATGTAGATCAGATTCTGCCCAACTTTTTTCTACCCTTCTATTAAACATAAACTCTACAATGGAGTTGCCACTTGACCCCAAGCTTCTTGCCATTTCTACTTCCACAGCCTTTTTCTCCTTGTTTTTTAGAATCAGGTCCAGAGCAGCAATGTACAATGCCACTTCCTCCACATTCTGAAGGATGAAATTATTATTACAACAAGCCAAGAAACTATCAGCTGCTCTGCTTTTGGCAGAGAAAACTCCGGCAGATGTCCAGATAGCTGAAGTCCCCCATCACTACAATGTCGTGTTTCTGTGCCAGGTTTATGATGTTTTCCAAAATCCTCATCTAATTCCTCCAGTGGTTTATAGTATACCACCAAAATAATACTGTTTCTCCTCTCTCCATTGATTTTCATACAAATGTTACTCATCATTTTTCCTCTTTAGTTCATGGATTTCCTCAAA
Organism: Phalanger gymnotis; assembly: GCA_028646595.1. Taxonomy (NCBI): domain Eukaryota; kingdom Metazoa; phylum Chordata; class Mammalia; order Diprotodontia; family Phalangeridae; genus Phalanger; species Phalanger gymnotis. Next base: position 303,395,074 of record CM053624.1, read on the forward strand.
TAGATGGATAGATAGATGATAAAGATAAAAAGATAGCCATATCTATAGGTGTATATGTAGATACAGACATATGTATATACATACGTGTGAGAAAAAGAGCACTACTCCCTCTGCTTTGCCCTCTTCTGTTTTTTTTAATTAAATTTTGTTCTTTTTAATTATCAAGCACCTATTTTGTCACTCTTTCACCTTCCCCACTCCACTGGGGAAAATCCTTGCATCGAATATTCACAGTCAAACAAAACAAATTCCCACACTGGCTCTGCTCAAAATGTGTCTCATTCTGCATATTGGTCTATCACCTCACTGTCATGAAGTGGGCAGAATTCTTCATCATTGGTTGTAATCTAAAATTACGATTAATCTTTGTGTTTGTCAGAGTGTTTAAGTCTTTCAAAATGCTTTGTTTTTACAGTGCTGGTGTTATAATATAAATTGTTCACCTTATTCTATTCACTCCTTTCTGTGTAAGTCTTTAACAAGTCTTTCCACATTTTTCTAAAATTTTCTCTTTCTTCTGTTACTTTTGAATAACCTATAACTTTCCCATGCCATATTCTAGTCATGAGCCCCATTACCTTATGTCTCGTTAAAAAATTCTAAGGTCAAACGTGCCAAATTTCTTATTATCACTAGTTCACCCTAGTGATACCCCATACATTTTCCAGATACATACAGACATCTAAAACCATATGCTTTGTTGCTTCTTCTTTTCTTAGATAATATCTCTGAGTTACTGCTCCTGTCTTCTCCTTTTATTCTTTCTGTATTGTGTTTGCTATCTTATATGATGCCTATATTTCCAGATTGACTTGATTTGTAAGACTTCAGGTAAAAAAAAAATGTCTTAGTGGCCATTATTAGTTGTACTTCATCTCTAGGCAAGAGAAGATATTTAAACCATAATCTAACTCCTGTCCTCAGTCTTCTCAATCAGACTTTCATTTCACAATCTGCTTTTCTCGTCTGATTCCCTTACCTTTAATGGGTAGTAGTGGTTAAAACATCATCTGTATCTCTACAATTTTTAGAGAGTATTTTTCCCCAGGACTTCATTATCCTTTGTAAATAAATCCCTTCTTCTGACATCATTTGTCCCTACATGATCACCAAAATGAGTAGCATTCATCAGTTATAACAAGTCTCAGGAGGCTGTCACATCTTGGCTATGTTATAGGAAGAAAGCAGATTTTTTTTGTTGTTTATGTCAGGTCAATAAATAGCAGCCTCACTACTCCTCATTAGCAAGTCATCAATCTCCCTTGTTTGTCTCTTTTTCTTCTGATGATTATGGAGCAAACTACTACCTTATATGCTTTATGGATCAACATCATAATTCCTTGAAGCACCAAACTGTGTATTTGTGGGGGGAGCACTTTCTCTGTATCCCCACTTCTTGGCATGATGCTTGGCATATAATAGATGTTTGATGACTTGTTGAATTTTTCCAAAGATAATAAACCTCTTATCTATAGGAATACCCTTATTCCTCTTACAAAACTCCAAATATCCAACAGTCCAGCTTCCCTTTTGCTTTGTATCACATATTATTTTACTTCCAACCTCCTGATACAGGGGAATATCATTCTCTGCCTCCATCTATGTTTTTGCTTCTTGGTTTTCTCCTTCCTTCTCCTTTATAACCTGTAGTAAGAAAAGAGTACTCCAAGCCCTTTACATCTATTTTTCTTAAATGGAGGCCAATTTGCCCTTTACATATGTATAGGAGTTATTCTGTACTGGCAGAAACACAAACATAGCATACTTTCTGCAGGTCATAGCAAAATTTCCCTTACTTTCCCTACTTTCTTGAAGTAAGAACCATACTCCTTTGTCTCCTTATTAGCTCTCTTGTATAACCCTTGTAGCTAAGCAAAGAGATGACTAGTGAGATGGGAGATATGAATCCTGTGATATATGCATACCTAGTCTTGCTTTGCCCCTGATCTTCAGATATTTATATCTATTTCCCTGGATACTAGGCACTCTGCCCTTGAGGGTAGGGGTGTGGAGGTGGAAGAAATTTACTTAGCAAATGTTAAGAGACAAGACAAGAACAAAAGATTGGTGATATTATAAAATGCAAATATCTAATTATCTAACAATGTTCAAATATTTCTTTTCACTGTACCACTAATTACCAGAGTTATCTCCCTAGGTCCCTAAATTCTAGGCCCTTTGTCTCCATTAGAGTTGGGTGAAGGAGGATGAGGTGTGGTAAAAATTATTTAGTGAACTAAAGCACAAAAAACATGATGGGAAAATAATCCAATTATCTCAAGAGATATATCCACCTCATTTTACCTTGCTGGTAGTCTCCAGAGGTGTTTGTTTCTATTTGCTTGGATATTGGGCTCTCTGTCAATTTGCATAGTTGATTTTTTTTGAAACTATGCACATTTACCAATACTGATAGAGTTAAAAGTTGTGTTGCTCTGGCCTGCACTGCTACAACCAAGCAGGGTGCCCAGGGAAGACCATAAACATCTCAGGAAGCTTTTATAGTTGCCAGTCAATTAACAGGCATTTATTAAGTGAACATTGCATTATTATCTAATTGGCAATTCCTGGTGCATAGTGATTTTGAAGCAGTGGTATTCCAGTGTTCATGATGACTGTTTTCACATATTAAAAAAGTCTATGTCCTTTTTAATCATAGACTCAATTTTCTGCTTCTCCCCTATGAATAGAGTAAAAAAAATTGTTCCTGATATAATTCCCTGTGACTCCCAACCATTCTTTGCTCTAAGCCACAGTCCAATGAAATGTCCCAGTTGTTGCCGTTATTTAATTTTTTTATTCAGTCCCTTGTTACAGTCGGTCCTGAAGGCTATCTAATTCTTCCTATCTTTGTAAATGAAAATTTGATAAGCATAGTATATGTGCTTTTTACCTAAGTCAGGGCTGTCCAATCTTAGGTTATCTTAGGGCTGAGTTAAAATTAAGTAATTATTCGAGGGCCACATCCAGAATAAAAAATACAGTACGTTAATAGAAAGTGGGGGAAAGTGCATCATCAATATGACAGGCAAAGGCATGAAGTGAGAAAGCAAACACAAAACAACAAAGCAATAACACAACAGTATAAAGGTAGGTGCATACTGACTAGTTTGCATCATATAGATGGAACATATAACAGAGATCGATTGAAAATTCCATGTGATATGTTCCATCTGTAATACTGCTTAAAAACACGAAAGAAAATTAACATCAATGAAGTTATTTATTAGTGATGGAATTAAAAATTCTAAGACAAATTCCATGCAAATAATTTTATTTTTTCTCTTGTGAAAATTAAAACCCACAGGCGTGCCGCATAACCCACATGCAGCCTGTGGGCCCTATTTTGCACAGCCCTGATCTAACTCCAAAAGTTTTCCTCCAATAGTAGCAAAATAGTACAGGTGTACAATTAGCAATTTTAACCTATTGGAACCAATTAGTGTAAGTCAGGTGATGTTGCCTCCGCCTTTCTTGCTTCCAAACATCCTTTCTGTCCCATTCCTATCTTCTATCCCATTATCTAGTCCCAAGCCATGCATCATTATTCCATTTCTGCCCATCCTCTGAACAAAAAATGTCGACAGTAATTCTCTTAGGATAATGGAAAGCTACTAAAAGTAAAGAAGAAAAGAGAAAGCACTGTTTTTCTTTCTCTCTAGAAGAACATGAGAGCTAACATTTTTATAGTCCTTATATACATCATTTCATTTGATTTTCACAATGACATTATGAAAAAGTTACTTTTTTCCATTAAAGCTATGAATTCATTGATGTTTGGAACTCACAAAGAGGAAAATTCCAATACCAATAAAGATTGGTACCCTCTTAGAGCTGCCTTCAGCCCTGAGAGTCTAAGTGACTTACCCAGGTTCCCATAGCCAATATATATTAGCAGTGGGACTTGACTTCCTGATTTAGAGGCTGGCACTCTATCTACTACATCATGTTGCCTTTTGAATTAGATACCAACAAGTGTTATTTTTTTTCCATTCTACTCATAAAGAAACAGACTCAGGTTAAGTAACTTACCCACAGAACTGTTGGTTAATGTAGCTATGTCTCTCAAAATAAACACACACTGCATGCACAAACACAAACATACACATACATGCATACACGTTGCATGTATATATTATATATATGTGTGTATATGTGTATAATGTATATATATATATTCTCAACAATTCATATAATCTATACTGTTCACACTGTTTTCCCTCCCTTGAACCCAACATAGTCTTAGAAAACTCATTCTAGGCTACAGTTAAGTAGGTTCTATGGCATCCTTCCTGATAGCAGATGTGTTGCTTAGAAAATGTACTGAACCTGGAATTAGGAAATTTGAGTTCTGGCCCCAGATGTACTACTTCCTTACCATGTGACAATGGATATATCATTTTACCTCATCCTCTCAATGATATGTAGATCCTGGATCTGGGCACCAGGAGAGTCTCTGACCTCTTGGAATTTGCTATCCAATTAGCTGATATCACAGTAACACAGATAATTCTAATTGCTTCTATACCTTGGAGCAAAAACAAAGTACTATGTGTGTTATGGTAATAGTGGCAGAGTGGGGGAGATCATTACCATTTGGGAGGGTCAGATAAGGCTCCATGGAAAAGGTAAAGTTGACATAGGGTTTTAAAGAGTGAGTACAAATACAATAGGTAAAGAGGGAAAAGGGGAGTATTCTGGGTATGTAGAACATCACAAGCAAAGGGAGTGGTAGCTAAGTAACAGTGGATAGAGACAGGAAGTCTTGAATTCAAATTCAGCCTCAGACACAGACACACAAGCTGTGTGACCTAAGCAAGTCACTTAACCTCTCTTTGTCTCAGTTTTCTTAGCTCTAAAATGAAGAAAACAGTAGCACTTAGTTCTCAGGGCAGTTGTGAGGATAAAAAGAAACATATTTGTAAAATTCTTTGTAATTCTGAACATGCTATTTAGATGTTAGGTATTAATCCTATCATTACTATCAGAACCAAGAGGAAAAAATGTAAACCTGTTCAGGGGACATAGGGCAGTCTAATTTGTCTATATGAAGAGGAATGATATAACAGAAGGCTGAAAAGTGAGACTGTTTTAGTGTTTTTAGGATTTCCTGTTTAGTAAGGCCTTGAATGCCAGGTAGCAGGCTATGAAATTCATTCACCAGTCAGTAGTGAGCTCCTGAAAGACTTTGGAGTGAAACAGATAGTTTTGTGAATAAGAAAAAAAAATATTCTACTGCTGGCAAGTTAAAAGAACAGTTTATCACCAAGTAGGTGATAACACCGTCTGAACTGATGCAGAATTGGAGAAGGGAGATGAAGAAAGAATAGATTTTTATCAATGTTTCAGAGATGGAAACAATGGGAATTAGTAAATAGATATGAAATGTTAAGTTAAAAAGACTAGTCTAAAACAATCCCCAGGTTTTAAATATGGGAGACTGAGTAAAACAAAAAAGAGAAGTTTAGGAGAAGAGAAAATAAGCTCCATTTAGGACATGTTGAATTTGAGGTTCCAAGGAAAATCCCTAAACCTCAGTTTCCTCATTTGTAATAGATTATAGAACATAGTGAGAGGAGTGAGTTGCGGGCTATAAGGCTTGATTGTTCTATGAGGGCCAAATCAAGGAGTGCCACTTCTCTGAAGGCTCTATTTGATTTCCATCATTTTAATGCAGCTCCTGACTTTAACAACCTGCCAGAAGACAGTCTTGTATCTGTCATTCCAAAATATTATCACCCAACTCTTCAACAACTTAAGCAATTTTCATTCAATTAACTTTTAGGATGAGTTTAAGAAATAAAATGTGTTCACTCGACCATTGAGCTCAAAGTCCATGTTGGGGGGGTGGGGCAAGGGAAGGGCATTTTGCATATTTTCTACATAAGTCTCTTTTGCATGAGTGAGTTATATGGTGTCAGATAGACCTGACTCTGCAAAACTACCTTAACTCTAGGAAGTGAGTTTCCCTCATTCTCTAAATTAGGCATTTCCACCTTAAGCTCTTTAATAGTATTAAAATTTCTCCAGTACTAAATGCTTTCAACATGCTGCAACATCAAATATATGACAGACCATCCTTGTTAGCAAGTTTTGGGTTGCCTGGATTACATTAATATATTAGGCTTCAGATTTTAATGGCTGCTAAAGTTGCACTATATGAGTAAGAAATTAACTTATATTTAAAGCAAGTAGATACAAGATGTTTTAAGTTTGTAATAACAGCATATGAGGAACCTGAGCATTTTCTATGCCCACATTTCAGCCCACATGAACATGAGCCATACAATTCTTCACTGCCATGGTCTCATCCATCCTGCCCCCATGTTTGTCTAAGGGCCATTGAGAAACTCTTACTGAAATGGCTGCGTTGTTATTACCAGTATTTCTGCATTGATTCTCAAATAAAGGCATTTTGGGCAGTTTATGGAAGAGAATCACTGAGTGTTAGATTTCCTGGACATTCCATATCCCCCCACCTATTTGTTTCCAGTTGACTTGGATAACATTCCTCAGGAAGCTGAGCACTTGGCATTACTAAAAACTCTTGGGATATTCTCAAATAATTCCCAAGAGAAACATTAGGACAATTTCAGAAGAACCAGGTTAAAACCTGTTTAATCAGGTTGTTCTGAAATCATCCTAATGTTTCTCTTGGGAATCATTTGAGAAAAATCATCAAAAATCATCAAACAGGGCAAAGTCTGGGAATCTGGGTAGTACAGTAGGGTCTGAGCATTGTGGCAGCCTTCTAAATTTAGAGCAAATAGTGAGTCAGGGGTACAGGAAGTCAGGAAAGGCATGAGAGATCAGCTAGGTCTTGAAGGTTAAGAGAGACAAGGACACAAAGTCTCACCAAATAGAGTATCAGAAACAATAGCACTATTGAGCGGAAACAGCCACATAAGCTCTGATCAAAGGGCAGAGGGTGTACCCATCCATTTTATTTTATGTATGAGTATCTTTGAGTCTATTAGGTATGTGCAATAGCGATTTAGATTTGAAGATCTTTCCTAGACACTAATAGGCCATGTGACCTGCTTATGTCACAAGAAGTCTAAGTCACATGGTAGGAGGAGTTTCCTGACTGGAAAAGGGAGTTATATCACAGGAAATGCTGGAGAGAGAGAGACACAGAGAGAGAGAGCAGTATGGCTGCTAATGGCCACCATTGTGATAGTTAGACCTGAACAGGCTAACTTAGGTGTACTGTGAGGTTTTTTTTAGGAAGATCTCAGCAGGGGGTCAGAGAGGCTTTGGGATGGTGAGGCTCCATGTTGTGATATTGTGTTTTAAGTTCCTTGCTATTATGATAAAGTAGGCTAGCTGGCTGTGGGAGTTGAACATTTGGTTACGGGATATGGTTCCCTGGTGTCTGAGTAATGTTATACTTCTTCTACCTTCTTTATGGAGAGTCTCTCATACTTTGCAATACAGAACTACATAGGCATATTCATGATTATCGTTGATGTGGGTGTTTATTGCCTTACTGATACAGTATGTAATCATAGTAAAGGTAAAAATCAGAGGCCTTCATATTCATCCCATTTCTGATTAGGATAGGAAGCTAGGATGACTGAAGGGTTTAGAACAAAAAAGTTTAGCTCCAGAGTACCTGGTGTGCATTTTTTATCCTCATCTAATACTCGCTGAAATCTCTCACTCATGCTAGGCACTGTATGGTGTTAAAGTGTAATTCAATAAGCGTTTATTGAACACCTACTGTGTTAGACTCTGAGAATACAATGACAAATAGAAAATAATTTTGCCCTGAAGGAACTGGAATCCTGTGGGGGGAGGGAGGAAGAGAGGGGAGAGAAGTATATGGATAAACAAGTGTAATATATATTCAAAATGACTAAAAAGTAATACAAGAGTGTCACAAGTAAAAATTTTGAAGAGACAGAGTTTCTAGGTAAATTATAATCAATTTTATCAACCACTGCTAGCAAGTATATTAACAAAAAGGTCTCATTTGTCCTCTCAATGACCGAAAAGCTCTAACCTGTGAAACCTTCAATACTTAAAAAGCCTTTGGAAAAGGGGGTACACCTGAGAGTGGAAATCAACTCTAATTTATTATCAAGTAATGAGACGAATGAATATTATAATGAGAGGTGGGCTTATTCTAATGAGGGGCTGGGGGACATGATTCTGATCACTCCTTTTTGGTCAGAGACTCATTTTTTTTTCCCCTCTCAGAATCAGCCCTACACTTCAAAGATTACTCGAGTAACCTACTGGGGCTAATTTCAGAATGAGGAAGTAGAAAAGGGTAAAGCCTTGGTCCTAATTCAATAATTAGTTGTTAATACAAGAGAGAAATAATCCCTTCTCTCAGGAGAAAAGGGAACTATCTGCAGGAGGTGAGGGGCCACTATATAGGAGCTGCCTCTTATCTGAGCCTTGAAGGAAGTTAGGAACCTAATGATCCTAGGAGAGAAAGGTAAGGAAGGAGTATATTCTAGGCATTGGGGATGGTGTATGTAAAGGCAATAAGGGAGATGGTATGCTTTGTAGAAGGAACAGCAAATAGGCCAGTTTGGTTGGACCACAAAGTATTTAAAGAAAACTAATAGGCAATAAACATGTAAAGGTAGGCTGAAGCCAGATAGGGAAAGGCTTTCAAAGACAAACAAAAAGGGTCAATATTTTATCCTAGAGGTAGAAGAGCCACCTGAAGGTTTTTTGAACAGGGAAAAGACATTGTCAACCATGATATGTATTTGGTAGCCATGTGGAGGATGGATACGAGAGAATATGGAAGCAAGGTGACCTATTAGGAGGTTATTGCAATAATCCAGGTCAGCAGTGATAAAGTCATGAAATAGGGTAGTGGGTTTATGAGTAGTTAAAAAAGGATGCAAGAGGATAGCAGCTAAGGGGGTACAGTGGACAGAGCACTAGATCTGGAGTCAAGAAGTCCTAAGTTCAAATCCAGCCTCACAAAATTACTAGCTGTATAACCCTGGGGAAGTCACTGAACCACAATCTGCCTCAGTTTCCTCAACTTTAAAGTGTAAATAATAATAACACCTATTTCCCAAAGTTGTTATGAGGATAAAATGAGACAACACATGTAAAACGCTTTGAAAATGTTAATGTGCTATATAAAAGTTAGTTATCACCATTATTTCTATCATTAGCAAGATAGAACCAATAAGATCTGAAAACTGTTTTGATATGAGATTTGAGGGAAAGAGAAGAGTTGAAAAAGACTCCTAGATTTCAACTCGGAGGGACTAAAAGCTTATGGGTGTACTCAACAGAAACAGGGCATGTATTGTTTACAACTTGAAAGCCATGGAAAAATTGTTCAACTCAATATTCTCCGACTACCTAATTCCTGATTGACTTTCACAAAGGTAAGGTCAGTTCTCTACTGTGGCAAGAAGGAAATGAAACTATTCAAGGAAATTAACTTTAGTTGTTAAGTAGTTTTTCAATCATATCTGACCCTTCATGGCCCCAACTAGAGTTTTCCTGGCAAAGATACTAGTGATTTGCCTTTCCTTCTCCAGCTCACTTGAAAAATGAGGAAACTGAGGCAAATAAGGTAAGTGACTTGCCCAAGATCCCATGGCTAAGAAGTGCCTGAGATCAGATTTGAATTCTGATCATCCTGACTCCAGGTCCGGCTCTGTCCACTGTGCCACCTAGCTGCCCACAGAAATTAGTTTAGTGTTCACTTAAAGAATGAATGAATCTGTGAATATGAGGCAATGTGTATATCAAGATTCCAAGGCAATAGTGTCCTGTTAATTCTTTCTGAAATGCAAAGATGTGAACTGGATGGACAATGGCAGCCCAAAGCATTGTGTCTGTTGGAGGGGAGAGGGGGGCAGGCATCTGAGTACTTTACCCAAGTCTAACTCAGAAGTGTCCTGAGCTAAGAAGAAAAAGAAAAAAGACAGCACAGCACACTAATGAAACCTGAATTTCTTAGAGGGGGGTGGGCAGGAACTTTAAGTCTGACCTTATGGGGAGGGGCTGACCAAAAGGTACCATGAAGTAAAAAAGCCAAACTTTCCAGAAAGATTTACTAGTATTATTTCTCCTGCTCTGGGTGATCTTAAGGATTGTTTTTAACTATGGTACAGACTTTATTTCACCACTAATTCAACTTCTGTCTCATTATTAATTCAATTTCAGGTCCCTGCCTCTCAGTACTATTACATTGAGCAATATTTTACTTAAATACATTATATTTTGTTGGAGTTCAAAATTCTTCACATCTGTAACGCAACACAAAAATTAATCTATTTTTCTAAATCATCAGTAAAAAGCAGAAAAAAGAGAGAGAATGAAGAGGCAGAAACACAAAGAGGAGAGAGAGGCAGAGAAAGAGAGAGGAAAGATAGAAAGACAAAGAAAAGGAAAAGTAAGAGGAGGGAAGGGGAAAAGAGAAAAGCTAAGGAGAGAGAAAGGTTGCCATATACTCAAATATTCAATGAGAAATAGGATGTCATTGTTATATTTCCTCCAGTGATTCAGACTGTAGCCCTCTTCATGCCTACTCACTTTGTCCATGTCTTCTATAAGTTCACTAAAAGGGAAAGGAAGGAGATTCATCCAATCCTTGATTTCTTTTGACATCACAAAGATAACATAGAGCATGATGCAAAAAGCAAAATCCAAATTTCAGAATTTCATATACATTTTTGCCTATCAGATATTTTATTTTTTCCAATTACCTGTAAAAAAAAATCTGTAACCTTGTTTTTTTTTTGAGCTCTAAATTCTCGCATTCCTTCCTCCCTCCCCTTCCCCTTCCCTGCAACAGCAAACAATATAAGTTGTACATGTGTAGTCATGCAAGACAGATTTCCATATTAGTCATGTTATGGGAAAATAAACACAAAAAGAAAATGAGAAAAAGAAAGTAAAAAGAAAGCATGCTTTGATCTATACTCAGACTCCATCACTTCTTTCTCTGAAAATGGATTGCATTTTTCATCCTGAGTTCTTCAGAATTGTCTTAAATCGTTGTATTACTGGGAATAACTAAGTCATTCATAGTTGATCATCATACAATATTACTGTCACTGTGTACAATGTTCTCCTGGTTCTGTTCATTTTATTTTGTACCAGTTCATGTCAGTCTTTCCACGTTCTTCTGAAAGCATCCTGCTCATCATTTCTTATAGCACAATAATATTCCAGCACAATCACATACCACAACCTGTTCAGCCATTCCCCAATTAATGGGCATCCCTTCAATTTCCAATTCTTTGCCACCGCAATAAGAGAAGCTACAAATATTTTATATATATATATATATATATATATATATATATATATATATATATATGTATATATATATATATATATATGTATATATATATATATATATATGTCTTTTTCCTTTTTTTAATTTCATCAGGATACAAACCTTGTAGTGGTATTGCTGGATCAAAAGGTATTCACAGTTTCGCATCCTTTTGGGCATAGTTCCAACTTGCTCTCCAGAATGGTTGAATCAGTTCACAATTCCACTAACAATGCATTGGTGTCCCAATTTTCCCACATCCCCTCCAACGTTTGTCATTTTTCTTTTCTGTCATATTAATCAATAAGACAGGTGTGAAGTGGTACCTCAATATTGTTTTAATTTATATTTCTCTAATCAGTACTGGTTTGGAGCATTTTTTCATGTGACTATGGATAGCTCTGATTTCTTCATCTGAAAATTGCTTATTTATATCCTTTGACCATTTATCAAATGGGGAATGACTCATAGTCTTACAAATTCAACTGTCTTTTGTATATCCAAGAAACAAGGCTTTATCAGAGAAACTTGCTGTAAAAATTTTTCCCAGTTTTCAGCTTTCCTTCTAATCTTAACTGCATTGCTTTTATTTGTGCAAACCTTTTTAACTTAATATCATAAAAATTATCCATTTTACATCCTCTAAAGCTCTCTATTCAAGCATTTCTCTTATCACACCATGATTTGCATGAAATCAAGATTAAGAGCTGGAAATGACTTTTAGGAGTGATCTTATCCAACTCCCTAATTTTAACAAATGAGGAACTCGAGTGCCAGAGGGATTCCATATCTCTCTCAAGGTTATACATGTAGTAATGGCAAAGTCAGGTTTCAAACCCAGGGTCTCAGACTCAGATACAAAACTTTTTTTTTTTACTTTTCTACATCTCGTCCCCAGGGTTTGCTTTGAAGTTCATACAATTAAACAAAATAGGGTTTAAAAAAATTTATTTAAATCAATACATTACCGTCTATATAAACTGGACTATCTATAGAGAAAAGTGTCCTACCCAAACACTTAAGTCTATTCAAAGCCATTAAGCTTGTAGGCTCTGGGTTCAGATAAATAAGATAAACAGATCTTTACTCAACTGGGAACTAATTTCCTTTCTCTGCCTTTCTGCCTCATCAAAATCCTAATTCTCCAAGCCTGAAGGTAGTAGAAATGCTTCCTAATGAGTTCCCTGTGCTAATCACAAGCTCAGGTAACCACATTTGCATCACTAAGAGTCTTCTTTCAAAGCGTGTTGGCAGTTCAGTCAATTTTGAATGGTCCATTGCTTCTCCTCACTGGAGCAAGACTGATCCTGATCAATGCCTATCTGCAGGCAGACTTACTTCCTTGCATCCAGAATTGGTTGGCTTGGTTGGAATTGTAGGTGCTGGATGTCTATATTTTCCCCATGCCACTTTCAAGAGGAAAGCCTTTGTGAAAAACAGGCAGTCTGTGACTTACACATGCCCTCTACATACGAACAGCAAAGGCTGAACAGTCTATGTGGTGGAGATAATAGGTCTACAGCCATTGCTGAGCCTTCTCTAGAGGCAAGAGGGAAGAAAATAAGAAGGCAGATGGCTCAGTTGGAACTCTTGATTCTCTTGGATCTTACCCTGGAATGGATTTCTAATCAGATGGATGCCATAGCACTCTTTTCAGAGCATTAAGTGTCATTAGCTGTTAATTGTCACAGTTAAAGAGATCTGCTGAATGGCTATCATGATACCATCTGGACATCTCAAAATATTCACATGGGAGACCCCAGAAGCTCTACCCAAAATCTTTTGGTCATTTGCAGATGTGTATTTGGATAACATAACTTTTGCATTCAGTAGGGGAAGAGTAGGAGAAGAGACTACAGTTGGTTAAAACTGAAGAAAAGGTGAGTTATTCTCTGGTCGATGAAAATATACCTACTGAATAAAATGACCAAAGGGCTTGTATTGAACAGAGGATTTTGTCTCCAACCAGTTTTGCAGAAGGGTTAAAAGGAAGTGTGTTCCTTATGCTTTTACCCTTGCTAATATCCTGCCATCAGCCACCCCTGCTACCATCCCCTCTATCAATACTATGCATGATAATAAACATAAAGCTATGAAGGAGAATGTTGTGGCTGAATCCTTTATGAAACTTAGTGGGTATTAACATCAAAGCTCAGTGTGAAGAATATATTTAAAGCAATTAACACTAACGCAATAACAGTCTTAATGTATACCTTCAGAGCTATCAAAGAAAACATAACAGATTTGTAAAGCATCCTGATAAAATCCCATATGAGATTAACAAAACCCAAGACCTATCACACTAAGGAAGGATAGAAATGTTAGTATTTCCTAATCAAAAAGGATGAAGAGTATATATAAACACTACCCAAGCACATGATAAGAAGCTTGAAAACAAAAGAAAAATTTTTGGAACAAGTAGACATCATTTCACCAAGTTGTAATAAAGGGCAATAAGAGATACTTGCCATTGAAATTTTTAAATATGAAACAAAATGTTGTGCTTTTCAATGAAGCCTATGAAATTGTAGAAATCTAAGAGTAGAATCAAAAAGGCCTATGTGTGTGGCTTCCACATGAGTTCAGTCAACAAAGAAGTGTCCAGCAAATGTCTGAGTAATGCAACTCTTATTTAGAGAAACAGAGGGGCTCACGATGCCAATTTATGATCAGTTCATCATCACCAGAAATTACAAAAGGGTTATCTTTAAGGAAAACAGAATTAGCGATCAGTTCAGGTAATTTAAAGAAATGGTAGAAGCTGGTCAACATATCAATGGATTTTGCAAAAATTAAGCTTCTACCAGATATCTAGCAAAACATGACCTAGTGGGTAGAATTTCACATCAGAAACTCATAATTTTCCATACAGAGACAAAAAAATCTCCATATTACAAATCCAAGCTTCAAAATATGCTTGAGAAATCAATGAATAAACCATCCAGGAGTCAGGATATTATCAAAGACTGGATCACTGATCACAATTGCTGAGATATAACATTGACCCATAAAAACCTAAGAGCAATGTTTTGGATAGATGTAATCATAGTAAATACTTATAATGTTGAAATAACATGGGCCAAAAAGATGTTGAAAATTAAGACTCGGGAGAAGTAAAAATCATATGAGAACAAAATGTGGTATATATCATCACCATCATCCTGTCTCCTATTGAAATTGTATTGAAGATGCTTTAATGAGGCTTCAGGAGATGATTTTATATCCTAAAATTTTTATTCGACTATAAAAAGCAATTGTTTTGTCCTCCTATGTAATAGTTACATTGTGGTTATGGTTTGTCCTTTGTTCTTGAAGAGGACCATGACATCAGGGAGATGATGGCATGACTTGCAATTGAATTTGATTTGAGTGAGAGAGAGCTATGCAAACTCACCAGCCTCACTTTCTCTTCCAGAGCCATCTGAGTCCAGTGGACAGATATCGATCAAGATTTCTAGAGATGGCCCAGGATGCAGTAGGAGACTTTGGTCTTTTTAAGCTAAGGTGTTTTCCAGTTCTTGCTGTGAGTGAGGCAATGCATCCTGGGCAATCATCAGTCATCTTGAATTTTGTCTTGCCACTGGACTTCAGTGACTCTGGAAGAGAGTGAGGCAGAGAACTTTGTTCAATTCTGCCTCACTTCAATTCAGGCATTAGTCAAGACATCACCCATGATGTCATTGGTCCTCTTCCAAAACAACAATCAAACTTAGTAATCACAGAAGTCCTATGGAGAAATTTGTAGTAAACAGAGTCAGTTTTGGAGTCAGTAATACATGGGGCAGAGGTAGGACTTGAATCAATTACTGACTCCAAAGCCGGCTCTCTATTAATCACAATTGCTTTTTGTAGTTGAATAAAAATTTTAGGATGTAAGAGCCTGTCCAAATTATCTAAACTTTCAGTGCCCCAAGTAACCATCTAATACTGTAAGTTACCAAGCAGGTTAAACCCTGATAGATGGAGTTTCCTTGATGGAAATTCTCTTTACCTTATTTGTTCTGTCTGGAGTAGACAAGAAAAAAAAATCTTATTCACATTTTATAGAGGCAAAGAGATGAAACTTTTCCAAGACCATTTGGTTAATAAGTGGTATACTAAAAATTTTAAACCAGGTCTTCTGATTCATGCTGCAGTTTTTTCAACACTACAAAGCAGATAGTTGTTCAATAGAAAGCAAAAATTGTATCTGAGGTATTATGCCTCACTTGGCCACTCTACTCACAATGAGCTGTTAAGGGAAACAGTCATGATTTGGGATACATACCTAGTATTTTGAGGTCATGATCTCCTCTAAAATTCCTTACACTGTTCCTCTCAAAGGAAATATACTAGGCAAGAGGATCACTGTTTTGATGTCACTATTATTTTGATGTTTGAGGGAGACAGCAGCATAAAGTCACAGCTTCCAGATATGTATGTAGAAAACTGAAGAGTATAAGAAACAAAAAAAGATCTCTATAACTGGAATATGGAGCTTTTTCAAAAGTAGCAGAAGATATAAAAACAGGTGATGGTGAAGCATTGTATATTAATAACATAAATTTATATAATCAAAAACCTCCTTATACTTAGAGCTATCCAAAAGTGGAGTGGTCTGCATGAAGAGTTATTAAGTTACTTCTTACTGGAGATCTTCTTCAAGTAAAGGCTGAATGAACATTTGTTAGGTTAGCTGTGGAGGAGATTGTTTTTCAGGAATGGAAGGAACTAGATGGTCTCTGAGACCACTTCTAATTCAGAAATGCTGCCCAAAAATGGAAGTTATGATTGGGACTTGGGTGGAGATCAATGAAGGAATAAACAGAAGTGACATATCATCAAACTATAGTATGGATCACCTAAAGTGAAGTATGAATTGGCAAGGAACTTGAGAAATGGATCACAAGCCTGGCACAGAGACCTCATAAAGTAGTTGTGAATAACTATAACTATCTTTCTATCTCGCTCTTTCATGATCTCTTTCTCCTTTCACTCTCTTTTTCTCCTCCTCCTTCTTTTCTTCAATCAATCAACAAACATTTAGCAAGTAACTACGATGTACTAGGTGTTCTTCTGAGCACTAGGGATACAAAAAGAGGCAAGAGATAGTCCCTGCCTTCAAGAAACTTAGAATTTCTTCTCCTTTTTCTTCTTCTTCTTCCCCCTCTTCCTCCTCCTCTTCTCTTTCTCCTTCTTATTTTCTCCTTCTTCTTCTCCTTCTTTCTGCCTTTCTTCTTTTCCCCTTCTTTCTTCTCTTCCCCTCCCTCCACACTTTCCTCCTTTCTCTCTCTTCCTCCATCTCCCTCCCTCCCTCTTCCTCTCCTTTGTCTGCCTTTCCTTCTCTCCCTTCCCCTACTTCCCTCTTCTCCCCCTTCTCCTGTCTTCCTCACTATATTTTTCTCTCTCAAAAACACAGAAGTAAATAAATTCTTAGCTTGCTTAACAATAATTCTATCCTTCAAAAGTCTGACAAGGAGAATGGCATTTCTGGATCTGATTTTCATCAAAGAGCAACTGCTTGCTAAGGGAGAAATGATAACTTTCATTTCATTATAGAATTTGTGATAGAAAAACAAAGCAAATCCAGGCATATACTGACATAAAACCAAGGTTTGAGAGGATCAGGTATCAAACATTTGAAGAAAGAATAGGGAAAGATCAGAACTTGAAGAATGGAGAGTTCTCAAGACTAAAATTCTAAATACACAAAAAGAAACAATTCCAGTAAGAATGAAAAGAGGAATTTCGTCGAAAGGTATTAATACAGAAACACAGGAAACTAACATACCAACTTAGTTTAGTTTAGTTTGGTTTTTAAGACATGCAGGAAAGATGAAAGAAGAGCAGGTAATTCAGGATTAAAAAAAAATGCAGTAGGGTTCTGTAAGAATAGTGAGGGGGAGAAGGGGACCCAAGATAGCATCTGGAAAGCAGGGACTTGCATGAGCTCCCTGCCCAGGCCCCTCCAAACACCTATAAAAAATGGCTCTGAACAAATTCTAGAACTGCAGAACCCACGAAATAGCAGAGGGAAGCAGAGCTCCAGCCCAGGACAGCCTGGATAGTCGCTGGGTAAGGTCTATCAAACTGAACTGGGAGTGGAGTGGAGCAGAACCCAGCATGAGCTGCACCTGGACCAACCAGAACTGGAGCCAGGTGGAACAGGCCCTAGCACCCTGAATCAGGGAGCTGTGGCAGTTACCAGACTTCTCAACACACAAACACCAAAGACAACAGAGAAGGTTAGTGGGAAAAACTGCTGGGACAGAGTGAAAGGAGTTTGGGTTCGGCCACCACCCCTGGGGGAGTGGAGGTGATGCAGCTCCAAGGCTGCTTACAGAGCTACAGCTGCAGTTGCTTCTGGCCCTAGGCCCACCTGGTTGGAGGAATTAAGTGGAGGATCTGAGGGGAGTGCAGAGCCAACTTAGATCTGAGTCCATCTCAGTTGGCAGATCTTAGGGGAGGAGTAGTGCTGGTGTGGCAGATCTTGCTGTGTACAAATAGCTCTGAAAACAACCACACAGCCCCTCAAGCTTGGGACAAAGTACTTTATACTCTACAAACAGTCATACCCCACGGAAAAACTCAAGGGTCAAGTAACTTGGCTGGGAACATGGCCAGGCAGCGAAAACAGACTCAGATTCAGACTCAGACTTTGGAATCTTTCTTTGGTGACAAAGAAGACCAAAACGTACAGCCAGAAGAAGTCAACAAAGTCAAAGAGCCTACATCAAAAGCCTCCAAGAAAAACAAGAACTGGTCTCAGGCCATGGAAGAGCTTAAAAAGCATTTGGAAAAGCAAGTTAGAGAAGTAGGGGAAAAATTGGGAAGAGAAATGAGAAGGATGCAAGAAAACCATGAAAAACAAGTCAATGACTGGCTAAAGGAGAACCAAAAAAATACTGAAGAAAATAACACCTTAAAAAATAGACTAACTCAAATGGCAAAAGAGCTCCAAAAAGCCAATGAGGAGAAGAATGCCTTAAAAGGCAGAATTAGCCAAATGGAAAAGGAGGTCCAAAAGACCACTGAAGAAAATACTACCTTAAAAATTAGATTGTAGCAAGTGGAAGCTAGTGACTTTATGAGAAATCAAAATATTATAAAATAGAAACAAAGGAATGAAAAAATGGAAGACAGTGTGAAATATCTCATTGGAAAAACCACTGACACAGAAAATAGATCCACAAGAGATAATTTAAAAATCATTGGACTACCTGAAAGCTATGATCAAAAAAAGAGCCTGGATATCATCTTTCAAGAAATTATCAAGGAGAACTGCCCTGATATTCTAGAGCAAAATAGAAATTGAAAGAATCCACCAATCACCTCCTCAAATAGATACCAAGAAGAAAACTCCTAGGAATATTGTCACCTAATTCCAGAGCTCCCAGGTCAAGGAGAAAATACTGCGAGCAGCCCAAAAGAAACAATTTGAGTATTGTGGAAACACAATCAGCATAGCACAAGATCTAGCAGCTTCTACATTAAGGGATCACAGGGCTTGGAATATGATATTCTGGAGGTCAATGGAGCTAGGATTAAAACCAAGAATCACCTACCCAGAAAAACTGAGTATGATGCTCCAAGGCAAAATATGGATTTTCAATAAAATAGAAGACTTTCAAGCTTTCTCAATGAAAAGACCAGAGCTGAATAGAAAATTTGACTTTCTAACACAAGAATCAAGAGAAGCATGAAAAGGTAAACAAGAAAGAGAAATCATAAGAGACTTACTAAAGTTGAACTGTTTTGTTTACATTCCTACAAGGAAAAATGATGTGTATAATTCATATATATGAATATATATTACTATATATATGAATATATATAGACATATATAGATATATATGAATATATATGACTATATATATACACAGATGGCACAGGGACAGGGTGAGTTGAATATGGAGGGATGATATCTAAAAAAATAAAATCAAATTAAGGGATGAGAGAGAAATATATTGAGAGAGAGAGAAAGGGAGAAATAGAATGGGGCAAATTATCTCGCACGAAAGTGCAAGAAAAAGCAGTTCTGTTGGAAGGGAAGAGGGGGCAGGTGAGGGGAAATGAATGAATCTTGCTTTCATCAATTTTGACTTGAGGAGGGAATAACATACACACTCAATTGGGTATCTTACCCCACAGGAAAGAATGAGGAAGGAGATAAAAAAAAGGGGGGGGGGGTGATAGAAGAGAGGGCAGATAGGGGGAGGAGGTAATCAAAAGCAAACACTTTTGAAAAGGGACAGGGTCAAGGGAGAAAATTGGATAAAGGGGGATAGGATAGGACGGAGCAAAAAATAGTTAGTCTTTCACAACATGAGTATTGTAGCAGGGTTTTACATAATGATAAACCTGTGGCCTATGTTGAATTGCTTGCCTTCTTAGGGAGGATGGGTGCGGAGGGAACAGGGGAGAGAATTTGGAACTCAAAGTTTTAAAAACAGATGTTCAAAAAAAAAGTTTTTGCATGCAACTAGGAAATAAGATATACAGGCAATGGGGCATAGAAATTTATCTTGCCCTACAGGAAAGTAAGATAAAAGGGGATGGGAGGGAGTGGGGTGACAGAAGGGAGGGCTGACTGGGGAATGTGGCAACCAGAATATATGCAATCCTGGAGTGGGGGGGAAGGGTATAAATGGGGAGAAAATTTGTAATTCAAACTCATGTGAAAATCAATGCTGAAAACTAAAATTATTAAATAAACTAAATAAAACAAAAGTAAAAAAAAATAGAATAGTGAGAGGAGTACTGAAGTTGAGAATGAGCTTAAATGAAGTAGGATAGTTAAAAACAATCAAAAAGGATTTTGTGGGAAAATAGGAAGACAGAGAGAAGGAGGGGAAAAGAGAAAGCGAGAGAGAATTTTAGCTATACTTAACAAAAGGAGTATCAAAGAGTGAGAAGGTCACTACTTGGGATCAATGGGAAAATAAATGGAAATACGGTATGAAAAAAAAGAACAACTCTTTGTTCTTACTTTACTCTTTACCAATTCTTACTTTAATTTTTGTTTCTCTGCAAAGAAAATTATATTTTGTTTGGAAAGGACAGAGTACAAATGACTAATAGAAACCGAAACCCCGGATGGATAAGACAAACGTAAGAGAGTAATGAGCTACCCACCCTTGATAAGCTCAAGGCAACAGACCCATATGAACTACATAGCAGAGTATTTTTAAAATGGGCTGATGTAATTGCTTAGTCATTGCCATTGGGCTCTGAAAAATCAGTGACAAAAATAGAGAAAGGAGGGGAGAGGCAGAAACATTGCCACAATTTTCAAAAAAGGGAAAGAAGTGGAATGGATAAACACACTCTAAGCCAGTGATCTTAATCTTGGTTTCTGGATGGGGGGGGGGGGCGGGGAGGGATACAAAATCAATTATTTAAGGGATGGTTGGTAAAGGTCTGTCAAATAAAGTAGTTGTTATGTATGACCAATCACCAAATATCTTTAGAGCTAGAAGAGATGTTAGAAGTCGTCTTGTCTAATCTCTTCATTTTACAATAAAAGAAACTGAGGAAGAGAAACTGAATGACTTGCCTAAGTCAGATGTTCAGGAATAGAGCTGGGATTTGTACTCAGGTACTCTAATTCCAAGTCCAATCTCCTCTCTACTACACAATTCTGCCTCAACAAAAAATTAAGCATGGCTTCAAGAATTGGTTGGTGAAAGTAATCTAATTTCCTTTTTGTTTTTCTTACAAGGTCATTAAATTGAAGATCAAAAGAATACCATTGACATAACTAGGGAATAGCATAGTACAGCAGAAAAAGAAATGGCTCTGTATTTAGGGGAACTGGGTTCACATTTCTGGGTTGAGCTAAATGATTTCTGAGATCCCTCTAGCTCTAGAACTATGAACCTATAATAAGATCTTACCAAAGCTTTTGATAAATGATCTCATGCTATCCATGTGGAAAAGATCACAAGGAGAAAAGAGGCAGATCAATAGAATCCTTAAGTGGGTTTGTAATTAGTTGAATGGTCAGACCCAAAGAGAATCTTTAATGATTCAATGTTATCTTGGAAAGATGGCTCTAGTAGAATGCCCCAGGAGTGGGGCTTTAACCAAGTGCTCTTTAGCATTTTTTATCAATATTTAAACAAAAGCACATAAGTCATGCTTATCAGATTTGAAGATAACATAAAAAATTTTCAAGGAAGAGCAAATTCATTGTATCACAGAACTGAGGTACAGATAGATTTGTAGCCAAAAGGGACTTATAGGTCATCTAGCACAAACTTCTCATTTTATAGATGAGGACACTAAGGACCAGAGAGAGGTGAAGGATCCTGCTTAAAATCACATAGGTAGTAAGTAGCAGGGTTGGAATTCTAATCCAGATCTTCTGATTTCAGATTCCATATTCTTTTTTGTACTACTCCATGAGGCTGTTCCCTGCACTGAATATCCACTTCATTTTAAAAATAATGGCGATTTTATTCTAAAATGCTTTCTATCATCTAGCTGGAAATCATATGGCAAGCAAACTAATGGGAGAGGTAGCTTGCTGTTAGCAGGAAAAGGCTTGACATTTCTCCATCACTGTGACAAAGACATTCCATAAGGCAACTATGTTATTCTCAGTTTGAGAATAGGTTCTCTGTTTCACCACTAGATGGCTCTTGGTTACTCATCTGCACTATCCCCTAGGCCACACTTGCACTTATCCTGAAAGTGGACATTTATAGGAAAACTCAAAGATATAAGCCAACTTAATATTATTTATAGGTGACTTTATAAGTACCAGCAAATAAAGCCAGAACAAAATGTAATTGTGGAATCAAAGAATGATAGTACTAGAAAGAATGACAAGTATGGTTGGTGTACTAGGAAGAATTTTGTTCTTTTAATTAAAAGATTTAAGATGACACTCCTGCTCTGCCACTTAATTACATGATCTTGGGCAAGTCACTTTCCCTCTTGGAACTGTAATGCCTTCAGCAGAAAAATAATTTAATTGAATTAAATCACCCCTCACAAACATCACAATAGAATTTTTTGTTATAAGGGATGGCTCTCTGGGAGATGAGGTGATAATAAAAGACATTAATAAAATCTATTTTCAAACATAATGAGCAAACATGAAATCTGAATTTAAAACCATTTTATCTTATCCTATTTATATTTTCATAGATCTTGATCTAGAAGAGACATTGGAGGTCATTTGCTACAATCTTTCTATATTACAAACGAGGAAACTGAGCTCCAGAGAAGTTGAAGGACTTTTCCACAACTAGCGAGATGGATACCCAAGAGTAGAACTCAAGTTTCCTTAACACCAAGCTAATACTCTTTTCACTACAGCATGCTCCCTTTGAAAATGACTAAGTGTCCTCTTTATTAACATTTCTTAGAAAAATTACTTAGTGTTCTCATAGAACACAATGAGGACTTACAATATTAATATCTCCAGGAGAGATTCACAAGGATCACTGTAGTTGGGTGCCTGCTTCTTCTCTGTCTTGGTTAACAAGATAGTATGGAATAATGGCAAACACATTGGAACAAGAGCAAGAAAACTTCATTTCCTGTCTAGGTACTAGCCATGTGACTTTGGGCAAATCACTTAACCTTTTCCCACTTTCCTCATTTACAAAATGTGCATGTGAATAATTTTATCATCTTCTTCAAGGGGTGGTTGTGAGGGAAGCCTATGTTTATGTGAACTATTATTATTTCTGGAATCAAATAATTAAGAAGGTCAAGTGACATAATAACACATAATGGATGTAAAGTGCCATATAAATGTCAGCTATTTTATTGTTATTCCCTTGTTGGTTATTTTTTCCCACTCCTCTTTGTTGACTATCCATTCATTTAAGCTATTCTCACTTAATCTGAAAAGTAAGATAGCTCACTTCAGTCATTCTCTTGCTACTTAAAAAGTAACCTTGAAGGTATAGCTACTCTTCTGCTTCCTCTTTCCTCAGCTGACTTTCTAGTCTGTTTAGAAATGCTGTTTCGCAAGGCACCCCCGAACTTTGAGTTTCCCCACCTCTGCCATATTTGGTCTGACAAAACATACATAGGCCTGCTCCAATCACTGACTTTCCTCCTCCTTTTCTAGCCCCATAATTCACTGTTCAACCATTCCCATCTCTAAGTGACCAAAGCCTGTCAATCAGCTTTTACAGATTTTTTTAAAACTTGGTTCATATAAAAACCTCTAAAATATTACCCAGTATGGCCTAAAATAAACAGCTATGGCACTCAAGTTTTTCCACAGAGGCATGAGCTTCCCCACAACTCCAGCTGAGCAGTGAGTAAAGTTTTATCAATGAAATGAATAACAATGAATGACTTTCTGCAAGACCAGAGCACTACACTGTGAGTTAAAAGTCCACATAGAATGACTCCATCCTAAAGTTTTTCTGACACTGGACAAGTCTGCCCAAAAGCCTGTCCCTCAGTGTCTCTGGTCTTTCCAGGCTATCAGAACTTTTCAGCAGGTGCAAGCAAGCTATGATATTCAATATCTGTGGCATAGTGGCTCACAAAAGGATAGATGTCCTTTTTTACTTTAGAATCTATCAGAGAGCTATATCCTACTTTGATCTTTGCAGCCAGTGATGTGTGTGTGTGTGTGTGTGTATGTGTGTGTATGAAATATACTCGAAAGGAAAAAAAAGATTTAGGAAAATAGCAGAGGAGTGATGTAAAGTGGGAAAATATTTTTTCTGTCTCAGTTTGTGGGAACCACCTATTAGAATTTCTGAAAATACAAAAAGTCAGAATGTTTTATCAGTTTAAATTACTTTATTTAGCCAACAAACATATGAGGGAAGATAGGGGGGGATTTTTATGTGGAAAAATGTTTAAGATATTTTCCTCCATAGACAAGAAGCGTAGAAAAAGAGAATCCTTTCTAGGAGTATTTAAAATTTACCAATTTTCTTGATTTTCCTACATTTGTTTCTCTTTTCTATGTGACTCTGGTTAAGAAACCTTAGTACACTGAATAGAGGAAAGACCTGGAGTAAAGAAGAACTGGCTTCATGTCCTAACTGGCACACACTAACTGCAAGACCCCAAAGCCACTTAACTGGCACACACTAACTGCAAGACCCCCAAGTCACTTAACCTTTCTGTGACACCAGAAAATTCTCTAAGACACTAAATAAGACCCAAAACTAGGGTATGATGATAAGGACATTGTCCTAAGGTGCAAACATTCAGAAAGCATTAACAGAATTCAGACTTTCCTCAGCAGGCAGAAAGAGGTGGCCTTAATATGTAGATAAAAGGCATCTAGGTGGCTCAGTTGATAGAGTGTTGGGCCTGAAGTCAGGAAGGCTCATGTCCCTGAGTTCAAATGTGGCTTCCGATTCTTATTAACTGTGTGATCCTGGGCAAGTCGCTTATCACTGCTTGCCTCAGGTCATCATCTATAAAAGGAGCTGGAGAAGGAAATGGTAAACCATTCTAGTATCTTTGCCAACAAAACCCCAAAAATGTGGTAACAAAGAGTTAGATATGACTGAAATCACTAAGGAACAACAACAGTATGAAGACAGGAAGAATAATTAGTTAAAATGGGAAGCTGCCAAATGTCTACTTTCCCCTATCTACACCAAGTAGCCGTATTCAAAGTGAGCTGCAACCCTATCCTTGATCCCTCAAGAAATGAACTTCATACATTCCAGAATGTCTCCCAAAAGGGACCTTATGCTCTGAGATCTGATGACTCTCCCACTCATCGCTGAATTTGATTGTTTTTTTTTTTTAATTCTTGTCTGAGGAAGAAAGAATTGCTTTATATAGCTCTGCTCTAAATTAGATGAGCTACTAATCTTCTTTGGTGGAGAGGGCTTTGTAACAACAATGCTGCTTGCAGCTGCTGTGGAGGTATAAGGCCAATAATATCAGCACACAGGAGGGCTGCTAGCATAGGTTCTTTGATATGCTTTTCTGAGGAAAGCAACTTCAAGGGGTTTACAATCTCGCTTTAATTAAACATACATATATCACTCACTTAGTGGTCAGCACTCTGAACTTCAGAGAAAACAAACAGAAACTACAAGCAGAAACCATATTAACAGAGCAAATAACACAAATCAGCAGACAGGGCTTCTAATGGTCTGCCCTTAGCAATACATACATAGTTACCAGAGAGAAGAGCACCAACATCTGTGTTTTCAAAGCTGGAGGGCTCCTTAACAGCTACCCAGATTCTCTGGCCAAATCATACGAATGCTCTTCCAATGAGTGAGCCCCAAATAAAAATGCTAACCTTCAGAGTCAGAGAGCATCACAACCAGGTGACTCAAGCTCATATGACTTAGACTTTCCTGTGACTTAAGCAAGTCATCAAAGAGTCTTGATTCAATCAAAGACTCTTGATTCAAACAAAGACAAGACTCAATCAAAGACACTTGATCGTCTTAGTGCTGAGAAGCATTCCAAAAGAAAAAACAGCAAAAAGTCTCACTTTGCTTGCCATTACAGACTTCCATGCTATGAGTCTCCTATACTACATTGAAATCAACAGTTCAGACCAAAAAGAATACTTATGAAATATTTTTAATAGTGAAGCCAACATAGTAAAGAAGAGATCAGAACTCACCTGAACTCTCCCAACATTCCCCTCCAAGGTCAAGGAGAAAATATTGCAAGCAGCCATAAAGAAACAATGCAAATATTGTGGCGCCACAGCCAGGATCACAGAAGATTTACCACCTCCCATACTAAAGTATTGGAAGGCTTGGAATATGACATTCCAGAAAGTAAAGAAGGTAGGATTACAACTAAGAATGACCTACCCAGCAAAATTGAGTATAATCCTTCAGGGGACTTTAATGCTAGGGTAGTCTCAGACTACCAGACTTGGCAGGGAGTCCTAGGGAGTAATGGAGTTGGAAATAGGAACAGCAGTGGTCACTCGCTGCTGAAGACTTGTGCATTTCATGACCTTCTCATCACCAACACTGTCTTCTGTTTACCTAAACACAATAAAACTTCATAGATGTGCCCTCTTAGCAAACATTGGCATTTAATAAACTATGGGATTGTAAGAAGAGGCAGACAGGATGTGAGAGTGATGAAGGCAATGTGTGGTGCAGAGTGCTGGACTGACCATAGACTTATCCTTTCCAAGCTAAATATTTGCATTCAACAAAAGCTGTGCCCTCAAGGGAAAATGACTACCAGAAGAATTAATGTCAACAAATTAGAGCTCTTCTCTAAGCAAGAACAGTTTGTTGCTAATCTTGGAGGGAAAGTTGAGCCAACACACAGTTGGCAGTAGTGGAGCAGAAAAGGAGTAGGGAGCTTTCAGAGATTTGGTGTATAGCACTGCATTTGCTCATCTGGGTCAGAACACTTGTGAACACCAAGACTAGTTTAATGAAAAAGATGAGGAAATTCAGAAGCTGCTGAATGAAAAATGAGAACTCCATCTCTGAGAAGGAAGCATTTAATTCCATCAAAAGTAAAGTACAAGCAAAGGTTAGAGAGATGCAGAATTCTTGGCTCAGTAAGAAGGCAGTTTTATGCTGATAGTAATAATCCAAAGCAATTTGATGATATCCTGAAGGCTATTTTTGGGCCAAAGACCTATAGTGCATTGCAACTACTCAGTGCTAAAGGAGCCACATTGATTAGTGAGAAGGATGTGATTCTAAAGAGATGGGCTGAACACTTCCATAGCATTCTCAACAGACTACCATCAATCAATACTGACACCATGGATCATTTACCTCAGGTTGAAGTCAGTCCCTCCCTAGCTGAGGTTCCAATTGAAGAAGAGGTTTTGAATGCCATTAGGCTCCTTTCGGGTGGCAAAGCACCTGGTGCTGATTCTATTTCAGCTGAGATTTACAAGGTAGGGGGTCCATTGTTCATACAAAAGCTGACTGAAATTTTCCAGGTTATATGGTAAGAGGAGGTAATTGTCCAGGAGTTGAAGGATGCCTCCATTGTCCACCTCTATAAAGGTAACCGAAATAGATTTTCCTATGACAATCACAGGGGCCTCTCATTGCTGGCAAGATTCTGTGATTCTTAGGCTGATCTTTCACCTGGAAGACGGTCGTCTACCTGAGAGCCAGTATGGCTTCAGAAAGACCCAAGGAACACTCTAAGTTGTGTTTGCTGCCCAACAATTACATGAGAAAAGCCAGGAGCAGAACAGAGGTTTGGGTGGGAGACAGGCTGGGAGAAAGCTGGGCACCCAAAACCAGCAGAGATCCCCAGGCCTCCCAACACAGGACAGCACTCTGTGGAAGGACGAGAGGCAGCGCAATGCCACCGGCCCGTGAGACACCAACTCCTGAGGGTTGCAGCCCAAAGGACACTTCTTGAACTTCCTGAAGACAAAATGGCCAGGTAAATGGCTCTAATCCCTCCCCTCCCCACCCAGAGAATTCCCCAGGAGAAAAAAGAAAAAACAATGCTGGAAGAGAGTAGACAGAAGTGGGGCTTCAGTGGCCAAATAGTGGGGGTATCTGAGTCCCAGAGGGGCAGAGCCAACAGGGGTCAACACCAGGAGGCCAGACATACTCTTGCTCCCCTAGGGGAAAAGCCAGACACCCAGTTCAAACAACAAAGAGCTGACATCATTGCTGAAGAGCAACAGTACTGGGAAACAACCCCAGGGGAAGAGGACATTTTGGGCAGCCAGACCCCCTCCCCCACACCTCAGGAGAATAAGAAAGCTAGGACAGTGAGCCCTAATCCCCAAAAGCAGAAATTTATTGCAAAGCCAGGAAAAGGCTAACCAACATGAAGAACACAAGAAAACCAAGGACCATTGATTCTTTTTATGGAGACAGGCAAGATCAAAAATACCAATTTGGAAGAGGATAACAATGACACTATATCCATATCTGATACTTCAAAAGGTCATGTGAACTGGTCTCCAGCCCAAAAAGCATTACTGGAAGAGCTAAAGGAGGATTTTAAAAACCAAATTAGGGAGGTAAAAGAAAAAATGGAAAAAAAATCCACTGATGAAATCAAGTCCCTAAAGAATAAGATTGATGAAATGGCTACAGAGATTCAGAATCTAAATAGAGAAAATGACACCTTGAGAGGTAAAATCAACCAATTGGAAAAGGAGACTCAAAAGCAAAATGAAGACAGTAACTCATTAAAAATTAGAGTTGAGCAAGTGGAAGCTAATGACTCTATGAGACATCAAGAAGTAGTAAAACAAAATGTAAAGGATGAAAAAATAGAGAAAAATGTGAAATATCTGATGGGGAAAACAACTAGCCTAGAAAATAGATCCAGGAGAGACAATTTAAGAGTTATTGGTCTACCGGAAATCCACAATGAAAAAAAAGAGCATTGACAGTATCCTCGAAGAAATTGTCAAAGACAACTGCCCACAGGTCCTAGAAACAG
Source organism: Phalanger gymnotis (assembly GCA_028646595.1). NCBI lineage: Eukaryota > Metazoa > Chordata > Mammalia > Diprotodontia > Phalangeridae > Phalanger > Phalanger gymnotis. The sequence goes on from CM053624.1 coordinate 303,423,686, forward strand.
AGGGCAAAATAGTCATTGAAAGAATTTACCGATCACCCCCTGAAAGAGATCCCAAACTGAAAACTCCAAGAAATATTTTAGCCAAATTTCAGAATTGCAAAATTAAGTAGAAAATACTGCAAGCAGCCAAAAAGAAACAATTCAAATATCGTGGAACTACAGTCAGGATCACGCAGGATCTTTCAGCTTCCACTTTAAAAGACAGGAGAAACTGGAATATGATATTCCAAAGGGCAAAGGAGCTGGGTCTACAACCAAGGATCAACTACCCAGTGAAATTAAGCATAATTTTTCAGAGAAGGAGATGGACATTCAATGAAATAAGGGAATTCCAGACCATCCTGATGAAAAGGCCAGAACCCAATGGAAAATTTGATTTCCAAATACAAAACTCAAGAGAGACATAAAAAGGTAAACAGGGGGGAAAACCTCCACAAACCTTATTCATCAATAAGGGCAAATTATTTGCATCTTTATATTGAATTACATCGTCTTATTTGTTTTATATGTATACATATATACATCAATCTTGAGAATAGTACCGCTATTATGACAATTGAAAGGGATACACATAGACTGTGAATGTCTGTATAAAATAACTGATACAAGGATACAAAACATAATTAAGAGATGTAAAGGGAGGGCTTTGAGAGAGGAGGTAAGGAGGTAGTAGAAAAGGGTAAATTACACCAAATGAAAAGGCACGAAAACACATTTTAGTAGAGGAAAAGAAGGGAGGGAGAAGAGCAGCATTTGAGCTTTACTGTCATCTGATCTGGTTCAAGAAGGGAATAACATACCCTGATAAGTATAGAAATCTAACTCGTCCTACAGGAAGTAGGAGGGGAAAGGG
>CM053624.1:303425038-303446869 GCA_028646595.1 Phalanger gymnotis
TCTCTCTTTTGTATTTGTTGTTGGGTTGTGTTTTTTTTTTCTTCTTTCTCATGATTCATTCCATTGATCATAATTCTTCTCCGCAACTTGACTAGTGTGTAAATTAATTCAATGCCAAGTTATACGTGGAAGTTATATGGGATTCCATGCCATCTTGGGGAGGGATGGGTGGAGGGAGGGAAGAAAATCTGGAACTCAAAATTATGTAGAACTGTGTGTTGCAAAATAAAACTAAAAATAAAAAAAAAATTTAAAAAAAAAGAACAGAGGTTTGTACACAACATTTGTAGACCTGACCAAGGCCTTTGATACTGTTAGTCATAAGGGCTTATGAAAAATTATGTCAAAATTTGATTGCCTAGATAGGTTCATCAGCATTGTTTGTCAATTTCATGCTTTCCTGGGTTCTAGATAATGGACAATGCTCTCATGCCTTCCCAGTCACCAATGGAGTGAAACAAGGCTGTGTGCTTGCTCCCATGCTTTTTAGCATGATGTTTTCAGCCATGTCGTCAAATGCTTTCAACGAAGATGAACATGACATCAAGGTCAGCTACCTCACTAATGGTAAATTCTTCAACTTGAAAAGGCTACGAGCCAAGACCAAAATGGAGGGAGTGTTGGTGTATGATTTTTTGTTTGCAGATGATTGTGTTCTCATTGCAACCTCTGAAACCGAGATGCGACATATTGTGGATCAATTCTCTGCTGCTTTTGCTAATTTTGGCCTAAAACTTAATACCAAGAAAACACAGGTGCTCCATCAGCTACCACCACCATCCATACATGGAACCATGAAATGGAGAAGTTTTGAATGCTGTGGATAAGTTCACTTACCTTGGTACTGTGCTTTCCAGGGACATACCCATTGATAATGAGGTTGACTTGCACATTGCCAGAGCTAGCTCTGAGTTTGGGAGACTATGAAGAGAAGTATGAGAGAGAAGAGGTATTAGACTGATTACCAAACTGAAGGTCTACAGAGCTGTTGTGCTGACCTCATTGTTGTATGCCTGTGAAACCTGCACAGTCTACAAGTGCCATGCCAGGAAACTGAATCACTTCCACTTGAATTGTCTTAGGAAAATTCTGAAGATCACCTGGAAGGATAAGGTACCAGACACTGATGTCCTTACTTGAACTAAACTGCCAAGCATTCAAACTCTGCTTCAGAGAGCTCAACTCTGATGGGCTGGCCACATTGCTTAAATGCAAAACATATGCTTGCCAAAAAAACTATTTTATGGAGAGCTCACATAGGGCAAGCATTCAGGTGGTGGTCAGAAGAAGTGATACAAGACTATCTCAAGATAGTCTTTGGAATTGGGTGACATGGGAGACACTGGCACAGGACCACTCAGCATGGCATGCCAGCATAAGAGAAGGTTCTGTGCTCTATGAGCAAAGCAGAAATGAAATAGCTCAAAGGAAACACAGGATGTGCAAATTTAGAGAATCCATCTCAAATGTTCACATGGACTATTTGTTTCCGACCTGTGGTTGAGCATTCTGAGTTTGTATTGGTCTGATCAGCCACAGTCAGACAAATTGAAACTTGATTCTAGCATAGTGATGTCATTTTGGTCCTCTTCAAGAATGAAGGACAACAACCAACCAATCAGGAAATCCCAGATGAAGAAACTCCCTCTTTGGGAGCAAATTGGTACTTTTCTACAACAAAAAATGTAAGTTACCTAGAACATCTTAGAGGCAGCTAGGAGCCACAGGACATCAAGCACTGGGTGTAGTATCAGGAAGTTAAAATCCGTCCTCAGACAATTAGTAGCTGTGAGTCTGAGCAAATTGCTTCATTTTTACTTCAGATGAGTTTCCTCAGCTGTCAAATGAGGATAATAGCACCTACATTCCAGGGTTGTTGACTTTTTTAGAATAAAACGAGAAAATCTTTATAAAGTGCTTCACAAACCTTAAAGTGTTATATAAATACTAGCTATTGTTTTTAGAACTCTGAAAAGTTCATTGACTTGTCAGTCACACAACCTATATGTATCAGAGACAGAACTCAAACCCAGTTCTTTCTGTCTCCAAGATCAGCCCTTTATTATGCTGCACTGCCTCTTATTTTACAAAAGAAGAAACTGAGGTTCTGGAAGACTAAGTGACATAAGTAGAGTCATACAGATAGTAAATACTTGAGGTAGGATTAGAACCCAGGTCTTTCTTACTCCTTACAATATTCCATCTATTATACTATACTTATTTAGAACTGTCCCTACAGTGTATCCAACTTATACCAGGAAGCTAGTGTTCCACCAAAGGGAGAACTGTCCCAACCACAGAGACAGTAAGCAATAATGACTATAACTTCAATATTGAAGATATCCCTATTAGTCACTTCTAAAACTGGTGTTTTAGCAGTGGGAACCAAACAACACAACCCAAAGCTTTACTTTTTCTTTTAATAAAAAATAATAATAATCCCATTTCCAGAGTTTTCGCCGCTGATGACTTTACTGCCTCCAGTCCGCGGCCACATTTTCCGTGGGACCCATGATCCTGGCAACTTGATATATCCTCAAGTCAAAATATCTCCTTCAGCAAAATACTGTTTCATTCTAGACTCCAACTATCACCAGGTCTGATAACGAAGCCTCTGAATAAAAAGTCTGCAGTCTATGGAGCATGACATGAGGTTAGTTGTCTCTCTTGGGTCCACCAAGGAAAGTTTTGAGACAATTTTTTGAAATGAAAAAGTTAGCATCTTATTGAGCTCCAGCTATGCAATGGCTATTACATGGAACAAAGGAATTAGACACGGCATATCTAGCTCAATGATTAGTACTTTGGCAGCATACCAGAGTCCATTTGAATCTCTAAGTCTAAGGCAATGGAAGCAAGTGCATGGGGAATATTGCAGAGGCATAAATATTAGTAGCTAGTGCCTTCTTTTTAAGAGAAAGTTATATTCCATAGTAGTTATTCTTCCCCTCCTCCCTTTTCCTTTTTATCTCACAGTGAAGGAAATAGTCTGTTTTGATACAACCCGCTTTATAGCATAATGGAAAGGAGATTGTTTTTTGGAGTCGGAAGATCTGAGTTCAAATCCTATCACTACGACTTCTTTGTGTGACCATGGACAAGCCATTTAACCTCTCTGAGCCCCAATTTCATCATCTGTAATATATACATACATACATATATATATATATATATGTATATATGTATATACATATATATATGTAACTTTGTCCTCAGGTCTAAAATTCTGTAACTCTTTAAAGTCATGGAATCTCCTCTCTGAGGCCCACTTCTCCTAATTCATGATTCTCTCCCTAGCACTACCATTTTAGGAAATTATGTTTCATCTCTCTCATGCCTGGACCCTATCTTCCTGGACTCTTCTTCATTCCCTTTTATGGCTACATTGTATCCTAAGAAATCTTACCCTTTTCTCCAATCCCCCATCCCCCTACCACCTTCCACTCCCCTTATGTATTGTTTCCTCCTGTTAGAATATGTTTCTTGAGGGTAGTTGTTGTCTTGCTAGATGCTATTTATATCCCCAGAACTCATCACAGTGTCTGGCACATAGTAAGTGCTAAATAAATGCTCTATATATTCATCCACCCAACCATCCATCTCTCTATCTCTCTCTTTCTCTCTCTCTATATCTATCTATTTATCTATCTATCCATCTTTATAGTGAAAACTACTGAAACTCGGAAGTTTCCTTCTTTGACGAGAATTAGTATGGCCCTATCTCCTCCCTATCAGAGAACTTACAAGAAACAATCTAGGGTACTTTGCATGGCTGTTGCAATTGTCCAGGAAGAGAACAGGAGATTAAAAACGCAGGTGGAGAAAGTGAGAAAGAAAGAACATCCCTCTCAACCTCAAGATTGAGCTGTGGAATGTTGAAGTAAGCAAAAGACATTCTATCTGGTTTCTTAAGGAGAGAAGTACATTCCTGTACACTAACCATGAGCCAATAAATAGGAGACAAAGACCTATCTGAATGATCCTACCACTTGAGTACACTCTTTGCTCATAAGGTGAGGCTATGGACCTGGAATAGGAAAGAGGCAATTGACACTTAGGGAAATGTAAATGAAAGAATTATAATACTGTCAGTCAAAGCTCCAGTGTAATTTCTCAGTGGTTCAGCTAGTTATTCAAGAAACAGCACCATATCTGAGGAGAGTCCAATAACGTGTAACATCAAAGCAAAAAAGAGGATATAATCAAAAATGATACATGACACCTGAATGGTGTCCAGGAATAAAGGACAACAATTGTAGTGAGTAGGGTCCATAGCCCTTGCCAAGAATGGAGGATAAAAAGAGAAGAATACTAAAGGGAAAGGAGATAGATGAGGGAGAGAGAGAGTAGATAGATAAGCACATAGGTATACATAGGTATGATAAGAATCAAATAGGCCCTTTGTCTCAAGCACCACTTAAAGTCACTTTAGGTTCAAGTGGGCTGGTCAATGAAATAATTAAACTAACTGGGGGCCCCTCCACCCTGGACAAATGGACTGAACAACAGAATAATGATGTGCCTAAATATGCTCCCACCCCTTTGCCTACAAGTCCCTGGTTACTTCACCTTCCTATCTCTGATTATCTTATCTTTCTGTCCTTGATTACTTCATTTACCTGCCCACAGCAGGTTTTCCTCTGTAAGAATGCCTAGTTTCTCCTGGCTGGGGAGGGAGAGTTCTGTGTCTCTTAAGTAGCAGCTGTCTCCATTAAGGAGCTGCCTGGCCTCCCTCAAGGAGAGGCAACCTTCCCTAAGGAAGAGCCTGCTTGGTGTGTTACCTAGGATAATAGTCTTGACTTGATTTGCACGTTGCACCTCATCATTTTGGGGTGCCCCTGAACCTCAACAGATAGGTAAGTAGGTAGAGAGATAGATAGATAGACAGACAGACAGACAGACAGATAGATAGATAAACAGATTGACAAATGGGCAGCTAGATGGCAGTGTATAGAGGGCTGAACCTAGAATCAGAAAGACTCATCTTCCTGAGTTCAAGTCTGGCATCAGACTTTTACTAACTCTGTGACCCTGAGCAAGTCACTTAACCCTGTTTGCCTCAGTTTCCTTCATCTGCAAAATGATCTGAAGAAGGAAATGGCAAACAATTCCATTATCTTTGGCAAGAAAACCCCAAATGGGGTCACAAAAAGATGGACATGATTAAAAATGACTGAACAATAACAGAAAAACAGATACTAGAGAGATAAATATACAGATAGAAGATAGATACACAGAACATTTATTAATTGCTCACTATAGGTCAGACAATGTGCTAAGCACTGGGAATACAAATACAAGCAAAAGGAAAATCTCTACCTTCCAGGATTTTACACTATATTAAAGGAATTCAACACAAAAAAGAAGCTAAAAGCTGGGGAGGGGGTGGGGTGTTGTCTGGACGGTGGGGGAAGGGAATTTAAAAAAAAGGCTTTAAACAGCCAGGGGTTGAGCCAGGTCAAAAATGCTCATGACTGATATGGATACATCTTCAAATGGAGGTTCCAAGGAAGAATTCACCAATCAAAGGAGGAATCCATAGGGGTGAAGGCTTTGCCAGCTAAGAAGGCTGCTGGGGAAAAGTAAAGAAGTACTCCTGGAAGTCCTAGGCTAAGCTGGGTTCAAAGAGTTACCAGGAAGGTAAACAATGAGGCAGCAGAGCACTAAAAGAGTAAATCCTGAGTTTCAGTTTTGTTTTCATTTTTATTTTTTTCCTTTTCTAATTGATGATTGTCTCCTGGAAGAGGAAGGGCTATCCTTTGATTTGTTGTGGGCTCTAATGGAACCCCTTCCCCTTTTCTAGGGCTTTGTCCTAGAGGCTGTAAGTCAGGAACTATACAGGTTCCCAAGGGAAACAGTGGCCCATTATAAGAGGAGGGTTCATTTTATTTACCCTCATGGACTTAAACACAAAGCCTATCTGTATACTTTACTAAGTAATCAAAATGATTCCAAGTTTTGAAGGTTTGTGAGCCTATGAGCATATAGGGAGAGTTTATGGCCGTTGGAGGGAATGCTAAAAAATAATAATAATAATAGGTAAGTTGTAAAGGGAGTACTAAATCTTAACCCCCTGCATGGATAGTAGATGCAAGAACAGATAAATGAAAGGTCCCCAAAGCAAACCCAATAGGGTTAAAAATTTATGAACATGAAAAGTTCTTAAAAGGTGAATAATTTCCATGTTGTCTACCAATATATTTACAATTCCCCAAATGACTCTTAACTGTTTAAAACTAGAACACTGGTTTAATTCTGATAGCTTCAGAGCCCCTGATGATTAATGTCTGGATAGAGTGACCAGTATAGCATGTTAATTTGGAAACTGGATAGCTATTTTTGAGCAGTGACATAGGATAGACTACATTCTGTGTCTAAGATTTTCAAACAGTACTAGTCTCTTTAAAAAGCCATTATAACTAGGAATGAATGACAATGTCTTTGCATGAATGCTCTGTTGACTTATATATTTGTAGAACTCAGTCTCAGTCATGCCCCTGTGTATGCATTACACCACCTTCAGGAACTCATCATATAAGGTGATGAGTATTATCAGTAAATGTGGGGATATAGACATATAGTTGGACAAAAAGGAAACCCAAACTCTTCTTCTATGCATCAAATTTTCACAATTTTGCAAATAAATTCATGGGATCATAGGATTTAGATCTGGAAAGGATTTTAGAGACCCATTTATGTAGTAGTTCTTAGCTTTGTTTTTAGTCATGGACCCTTTTGGCAGGTTGGAGAAACCAAACATGACTAGTTTGTTGTCTATATTTGAAATTGAAGAAAATGCCAAATTTCAGTTAGAGGTTAGTGAAAATAAAGATGTAAATTTTTCCCATTTCCCCAAAATTCAGCCATAGACTCCACGTATGGACCACAGGTTAAGGATCCCTGATCTAGTCCAACCTTCTGTCCAATCGATAAGGAGATATCACACACACACACACACACACACACACACACATACACACACACACACACACACACACACACACACACACACACACACACACATACAAATTAAACCCCAGAAATGGAAAATAACTTCATTACAATTCAACAGACACATATCGAGGGCCTACTATAAGTTGTTGGGATCTTTAAACATTGGGGATAAAAAGACAAAAATGGCTAATGGTCCCTGCCCCCAAAGAGTACCTGATGTATAGAATATGTAAAAAGATAAGTGCTTGATGACAGAATATGTAAAAAACAAGTAAATACGAGATCATTTAAGAAGGGGTAGAGTATTAATAACTGGGAGGGATGAGAAAGGCTTGTTACCTGAGCTGAACCTTGAAGAAAGTAATTGAATCTAAGAGACAGGGGTGAGAACAGTATGCTTTCTAGGCATTGGGTTGAGAGAGGAGAGTAACAGGTGTAATTTGTGCAATATCACAGAGGTAGCAAATGGAATGTTAAGTTAAAGAAAAAAGCCATCAGAATAGTTTAACTATAAAAAAAACACATACAAATGGAGAGTAATATCAGATAATAAAAGAAGAGTGAGGGTTCAAACTCAAAATCTCCAATTCCAAATCTAGGACCCTATCCACTAGGTGATACTGTCTCTACAATCTATCATACCACAAGAATAAGAACCAATCCCCCAAAGGTGGTACAATGGATAGAACATTGAAGCTGGAGACAGGAAAACAAGTTCAAATACAGCCTTAGACACTTACTATGTGACCCTGGCCAAGTCACGTAATTTCTGTCTGCTTTACCTTCCTCCTCTGTAAAATGGAGATAATTATAGTGCACCTACATCCCAGGGTTGTTGTAAAGATAAAATGAGATATTTGTAAAGTGCTTTATAAACCTTAAAACGCTATATAAATATTTTTTATCATCGTTCTTCTTCTTGTCATTACATCATTCCTTTCCATACTTTGCAGTATCAGGGAAAGAGATGACCAATGTCAATGAGCTCTATTACCTTCAAACATTGATTCAAGAGACCTAACTAGCTGTGTTTAGAAAATCCTAACTTTCAGCCTGATTTCCTTTAGGCCTATGTCACGTTTCTACCAGTATTGAAAGTAAAAGTCCATGCTAATATTCATGGCTAATTTAATAAAAGAGTAGTAATATCTTCCTTCTGACTCTCATGCATGATCCACTCCATACAGCTCCAATACGTTTTAGTCACTTAGAGAAAAGCAGTGCGTAAGGACAATCTTTATCTATTCTTAGCACTCTTACTCACTGACTGTGACTTGTAGATTATGGTTCTTTCCTTTCTACCTTCACCAAAGGGGCAATTGCTCCAAAACTGAGCTACAAATGGACATAGCCACAGGATGCCTCTTAGACTGCGGGTGATTGAATACATTCCCTGGATCTTTTAGGCCCACTGGTCCTACACTGGTGTTGTCAACTACCCTTCCCAAATTAAATAGTAATTATTATTGTAATGAAAGTGATGATGATACTAGGTTACATTTTTATAGAATTTTAAGGTTTGTAAAGTGCTTCATCTCCTTTGATTCTCACATCAACCTTCTGAGATACTATCATTTTACAGATGAGAAAATGGAGGCTGTGAGTGAATAAGTGACTTGAACATGGTTTCACAATGAGTAAATATCTGATGCAGGATTGGAAGCCTGGTCTGCCTCATTCTAAGCTCAGGATGTTATACAAAGCATCCCACTGTTTCCCATAATTGAAAATCCTTCAGGAGAGAGTCTAGAGGCCATAATGGAAAATCAGTCTTCAAAAAGAAGGAGGAAATAAAAACACAAAAGTCAGTGAGCAAGTGCAAAAGGAGAGTTATTGTTACCAGAAGCTGAAAGAAAAAGATATCAATTATCTGGCTCTAAAATTTCTCTTTTCAAAAAAATATACTACATAGTACCCCATAAAGTTGCCTACTATGGGATAACCACTGACAGCAACATAAATCATTCTCAATATTCTTCCCACTCAATGTAGGTTATGCCTGAGTGCAATCAGCCTGGCAGAGACAGAAAAGAAATAATAACAGCTTACATGCCTAAAACATTTCATAGTCACGAAACATTTTCTTATGTTATCTTATCGGATAATCAAAATAACCCAACATGACACATGTAAAGAACACTGACCTTGGAATTATAAGACCTGCATTCAGCTCCCAGATCTGCTACTTACTTCACCTATATGAACACAGGCAAGTCATTTAACCTCTCGGGGACTCAGTTTGCTTATCTGTAAAGTGAGACAGTTAGTCCAAATGAGTTTGACGGTCACTTGAAGCTCTAAGTCTATGATCCAATGAAGTAGGTCATGCTAGTGTTATTATCTCTATTGTACAATGAGACTATTGAGACCTAGAAAGGTTATCACTTGCCCGGTGTAACATTTATATAGAACCTTGCCAAAACTCCAAGTCCAGTGCCCTATATGCTGCCTTAAATATTTTTCACCTATATTTGCACCACTAGTCTTCTCATAAAAATAGCTTTCTTATTTCTGAGTAGTCTATGCTAATTCATAAAAATATGGACTCTGAAATTCAGGGAACTGATTTGAGATTAGACTAGAATTTTAATTCAATGGAAAATGTGATGAAGTAAAGAGGCCTATTAATGGTTTCTGTGCCAGACTATTATTTATATGTTACTAAGTTAAGAAATTTCCCTTCCTATCTTCCTCCCTGGGACTTCTCTTTATATCATAACCGCAAAGGTCCCTTCTAGCTCAAAGACTATTCTGTGACTATGCTCTCAAAAGTTAATACCCATTCAAATGAATAGATTTTTAGCATGAGAACATGGTTGCTAATATTCTCTTAAGGCAACACTAACCTGTGAAGATTTGATTACAGGGGCTTGAAGTCTTTGGAATTTCAAAGCTATATATAGAGCTTGTTTGAGAGATGCAAGAAATTTTCATGGAGTCACAGAAACAGAGATATTTTGAGCTCTTTAAAGGTCATGAGACTATCCTGCTGCCTTCAGGCTGGATTGTCCCTAACCCATCCTGGAGAGATGAGAATGTAGGCTATCTGAAAATGCTTCAATAGCAAGAAACTTCAGAACCACTCTCTTAATAATAATAGCTGACATTTATATTGTGCTTAAAGTTTATAAAGTATTTAAGACTCTCATAGTAGATAAAGAGTCAGCCTTGATTTCAAGACCTGCCTCTGACACATACTGGCTGTGTGACCCTACATAATTCACTTAATTTCTCAGTGCCCTGGGCAATTCTCTAAGATTATAAGTTGCAGAAAAGTTGATGATCTGCCCTGGTAGAGGTTGTTCCCATACTGCCAAAAATCACACTAAAGAAGTCGCAAGTCAGAATCCATAATCTTTCAGAGATCATTGACAGTGATTTACAATCATATTTACTTCTTTTGCTATCCTAAGATGTAAGCCATCTAGGCCTAATAACCTGAATTTTTCAAGAGCAGCTAGGTCACAGGATCATGGATTTGGAGCTCAAAGGGATATTAGAGGTCATAAAGTCCAACCCCCTCATTTTATAGATGAGGAAACTGAGGCCCTGAAAGGTTAAATGACTTGCCCAGGGTCACACACAGCTAAGTGTCTGTGCTGGGATTTAAACTCAGGTCTTTTTCAGTGCAAGGCTAGTACCCTATCTGCTATACTGTGCTGCCTCTTATCTAAGGTAGCAAATACTTATTCACTGTTTTTATCCTACCCTTTTTAGTCATCCTGTGATATTCAATGAGATCATCCTCCATGACTGAGAAAATGGAAGCAAAATAAAAACTGAGCATCTCTGCCTTCTTTCCATCTCCAGTTATCATTCATTGTCCATCCATCCCAGGCAAAGGTCCTAGTCCCTTCATAAATTCTCCTTACTCTCCTAATATAACTATTTTTGTTGTTGTCCTTAGGTTTGCTTACTCATTTCAATTCGATCTAAATATTAGCACTCCTTTTGATGTTCTTCTTTATTTTTCTTTTTTAAAATTTGTTTTATTTTTAATTCATGGAATATAAAACAAGCATTTCCATAACATGGAAAAGTAAAAAAGATGATTGCACACGAAACTGTAACCTATTATGTACAACTTGCTATTCTTTTTAAATATATAATAAAGTTATTGTGTAAATTTCTTTTTTTTCTTTTTTTTCATCCTTCCCTCGCCCTAGAGCTGGTTACCATTAGACACAAATAGGTGTGTGTGTAAATATATATATATATATATATATACACATATATATATACATATATATATAATTCTATACATTCTTCTATTTATAAGTTCCTTTTCTGGATGCAAATAGTATCTCTTTTTATATGCCCTTTATTTTTAATTTGTATATTTATAATAGTCAAAATGATTTAGTTGTTCTAAATTGTTCTTAAAACAATATTGCTGTTACTGTTCTCTTTACAATGTTCTCTTTGTTCTGCTCACTTCACTCTTCATTATTTCTGCAAGTCTTTCCATGTTTTTCTAAGATCTAATCATTTAGAGCTAATCATTTCTTATAGCACAATAGCATTCCATCACAACTATGTACTACAATTTGTTCAGTCATTCCCCGATTGATGGGCATCCCTACAATTTCCGGTTCTTTGCCACCACAAACCATCTTTGGGAATAGACCTGATATTTTTCTTACAAAAATGAAGGCTTCCATTAAAGTCCCTTCCATAAAGTTTCACTTCATCTACACGGCAGAAAGAACTTTCTGTTTCCTCTAATTTTCCTAGAGCATTTTAAATAGGTTTCTTTTGCTCTCATCACACCCGTTTTTATATTATACTTATCCGATTAAAAGTAGAATCTCTACCACAGTAGAATATAACCTCCTGGAGGGCAGGCACTATATCTTTTTTTGCATTAACTGTCAATAATAAGCACTACTGAGTGAAGAGGGGGAACCACTACACTCATTCCCACCAAAGAGTCCCTTTCAACTCTGGACCCATGCACAGGATCAGAGTGAATTCAGTCCTGACACTAATGAGAGGGATTTGGCTGCCTTTTCTTACTCTTCAGCTCATTATGCCCTCACAACAGGGCTCAGGGAAGACTTACTCAAAGTTTATTTTTTGACTAATTTCTAGGTTCTCCCCAAAAGGGCCATGAGAAAGAAGAAAGAGAAAAGAGGATAAGTGTGTGTGTGCGTGCGTGTGTGTGTATGTGTGTGCATATACACACATATACACACACATATATGTATGTCTATGTGCATATATATTTATATATGTGTTAGGCATTGTGCTAAGCACTTTTATAAATATTATCTTATTTGATCCTCACAATAACACTGTTAGGTAGGCGTTATTATCCTCATTTACATTTGAGAAAACTGAGGCAAACAGAGATTAAGTCACTTGCTCAGGGTAACATAGCTAGTAAGGTCTGAGGCTACATTTGAACTCAGTCCTTCATGATTCCAGGCCCAGGAATCTATCAACTGCATCATCTAGATGCCTCTCCTAGATATAAAAAGGTACTCAGGGTACAATTTGAATCAAGTATAGGAGAAGTACTTATTTCTGACAAAAGAAATAGGAATCAAAATAAGTACAACCATGAATTAATAGAAAGACAAAAACAGAATTCAATAATTTAACTTAAAATTCCTGTAACTCTCCCATGAGGTTGAGGCTTAAACCTAATCAGGACAGTAAGCAGTGTGTGAGTTTGCATCATGGCATTTCACCCAGGCTCTACATGATCCCCTCAGAGCCCTTATCTTGAGGCCAGTCAGTCCAGGCCTTAGACTCTTCCTTTGGTTGTTGGTCATCTTCTCCAATGTAGAAATTTCCCCTTTGCCCAAGAAACTAGGACCTACAGATCTTTCAATCTCATAATATCACCTGCAAGTGTGTGTACATATGTGTGTATGCATGAATATATATGTATATGTATGTTCCTATATACACTGTTATATATGTTGTGTAAACATATGTTCTGTCCTATTACATATATATGACATATGCATATACTTGCTCAAGGAACTAGCATATATGTCCTTCTTGAGATCAATGTTCAATCATCTATATTATACTCAGAAAGGAAAAACAAAAACAGAAAAGTTAGGACTCTGAGGTCCAGTCTCAGGATTACCAAGGCAAGACATGCATTTTACCCACCATGTTTTCATGGCTATCTGTTGGATAGAGTGGTAAAAATGCATGAGCTCCCTTTTTTTCCCAGCCCTCACGGGAAGTCCCACTGTTACATGTTGCCTGCTGGAAGGAAGAAGGAAGAGAGAGCCAGGGATATTAACTCCCTTTTTAGTAGTCCATTGAGTCAGTGGCTCCTCCTGATCAATGGGCACTCAAAGGATGGCTTTATCATTCCCAAAGCACTCAAACACAAAGTCATATATGTGGAGGCCCAGAGAAGCAAAATGCTTTACCTGAGATCAAATAGGTATTAGAAGAAAAGGAGAATCAAGATTCAAATTCAGGTCTCCTGATTCCCAAGTCCAGTGCTCTACATTCATCTTCCTTTCATACATATCTCAATACCTTAAGGATCCATGATCTTGTTAGTGTGAGTACTCCCTCCAGCCTCACAGATTACAGCCCCTCTCTCATTTGTAAACCACCTTCAAGAGCTTCTTTAATCAAAAGTCTATTTTCCTGTGGTCAACCTGGAGACAATCCTTTCTACACTTGGCTAGCGTGGGTCTCAGATGTCAGATACACAGTCCATCATCAGGCCTATGCTCAAAATCTTTCCAATTGCGTAAGACCACCTATTCTTTGTGCCCCATCAGTATAGCCTTCAAGAACCCAGGAAGACCACCTCCCCCACAAAAAAAGGATCAGATTTGGACCTCAGTGGAAGCCTTACATATACTAGACACATATATTAGATACATGAAAAAAATTAGTCTTTCTAAGACTCGATGTGTGAGGCATTACTGATTGGTTTGGGAGAGAGTCTCCTTACTGGAGAGTTCCATATAACAATGAACTCTCAAGTCAAGACAAAAGAAATTACAGATGTTATTGCATTTATCTTTACAACTCCTCTGGAAGATAAGCACTACCTTATTTCATAAATTAGGAAACTGAGGCTCAGATGGGTCCTAGCTTGCCCATGGTTACACAGTTACTGTTAGATGCAGGATTTGAGCTTGATTTTCTTTTAACTCAAAACCTAGAATGGGTTCTACACCACCCTGGCTAATCATCTGTCTTAATAACTAGCCTTCATAACCCTTCAAATTCCCCAAAATTGTTATTTCCTCCCTTTGATAAGGGCTTTCAGGTGTATGGGTGAAGAGTTGTGCCTGAAAGGAGTTCAGGGTAGAGAATGAGCATAAAGCATAGAACTGTGAAAAGAATGAAGTACCCAGAGGACGTTATTTTGAATTCTGATTCTGTCATGTAATACCCGCGTAACCACCTATAAGTGATGCTCTGGGTCTCGGTTTCCTCATTTATAAGATAAAGGAGTCAAAATAAATGAACCCTGAGATTCCTTCCAGCTCTAAATCTATGCTCCCATATGTTCTGAGCTAGAGCCCAAAGGTAGCAATCCAGGTAGAACTGAGGCTCTGAAGTCGGGTCAGCAAGGTATGAAAGTTGACTTAGAGATTTATGAATCAGAGGTGTCCCTCATGGAGAAATATCTCCAGCGTAATGAAACAGCAGGCTCCTTGCCACTCCTTGCCAGACCTGTTGTCAGATCTTTTGTGATGCAGTAAATCAACTTGGTGTTTTGGTTACCCAAGAGAAACCAACAAAATATTCATTTTCTTCCCTTTCACCTCTAACTCTGTTGACATTTTCTATTTATTGAACTTATAATAATGTGCCCACTGCAGTAGCCTCTGGGTTCATGTACAGAATTAAAATAACCTGAAAGATACAAAGCTCAGGTTCACATTCCCTTTCTACCCAATGAAAGTTTTCACCAATCTACCTGAGAAGAGTTCACTTGTAAAAGTCATTAGAGGTTGGTAGCACCAGGTAAACAGGGCAAGCAAGGGCAGGACAAGGTAGGATAAGGAAAGGAAGGGGAGAGAGATTGCTTTTTACTTCTCTCTTTGCTTCAATAAAAAATTGTTTCACTTTCTTGAACCTCAGTTTTTCTGATCATAGGTGAGGACGAAACAGCTTCCTCTGTTCCACTCTGTACAATAATGGGCTTGGGCAGATGACCCATAACGTTCCTTCCAGCAAGATCATTCTATGAATTTATGCACTCACTTCATCTCACTGCAATATTTTTAGGATTAATTGTCAAATGCCCGTAGGGCACTGGGCTGTTCACAAAAAAAAAAAGCACCCTGGAAAAATGTTACTATCATTATCACTAATGTTATCCTCAGTTTAAAGTCTTTCAACATCTTTTCACTGAATGGTAAAAATGGCTCTGCCTGTGCTAATTAAAATTCAGAGTGCAACTAAGAGTCAGTGTAACATTACATTAAGGACTTTTCTGAAATCTTCATATGTGTGTTCTAATTATCACACATGTAGCAACTTCATTTAAAAGTCTATCTTCAGGCTTCTCAGGCTGACACAAACCTTCTTGGCAACCATCTAGTCATCTCTATTTGGTACTTACATAATCCCTTCCTTCTATTTTATAGGGTGGTTTTGCTTTGTTTTTTTTTTGTTTTGTTTTGGTTTTGTTTGTTAAATGGAATAAGCCTTCACCCAGACCACTTTGGTTTATTTCTTCCAATCTCCTGGAGCTCAAATTTTTAAAAAATAACAAATATCCATGTCACAGTATCCATGAACACAAATACTCTTATAAACCGTATACATGCTTACAGTACACATGAACATAAGTTATCTTCTATATTCCAAAATACCAAAAAAATCTAAACAAAACTAACCAGAAACAGGAAGAAAACAAATTGAGTACCCTCTATTTCTCTTTTCTACTTACTTCTGGCTTTTTTTCTCAAATGGAACTACATCCTCAAGTACTAAAAGAAGTGGTAGGTGTAACTGTTGAGCCACTGTTATTAATATTTGAAAATGGGAGCCATATCTCAAGATTAGAGGTACATAAATATCTTGATTTTCAGAAGAAACAAAAAGGAGGAAAACAGAGTCTACGAACTATAGGACAGTGACTTTGACTTTGATGCCTGGGAGAAATCTAGAATGAACCAATAAACAGAGAGTTAATGGAGGGAAAGCTTTGATAAGAAAGACTCCAGCATGGTTTCATCAAAAATAGGTCATGAAAAACCAAATTTATTTCCTTTGTTGATGTTATTAAATTGGCAGATAAGGAGAAATCTACAGCATAGTTTTCCTAGTAACTTCTAAAGTGCTAACTTGCAGCATATTTGAAAAATTATCTCATGCTAGTTATTCTTATGAAGAAGATGCAGAGAGGTAGAATAAATGATAACACAGGAACATGCATTCAAAATAGTGTCATATTGGAAGGAGGTCTCTAGTGGAGTATCTCAGGGATCTATAGTTGACTGTTTTCTCTTAAAAATATGTTTACCAATACTTAAATAAAGGCATAAGTGGGTGGCATGTACATTAAATCTTCAAATGACACTAATTTGGGAGGGATAGCTAAAACACTGGATGACAGAGACAGGACCCAAAAGGATCTTGACAAGCTAGAGTAGGAGTTCTTAATCTCTTTTGCATTATGGACCCCTTTAAGAGTCCAGTGAAACCAATGGAATCACTACTCAGAATAATATTTTTAAATGCATAAAATCCATAGGATCACAAAGGAAACTAGTCATATTAAAATACATTTACATATATACATATATATGTATGTATGTAAATATATTAACTCACTGACCCCTGAAATTTATCCATGGACCTTTTGGGGTCTAGGGATCCCAAGTTAGTGGCTCCATCCAGCCGAGTTTATTACGACAAAGTTCAATAGAGATAAATGTAAAGTCTCACAGTTAGGTTTGGAACTTCTCAAATACTGGATGGAGGAAACGTAGCTAGACAACAGTTTGTCTGAAAAAGACATAGAAGTTTTAGTGGATTGCAAGCTAAGAATGAAACAGCAGTATGATGTGGCAACCAAAAAAGTCAACGCAATCTCGAGCTGTGTATCTTCCAGAAATGAGTAGATAATAGTGCCTCTGTACCCTGCCCTCATCAAATCACATGTGGAGTACTGAGTTCAGTTCTGGATGTCACAGTCTAAGAATATTGATAGGATAGAGAGCATCCAGAGGAGAGCTTCAAGACAATATATCAAAAGATCAGTGAAGGAACAAGGAACATCCACGGTGGAGATGAGAAGACTAAGGAGACAAAATGGCTATCTGTCTTCAAATATTTGAAGAACTGTCATGTGGAAGAATTTAGGATTAGATTTGTTTTGTTTGACCCCAGAAAGCAGAACTAGCAGCCATGGGCAGAAGTCTCAAAGAAAGAAATTTAGATTTGATAGAAGAAAAAAATTAAACTTTCTAATATTTAGTGCTATCCAAAAGTAGAATGATATGCCTAAAGAAGTGGTGGCCTGCATTCTCCTCATTGGAGGGCCTCAAGCAAAGGCTAGAAGACTATTGCCTAATATGTTATAGTGCGTATTCCTTTGCATTGTTAGCTAAACTAGATGGTCCCTGAAGTCCTTTCCAACTCTTGAATTCTGTGATGCTGTGGGTTATGGATTTACAGCTGCATAGTACATCTGATGTTAGCAAATCCAAGCTCCTTGTTTTGCAAGTGAGATAACTATAGGTTGAGTGACTTAAACAAGGTAAAAGAGGTAACTAACAAAGCCCAGATTTGAATCTACATCTTCTGATTCAAATCTAGTGTTCATCATTTCACCATACTTCCCAAGGCTGTTTCTGTAAAACTAAACATTCCTGTCATTATCATCTTGGATGCCAGTTTCCCCATTCGTAAAGTAAAAGGATTAGACTAGACAGTCACTAAGGGTCCTCTTAACTACAGTATTCTGCAATTCCATAGGTTATTCTTTTCCCAAACTCTGTGTGTGTATATGTGTGTGTGTGTGTGTGTGTGTGTGTGTGTGTGTGTGTGTGTTTAACATGAATTTACCTAGCATGGCAGGGGTAGCTCTACAAATAATCACAAACTACCCATGCCTTCTCATCCTCTATAATTCTTGCCGTTTTCCTGCCATAATCCTCCATAGGGCATCTACGTAGTGCAATGAAAGCAATCTTTGTTTCTTTGGATATTTCATGGAAATTTGTGCAACATTCAGCCAGTACATCTATAACCCCACTTTGTACAGAGAGTTTGTCCCTTTGATGATAGAATTTTGGTCTTAGTAGCTTATAAAACTTATCTTCAACACTTTAAGGAGCCAAACTTGCATCACTGTGGGTATTCTTTCCACCAGTGCAGATCACAACACTTCTCTGACTCAGTTAAAGTTCTTTAAGAGTGACCATGGCCAAGAAACTCATCTGTCTGTGACTAACCCAAAGATGAGCCTCTCTGAACTCTGAACTGAGTGGATTGGTTCTTAAACAATAGACCCACAGACTTATTATATGTGTACTCTAAACTTTTCCAGTTTAGTGGGATCTGCCACTAATACTCCATGACAGCCTTGGAGAATGGAGGGTCACCTCTACATGAGTATGAAATATCAGAGATGGACGTTAGTGAAGGCAGGGAAAGAGAAGGCTAGAATAAAAAGAAACAGCACTTATTAAGTGCCTACTGTGTGCCACAAGCTTTACAATTTTCATCCTCATAGCCACCATGGGAGAGAGGTGGTATTATTATTCCCACTTTTACAGTTGCAGATAGAGGTTAAGTGACTTACTCAGTGTCTAAATCCAGATTTGAACTTAGGTTTTCTTGATTCCAAGCCCAGTGCTCTATCCATTGGAGCACCTAGATTCCCTCCTCATGTTCAAATACTCAAAGGAGTTGTTTTCAGGAAACAACCATCTTACTTAGAGATGATTTAGCTGCTACATAGCAGAGAAGATCATGAAAGATAGGTGGTGCTGTGGAAAGATCAGAGGATGTGAGTTCAGATTATGCCTCAGGTACTTTTTCTTATGTGGCCTTGAGAAGGACACTTATCCTCCCTGTTCTTCGATATCATTTGTTTCTAGACCTATGTGTCTATTATCCTATGTAAAACCAAAGGGAGCTAGCTACTTATGTATGAAGTGAGGAAGCAAGGACAAATAGTCTGTGGCATTGCGCTAATATCCATGAAATATGGAATGAACCAGAACTCCTCTAGTACAGTGGGTAGATCATCTTTGGAGTATTTCTGGAAAAGCATGGACAGGAGTTTTACAGGATGAGAAGTCATAAGTGAGTTGTTATTGACCAGTAGAGGGAATATTCCTATCATTAAGATCATGAATCTAGACAAGTATCAATAATTACCTTAGACCCAGCAATACCACTGTCTGCATATACCCAAAGAAAGCAAGGACAAAGGAAAAGGGACCATATGTACGTGACATAGAGCAGCAACTAACTGAACAAATTGTAGCATTGCAGCGTAATAGGATATATAGTTATTACATAAACTGTTCTACTGTTCTTGTTTCATTCTTATTAGTTCACACAAGCTTTCCCATGTTTCTTCAAAACAGTAATACTCATCATTTCTTATGAGCAAAGTACAGTGTGTCCCAAATGTCTCAGTGCAGTTTTTGCAAAAAACCCTATACATTCCTCCAAACATGGGAAGACTTGTATGAGCTAATAAGAGTGAAATGAAAACAGTAGAACAGTTCATGAAACATCTACAATAAAGTGAAGGAAAAAGAACTTTGAAAGACCTCAGAACGCTGATTAAAACAGTGAATAAACATAACTTGCAAAAACTCATGATGAAACATACCTCTGAAATCTTGACAGACAGGTGATGAGCCTGATGTACGGAATGAGATGTATATCCTTCAACATGGCCAAGGTGTTAATTTGTTTGGCTTGACTGCACATATATGTTACAGGAAAGAGCTTCTGTTTGGTGAAGGGGGTAGTAGGTTAATGTGTAGAGAAAGATATGCAAAAAGGCATTGATAGAACATTTTCAAATGTGCAAAAATAAACAAAAAGAAGTTCAAAAGGGGACATAAGTAAAGCAATTTTCTTTCTACATTGTCTTTAAAAGAAATTGATATTAGTTGACAATAAAAAAGAAAAAATATAATTATCACAGTGAGCAACCTTAGTAACTATGTGATTATAGAATGACAAAATGTAAACATTTGAACAAGACTTTAAAGATGGTGTGTTAATAGGATCATAGCATTTAGACAAGGAAGGACCTGGTTCAGTGCCCTCATTTTGCGGATGAGAAAAGAGAGCACAAGGAGTGTGACTTGCCCAAAGTCACATAGATAATGTAAATGATAACTATCATTTACGCAGACAGCAATAAAATCATACAATTGAACAACTGCAAGCTGCTCTGCTTGACTTTGACACCATCATCATCTTCATCATGCCCTACCCAGGAAAAGCGCATGATCAGATAAATTCATCACCAAGAAACTCATTATCATGGAGATTGCTTCAGTTTTGCTAACTTGGGATACCTCATCATTACCCTCAGTTGCTTCTGCTCCTCTGATTGAAGAGCTGGGGGACAGAGCAAAAAACTGCTCCCATAGCCTTCCTTTATAAAGGACCCCAAATGCCAGTCATCTCTTTATTTGTCACTAGATGCTCTGCTTGGTTTTGACTCTATCATTATTTTCATCATGCATTCACAATGGGTAGCCTCTGACACCACCATTCTTTTCAGCTTAGGGCATTTGCCCTCAAAAAGAATTTTCTTTTTCTTGTTTGTATCCACAGCACTTTGCACAGTTCCTGGCAGAGAGTAAGCACTCAATAAATATTTATTGTGTTATGTCATAGCTAGGATTAGTTCACATATTTCCTTTAATTATTTTAATTTATGGAATAAACAAGCACTTCCATAACATAGTATAAGTTGTACATAATAGATTTGCAGTTTCATGTGCAATCCACATATTTCCTAACTCTCCATCCGGTTGTCCTTTCTACACCCTACCTTTATGTACTACTATCACCTAGGTGATACAATGGATAGAGTACTGGGCTTGGAGTCAGGAAAACTCATCTTCATGGGTTCAAATCTGGCCTCAGACCCTTACAAGCTGTGTTACCCTAAGCAAATCTATTAACCCTGTTTGCCTCAGTCCCTCATCTGTAAAATGAGGCGGAGAAGGAAAATGGCAAACCAGTCCAGTATCTCTGCCAAGAAAACCCCAAATGGGTTCATGAAGCTGTAAATGAAAGTACTGCCTTGACAGATATCAGAGGAGATGGATGCACATTCCACAGCTCAATAGGTGCTATACAGGCTGAAGATTATGGAAAACCCCTTTTTAAGACTGTGCTTTATAGTATCCTGGGACCATGGCTTCAAGGTTTGCTGACTTGTTCACAAATCATATTACCTATTTTGTTATTAATGGTTTGGCAAGGTCTTCATTACTTTCTAATTGTCCACATTTATTTTCTTCATTTTTCATGTTGAAGAATGATGGGTTCAATATTGCCACCATTTCAGAGTCATTTTTTAATATTTCTCATTTAATAGTTCTGCAGTCACACTGATTGCATGGCAGCACATTCTTCCCACCTCCCACCTCCTTCCATCTTTTCTTGTCTTCATCATGTCCCAAACATAGCTAAAAATGTTTTTATTTGTTACCATCCTTAAGTCATTCTGCTTCTTTGGCTCGAGCACTATTACTGGGGTCAGAACAACCTGAGTTCAAATCTAGCCTCAAACATTTGCTAGCTGTTGTGCCAGTAAGGCAAAATGGGCTTAGTTTAACGGGTGCCCTTGAGGAGTTTAGCTTTTGTTTACAGTGAAAGTACTTTCCTGTTAAACGCTAAGCCCCAGGCCCAAAGCCCTATCAGGTGTGAAACCCCTGTGGGCGT
>CM053624.1:303447369-303461486 GCA_028646595.1 Phalanger gymnotis
AGGAAGGAACAAAATATAGTTAGTCTTTCACAGCATGAGTATTGTGGAAGGGTTTTACATAATGATACACATGTGGCCCATGTTGAATTGCTTGACTTTATAGGGAGGGTGGGTGGGTGGGAAGGGAAGAGGGGAGAGAATTTGGAACTCAAAGTTTTAAAAATAGATGTTCAAAAACAAAAAAAAAAATTTGCATGCAACTAGAAAATAAGATACACAGGCAATGGGGTGTAGAAATTTATCTTGCCCTACAAGAAAGGAAGGTAAAAGGGGATGGGAGGGGAGTGGGGTGACAGAAGGGAGGGCTAACTGAGGAACAGGGCAACCAGAATATATGCCATCTTGGAGTGGGGGGAGGGTAGAAATGGGGAGAAGATTTGTAATTCAAACTCTTGTGAAAATCAATGCTGAAAACTAAATATATTAAATAAATTAATTTTTTTAAAAAATGGCCCAAACAATTGGATCAACTACACTGGCTCAGGTCTGCCACTGTGTAAAATGCAGCCTAATTTCCTATTTATATATTCATAGTAGATATCACACATTAATTTTTCTTCAGGTCAAAGAAACATTTCTGGCACAGTACATGAATTTAAACACTAAGGTGAATTTTATAAGGTATAAATAATAAAAAGGTCTCTGTAACTAGGAAAAGATTAACATTGATGAGAGAACAAGAGAGACTGTGTATTTGTTTCTTCCAGAAGCCACGCAAAGAGATAATTGTGCTAAATGTTCCCTGAACATAACCAGTCTGAATGAAAATGACTGTTTCTGCACCCTCCCCTGCTGTTCTAATGCGGAGCCTCAGATTTTGCAGACAAAGCTCTTTTGCCTTCTGCTTAAAATTCTACTGGAATATTTAAACTTGATGTATCCTCCAAGTTATCTCTTCCCAGTATGGTGACCTTTCAATGTTTGGCATGTTTGGGTTGTTGCAACCTTACCAGGGGACTTCTGTTACTTTAATTTTAGTTGTAGGATTAATTGTTCTCTGTCATTACTAAATTATATCAACAGCAGGAATTAAAGCCCCAATTCTCACCACACTCACTCTCCATCTCTACCCACTAAATATGTTCACTTTAGAACCAGGAAAAGCTACTAGGCATTCCCCCTAAGAGGTCAAAGACAAAAAGAATCGTTCTATATGCACAAAATATTCATAGCAGCACTTTTTGTGGTAGTAAATGGAAGCTGTGGCCATTGATTGACCAGATGGGTAAAAACCACTAACATTTAAATGTCACTTTAAAGCTTGTGAAGCAAATTACATACATGAGTTTCTTTGAGCTTGACAATACCTATCTAAGATTGGTACCATGGATATCAGTATGTCCATTTTGCAGATGAAGAAACTAAATTTAAAAGAAGTCAAGCGAGGCTTTTGATGGTCTCAGAGATAGAGAGCACCATTGATTGGTAGGACTCAGATCCATTCTTTCTTGACTCCAAATTCAGAATGCTATTATCCTGAACTAAATCAATAAATGTAAGAAAGTTGGAGAAACATGGAAAGACTTATTCAAATTGATTGATGGTGAAATGAATAGAACCAGAACAATATATACAATAACTACAACAAAGTGAAAAGGCAGATGAACAATGACTAACTATGTAAGGAATTGATAAAGGAGCTCTTCAACCAACTTTGATGAAGCCACAGTGCGGAACCATTGGGACTTTCGATAACATTTCCCTATGTGGGGTGTGGCCATAACCAATGACACCTTGTTTAGGGAACTGAAGATATCTGATCAAGCTTCAGTGATAAGGGTTTCCTCAGCAACTGACCCAAACTATTGGCAGGCTAGACTCTTGTCTTGTGTGAGAAGCTGTGGGCTTGGGTGTGGGCTTGGGTACTGACAGCTCTACTAAGCCTTTTCTCCCTTTGTTACTACATATCTTTTTTTTTTATATCGCAGGCATTCTTGACCTTTTTTGTTTCATGGACCCCTTTGATTTTTGTTTTAAATTCATAATTGAATTTTCTATATGTCACCATGAAAGAAGAAAGGAACTTACTGGAATGTCAAGGTGCTGTCTATCAGTTTCAAGTGTATTTCCCTTCCAGAGAAAGTACAACCCTCAGGTAGCACTGAGTCTGGAACTATGTATATCCCTATGGAAAGTACAATTCACTAGAACATTAGGAGGTTGCCAAATTCCACAAGGGTGTCCAAACCATGGGATCATATTAAGTTTGGAGGTCTTCAGGCCTGCAGAGAAAAGTAGAACTAAGTAGAAAGAAAGAATTTTATCAATAATGTATGGATGATTGCCAATCCTTTATTTAGCTTCTACATTCCTTGTGGACTCCCAGAAATCTTTTGAATTTTCTCTGTTATCTATGGGATTAAATAAAGGCTGTCCCATATTTGATAAATGTGGGTTACCTTGAATGCTTGTATGGGATTACCAAGGGACCCTTTTACCCACATCTGTGGACATCTAAACATGATGAATATTCAGAGATTTTTCCAGAGTAAACTATAAGGGCAAATGATAAGCCAAAGACTTATTGATATCTTGGAGATTGCCCCAATATTGGAGCCAATTTTTGTGAGCCCAATGCCCAGGGGTCCTGGATGATAGCTTATAGTTGTGATGACCTGTCTTTATTCTAAAAGTGAAAGATGATACAGGCTGGGAAGGCACTTTGAAGGTATCTCAAGTAATACTATGTTAGCAGTTTAACTGACATCTGGATCATGTCCTATTTCTTGAAGCCTACAGAAAAGCATATTAAATATTAAATAATAAATTAAATTAAAACAAAATAAATAAATAAATAACCAGTAAAAGAGGCCTTACCTATGTACCTGACCAGATGATTCTTTCTAATATGCCTACAACAGTCACCAGCTCCAACAAACCACATGAACTCAGATGGCTGAACAAAAAGGAAAACCTTAGCGGCCATGGTTCAATATCGATTTAGGACTAATATTAAATTTTGTTCCATATTATTAGAAAATGATAGGAAACTCATTGACCCTTTCCCTCTTTCATATCTGGGAAATTACCTGGCTTATTCCAACACTGTATTTACATGATGAAAGCAATGAACTTTTCTATGGTCACATGGTTTATTGAACATAGTAAAGGAAGACTGCCAAGAAACTGTCAAGCACTCCACTTTTATGAAGTGCTCTGCTAAAGCATCTCCAAACCTCCTTCTGCTTACCTTATCACTTCCTTTGGGTTCCAGGGGGATAGTTCTGTATCATGTGCTCCCACACATAGAGATAAGAAAAGAAAAAAAGGAAGAGGTAAGGGGATGGTATCTGGGTTCCCAGCTTCCCAGGTCTCAGAATTTAAACAGGAAAGTAAAGTCAGTAAGGGGAAAGAGGTTGGCTCTGACTTACCCCTCCTGGGCATTTCAGAAGGGTTGACAGTCTCCTGCATTCTGGGCAAACTCTGGATCTAGCCCCCTCCATCACCTAGTCAGTCCATTTCCTCATTGCTTCTTCAAGCAAATGTCCCCATCACAAAATCAGAGGTTCAGACTTAGACTGCTACTACTGCCCATAGTCTAGTTTCAGTTATGCCAGTGACAGCTTGATCACAGTGGCTGGAGGTGTCAGGTGAAGCCACTCATAGCCCAGAAGCCAGATGCCCTAGCTTTAGTCCCCTTAGCAGCATCTCTCTCTCCTCTGCTCATATAACTTGGCCTGCAATGGCTACCCAGGCTATCTCTTAAGAGCAACAAAAAGGGGGGTGGGTAAAGGCAGAAGGGCATTATAGAACACAATGTGCCCAAAACATGCCACCTGGTCTAACCTCTTCCTGCACTCTTGGAAGTCTCCATGACAGGGAAAGGGCAGTAGCAAGGTTCAAAACTGAAGACAAAGGAAATGTTATAGTCTCCAGAAACATTACACTGTTCTTAACAGGCATCTAGATATAGAGTAGATAAAGGACTGGCTTCAAAGTCAAGAAGAATTTGACAATTACTAGTAATGTGATACAAGTCACTTAATTCCACATGTAAAATAAGTGAGTAGGACTCAAGGATGTCTAAAGTCCCTTCCAGCACTAAATCTATAATCCCATGAGCCCTCTGTCCCTCAAATTCTCATGGCTCTGGAGCAAATGATAGCCCAGAACAAATAAAGTAGCCTCCAGTGGATGCTCTGAGAAAAATACAAGGCATCAATCAACAATGATTTATTATTCATCTATAATGTAAGTCTATATGCCAAGGAGATAAAAGAAAAAGAACCTATATGTATAAAAATATTTATAGCAGCTCTTTTTGTGGAGCAAAAAATTTGGAAACTACAAGGGTACTCATCAATTGGGAAGTGGTTGAATAAGTTGTGGTATATGATTGTGATGGAATACTATTATGTAATGAGAAATTGTAGGAGGGGGGTAGTTTCAGAAAACTTGGAAAGATTAACTGATATGAACTGATGTGAAGTAAAGTTAGCAGAACCAGAACAATCTACATGGTAACAGTAATATTGTAAGGAAAATTAATTGTGAAAAACTTAGTATCTCTGATCAATACAGTGATCTACCATAGTTCTAAAGGACTTGTGATATAACATGCTATCCACTTCAGACTGAGAACTGATCAACTCAATACGCATATTTTTTCTTTAATTATTTTTGTTTTGGGTTTGTTCCATTGTCAGAATATAACTAATGCAGAAATGTTTTGCATGACTGTAGACCTTAGAGGCAGCAGCAGCAGCAATAGCTTTTGGAACTCAAAGTCCAGAGACAGTAAGGGGGTAGGACAGCTGATTGAAAAGAGATTACAGAAGACCCCTTCCTGGCATTGGGCACAACACTTGATGCTGTTTGGCAATTCCATTGCCCTTATACGGCTTTGGGTGGATAGGAGTGGTTATAGTTTGTCACAAGGATTGCAGTTTGTCATTAGTTGCAGTTCCAGGGCAGAGAGGAGAACTAGCACTTGTGAATGCAGGGGAGCAGGGACACTTCCTTGTTTAAGACAAGAGAGGAGACCATCGGAACAGTGACCATACCTCTTCTCAAATTATACCACCTTGAAAGAACTGGAAAGCTTATAGAACTCATGAATTAGTTCTGAAAACAATAGCAGAGAAAAGCCTGAAGAATGGGACAGTGCCTCCCCACCCCCAGGTGAATGGGGTTTTAACATAAAGTTCAAAGGCAAGAAATAGGCTGGAAAATGAGCAAAAAAAAAAAAAAAAGAAACTGATCATAAAAAAGCTACTAAGGAAAGATCAAGATAAAAACTCAGAAGAAGACAACAATGTAAAAACAGCTACGAGCAAAGCCTCAAAGAAAAAATGCAAATTAGACACAAGTCCAATAAGCATTACTGAGAGTGAAAGAGATAAGAATAGTACAGGAAAAAAGTTAAGAAAAGAAAAGAGTGATTCAAGAAAATTATGAAAAGAGGTACTATGAAGTAACATCAATACTTAACATATATGTACTAAATGACAAAGCATCCAAATTCTTAATGGAAAAGTTAAATGAGTTACAGGAAGAAATAAATAGTAAAACTATATTATTAAGGGACTTCGACTTTCCCCTCTCAGAACTAGATAAATCTAACCATACAACAATGATAAAGTTAAGAAGAGGAATAGAATTTTAGAAAAGCCAGATAGGATAGACCTCTGGAGAAAACTAAATAGGATAGAATAGAAAGGAGTACACCTTTTCTCAACTCTATATGATATCTTCACAAAAATCAGCCATGTATTAGAGCATAAAAATCTCACAAACAAAAGCAGAAATATTAAGATGTGCCCCTTTCAGGTCATAATGCAATAAAAAATACATTCACTAAGGTACCATGGAAGCTCAGATTAAAAATTACTTGGAAACTAAGTAATCTAATCTTAAAGAATGAGTAGGTCAAAGAAAAAAATCAAAGAAACAACCAATAATTTCATTAAAGAGAATGGAACAATGAGACAACATACTAAATTTTTTGAGATGCAGCCAAAGCAGTACTTAAAGGAAATGTTGTCTCTTAAATGCTTGCATTGATTGGGGTGGGATAGAGGGGTAAAAAATAAGTTGGGTATGCAATTTTGAAAGGTAGGAAAAAAAAACATTAAAAATCCCCAATTAAATACCAGAATAGAAACCCAGAAAATCAAAGCAGAGATTAATAAAACTGCAAGAAAAAAAAACTAAGAACTGGCTTTATGAAAAATCCAATAAAATAGATAAACCATTAGTAAATTTTATTTTAAAAAAGAAAGAAAAGCAAATTACCAGTATCAAAAATGAAAAGGGTATATTAAAGCAATTATTAGGCATTATTTTGAATAATTATATCACAATAAAACTGACAATCTAAGTGAAATGGATGAATACGTACAAAAATATAAGTTATCCCGATTAACAAAAGATGAAATAGAATCATTAAATAACCCTATTTTAGAAAGCTAAATTGAACAAAACACAAATGAGCTCCCTAAGATAAATCCCCCAGGACCAGATGGATTTGCAAATGCACTCTATTCAACATCTAAAGAACAATTAATTCCAATACTATAAGAATCATTTGAAAAATAAGTAGAGGACTCCTACCAAATTTGTTCTATGACACAAATATGGTTTTGATACCTAAACCAGGGAGAGCAGAAACAGAGAAGGAAAACAATAAGTCAATTTCCTTAATGAATACCTAAGCAAAAAAATTTAAATAAAGTATTAGCAAGGAGATTACAGCAATGTATCACAAATATCTTACTCTATGATCAGGTGGAATTTATACAAAAAAGGCAAAGCTGGTTCAATATTGGGAAAACTACAAACATAATTGACCTTATAATAACAAAAACAATGAAAGCCATATGATTACTTCAATAGGCATATAAAAAAGCTTTTGACAAAATACAATACCCATTGCTATTAAAAAACACTAGAAAGCATAGGAATAAATGGAGCTTCTCTGAAGATGATAAATAGTATGTCTATAACTATTAGCAAACATTGTCTGTAATAGGGATAAACTAGAAGCCTTTACAATAAGATCAAGGATGAAACAAGGATTCCAATATCACCACTAACATTCAATATTGTGATAGAAATGCTAGCTATAGCAATAAGAAAAAGGAATTGAAGATAATGAGGAAAAAAAGCTATCACTTTTGGGAGATGATATGATGGTATATTTAGCAAGAACTAGACTACACCTAGAGAATTTAAAAAAAACTGGTTGAATCAATGAACAACTTTAGCAAATTTGTATGATATAAAGTAAACTCATATAAATCATCAGAATTATGATGCATTACCAACAAAACCCAACAGAATGAGTTAGAAAGAGAAATTCCATTTAAAAGAACTGCAGACAATATATAATACTTGGGAGTCTACCTGGCAAGACCAACCCAGGAATTATATCAACACAATTACAAAATACTTTTCACGCGAATAAAGACAGATTGAAAAAACTAGAGAAATATATTAATTTCTCATGGGTAGACCAAGCCAATATAATAAAAATGACAATTCTATGAAAATTAATTTACTTATTCAGGACCATATCAATCAAACTTCTAAAGAATTATTTTGTGGAGCTAGAAAGAATGACAAAATTTCATCTGAAGGAACAAAAGGTCAAGAATAAAAAGGGAATCAATTTTTTAAATGTGAAGGAAAGTAGTATATCAGTACTAGATTTCAAACTGTATTATAAAGTGGTAATCATCAAAACGATGTGGTACTGGCTAAGAAATAAAGTGGTAGATCAGTGGAATACATTAGGTACACAATATACAATAGTAAATGATCATAGTAATCAAGCGTTTGATAAACCTGAAGATCCCCTCTTTGGGGGCAAGAACTCTATTTGATAAAAATTGCTAGGAAAACTGTAAAGGAGTGTGGCTGAAACTAAACACAGACCAGCATTTCACACCAAATACAAAGATAAGGTCAAAATGGGTACATGATTTAACATAAATCATGACACTATAATCAAATTAGAGAAGCATGGAACATTTTACAGATCTATGGACAAGGGAAGAGTTTTATTTTTTAAATAATAAAGATATAGAGGGGATCACAAGTAGTAAAAGGAATACTTTCGATTACATGGAGTATAAAAGTTTTTGCACAAATCAAACCAAGGCAACAAAAATTAGAAGAAAAGCAGGAAAGTTGGCAGGGGGAGGGGAAGGGTGGAAAAGAATTTACAGCAAGTTCCTCTGATAAAGGCCTCATTTCTTACATATATAGGAAACTGAACCAAATATATAAAAATAAAAGCAGCTCTGCAATTGATAGTCAAAAGATATGAACAACCAGTTTCCAGAAGAAATTAAAGCTATATAGTCATGTTCTATATCACTACTGATTAGAGAAATGCAAATTAAAGCAACTATGAACTACCACCTCACACCTATGAAATTGGCTAACATAACAGAAAAAGAGAATGGCAAATTCTGAAGGGGGTGTGGAAAAATAGGGATACTTTTGTTGAAGTTCTGAACTAGTCCAACCATTCTGGAGAACAATTTGGAGCTATGCCCAAAAGAGGTTAGAACTGTGCATACACTTTGACCCAGCAATACCACCACTAAGTCTATATCCCAAAGAGATCAAAAGAAAAGGATATATTCAAAGAATTAGAAACTGACGGGATGCCCACCAATTGAAGAATGGTTGAACAAGTTGTGATATGTGATTGTGAAGTAATACTGTCGTGCTATAAGAAATGATAAGAAAGATGGTATCAGAAAAAGCTGGTATAACTTACATTAACTGTTACAAAGTGAAGGTAGCAGAATCAGGACAACATTGTATACAGTAAGAGCAGTATTGTAGCAATGATCAACTGTTAAAGATTTAGCTACTCTGATCAATAAAAAAACCCAAGAAAATTTCAAAGGACCCATGATGAAAATGCTAAATGCAGATTGAAGCTTTTCCTGAATTGTCTTGGAGTATTTCAGTGCCATAAGAAACAATGAATATGAAAATTTAGGGAAAAAATGAGAATTACATGAACTGGTGAAGAATAAAGTAATCAGAACCAGGAAAATGTACACATGATGACTACATCCTTGTAACCAGAACTTCCAACCCAAACTCAGAGGTCATGCTCTGGAAAAGCTAAACTGCTCAGCCTTGTAATGCCTATTGTGGGACCAGACTGTCCAGATTGGATAGAGTCCCTTAAATCAAGCCAAATCTCTCTCCCTCTAACATGCTTCACCTTCACTATTTTCTTGATCTTTCCACAACCTATCCCCACCTCATTCCCACCTTCTGACCTGGGAACCATAATCAAACCAGCACTACCTCTGCTTCTGGTTAGTTGTTTGGTTGTTGTCCTTTGTTCTTGAAGAGGACCAAAATGACATCACTATACTAGAGTCAAGTTTCCATGTGTCTGACTGTGGCTGATCAGACCAACATGAGCTGGGAATGTTCTACTACAGGTCAGGCACAAATAGTCTATGTAAACATTTGGGTTGGATTTTCTAAATTTG
This sequence comes from Phalanger gymnotis, assembly GCA_028646595.1. Taxonomy (NCBI): domain Eukaryota; kingdom Metazoa; phylum Chordata; class Mammalia; order Diprotodontia; family Phalangeridae; genus Phalanger; species Phalanger gymnotis. Next base: position 303,456,834 of record CM053624.1, read on the forward strand.
TACATCTTCTGCTTCTTCTGAGCTCTTTCAATTCTGCTTTGCTCACAGAGTACAGCACTTTCTCTGATGTGGGCACACCATGCTGAATGGTCCTGTGCCAGTGTCTCCCATATCACACAATCAATTCCAAAGTTCTTGAGAGACCTTGAGAGTGTCTTTGTATCACTTCTTCTGACCAACATATGAACCCTTGCCCTAAATTCTCCATAAAATAGTCTTTTTGGCAAGCACATATTTTCCATCAAACAACATGGCCAGCCCATCAGAGTTGTGCTCTCTGAAGAAGAGTTTGAATGCTTGACAGCTCAGTTCAAGAAAGGACTTCAGTGTCTGGTATCTTATCCTTCCAGCTGGTCTTCAGAATCTTCCTAAGACAATTCAAATGGAAGCAATTCAGTTTCCTGACATGGTGCTGGTGTACTGTCCAGGTTTCACAATGAGGTCAGCATAACAGCTCTGTAAACGTTCAGTTTGGTGGCCAGTCTAATACCTCTTGTCTCCCATACTTCCCTTTGGAGCCTCCCAAATACTGAGCTAGCTCTGGCAATGTGTGCATCAATGTCATTATCAATGTGTATATGCCTGAAAAGTACACTTCTGGTAAAGGTGTATGAATCAACCTCCCTATTGTTTCACTTAACATTCATGTGACTTCCCAGACTAAAACACTTTTCCCAGGCCACAATATGTATCCCCCTATTAGAATGTAAGCTCCATGAGAGCAGTGACTACCCACTTTGGTGTATACATCCCCAGCACTTAGCATAATACTCTCTGCAAATAGTGAGGACTTTAAAAATACTGCTTCATTCATTTGTTTCTTCTTTTGTTTATGTATATAGACATTCCTTCTCTTTATTCCAACAGGGGAGTGCTATAGAAGGAAACAAGCATTTATTAAGTACCTATTATATGCCAGGCATTGTACTAAGTGCTTTACAAATAATATCTAAATTGAGCCTCTGCATATGAAATATTGCTCATATTCTCAGTGTATTTTGGTAAGTTTTGCTTAGCTGTTTCTTCTTTGATACAATTAGAGGCTTACTTGCTAGAGGGAGATAGAGATTAAAAAATGAATGTGGATAGAAAACCAAAGAACTCATCTAACATCATTTTCAGATAGCAAATAGCCCTTGCCAAAAAGCATTCAGATTAATATCTTTTTAAAAACTCAGCAACATGGATTAAGTGGCCCTTAAACTATTTATAATCAGTAGAATCCAACTCTGAGGCAAAGGAACATTTCCATTTCTTTCTTTCTTTGTATCCTCCTGCCTAGTGTAATTGCAAGGCATTTCTCTCCAGGTTCCATCCCAAACTGTCTAGATTTTGTCCACCTTGTCGTAAAAGCCTTCTCACAATCAAAGTTCACTCTGCCTCTGTGGCTCCTGGACTCTGAAGGTTCATTTCACCCATAGATACTATTAAATGGCACAGTGGGTAGGGGACTGGATCCTGAATCAGGAAGACTTGAGTTCGAACCCAGCCTCAGACGCTTACCAGCTGTGTGACTCTGATTGCAAGTCACTTAATCTCTGTCAGTCACAGTTACAAATGCCTCAGTTGTGAAATTGGGATAATAATAGGTGAGTTTATGGGTGGTGGTGACGATCAAATGAGATAATAATTTGCAAAGGGCTTAGCACAGTGCCTGGCACACAGTTGGTGTTTAATAAATACTTATTCCTTCCCCCACACATACTGGAAGTACACTCAACCTCTCGAACCCCATTGTCTGGTTAAGCCCTCTCAGAATTTCCATTTTTGGGAAAGTGCCCAGTCATGTCTTCATTCTTTTCCAGGCTCTAATCTTGAGTCTCCAGAATTTCTCCTGCATACTGGGATGTAAGTATCTTCTCCATCCCCACCCTTCCTACACTTTTTAGCTTCCTTTATGTTTTTCTTGTAAGATGTTTCACTTTTTCATCTATTTTTTCATTATTCATATTTTGTTTAATTATTTCTTGAACTCTTATAATTTTGCTGGCTTCACCTTGCCCAATTCTAATTTTCAAGGTGTCATTTTCTTCCTTAAAATTGTGGATCTCCTTTTCTAATTGGTTGACTTTCCTTTCATAATGTTCTTGTTTTTCTAGGATTATTCTTTTTTTTTTTTTAGTTTTTCCTCCATCTCTGTTGTTTTTTGAAATCATTTTTAAGATCTTCTATGAATTCTTTTTCGGGCAGATGACCATTTGACATTACTCTTTGGCCTAAAAGGGGGTTTCTTTACTTCAATATCCTCCTCCGAAGATGAACTCTGGTCTTCTCTATTCCCGTAATAGCTTTCTATGGTTGGATTCTTTCTCCTTTGCCTGTGCATTTTTTGTGGTAATAGCTTAACTCTGGGGTAGTAGATTTCTGCATTTAGATTGTAAGCCTGAACTCCTCCAATAAGAGTAAAAGGCCAGTGGTGGGGTGGGGATTGTTTGTGTTAGGGCACAAAGCTAAAGTTCTGCCCTCTGGGCACCACCTCTCCCTATCAGTTCAGAGACCACACTTTCCCATAGGATCGTAATAAAATCCATTTCTACTTTCTACTTGAGAAGCCTCTGAGTTTAATTTTGGGTGAAGTTGCTTACCACTTACCACTCATCTGGATCCTCCCAGGCTCAGTTGTTGAATTCTCCTCACGATGTTGGAGGTAAATGTTCCTGTGGCTGAGGCCAAGGCAATGTCTCAAACCAACTAACCCTAGGGCTTTACCCCTTGTTATTTAAGTGGACACTAGCCTGGGGGTGTTTACCCTTCACAGGCACCAAACCTCACCCTGAGATTTTTCTTCTGATCTTCTCAAATGGTCCCAGGAAGACCCCAGTTGTGCCCCTATTATTTATTTTTACCAGCACTTTGTTTGCCCTAAAGTGCTGTTTTGTCTTTTGTGTAGAGTTCTTTTCCCCTATACTCAATAGTGTTAGTTTACTGTTCTTTTTTGGTTCTTGTTTCTGCTCATTAGATTTTTCTATCCTTTCTCTTGCCACCAAGCTATCAGTGTCAGCCTTTTGCTCTCATCAGTAATCTTCCCAATAATGGGGTTTTCTCTGTATTTTCCACTTTTAATCCACTGTGAACTTGGAAAACCAAACTAGTTAGAATTGAGGGAGCCAAATCCATGAAATTCACAATGTACTGAGGGTCTCATATAGGGGCAAAGAATATTAGCTATGGACTTTAAGAAAATTCTTTTGGCCCCTTAGAAATCTTTTGTTTCATTTTTAGTTCTGAGCTATGATCTGAGAGGAAGATGGCCCAACAGCTGAAGTGTTACTTACCTAGTATTTGTATATTGAACTTTTATATAATATCTCATTTTATACTACTACCAACAGTATGAATATGTTAGGTCAGGTATTAGTCCCAATTAAAACAGATGAACAAGAAGTCACAGAGGTTAGTTGAAAGGTCTTGGTCTTAATCAAATAACTGACTAGCAACTTTAGTTTCCAGATTTCAAACCATGAACCCTTTTTCATCCTTATGATCCCTCTCTGTATATCTGTACTCTAATATGGCTCTGCCATTAGGTGAGCCTGGGAACAGATTTAGTCCTATTGGTAGCAGTCAGCTGTGGTATGGAGAGATGTTAAAGGGCATACGAGTAAATCCATATAAAAGTATTATGAACTGAAATCCCCATCAAGACTTGTCCTTTCAGGTTAAGGAAGACAACATGTCTATATGATTCTTTTTTAGGATTCTTGTTGAGAGTTTCTTTGGTTACCAAAAAGAATGTAGTAGTCTAAACACAATAGCAGGCATGAAGAGGGATTCTGGTGAATAATGTGAAATAGAAAACAGGAGGTAAAACATGATAGGAAGAAGTAAGGAACAGGGGAAATTGAAAGAAATGGGAAATGAAAGAGGGCATATTTTGCAGAAGCCCAGTTTTTCCCAGCATGTGATCACACCAAGTTAAATTTAATTAAGTGAAAAATTCACATCATAAATTACATGAAAATTCATGAAAGATCAAGGCTAAAATGTAAACTCTCACAATTCAAAGAATAAGCTGGAGATCAGAACATTAGCTCTTAAAGTTATAGATATCTTGGTGCTAATTATGGTATACTGTATGTTTTAAGAAACAAAATAATGCTTTCTTTGGAAGCAATATAATAAAATGGGAACAGTACAAAGGAGACTAGTATGTCCTCTGCACAAGGATGACACACTAGTTTCTGAAGCTCTCTTTATTTTTCCAATGTTCAATTTATAATGTCATTAACAACAACAATAACAAAAAGGAACCATTTATGCCAAAATCTCTGGCTACAGGATATGAGACCTGGATGGATTAGACCAAGAGAGAAAAAGACCAAACTGGGTCTGTTTTCCTTTTGGCAAGAGATGCCCCTAAAAACTGGAAGTTCTAAGATGCCTTTATCTTATGACTTACTCAATCCCTGGCCCAATAATCAGAGCCAAGGCAAGGTATTTGGCATGCTCTAGGCACAGTTTAAAAATGAACTCTGTATGCCATCAAAGGCTTTGCACTTTTACAGTAACAGCTCCAACTTCTCACAAAATAAATCCTATAGATGAGAGAGTAGGATTCTCTGGAGGAAAGAAGGAAGAAAGGAAGTAGGGAAGAGGGGAAAGAAGGAAGGAAGGAAGGACACAGGGAAGGAGGGAGGGAGGAAGGGAGGGAGA
>CM053624.1:303470445-303529759 GCA_028646595.1 Phalanger gymnotis
GTTATCCCCATTTTATAGACATGAAAACTGAAACTCTGGGAGCCTAATTGCTTTGCCCATAATCATGCAGCTACTAGGTATCTGAAGGTATAAAGAAATTCAAATCATTTTCCTCACTTTAGGAGAAGGAATTGACAAATCATTCCAGTATCCTTGCCAAGAAAACTCTAAATGGGGTCACAAAGAGTCAGACAAGACTGAAAATGACTGAAGAACCACAGAAAAAAGGCAGCTGACTCCAAATCTGCCTGGCATCAAAGTAGTCTCTGTGCCTTTACCTGTATGCCACCCAGATGTGCCATAAGGAAGTGAGAATGTTTTCAGATATGTCTGCCTAGGTACTCAACAAAGCGGAGCCGCAGCACTTCATTTGTAATGCCAGGACCTTTGGCAACCTGGAAACACGGTTGCAAATATAGAGACAAAGAACAGATGGAGAATATCCTACTGTATTGATTGCAGAGCACACTAATTCATGCATGGCAAAACTCTCCTAGGGAACCGATGGCTGCAGCCATGCTGTTCCCTTGCTTCGAAGTTCCCACTTGATTCCTTTTCTTATTCCCTTTTCATTGTATCACTTGGTAGTAGACAGGCTGTTGTAAAGTACAATGCTCACAATGTTGATTACTCTCCCACCAAATAACAGTGGATTTATGCATCATGAGATGGACATCAATTTTGGTATATTGTCCATATCTACTCCTTTGGCTCGGCTGTATAATTCTCAAGGTTCTAGTATTTGGGTTGATGACTGGATCAAATCCTTGGTTATACATCTAAGGCAAATTAAATTTCACAAAGCTAGCTTGTTTCTTCAATCTATTTAGAATCTTCTTTCTCATTTCTCAGGCTATAAGCCTCCAAGATTGCCCATAAACCCCAATTATCCCCCACTAAGGGTTGTGGGTACATAGGGTGGCCACCCGCACCATAGCACCTCACAATTCTCACGTGAAAATTTGCAGTTACTCTTTAAAATAGCTTTCTCAACCCAACTTGATCTCACACTGGCAAGCCTAGGTTCCCAAAGAACACTACCACACAGTTATACTTAAATATTCTGAGATTCCTAGGGGTAGCCCTATTGTAAGGGAACATTCTTCTATTCACTAATTTAATTTTTGAGGCCCTTTCAATGTATTTCCATTTAAATTAAGCCAGCTCATTATAATGGCACTTTTAGATCTTAAAAACAAAAGCATTTATGCTGGCAAGCATCAGGGAACCAATAATAGGTTCCAAATATAATTATTGGAGTAGAAGAAGTATCTATTTTATGTAATCTGGATCAGTTTCTCTTTAAAGGGGAAAGAGGACTATCTTCAGGACCTACATAGTTCAGGGGACTGGAGTTCAAATTCTCAATATGGTCTCGGATCCATAAGCACAACCTACAACTAAGTCAGGGATCCTCAGGCTTGATGGAATTCTCATCTCTCTGTAAGTAAGTCATCACACATTTCTGAACCAATGTTAACATTCATGACAGGTGTAGGCAATGAGGAGCCACATCCAGATGAATCAATGTTGTATCTTTATTGAAACTCCTTTTTATTTCTGAAAAAAATGTCTCCTTGTCAAGAGTTAAATGATCCACCATTGTCTTATTATATTCTAAATCTGAACCTGAACCATTGAATGGGACTAAATTAGACCAGGTTCAGAACATTTGGTTTTTGTTAGCAGGATGAGAACAGAATGACCTTGTGGCTGATTTCACAGTTGGAGTGGAGGAAAGGCAGTAAGGAAGAAGGGGAGTCTCAGGTGATTGGCTGTCTGGATAAGGGAGTATGTTACTCTGTTACTGCTGCAGTTCTGGCTATATATAATGAGTTGTCTCTATGAGAAAAGAAGGCAGCTCCTACTGACTGTAAAATTAGCCTGATGGGTACTTAAGGAAATTGATTGGGATAATAAAGGTACCCCAAGGGTTAATATCCCCTGTTCCTTGTTAATAGTTCTAGAAAGGCTGGACTGCCAGCATAAGGCAATCTCTGTAAATTCAGCAACTTTCTCTGTAAATTCAGCAACTAGAGCCAAGTGTGAATGTGCTTTTTTTTTAAGTATTGAGCCTTGAAATAAGAGGGATGATTTGGGGATTTAATAATGGCATACATGAAAATGCTGACAGGGATAGGGATCAGTAGACTACAGGTGGGAGTTGTGCTCTCTGACACCAAGTCATCACTGGAGAATGCCTTGAATCCCACTGTGGTCAGGATTATAAGGGGACGGAATGGGAACACAAGAGAAAACAAGAATTGGGAGCCAACTCTAGTAGTAAGAGGTCCTTAGGTTTACCTTCTCACAGCCTCCTAGGTAAAGGAGGTGAAGAATGAGCAGATTTTCACCACAAAGGATGTTTAAAGGACAACCTGATGAGTCACTGAAGCAATAATTTGTGACTCTGTGGCCCTCTGGGATAAATGTAGAGCTTCTCCTAGATGTAGGGGTCTATCAGCTTTGGGATCACACAGAAGACTTACCCTTGTTAACACAGCTGAATCATTCAGAAACCCTGAATAGAAAATGTCCTTTGCCTTCCTCCAGAGAGGGTAGATTCTGGCTAGTGAGCTTAAGAATATCACCTCAAGCCTCTTCTCACTTTAAACCACATTCCGCCCATGTGCCAAGGTGATTTTTTCTCATGTGTACGTCTGTTTGTGTTGCTTCACAGTTAAATGAGCTCCAGGGACTCCATATTACCACCAGGATCAAATTTAAATTCCTCTGTTTAATATATATTGGCCCTTATTGTACTTTACATACCTCCATGCAACTCTATGATCCAGCAACACTAATCTACTCACAGTTCTTCAAATACAACCAGTCACTTCTCATCTCTATAACTTTTCCCTAGTTGTCTCCCATGACTGGGATGCTCCGCACCTTTATCTCTGCTTCTTAGTTTCCCTGGCTTCCTTCAATAGTCAAATTCCACCTAGTCATTGCCTCCTCCTAGTTGTTAATTTCTTCCCCTCTAGATTTCCATAGATGAATAAATTAATAAAGTACTTAACAAGTGCCTACTATGTTTAAAGGATTACACTAAGCACTGAGGATACAAATAGAAAGGTAAAGCAGTTCCTGCTCTCTAGGTGCTCACATTTCAATTGAAGAGATAACACATATGGAAGGTTTCAGCTGCAGGTTAGATGAAAAAGCTTCGTTATGGTCCTTAGGACATAACAGCAAAGTAGATGTTAATGCCCCCTCTTTAAAGTCATTTCCACTAATAAAAAATGACCAGTTTCTGATATTGAATCATTTGACAGTGTTAAGGACTTTGTTGACGAGAATTTTCTTTTCTGGGTCTCTACTAGCTGTGGCTATAGCACCTGCAGGAACAGCTGCCAAGCTGCATCTCTAGAGTGGGTGCTTTCCAGGATGATGACTAAAGGCAGTAGACAGGAAGCATTTCTATTCCCAAGGCTCTTGAGTTCAGGGTCCTGGGCTGTATCCATCAGTATCTGAGCGGAGATGGTAGTCAAAGTGGTCATAGTGGTTTGACTTGCCTGGCACATGCTGACTCCCATTTCTCCCTCAGTGTATGTGGCTACTTGAGCCAGACTGGGTTGCCAGTCCAGTATGTGGAAGATAGATGGAAATTGATGAGGATGGATGGCCCCCTTACTATAGAAGTTAACTCCCCCAAAGATGACTGAGGGTTAAGTTAGAAGCAGGACAAGTGAGGTGGGAGATACTGTCACTCCCAGGGTTCCTGTGTGCATCCAAAGGTTAGTAGCAGTTGATCAGCAGTTGTTGCTGGTGGTGAAGAGAAACATAAACTCTCTCTCCACAATGACTTTTATCCTCAATGCTAGCCTTGGAGTTTGGTACTTTGAAGGCCCTGCTTATTCCTAAGGTCCTTTGGTTCAGCGTCCTAGGCTGTATCCATTATGGCCTGAGACGAAATGGTCCTAAAGGTGGTGGTGGTTATCATTTGACTTGCCTACCATATGATGTCTTCCAACTCTTCTTCAGGGTACCTTGCTGCTTGAGCTAGGAAGGCCTGACTGTCACATATGTCTAAATATATCTTATATGCAATTGCTATTTATATATTGTCTCCCACATAAGAATGAATATCACTTCAAGGCAGGAAGTATTTTTGCCTTTGTACTCATAGTGGCTAGTATAGGACACGGAAAATACTAAGTAAATGCTTATTTAATGGCTGACAGTGGTGGTATGAATTGAGTTTCTATCATGACTCAGGCCCCAAAACAGGCTGTATGCAGAAGACTCCTGACCTCTTTAGCAATCTTGCTAAAGATAACCTTAACCCGTGATGGGGATCAGTAGCTGTACCAAAGATGTCATCATTTATATTGTGACTCTAATATTCCTCATGTTCCTTCTGTTTATCACTCCTACAACATGGCCTATCCTTTTTGGTGTCTTTCTGTCTTTTTTTTTAAATTTTATTTTATCCATATTAAACACTTCCTCTAGTGTTGCCTGTGTTAGACTTTTTGCATCCCCCCCAGATAATAGTTGTCTGATAGAGGCTCTAGGACTATTTAAGTGGCAAAAGGGCCCTCAGAAGACTTGTGGGATCTTGCTATCAAGGGGTGACGTGTGGTAGGAGTGACACTTGTCTTATGTAGTCTGGACTGGTTTCTCTTTGAAAGGACAAGGAGGATGTCTTCAGGACTTGACTGCCCTGTGGATTAGGCCTAGAATCATTGTCACATCTTCCTGGTCACCTGAGTCATAGAAAACCCAGTCTATGAGGAATCAGAGCTCCTCTTACTTAGTCAGGCTTAATTGGAAAGCTAGTAAAGCTTTGATTTAGGATATGTTGAGGTAGAGATAAATTGGATGGACAATCGAGATGAAAATGTTCAGAGTGAACAGTTGGAGATGCTGGTCTTGAGCATAGAAAAGGGGCAGACCATGTGAGGGTCATCTGCGCAGAAGTGAGAGTTGAAGTCATGAGAGTGAATAAAATGACTAAAGGAGGAAGAAGAAACAAAGAGAAGATAACCAAGAACATATTGCTTGGAAACATCCACATTAAGGAGTCTAGAAGATGAATAATCCACAAATAAGAAAGAAAATGACTTGTCCGTGAGGTAAGAGTAAATTTATAGTGTTTTGGAAGACACAAGAAGAGAGAATATGGAGTTGGGAGACACCATTGCTTCAACCTCATTGTGACTGCCTCCTATGCTTCAAAACTTTCTTATAGGAAACTCTAGGAGAATAAAGCCTATAAAAAGGTCTTTAAGTTTAATAAAGCTTTGGGAGCTATTAAGAGAATACTTTTAGTAAAGTGATGGGAATGGAAATCAGATTACATAGATCTGAAGAAAGAATAGGTAAGTAGTTGAAGAAGTGGAATAGGTTGTAGATGACTTGCCAAGACATTTCCAGTCAACTGCATTGATTTCCTGCTCAAGACCTTCAAGCTTTGACATTCTACTAAGTTCCTTTTTCTTCAGTTCTGATCTAGTCTGCTTCTTAATGGTAAAGCAAAAGTAATGGATGGGACTTTTACTAATTGGAAGACCATTCTCATGGTTCCACCTGTTTTCCCTGTTTTCCCAGATTACATACCAGCTGAAAAGATGTTTAAAATATAGTTCATGTGTTGCTTTTATTTAGTCATTTTCATTGAGTCCATCTCTTTGGGTTTTAATGGCAAAGACACTGGGGTAGTTCACCATTTCCTTCTCCAGCTCATTTTATAGATGAGAAACTGAGGGAAGCAGAATTAAGTGATTTGTCCAGGGTCACACAGCTAGGAAGTTCCTGAGGCCAGATTTGAACTCAGGAAAATGAGTCTTCCTGACTTCAGGTCTGGCACTCTATCCACTATGCTACTTTATCCATTGTGCCACCTATAGTTTACATATATAGCAGTTAATAGATAGCTCCCTACCAAGAACAACCATAAGTAGTAAAGCTGCATGACCTTGGAAAGTCACTTTACCTTTCTGAGTCTCAGTATCCTAATTATAAAATAGGGATAAAATTATATATAATGTCTATCTTACAAGGTTATTGAAAGACTCAAATGAAATACTCTAAACTAATGTGAAAACTTTAAAGTGCTTTAAATGCCCATTTTAGTGTTGTTGTTCATCTCATCTTTTTCAAGGAGGTTCAGCTAGGAATGTCTGGGGAAAAGTCACTATCCCACTATCATTCTTTTATATTTAATGTTCTACAGACTATAACATGAGTGGCTAAAATAAATGCTATTTGTAACTAAATAATAGTTTATGATGGCAGCTTATCCTGTGTGGGCTTACTAAAAGCATGTAGAAAGCACTCTAATAACAGAAAGGATAATGGGCTTTATATGTATTGCATCCCATTCCCACATGGCTTTAAATGAATGAAGAAATAAGCATCTATTAAGCACTTTACTATGCACCAATCACTGGGGATATTGACAGAAAAAGCCAGACAGTCCCTGACCTGAAGGAACCCACTCTCTAATGGAGAGAGACAGCATAGGAAGTTCAGCTGCAGGGAAGTGGAAAGACCTAGAATCATTAAAGATACAGCTACAGGATGGCTGGCAAGATCCAAGGATCCTCAAGTTGTAATAGCAGCTCAGATGATAATGCTATGGTTCTATAGAGCATAGAAGTAGATGAGGGAGTAAGGCCTAATAGTCTTACATCTCAGAAAGGAAAAGAGTTGGTGATTCCTATATTATCCAAGTGATAAGAACTGTCAAGCATCTTAAATAAGTTCTAGGTGGGCAGGGACCAAGGAGTAGCTGAATAAAAAGGAAACTGAAGAATATCCTCAGTCGTGGAAGCCTGCCAGGATATATTTCAAGTGCTTTAGGTTCAGGAGACTCAGTGAAAAGCAGGCAGGATTTCATCTACTAGGTCTCTATTTTTAAAGCTTTTTTCACTTACCTAGTTTAGAGAATCTAAGTATTTGGCATGATAGCATTTATTTGTTATTAATAATGATAATGGTTCTGATTTTTTTAGTAGAATTCAGGTGTTATATAGTCCGTAAATATAGTCTGCAAAAATTGTGTGTGTGTGTGTGTGTGTGTGTGTGCGTGTGTGTGTGTATGTCTGTGTGTATAGTATATAGAAATGGACTAGGACAAGTCACTATCCAGCTGTCATTCTTTCTTATTTAATATTCTGCAGACTATCAGCCAGGTCCCATTAAATAAAAAGTATGAGGATATAAAATCATCTGTAGCATCCCATCTTTTACACAACCACAATAGCAGACAGGATAACGGAGATATATACCTTGCCCTTTTCCTACATGATTTTGATCTCCTCCTGAGATCTTTACATTTTGAAAGCTTTTTGTTCAATGCAATTTAGAGAATATATTTGTTGTGAAGACATCTAAAAAAAGTATCATTCCCCTGATGCACCAATATTTTCATGATACAATGTAAAAAAAGTCTTAGAAATCATGTGATCTAGGTTCTAGTTTCACACTTCCCATTAACTCACCGTAAGACATAAGCCAAGTCATTTAACTTCCTGGGCCTCAGTTTCACTATTTGTAAAACAAGAGGGTAGGGTTAGATAATGTCTGAAGGTTCTTCCATGTCTTCTTCTTGTTGTTGTTAAGGCATTTTGGTGGTGTCCCCATTTGGGGTTTTCTCAGCAAAGATATTGGAGCTGTTTGACATTTGCTTCTTCAGCGCTCTATCCATTGCACCAGCTAGCTCCCATTCCCAACAATCTACGATTCTGTGATAACTAGATCCATACCAACAGATATTGCCTCCCAGTGTAGACTATTATGAAAGACATGAGGCTTTAGTCTGGCATCTATTATTAAATATGTGGCCTTGGATAAAGCATTGAATGTCTGTCTCTTTGTCTCAGGCTCTGACTTTTCTTTTTGTTTTTTTAAAGCAACATAAATAAAATCTACTCTTCTCTGTCTCAAAAAGAACAAGAAAAAGTCTGCGAAAGTACATTTAGCTCTTCAAGAGAAAGGTGCTATCTAAACCCAGGGTACTTATTATTATTCACATAATGTCTCTTCCAAACCAATCTCATTATGCCAGCACTTTTAATGGATGAAAATGTTTTCATATTGAGCTTTTGGTACAATTCCATGTGATCAAATGCTAATTACTTCTGCTATCACCTCCATCTCTCTTCTCTCACTCCCTCCAACATAGAATTTGATGTATAGTGATACCATTTAGAGGAAGTAGGGATTCTTTCTTCACTCCATGATTATTTCCCCAAAATAGAAAAGGGTTGGGGGGATGGTACACAATAGTGAACTGAAAGGAATTCAGATTCAGAGGGAAGTATATTTCCTGTTTTGCTATTGCTGCCAAGGCAGCATTCAACTAACAAGCATTTATTATGTGTCAGGTACCATGCTATGCGCTGGGGATACAAAGACAAAACCAAAACCGAAGCAGACCTTCCCTTGAGGAGCTTATGTTTTAATAGGGGAGATGACATAAGTATGTATGTGTATACACATAATATGTATATATGTAAAATGTATACGTATATGATATAGATATATAAATATGAGGTAGTTCACTAAGAAATCCATCTAGAGTGCCTTAAAAATGGAGTACTAATAGCTTTCTGATGGCAGAAAATCAAGAGTAAAACTGTCTCCTTTCTACATGACCATAATAAGGATACACATAAGGATAATGACAACTTGAAGAAAACTATAATTCAATTGAATCTATTCATCATTTATTAAGCCCCTATTTAATGCTCTGCACTAAGAATCCAAATACACTTTCAAAATGCTGTGCAGTTCCAAACATGTATAAAATGATTGTAGGCTCTCTATTTGTTGTAGCACCTGAAAATAAAATCTAGAGCAATTTTACTTATCCAGCCTCTAGCTATCCCCGTGTCTGGCTCATTGAGCTTATCTTGCTGTATAACCCCATTTGCTCCAGGGGAGCACCTTGCTCATTCCATTGAAACAGAAAGCTTATCCTTATAGAATTAGGGGCAGGTCGGAGAGTACTCACTGTCAGAGCACACAACTCAGTAAATGGGACCTCTGCTGGTCCTCTCCTCTCAGCTATCAGTCTAGATTATACAGATTTTCATATTATTTAATTATTACTGATCCTAGATAATCCAAATATAAGATTTATTACATTCCTAAATCATTCAGTGAGGAATCTGAATAGAGCTGCTGTGGAATGTTTGAGGTATACAGGAATGGCAGCAAATACGCTAGAACTGGATTCTGGTCTCATATGCAATATTCTAAAAAGATTTTAGTTTCATGTTTAACAGTCCAATAAAACAATAAAAATATGCACTAGGGTATGAGTTCGGTCACCTTTTTTTATTTAGTATCCTGAGCGCTAAGGAAAAATGTTTCCCAATTTGTGCCTAAGAACTAGAAGGCACCTTAAAGATCCCATATAGTACATTCACATAGCCTTAAACTAGTTCAGCTCCTCATCCTTTCTTGACCCAGACAATTGTAGTCAGATTCTAAATGGTCTCAATGATACCAATTCAACTCTTTCACATTTCATTCTCTGCAGATCTAACAAAATAATTTTCCTAAAACACAAGCCAAAGCACCCTGCTCCTCTGCTAAGAAATTTTCAATTATTCTGTATTGCTCTTATGATAAAATGCAAATTTCTCCACTGGAAACTTAAAGTCCTTAATGATTGGCTAAAGTTTACCTTTTGAAGACTTATTTTTCATCGTTCCCCTTTGTGTACTCTGTTTCAGCCATGGAGCCCTAATTGGTTCACTCAATAAGCCATTTCCCACCTCCATGTCCTTGTACAGTCTGTTGCCCATACCTGGAATGTACTGCCTTCTTACTTCCACTGCTATGAATCCTTGGCTTCCTTCAGGGATTGGATTAGACAGCATCTCCTACTTGTTGACATTCCTGATTCTCCTAGTTACTGATACTTTCTCACATTTAATTTACTAATCTGCTTATGTCTTGTAGAATGCAAGCTCCTTGAGGGCAAGAACTAGGTTTTTAAAAATTTTTGCTTTCGTACACAGTCAATGCTAAACAAATGTTTACTGAATCATTGAATCCATTCCAACACTTTACTTTTATTGAAGAGGGAACAGAAGTCCAGAGAGGAGAAATAACTTCTCTATAGTCATAAAGGTAGCAGGTAGGACAGGTACAATTCAAAAATAGGGCTTCTGACTCCAAATCTAGTGGGATTTTTTTCCCTGCATTAATATACTGAAAACAAACCTGAAGACTGAAACTATTGGTTCTTTCTTAAGAAAAAATATTTTAGAGTATCTTCAATAGTTATTTATCCACTCCACCCCACTACCATTTATCAGATAATGGTGCTAGTGTTGACTAGGCTTAATCATAATGTGTATGTTCCTATTGGAGCCATTATCTCAATAAGACTCCAGAATTAATGAAATCCTTAGGATCTCATCCATCTGCTAGAATCCTTTTTTCTATGTTTCTTTCTGAACACATGGAAAATATATTCTGCAAATGGAAAGATTACATAGATGTGCATCTTGGAAGATGTGAGGTTTAGGCAGCCTTTTGCAAAACTCCCAGATTCTTCTGACTATGACAGGAAAACTCCTTTTAGAGCATGGGCACTGAAATGACAGGTTTTTTTAATGACTGCAATAGGGCATGTGCCAAGGTTTATTCCACAACCCAGATGGAGAAAAACTGCCCCAGAATGATGATGGTAACAGGGAAAATTCCTCCATCACAGCCTCTTCAAGCTCTATGCAATCAAAATGATCTCTTTTGGTGGCTCCCAGCCTTGTGCTGGCTGCAAGATGGGACGTAAAACTCTTAGCTAATCATCCTATGGAATGCTGAAAAGGCCAAGCACTTGTCATTGTTGATAACTTACTCCAATGACAACAACTGGAATAGGAAGAAAGCAGAATTTTTTTTAAAGACACTTAGGTCTTACAGAGTTTACATATTTTTTTAAAGCAGGCAGTTCCCAACTTTGAAAGTGTTGTGCTTCAAAATACCCTCATCTTTTTTTTTGAGAGGGGAAAAAGAGGGACTCAGAATATTTTCCCATAAAAGTAATGTCATAAATGGTGATCAGGTTCAAAGGCCAGCATATAAAACCTACAAAGTTGCTGAACTCTTTCACTAAAAGTCCAACTACAATGTCAAATAGTAGTATGGAAGGGTCTGCTTTGCTGACATACAAGATAGAAGACTGGACTTGAAAGTTGGGAATACTTGGTTCAAATCTCTGTTCTGAACTTTTGGAGCTATGTGACAAGACCACTTAACAGCTTTAAGCTTGTTTTTTCATCTGTAAAATGTGGGTAATAATAGTGGGAGGACATACTTCATGGGGTCATTGTGAGATTCTAGTGAAATAATGTAGATAGAGAACTTTGAAAACCCAAATGTTCAAATGCATATCTGCTATTATGGTTGTTCTTAAAGGAGATGCTAGCCACAAGTGGTGATAGGCCCTACCAAGGTACAAAGGCTTCCATTAACACCTGGAAGCAGATTTCATGATCAAGAAGACTTGAATTTGAATCCTTCCTCAAACTAGTCATGTAAACCTGGATAAGTCAGTTATCTATCAGCCTCAGTTTCTTCATTTATAAAATAATTATAGCACTTCCTTCACAGGGTTGTTGGGAGCATATAGTAGGATAACATGTTTGCCAACTTCATAGCACTATATATAGATATTTGACATTATTATTATCTTTTGAAGATGAGCTAAACTAAAATCAGAGGCTCATCACCAGGTTGGCCATAGAATGATGTATTTCTTGGCCACAGCAACTCGTGTTGATTATCTACAAAGGTAGCAAGAAGTTGTGGCAGCATTGAATGACTGGTGGAATATTCACAATTGATTTTTAAAACCACAGGTTTTGATTTTTCATTATAAAGTGTTGGAGCAAACGGTAACCTGAATACCGGACCTAAGATGCAGGGGCTATGTACTAGAAGGAGAAGATAATATCAATCCATCAACCAAGAAACATTGTATTAAAGGCTACTATGTTCCAGGCACTGTGTTAAGTGCTAGGGATGCCAAAAGAGGCAAAAGACAATCTCTGCCCACAAAGAGCTTACAATCCAACAGGGGAGATGACAAACCACTATATACAAACATGCTATATACAGGATAAAGGGGAAATAATTAACAGAGTGAAGAAACTAGAATTAAGAGGGGTTAAGAAAGGCTTCCTCTAGGAGATGAGGTATCACTTGGGATTTAAAGGAAGCCAGGAAGTCAGTAGGCAGAGATTACGAGAGAAAGCATTCCAGAAATAGAGGACAGTCAGAGAAAATGTCTGGAGCTGAGATCAAGGAACAAGCCAGACTGAAGAATATGTGTTGGAGAGTAAGGTGTAAGAAGACTAGGAAGGTAGGAGGAGAATAGGTTATAAAGGTTTCTAAATGACAAAAAGAAGATTTTATATTTGATACTGGAGGTACTTGGAGCCACTAGAGTTTATTGGGGTGGAGGTGTGACATGGGCGGACCTGCACTTTAGGGAAATCACTTCTCCATTTATATTTTTAAAAATATAACTTCTGCAATTCCTGGGAGACATGCTACCCATGAGCAAAATGTTGAAATAGGCCTATTTTCGGGGCAGCTAGGTGGTGCGATGAGTAGAGCACCGGCCCTGGAGTCAGGAGGACCTGAGTTCAAATGTGGCCTTGGACACTTGGTACATGTACTAGCTGTGTGACCTTGGGCAAGTCACTTAATCCCAATTGCCCTGCCAAAACAAACAAACAAACAAAAAAAGAAATAGGCCTATTTTGTCTTTGTTACCACCCAGTATCCCTGTTTATACCTCTCTTCCTTCTTGCACTCTTTCCCTACACTTCTAGTCAGTCAGTCGATAAACATTAAGCACCTGCTACATGCTGAGAAATGGGCTAAGTGCTAAGGATACAAAGAAAAAGATAGTCCCTGCTTTCAGGAAATTCACAGACACAAATACCCCTGTACTTCCATAAGCTCCTCACCCAAGCCCACCAATCTTCCCCAAAAGGTTTGAGCTCCTCTCCCTTTCCCATAATCAAAATTTCCCTTCCTTTTGGTGAAGGTTCTGATCTCTACTATGTGTTAGGAGGGGAACAGGCTAATCCAACTAACATATGTTCTCATGTGAATTACCTGTAAACCTTTAATTATCCCATAATATTGTACCTTTTTAAAGGTAGAAGATTATTGCTAAAAAACTAATGTCATTGAGAAATGGCTAAACAAATCATGGTGCAAGAATGGGATGGAATATTACTGTGCTATCATGATTATTCAGTCATTTTTCAATTGTATCCAACTCTTCATAACCCCATTTGGGGTTTTCTTGGCAAAGATACTGGTATGGTTTGCCATTTCCTTCTCCATTGCTGTGCTATAATAAATGCTAAAACATGATAAATACAGAGAAGCATGCAAAGACTTACATGAACTCTTCACAGTTACAAAGTGAAGTAAGTAGAACCAAGAAAACAGTATATACAATGAACAAGCATGGCCCAAAAGAAGAGATGAGTGACAACTTCCATTATTCCTTTGCCAAGGTGGGATGTCCACAGGTGTGGAATATTGCATTTTTTCAGATTTCTCTTTTTGATATATTGATCTATCATACTGGATTTTTTCTTCCACTTTTTCCTTAAAAAATTTATATGGGATGACTATGAAGAAGAAGACTACAGACATAAATTTAGGTATAAACTTAAGGTATAAGTTAGGTAGTATGAAATCAAGATATCAATAAAATTTATTTTAAAAAAAGAAAATCTCTGGCAGAATTTGTCGTGAATTAAAGTAGGAAAAAATAGTTGGTAAGCAGAGAAGCCATTTTTGAACACAGTTGCTGAGTTAGGCCAACCTGATTGACCCTACTCTGGCATCATTTCCTTAGTTTGTTCCTTTTCTCAGTGATTTTTCTCCACTTCTCTACCCAGAGTCTAAATTGCAGCATTGGTGACAGAGATTAAATTTATGAATAGGTCACTAGTCTGTTGTCTGCTTAAGTATAGGAATGCTGCAGTGTGTTTCACATAGGAACGAATATTAAAACTGACTTTGTTACTACTTATATCAATGAGCAGACCTATAGTATAAGCAGTGTTGTCAAATTTGACTGTTCTGCAGCATCAGAGACAGTAATAGAACTCTAGCTCAGTTTTCAGGTGAGAAAGGTGGGTGTTCTTCTGAACCTTTTAGTAACTGAGGTGATAATCCTGCAACAATCCGGGAAATGCAAAGTGCTACTCAAAAAGAGTTCTCATGGGCTCAAAGCATGATGAATGATGCTATTTCCATACTAAGCAACTGCCATATCCATTTACAAATTAAGAAACTCAAGAAGGCAAGGTTAAGTGTATTGTCCATAGAAAAGTGGTGCTGAGACAAGAGTCCAAATTTCCTGATCCCCAATATTCTGTGTCCCCACAACCAACTTTCTGGAGCTACACCCAAACATTCATTTCCCTGGCATTTCTTTTCATTGCTGACCCTGTTTGTACCAGGAGGTGCAAGAGTGTATTTGTGCAGGTTTTAAAATAGACTAGGGTGGAAGTTCTTTTGTTTTTGCTTATCCATCATATGATCAAATAAATTATTTCTGATTCTGAGCAAAGGTTAAAGAACATCATCGTTATATCTGGATCAGCTTTTCCAGAATTGTGCTGAATCTAGCAATAATATTGTTAATAACAATAGTACCTAATATAGCACTTAACTCCTTCAAATCACTTTCACATGCATTTTTGGTTCCTTCCAACAATCTTGTGATGCAGAGACTGCAATTATCATCATTTCCATTTTAAAGTGAAATGATTTTGTGATTTACTCAAAGTCATATGGCTTATAAGCACCTGAATAGATACTAGAATCTAGGGCTTTTGAAGTATAATCCTGAATAACAGGCTTTTGCATGACAAACTGGCTATACTTTGGGGATCACTCTCTTCTCCAATTCTTTGACTTACAGAACCTAGAAATTTTCAATGTCTGGCATTCCTCCCTAAGTACAACTTGGGTTGACAAGAAAAGTTTTTGTTCTTATTTTTATAAATTAAAGGACATTGCAATAATCCACATGAAAGCCCACCAAGTCAAACTATGCCTTCCCACTCAGTCCCTGCAAAGTCCTTTCCCCAAGGACTTGTTGAAATTCTGTGACTTAGAGTATTTCCTGGGCAGCTAGGTGGTGCAGTGGATATAGAGCTGGGCCTGGACTCAGAAAGACAGCCGCAGACACTTATTAGCTGTGTGACCCTGGGCTAGTCATTTAACCCTGTTTGCCTCAGTTTCCTTATCTGTAAAATGAGCTAGAGAAGGAAATAGCAAAGCACTCCAGTATCATCACAAAGAAAACCCTAAATGGGATCACAAAGAATCAGACACAACTGAAAATCACTGAACAACAATGGCATTTCCCAAGTAAAGGGGGAAACTGGAGTCTACTTCTCCAACCAGTGTTCACATCCAAGCCTCCCTTGCCCATAACTTATTGGCCTTTCATCTTTGTAGATCTTCACTCTCATTAGGTATTGTGAGTTCAATTTTTCCCTCTCTTATTACTGTCCTCCCTGAACCCTGCTGATCCTATCTCTGATGATGTTGCTCACCTCTGATCACTGGGATTTCTCACAGGTCAACTCTCTTCTAGAAGGCGGTATTCATCACCTCCTTGAGAACTCCCAGCTCTCAAGTGGCTTACCCTTGGAAAGATTATCCTGATTCATCACCTTATAGTATTACTTGCAATTCTATTAATCCTCTGGTCAGAGTGCCTCCAGCCTTTAGAAAATTTTTTAAAACAAATATTCAGATCCCACAAGCTTAGACTCCACAGAAGGGATTCTGTGTTCCACTTCCTAATCCATACTTCCTGCTTATGTCAGCACTGCCAGTGAATCTTGAAGTATAGATGGCACTGCAATTCTGATTTTCCATCTCTCTTCCTCTCAGACAGCTGGGAGAAGTTATCCAAATTAACTCAGGCTACTTCTCAAAAGATCATCAATGGTTTATGTTAGGAGTCAGTGATTGATAAAGATTATTCTGAACATCAGCACCTGTGACTCGGAGGGACAAAGGCAACCCTACCCCATTAGGAGACATCTGTAATCTCACCAAAGAAACAAGTTTTATGTCTTTCCTACTATGGGCTGTTTTCTTGGAAGGATTATCTAAGCGTAAAGAACAAGATGACAAAGACAGAAGTGATATGAAAATGAGAAAAAAAAAGCACAAAAGGAATAGTTAAATTTCCACCAATGTAGAAAGATAGAAAGAAATGGAGCAACAAGCAGAAAGAATGCAAAGAAAAAGAGAGTGCTTTGTGTTTAACAAAATATAATGTCAACAAGACTAACAAATTCTTTGTACATCTTGACTGTTACTTGCTTGGCAAATCCACTTCAGCTTTACAAAGTTACTTTTAACCATACTTTTAGCAATTTTCAGATATTTTTGGACTTTCAATAGCCTTCAAGTAAAATAGCTATGGGGACAAAGCTAATGCATTAGCAATTATGAGATATTCACCTTTTCTCTATTGTTATTCTTTTCTCACTTTGTCCATCCTCTGAGAACTAGCTATGGACAGATGAGTGGCCAATGAAGTACTAAATCAGTACTCTGGAGCTATACCAGGGTCAGAAATGTTGGGCCACAAGCAAAGATGCCAGAAAGGGTTCCTTACCCTTTGTTCACTACAAATCAAATAGGTTCCAATTCTTTTGTCATTTGGGAACTACAAAGAGTGTATTTAGGCTACAAAGAGAGAAAAAGGAGGATGCTGATACTCTCCCCTCAGGCAGAAGATGACAGCAGCAATCATCTTCTAAAGAGAGTACTTAATACTGTGTGTCCCAAAAGTCTTAATGTATTTCTTAACTTTAATAGCTCAGAAATGCACAAAGACTTTTCGAAGCTCCCATAAGAGAAAGCACATGGACTTTTTAGAGACTTAGAGATCTCTGTTAATACTCTATATGTTTTGTTTATTGAATTAGTATAGCTTTGCTTTAATAGGTAGGAAACTATGATTTCAATACCTCCTATATTGTGACTTTAAGATCGGTGTACCTGGGACCCTTTCCATATCTAGGCTGTCTAATATTATCTGAAAGACTTTGGGGAAGTTACTTAACCTCCTTAGAATTCAATTTCCTTATCTAGAAAAGGAGATGGTTAAATTCAATGACTTTTGAGGTTCCTTCCTTCTCTGTTTTAATATTCCAATGATCCTCTAATTTGGGGTACAGATCTTTGAGAGATAGAGGGTGCGGTGAATGGGGAACTGGCCTTCAAGTAAAGAAGACCTAGGTTCAGGTGCTGTCTCATGCATACTACCTGTGTGATCATAAGCAAGTCACTTAACTACTCAGTGCCCTAGGCAATATGGTAAGATTGTAAATTAGAATGGTTGCTGATCTGTATCAGCAAGGTTTCCACACCAGAAGTTCACCAAATGTCTATACCA
Organism: Phalanger gymnotis; assembly: GCA_028646595.1. NCBI lineage: Eukaryota > Metazoa > Chordata > Mammalia > Diprotodontia > Phalangeridae > Phalanger > Phalanger gymnotis. The sequence continues at coordinate 303,487,874 of CM053624.1, forward strand.
GTGAAATCAGAGGTCAGGACTCAAAGGCGATGATAGGAAGTGCAAATGGGGAAATTTTATTCTTATGGGGATTTTTATATAGCCCTGGAGAGTCAACATGGTGTTGTGGACAGAGTAGTGGCCTCAAAGCCAAAAAGATCTGCATTCAAATCTCACTTTAAAATCAAATTGACTGTATGACCCAGGGTAATTCAATTACCCTTTCCATACTCTAGGTAACTATCTGAAACAATAAGTTGCAAAGAAGGTGCCAATATTCAGGGGCAGAGTGAAATCGCAGGTCCCATTCCTTTTCCTATCCCATATAGCCCTAGCCTCTTAATCCCCAAAACAAAATATAATCTCTAGCTTGTGAATTAAAACAGCCCTACTAGATAAATAGCAAGCGTTTGCCTAAGCCTTTAATAGATCAGAAAACCAGAACACGGTTGAATGAAATAAATTGCAAAGCTCTATTTCTATACAGCTGATATTGGAATTCAGAATCTCCTATCCCAAATGCCCCCCTACTGTATTACTGAAACAAACGAAGAAAAATGTGTCTGCTGTAAAATGTAGTTTAAGTGTGGAAGGTACTACCGTATTCCTGGACTACCTTCAGTCTTTCCAACATCCAAAGCACATGGCTGGCATTTTAAAATCTTCAGTAATAAGCAACTATCAATCATTTTAGTGTTAACTTTTTCATGCATGGGTAGATTTAGCAGGACTAAGAAGCTTTGGGATGTGTTTTATTTGTTTTTAGGAAGGAGTGGTCTGGAGAGAAAGAAAATACAAGGGGAAACAAGCTTTTAGGGTCTCCTTTAAACTGACTGCTGACGCAGATCAATTATTAACTCTCATTGAATCCCATTTTGAATGACTGTCAATATGTTTTTAATATCTCTAATTTTTGACATAAATATAGATTTTGATATATGACCAGACTTTTATATTTACAATCCAACCACTTAGAGTTCATGATGCATGGTGGTCTATAAGTGAAGATGTGTGCGGGTATAAATAATTCTCGTTTAAATACCCTTTGCTCTGGAAACCTGTGAAAATGATCTATTGCAGGAAGTCATTTAAATTAACAGTTCACTGAAACCATCCCTGAGAAGAGGGATGGACTTGAAGCCCTCAGCCTCCGCGTTCTATTGGGAAGCTCCCTATTGGCTCTCTGAAAACTGAAGTCCTCTCCTCCTCTGAAGGAGATTTAGAAGACTACAAATCCCAGCCTCCGAGGAGAGAGGTGATTCCAGAGGCTCTGTTCTGTCTGATCACCCTCCAGAGGAGATCACGATCAGTGGGAGTTTAGCGCAGCCAAGCGACAGGCAGAAGGCAAGTCTCCAGCAACAGGAGCTGGGATGGGCGAGTCAGGCGGGCGGGGATAACTTTGCCTCTTCTAACAGAACCCTTTACTACCCAGTAGCACCAGCATTCCACCAACGAAAGAGAGTGGCAGCAGACAGAAAGAAAGAAAGGAGAAAAGCAAGAAAAAAGAAGTCATGTAAAGGAAAATGAAGCGAGCACGAGGTGAGAGAACAGCAGCCAGTGCAGGAACAAGGTGGATTTGGCTTCTCTTTTCCTTCAGGAGGGGGGTGAATTTACCTCAGTGCTGCCTCGGGAATTATCCAGGTCCAGATGTTGCCAGAAAGGAACAATAAAGAGGGAGACTGAAGGTGGCTTTTCTTCTTCCTCCCATTTCTCCAGGATCACCGGTTGTAAGTTGTTAGAAGTCCAGCTGCCTAGACTCTGTTTTCGCCTTCGATGCTGGTGTTTTAAGGTTCCTATACATCTATCCTGCTGTCGGCTTGTCCCAGCAGCCCTGGAGGTTAAGGGGCGCCTTGGGCTGAGTTCTCCAAAGAGCTGTGGATGGGGCAGGTCCAGCTGACGGAATGTCTGGGCAGTGAAAGGTGCTTCGAGGGTGTTGTGGTAGCCGGGGGTTGAGAGATGTGAGGGGCGGCAAGGAGGGGGAGGAGGAGGTGGAGAGCGGCTCCAGGAGCCACCCGGTTTGAGGCGAAAGCGGCCCAAAGTGACTGCCTGGAAGATCCGCAACAACTTTTATGGCTGGAAAAGTGGTAGGAGCGGATCTGGCTACTCCCCCTCGGTGAGGAAGGGGCCAAGCCCCCGGGGTTAGATTGTAAATAGACTAGGCTTGGATTCTCGGGAATTCTCCTTTTCTGGAGACAGCGGAGGGGGGGGGGCGTCGCTTTCCCTGGGGCGCCCCGGATTTCCCGCTTCGGGTCTCAGTAATGAGGAGACTGAGTTTGTGGTGGCTTCTGAGCAGGATCTGTCTGCTGCTGCTGCCGCCCTGTGCGCTTGTCCTGGCCAGGGTCCCCGGCTCCTCATCCCACCCGCAACCCTGCCAGATCCTCAAGCGCATCGGGCATACAGTGCGGATCGGGGCAGTCCACCTGCAACCCTGGACTACAGCCACCCGCACCACCACCAGCAGTGGACAAAACTGGAGCGGAACAAGGGGGCAACGTAATGACATCTACCCCGGGGGCGCCACGGCGCCTGTCACAGCAGGAAAAACGGCAGGGGCCCTGGACGGCCAAGCCAGGGCGGAGACTGAGGTGGTGGCTGCAGTGGCACCGGCAGAGGCAGGCGATAGAAGTTGGAGGGCCAGGGCCCCCACTCCTGTCGGTGGGGCAGAGGCTCCAAGCCGCTGGATTGGGAGCGCCCTGCACAGCAGAGGGGCTGGGCTGCCGGGAGGCGCGGGCGAGGCAACGCTCTTTCCGCGCGATGCTCTGCTCTTCGCTGTGGAGAACCTGAACCGCATGTCGGGACTGTTGCCTTACAATCTGTCCCTGGAAGTGGTGATGGCGATTGAGGCAGGACTCGGGGATCTCCCTCTTCTGCCCTTTTCCTCCCCGAGCTCAGCCTGGAGCAGTGACCCCGTCTCCTTCCTGCAGAGCGTGTGCCACACTGTGGTGGTACAAGGGGTATCAGCGTTGCTTGCCTTTCCCCAAAGCCAGGGGGAGATGCTGGAACTCGAGTTCATCAGCTCCGTCTTGCACATCCCAGTAATCAGTATAGTGCGCTATGAATTTCCTCGGAAGAGTCAGGTAAGGGAGGGTCCGTGAAATGTTATGAGTTGGAGGTGGTAATTAGTAGTGAGGGCATAAAGGGGACCGAAGAATAGGGAAGGAATAATACTGAGAGGACAGTCAATATTTCTTTGGCTTTGAATGGACACAGGTGGAAGTGGGAGAGTAAAAGTATGAATGATCCCTCCCACACTGATAAGAAGTAAGAACCCTGAGGTTATATACATACTCCCTAGTGGCAGTAAGTCCTGAGTAAGGAGTAAGGAAAAGATGTTTCAGGACGCTGGACAGCAACTGTCGTTTCAGATTCGAAGGCGGTAGGGAGAATAGAGCAAGAACATTCTGTAGCAAAGCCCAGCCTGGAAAAGTGCACTACTCTGAGTGAGCTGCTTGGGTGATCAGGGTAAAGTAGTGTGACAGCTCAGCTCAGATCAGATGCCCCGACTTTTTATTATTATTTTTAAATTTTTCACCAAAAAGAGGGTCGCCCTATTTTCACCTTGTATTCAGAAGCATTAGAGATTTTGAAAACGAGAATATTTGAACATTTCCAGAAGATCTGTAACGTTTGGGGAAAGTGATTTAATGCTTAAAGTGTCTTAGGTATCTGAAGTGAATGTTACAACACAGGGTTCTTTAAATGGGGGAAGCTGAGTAATTGCTTCTCTCTCTCTCTCTCTCTCGCTCGCTCTCGCTCTCTCTGTCGCTCTCTCTGTCTCTCTGTGTCTCTCGCCAATTTCTTTAGCATTTTGAGTAAAGGACTGGTGGCAGCATGGGTGGGTATATTTTAGGGCAATAGGTGGACTATTCCATTCAGACTATAGGCAAGATGAGCTTGAAGATCTAGCAGGAATTGTACATGGGATTAAAAGCTGGAAAAGCAATTCTATGAAATAGACGTGTCATTGTCATTGGTACCATTTTAAGGACAGGGACACTAAAAACAATTAAGGATCTTAATGAAGGTTAACCAACAAGTCAGTGGAAAAGAACAAAATTGGGAATACTTATGGCTCCAAATCATATTATTCTTCCAGTTCTTTCCCAAATTTTTTCAATCTTTCCTCTTTCTCCTTAAATGCACATTCAGAAGTGCACATAGAGCCCCTGAGTGTATATAAAGTTTAATATATACAATATGCATTAGATTTAAAAAGACTGCTGGAGGTTTTTTGTTTTGTTTTGTTTTACTCCACTCAGAAAAAAATGAATTACATCTTGAAACTTGGAAATTGGTGGCACAAATCCACCCTTTGGACTGGAATGTTTCCATTTGGCACAAAACTGGAAAGATTTGATCTGCAGTACACTGGCTAATTAACTTTCATCTAAAAGGTTTCTGTCACCTGAATCTGAATGGCTGTGATACAGCAGATGGAGAGGCGGAAGAGCACAGGTGCAATGCTGCCTATGGCCCAAGTGTTTTATATATGAAATTACACTGAGAGGATGTGTCATTATCAGTACATATCAAAATCAGATGGAATGAAATTCAAGAGTCAATGTAATGCTTTGTGTCACTTCCTCTTTATTGCCTAATACTGCATAACTTAACTAGAGTGGTCATAGATTCCATGTCTCTTTTCCATTTTTTTGGAAAAGAATACTAAATAACAAGAATTTTCCCCAAACTAGTATTTCTGATTTCTTAGAGTTATCTATGTCATATGACCTATTACACAGTATATAATACAAGGAATATTGTTCAATAAACTTCAGTGACTTTCATTTACCTCTAGTATCAAACACAAATGTCTCTGTGTGACACTCAACGCCTTCATCACCTGACTCCAAACTAGCTTTCCAGGCTTATTAAATATTACTCCTATTCACATATTCAACAGCATAACCAAAATGGTCTTTTTTGCTTTTTCATATATGTGACTTTCCATTTCCTGTATCCAGACCTTTGCACGTGCTATCTTTCATGCCTGGAATGCACTCCCTCCTTATCACCCCTTATAATCCCTGGTTTCCTTCAAAACTCAGCTCTACTGTCACCTTCTACATGAGGTATTTCCTAATTCCTTCCACTGCAGATGCATCTTTCTTAAATTATCTTATACTTATTTTGTGTGTATGTATGTATGTATGCATGTATGTATGTATGTTTAAGTGCTCTCTCCTACCATAGAATATAAACTCCTGGAGGGCAGGGCCTTTTACCTTTCTCTATTTATCCTCATGCTTAAAATAGTGCCTGGTCCATAACTGTTGGTAATTAGTGCTCAATGATTAATAGATTGATTTTATAACCCCCTTCCCCATGATAAAATCTTAACAAACCACAAATGTTGCCTAGAATCAAAAGATCTGGGTTAAGGTGCCAGCATCAACATTCACATTGCATCAGAAAAAGCTCAGAGAGACCTGAGTTAGAATCCAGCCTCAGATACTAGCTGTGTAACCATGAGTGAGTCATTTAACCTTCATTTTCCTCATCTGTAAAAATGGGGATAATAAGAGCATAAGATAAGATGAATAAACTGCCTTACAAACTATAAAAAATTATACAAGTGCTACCTGTTATTATTGTGGGAACTTGTACAAGTCACTTAACTAAATTTCTTCATTTCTAAAGTGAGAATAATAAAGCTTGAATTGGCTAGCTCACATGGCTACCATGAAGACTAGGGTTTTAAAACCATTAATTACTATATAAGTATAAGATTGTTATTTTATTATCAAAATTATTATCTTTGGTCTTTAACTATAAAACCATTGGGAGAATAAAGTAATGCCAAATATAGTTACTGTTAACTAATGATAAATACTTTACTAGACATGTTTACTTTTGTATTTGAAAGATATTTTAAATTAAAACTACTCATTTTAATCACATGCAAGAAGAACTTATTGAATTAACACAGAATTTGTTTTAGACAACTGAGTAATCCTACTATCTTCTCATTTGTATTTCACATTCAAACTTATTGGGAAATGGTGTGCTACAAAATACTATCATAAATGTTTCCAACCTATTAAAAGTCAATATGAATTTGTAATTAGAATGGTCATCACTTTCCCTTAGAATAAATAATAATGAAATTGCCTAAACAAGCAGCTTTTCTTTTTCTGTGACTCCTGAAAAATATATCTAATCTATGTGGAATTCTAGAAGCAGATTAGGAAAGAGATTGAGAGGACCAAATCCCGACTCCCTCATTTCACAAATGAGAAAGCTAAGACCCAGGAAGGCAGAGTGCCTTAGCTAATATCACATACTTCAAAATGGATTTATTAAATTTCCATCTCATATTGACGATGGTACAGTGGAAAGAGCAGTGAACTTAGAATCAGGAGAGATCTGAGTTTGAATTCTGCCTTTTACACTTTATAGCTTGTGTAACCACAGCCACCTCACTAAATCTCTTCAAACTAGTCTCCTATATTAAATGGGACATTATGGGATTGGGCATACAGAGCTGTCCTTGGAGTCAGAAAGATGCGGTTCCAGTACTGCCAATGCCATATACTGGATTGTGACTTTGGGCAAGTCACTCAACCTTCCAATGCCCTGAGTAACTCACTAAGAATAAGTAGAAGAGAAGGTACCTATCTTTATTGGTAGAAGTTATTCACCTAGTGCTTCCTACACTGGTAAAAAAAAATCTAGTGTTTGTTTTGTTAAATAGGAATATTATGTGACCTGTAACATCTATCTCACAAAATTGTTGCAAGGATCAAATGAGATAATGTATGGAAGGTATTTGTAACTAGGACAACAAAAGATAACTACAATTTTTTTTTTAGATTTGAGAATTGAAAAAAGGTTGTATAGCCTATGTGACAAAACCTGAAAGAGGGATTGCAATGTCAAGGGGATTCATCAACAACCAAATAAAAACAATGTCTATAATTGATTAAAATCCAGATTGCTTTGGAGAATGGAGAAGTTGCTGCTCTGCTCACCTTGTTTATAGTTTGCCATTCTCTAGCACAGAAATCTACTCTTTGTTAGTAAGGACTCTAAACCATTATTGTTGTTGCTGTTCAGTCATGGCTGACTCTTTGTGACCCTGTGGACCATAGCATGTCAACAATGTCCATGGAGTTTCCTTGGCAAAGATAATGGAGTGGTTTGCCATTTCCATCTCCAGTGGATTAAGGCAAGCAGAGATTAAGTGATTTGCCTAGGGTCACATGTCTAAGTAAGTGTCTGAGGTGGGATTTGAACTCAGGTCTTCCTGACTCCAGGCCCAGTGGTCTATCCATCAAGCCATATAGCTGCCCCTAAACATTGCCTTGAACTAATTCTCTGTGAGGAAGGAGCTCCAACTGAAAAAGTCACTGAGAAAGGCACAAATATTAGTAAATTTTCTTCCTCCTTGCTTAGGTATTTTAATCATGTCTGAAAATATATCAAAACCTTGGACATATTGAAAATCAAAAAAACGCAAAAGGATACCCTTCTTTCAAGAAGAGTCAACCATAAGCAGTGAGTTCTCTAACCTTCTTTTAAATATATGTACACATATTTATTTAAGCAATAGAACAAAATCTCGGCATTGCACAGATCATGACTCCAGTTGGTTGGAGATATCATGTTTTCTATAAGAAAGATGACTTTCCTCACACCCACAGACAATCGGAGTGACCCCTAGGTATATCTAGTAGTTGGAAGTACTCAGGATCATACAGCAGCAACAACAAAATGAAATTTGGCATCAAGGATGATCCTCTGAGGCAGAAAGGATGACAATGCAAGAATTAAAGGACCAGATGAAATGAAGTTGAGGAATTTGTTCAGGCATGAAATCACAGAACTAGAATAGGGTCGATAAATATTATTTAGTGGGTCAGATTCAGAGACAGTAAGTTGCCTAAACCTAAACAAGAAAACCTATGAATAGTTAATCTGATAAATGAATAGGTATTAAAGGATTAATGTCAGTTAATGACTTAATATATTGCCTCTCCCTCTACCAGGTTATGCAAATCAATTGCATTTTCATACTCCAGAACCTTTGATCTAAGAAATAGGTTGAAAGCCAGCTTGGTATACTAAGACAGAGTACTAGACTTATAGTCAGAGGGCCTGAGCTTGAATCAGGACTACCTATATGACTAGGACAAGTAATTTTCACCTCTCTGGGCATTATTTCCTCATCTGTTAGATGAGAGGGTTGGATTCGATGATCTGTAAATACTCTTCCAATTCTAAATTCTGTCACCCTAAGAAAATAACTAATGTGGGAATGAAAGGCAAGGAAGTGGGCCAGTGGGAAAGTTATTTGGGAGATAGGCATGGCCTTTCAAAGCTTCTCTAGATATACAGCATATATAAGTTGTTTGAACATAGAGTTGACCATGGCTTTAGGTATGAGTAGTCAGGCAGCCACTTTCAAAAGACCATAAAAAAGACCAGGCTGCCTTAACAGTGGCAATACTATGGATCTTGGAGGAAATCTTTGTTTCTCCTAATGTTAGAGGCTACCAGTCAATATGGGAAATCTTCAATGTGGATGTCATTCATATCTGCATCCTATCAGACTGTCCCAGTACTTTTTGATCCTCTTTCATATATCTTAACCAGAAAGAATCTCTGGATTTGGAATCAAAGATCCTTAGATCAAATACCAGCTCTACCACTTAGAAACTATGTGATCTTCAGGCAGAGAATGGGATAGATTTCCTTACAAGGTGCTCTTTGGCTTTAAATCTATGATCTATGACCCCATCATGGAGGATTTTCCTCTATAATCTCAACAACATTCACTATTTACTTATAGGATAGTTCAATCATGGCTACAGTTATTGTCATTATGAAGGAAAAACTAGGGCAATTTCGTGTAGTTATATGTCGGTAGAAAGTAAAGATCAAAGGGGATGGGGGAACTAACTGATCTCCAGACCTGAAATCTTTTATTTCATGTCTTCCTAAAAAAAACTTGCGCAAATCCACAATGTAAGGCAAATAACTTTAAACTAGATACAGATAAATCCATCCTAGAACCATGTGCCACTTATCAGACCTGGCTTCAAACCCAGCAATTGTTTGCTTGTTTGTTTCTAATGAATATTTGATTGAGCCTTTTCTATCTTCTCCCTAACTACAGACTCTCCCTCCCATGACTATTTTGAGAATTCAATTCAATCAACAAACACATACTAAACATTTGCTATATATAAGACATTGAGCTAAAAAACGGCCTTGCCTTCAGCAAGCTTAATGGTAATATTGCTAAAAGCTTACATTTATTTGGCACTTTATATAGATCAGGGGTCCTTGAGCTTTTTTGTGTCATAGTCTACCTCAGTACTCTACTGAAATCTAGGCAGCCCTTCTCAGAATGAAGTTTTTAAATGCCCAAATAAAATAGATAAAATTACAAAGGAAACCAAGTATACTGAAATTCAGTCATTGATATAGATTACCTTCATATAGATTACCTCATTTGACTCTCACAAAACTCCTTAAAGTTGGTGCTATTACCTATTTTATATGTGGGGAAATTGATGGATAGATAAGGAAACTGAGAGATTAAATGATTTGCTAAGGGTCATATAAGTAGCAAAATATTAGAGATAGAATTTGCACTTAGGTCTTTCTAACTCTAAGTCTATATTACACTGTCGATCCCACCCCTGAACTAAAAAATTGATAACTATTTATATGTTACAAGGCACACAAAGTGCTTTGTATACTAGTAAAGAGCTCATATACAAATAGGGAGTGAAAACATAATATATGTCAATATCTTTCATCTTTTTGTTACCTCATTTCCAAATATTCCTTTTCCACCCTCTCCCTATACAGAAAGCATCCCTTTTTAACAAATTCCAAAAAGAAAAATAGTTTTAATTGAATCAAAACAAAAAGGAGGTCTAAAGAGAAAGGAATTACTTCTGACTGGGGGATCAGAGAAGGCTTCATGAAGGAGGTGACACCAAAGCATGGCCTTGAAAAGGAGGGTTTTCATTGACAAAGATGGAAAAGGAGTCCTTTCCAGGCATGGGAGAAGGCCTGTACAAAAGGCCCAAAGTGAGAGAGGGCTGAAAGAAATGGATGAAAGATAATTATCCAGACTGTCTACAACATGGAGTGTTTGAAGAGGAGTAGTGTAAAATGAGGCTGAAGTCAGATTGTCCAGATCCTTGAATATCAGGGTAAAGAGTTTTTGTTTTATCCTGTTGGCAGTAGGATGTACAGAGTGACATGACTACATTGGTGCATTAGGAAGATTACTTTGGCAGTGTTGTAAAGGTTTTATTGTGAAGCTAAAGGGAGGGAGAAGAGTTAAGAGGTTGTTACAATAGATCCTGCCAGAGGTATTATGTGTTGGGACAAGGCCGTTGACTGTGGACTAGAACGAAGAAAACAGAGAGGTTCCAGCCCTGTTATAAAGACAAAATGAGCAGGATTTGGCCATCAGTTAGGGATGAACAAAAGGGATAAAATGAATGACGCCAAGACTGGGTAACTGGGAAGGATGATGGTGCCATACACAAAAATTGCCAAGGTGAGAAGAGGGAAAGGATTTAGGAAGAAGGCACTAAGTTTGGGTTTTTTTTGGTGGGGGGGGGTTGGTATGTATGTGTGTATGTATATATACGTATGTATGCTTATTTATATTTATGTATGTATGTAGCATATATATGTGCATATATTTTAATTAAGATATCCAAGAAACATTTGGAAATGGGAAACTCAAGTTTGGGGACTGGAGATAAAAATTTTTCATGAAGATATTTGAAAAAAAAAGTTGAAAAGCCAAAAGATAGTTCTGTTTGACACTGGCAGGGGAATGACTTAAGTAAATCTTCTACTAAGTGCACAATCTTAAAACTTAGGCCTCAGAAAGCATGGTAGAGGGGGAATGGAGACGAGACAGCGGCATACACTTTACAATATTCTGGCATCCACTAATTAAATAAAATGATTGCAGTGAAACTGACAACTGAAGAGAAAGCAATACAGTTATTTTGATCAGTTTCTCTGGAAGTACATTTTCCCAAAATGAATTATACACACCATCCTTGATACTCAAATGGCTACAAAAGCACTTGATGCCATGTTTTGACTAAATTCTATTTGTAAATTTATAAGATCACAGCATTTAGAACTAGAAGGGGGCAGCTAGGTGGTGCAGTGGATGGAGCACCAGCCTGAAGTCAGGAGGCCTCAAGTTCAAATGTGTGACCCTGTGCAATTCACTTAAGCCTGATTGCCTCAAAAAAAATCTGGAAGGAATATTACAGATTATCTAGTTTACCCTTCCCCCCACCCCCAATTTTACAAATGAGGAAACTGAAGTCCAATGAGGGGAAGTGAACATCCCAAGATCTTACCACTCTCTTTTTTAAAAGTCTTATGCAGGGGTATGTTGGTAAATATTTAACAACTGTTGTCTTTATTTATATCCCCACTGCTTAGCATATTACCTGGCACATAGGAAATACTTAGTAAATGCTTTTTAATTTACTCATCCATGCACCTCCCCCCCCGCCCCACCTCAGAGTCAAGTTATTTAACAAAGTTCAAGTCCTAAAAGTTGACCCTCCAAAAGAGAAAAAGCATCCCAAATTTCAACACTAGTTCCATAAGAATTGCATTTTGTCCAGAATATTGACTGCTTAACTGACTGACTAGTTGTAGTAGGGCATATGTTTAACTAAGAATCTAGTCCATCTCAAGCAAACCTAAGCATTTTACTGTGTACCAATCTTGTGAAACTTGGCTTCAAACTCACAAATCTAGACCATAACCTCTCAAGTAGTTTATTCCGGTCCAACTAGTTTCTTTGATAGGTATTATTTAAGTGCTCTGGCTACTTGAAAAATTTCAAAGAAAAGAGCACCTATGATGGTATTGTTCTCCTTATCCTCAATCTACCATGAGTCAACATCACTGGCCACTAGCTTATAATAAATTCTAGGCTTGTTTTACTGCTTTCTTACTGACTGCATCTGGCATAGGAGTCATAAGGTCATTTCTGTCACTATTCTTCTAGTCTCAAAAGTACACAATCTTTTTGACTCAACCTTTCATTCTCTCTCACCTTGATCAGTTACTAAACATTGCTGTTTCTACCCATACAATATCTCTCATATCTAAACACTTTTTTCTACTCATATAACCACAGCCTTAGTTCAGGTCCTCATCCTCTCTCACTTAGACTATTGTAATGGCCTCTAATTGGTCTCTTTCTTCAAGTCATTCCCTACCCCAGTCTATCCTCCAAATGTGCTTTTCCTTAAACACAGATCTGACCAAGTTCCTCCCCTATTCAATAAAAATCTAGTGATTGCCTATTGCCTCTAGGATAACATATACACTTTTCTGTGTGACTTTAAAGTTCCTCACAGCCTGGCCCACCCTATCCTACTTTTATTATATATAACTCCTTCTCTCACATGATATGGTCCAACCAAACTGGCCTCTCTGATCCTCACACATTCAGCATTCCCCCTCCTATCATTATACCTTTGTATTCACTAACCCCAATGCTTAGAACACAGTCCACTCACCCTTGCCTCATAGAATCCCTGTGTCCTTCAAGACACAGCTCAAGCACCACCTAGTAGTACACAAAGCTTTTCCTAATACCCATAGCTGAAAGTTCTCTTGCTCACAAACTAACTTGTACTTAACTACCTTTTATTTATTTTGTAATTATTCTGTAGAGATTGACTCTATACATACTTATACATGCCCATGATGTCTCTTTGGATGAGAAATAAGCTCTTACAAGAATAGGAATTGTTTCATGTTTTCTCTTTGTATCCCTAGCACCTAACACAGTGCCTAGTGCATAAGAATGCCTGTTGATTGATCCAGAAGAGACCCTAGAATTTATCTTGCCCAATTCCCTTGTTTTATAAATGGAGAAACTGAGGCACTGCATGATGGGGAAAATTGCCATGGGTACCCAGCTAATTAAGAGCTAAACAGGATTAAAATCCTGTTCCAGGCTTTCTATTGGGATAAATGTTAGGTAGTGAATATTTATTCTTATAATATATAGACTATTTTTATATTTAAAAGAAAGCACAAGAAAACATAGAAGAAAAATAGAATTGTGGAGTTGCTGTAGCACAGGGGACAATACAGGACATGGTTTGATAGCAACTGTGTCACCTCGTTGCCTCACTTTATATACCAAGAGTAAGTCAGGGAGATTTATTTCCCCACATCTACTCTGACCTGCTACAGCTTTTCTTGGCTTGGTCCATGAAAAGTATAGCTCTTCTCTGGGGAAAACACTTTCTCCTCCAAGTCATGATGAATGGCTGATAGAAGGAGATAATTGTTGCTGACTTGAAGATAAATGATTTCAGATTAAAACTCAAGTGATGCAAAACTTTCCCAAGCAGTAGCCCTTTACAAGTATTCAGGAAGAACAGAGATTCAGGGCTGAGCTAGTAGATTTCTTTACTAAGTAGAGCACAAGAAATTAAAGAATAGAGGACATTGGGCAGCTGGTCCTATCTGACCCTCTCTTCTCTCTAGAGCCTGATAAATTGCTGAATACTCTAAATAGGTCAATTTATATAATGCTTTAGGGTTTGCAGAGTATGGTAAATATGTTATCTTATTTAGTCCTCACAATAGCCTCATGAGGAATTTGCTATTATCATCCCCATTTTACAAATGAGGAAACTGAGGTTAAGAGAGGTTAGGTATCTTGCCCAGAGTCACACAGCTAGCAAATGTCTGAGGCAGGATTTGATCTTGGCTGAGCACAAGTCCCATACTGTATCCATTGCACCACCTGGTGGTCTTTTGATGATAATGCTATCATTATTTAGAAAATATCAAGAAAAATTAACAAATAACTCTCTCTAAGGGTGTGGGCAAGTTATTTCATCTCTGAACTTCAATTTCCTCATCTATATTGTTCTCTCTATCATATAGATGTGGAGTCAGTAGACGAGACCACATCTTACTGTCATATTTTCCCCAATATCTAGAACTGGATAGTCTAGCTTGGCAGGAAAAAAATCAGTGAAGCAAAATCCCTTTTTGTTAATAGTATTGTTATTATTGCTACCATTGGTGTGGTTGTTAACAGTTCACCTTTAGATAGCACTTTAAGGTTTCCAAAGTGCTTTCTTTAGATCTCAGTGACACTAATGTTATTGAAAATATGTATGAAATAACATTAAAGTGAATTTTCATCATTAAGGTTTTTTAAAGGTGCAGAAGAAGAGCAACACAATCCCTTGTGTCCACTCAGAGTAGACATTAGTTTTCAAGGGATAGAGAGGCAGATGGTCACAAATACTATTGATTTATGTAGGAAATAACAGAAGAGAACTCAGAGCTCACGAGCTGTTTGGAGCACCTGAAGCAAGTGACAAGGGACAGAATTTTCTGCATGCATTTGCAGTCTGGCTTTGCATTTTTTCTTTACCCTCAAGCAAGCTGAATTTTAAACTGTAACAAATTATAGCTCAGTTGATATGTTCCTGTCTGATTCATAGGAATGGACCAAAAGATGTTCTGTCACTGCTCCCTTTTGGGTCTGTCACAGAGCATTAGCTGAAGTTTATATACTTAGCACTCTGAAAGCTATAATAATGTACAAGGAATGGATCCCTTTGGACTTTTTGCAGCTGAAATGTAATTCTTATGAAAAGTCAGACAACACCCCTGCACACACAAACAAGTTCTCTTTACGAAAGAAAGAATTTTTGTATCAACTCCTCATCATTCTATAATTAGACAATCAATGGGGCTATCTTCATCAGAAAACCAACCAACCTCAGATATGAATTTTAGTCATCTAGGCCTAACTGCAAAGTTTTAAGTAGGGAGGGGAATCATTAAGGCAGGGCCTGGAAGCATGGCATAGTAGAGAGAACTCAGGAATAGGAGTCAGCGTATTAGAAGGGTCTAGTCCTGGCTATGCTACTAATTTTCGGTATGACCTTCCTTCTACAAGTTGCTTGGCCTCTCTAGGCCTCAATTTTCACTTTGGTAAAAATAAATAACTAGATTGTTTCTGATGTTTCTAATAACTCTTCCAGACCTCACATTCGTGATGTGATTGAGGTATATATCCTGAACTAAGGATGACAAGTGAAATAGAGAGACAAAATATACAAATACTTTGCATCATTCAATATTTTGCTGTATGAGGCTGTAGAAGTAACTCAATTCACATACAGAATGAGATTAGTAGTACGATGAATGCTATATTTGTACAAAATGCATCCCTGAAAATAAAAGGAATTATATACTATACTTTAATACACAGGCTGTGGCTGTTGTGTTCTTATAGATATAGACACAGAGTGCCATCTAGTGGCCAAAAGAAATGCTTTACTAAAGTTGAAAATTAAAGCATTTTAGGATGAACAACAGAACCACAAAGCAAGCAGGAACCTTCTCCTGGCCTTCTGGTTCATCTTGATGATGTCTTAAAATAAACTAGCAAGATTCCAAGTAGATGGACTTCATTTCAGAGAGTGTCAAAAAGAGGAGATGCCTGATTTTAGCAATGAAGATAAACAAGTGACAAACGCCTCCCCTCTCCCTTTCCCCCATCCCTGCCCCACCCCACCCCTCACTTGTATCCCATGGGGTCTTCAGTAGCCCACAGTGGAGAAGGGGGAGGAAGTAGAAAGAGCATTGCATTAAGGATACTGGGGGTGTCATATTTCACTCTCTGGAATGACAAGTCATACCTATTGCCTTCCACCTCTAGACTCAACTGCAAGGCTTCTACAAGTGAATATAAGACCCAGCTCTGCCACTTAGGATCTGAGTGACCTTGGACAAAACTCTAAGCCTCAATTTTCTTATCTGCAAAATGAGAATAATAAGAGCTCTGTCCCTTATCTCAAAAGGTGGTTGTCTCAAAAGAAGACAGAGACAAAAGACAGACAGACTGATAGATGATATAGATAGAGATGTAGAAAGATTGTGCAGATCAAATGCAATAATGTTTATGAAATTTTTTAAAAACCATAAAACACAACCAAAATATAAGGAATTATTAATAACTATACTACCTCACATTGATACAGACCTGTACTATTTGTAAGGTATTTTGTATATTCTTTTACTTAATCCTCCAACTATGTGATTTAATATAATATTATTCCTGTTTTATAAATGAAATTTACAAATCCAATTGAAGTGATTTGCCCAAGGTCACACAGTCAAGAGCCAGAGCAAGGACTACAACCCAAGTCTTTTGACTCTAAGTCCAGTGTCCTTTCCACTCAGACTTGTTGGGGACATTAGAAGTCACCTATCCTAATCTCCCACACAATGAAAGCATCTCCTCTATGATATCCCTGGTTTGTGGTTATCTAAGGTCAGTTTAAAATTTTATTTTCTTTGTTAGACATCCAATTCCATCATTCCTCCTTTCTGAGCTGGCATCCAACTTTCTATAACCTCCATCCATTCTTTGGTTTTAATTATGCCCTCTGGAGTAACACAGAATAAATTTCCTTTTCCAGTTGACAGCCTTTCTAATACTTGAAAGAAGCTATCAAATTTCCTCTTAGTCATCTCCAAGTTAAATACCCTAAATTCCTTCAACCATTTTCTGTATGGTATAGTTGACTGATCCTTCCCTCTTCTGTCTGCCCTCTTCTGCTAGAAAATGTAGTTTATTGTCTTTATAAAAACATCACCCAGGATGGAAAACAGTACCAGATAAAGTACAGATTCAGAGGCTTCATGACCTTCCTTTATCTGAATGTTAATGTAAGCTAAGATTGTATTGGCTTTTTTTAAAAGCATCTATAATCATAAGCAGCTATAAATATAATATCTATAAAGTTGGAGGCAAAACAGTGGAGTATAGAGAGGATGAGCTTTAGAGTTAAGAAGATTTCATTAGAGTCTTTGACATCTGTCATATATACACACACACACACACACACACACACACACACACACACACAGAAACATAGTAGTTCTGTGGGACCTTAGACAAAACATTTAACTCCTCAGTGGTCCAAATGGGTCTGCGTCAGTTGAGGGTGTTTCCATATTGGAAGCTAAATCTTATACTGATAAAATCAAAGACTAGAACCACTTCCAAAAAGAACCTATACCATAGTTTCAATTTATCAATAAGTATCAATTAAATATGTACAAAAATTATCATAATATTCTTCTGTGTTGCATTCTAACTATGTAAGAAAAGGGTATATTTTATTTTTGTCAGTACTATTATTTTCTGTTTAATGAAGGCATAGGATGAAAAACAAGTTAAGTGAAGGAGCTTAGACAAGATTTAACTTTAAGGGGACTCTTCCTTCTGTCTGGCAATTCTTATGTTCTTTGTGTGTTGATTCTTTTATTTTTCTCTCTGAATTAGAATTTCTAAACCTTCTTTACTTTTCATGATTCCATTACTACTCTCCATTCTGTTGTGACTTCATCCCATACTTAACAGAGAAGATGTGGGCTATCTGAAGTGACCTCCCCTCATCTTTTCACTTTCACATATCCTTGATCATCATTCTTCCTTTCTTCCTTCTCTGCAGTCTCAGAAAGTCATTTAAGTCTTCATTTTCAAGGTCAAATCCCTCTATCTATCCTAACAATCCCATTTCCTCCCACCTCTTCCAGGATTTTGCTTCATCAGTTATGCCCCCTCTTTCTTTAGCATCTTCGACATTTCTTTATTCTCCTTTCTTTTGCCTAAAAGTATGCAAAGTCTTCCTGATCTTGAAAATATATTTCTTGACACAGCTGCTTCTTCTACCCACTATCCAATTTCTCTATTTCACTGTCAAATTTTCTGGCTGCTGCTCCTAACCACCTGAAATATATTTCTGCCAACCACTCAACTGAAACTGCACTTTCAAAAGTCGTAGATGACTACCTAAGTGCCATGTCCAATGGCCACCTCTCAATCTTCATTCTCTTTAACCTCTCTACAGCATTTGACACTTTTGACTACTCTTCAAATTCTTTATTCCTTAAACTTCCTTGACACTATCCTGGTTTTCCACTTATATGTCTAAACACTCCTTTTTTTGTATTTAGCTCTGTCTGCTTCTGTGTTTTTGCCAGAATTCAGTGCTCATCTCTGTGCTCTTCTTTCTCTATAACTTTAGTTATTATGATTTGCATAGACAAATGACTCTCAGATCTCTACCTTCAACCCGGTCCTGTGTCTTGAATCCCAAACTCACATCTCTAACTGCCTTCTGGATGGTTACATTTGAATATCCCAACATCATTTCAAATTCAATATGTCTAAAACCCAATTCATCATATTTTCCCCAAGTGGTCTCCCTTCCTGATTTTCCTAATTCTGATAATAATGATATTCTCTTGCAACCAGATTTGAAATCATCCTCCAAGTCTCCCTGGCTTATAAACATGTAGTAATCTTTGATCCTTCCCTTTCCCTCACCTCAAAATCCAAATACCAAGTCTTGTCATTTCCACCACTTCAACATAACTCACATCTGTCTCTTCCTTTCAATTCTCATTTTGCAACCACCCTAACCATGCAGTGTGACATAGTTGTTAGAGTGGTGGATCTAGGCTCATCCTTCCTCTGAAACTTACTAGCTATTTAACCATGAATAAGTAACTCTAACTCATACTGTTTTTTAGTAAAATGAGAATAATAATGCCTGTATTAATTACCTCGAAAGGTGAGTCTCGAAGGTGATAATTTTGTAAACCTTAAAATGCTATATTAATAGTCAATTGTTATTAGATTATTGTAATAGATTCCTGCTTGGTATTCCTGCTTTGAGTATATCCCCCATCTCCAATCTATCGTACAACCTAATATCAGAGTTATCTTCCATAGATATCAATATAGACAGATATAGAAATAGACATAAATATAGATATAGATACAGATATAAATATAGATATAGATCTATACACAAAGGATACCAAAAGTCTTGGTGTAATTCTAAGTTTTAATAGCTTTAGAAGCATAAAGACTGCAAACTTGCCCCCCAAAAAGAATATTTGAAAGAGTTATTGTATAAATGTTTAAAATATTGATGTATCATATTAAAATTCAATATAATCACCATATTGTGCTACATACATTCCTAGTCGATTTTTGAACTTTATAAAAACTTTCGCCAGCTGCTGCTCAGGGACTAAAAGCATTACATTGGTAATTCTAGTTTTGCGATCATCCAAAAGAATGCATTTTAGACGCATTTAGGACAATTTTGATGTTCACCACAAAAAATGTCTAACGAAAATCGATCAGGTAACCAAGGGGCCAAGTAAAAGGACTTCCTCTACCTGTACACAAAGTCTCAGAAAGGATCATCCAGAAACTGGCTAAAACTAACATTTTAAATGTAGTATTCAAAATACACAAGACAAAATAAGTATTTTTAATTTTTAAAAAATATTTTATACTTGTGAAGTTCTTAAAGTTCAAAACTGAATTGAGATCTTGAGGCCCCCTCTGTATACATATATGTGTGTACCTGTACATACATGTACATATGTGCGTGCATTTATGTAAAATGTTCTTCTCCTCAAAACCTTCAGTGGCTCCCTATTGCCTACCAAATGAAGTATAAGCTCATGACACTAATATTCAAATTCCTCCATAATCTGGCTCCAACCTTATCTGGCTTTATTTCTCACTACTTCCCATTATGTATCTGTGTTAAGTTACTTGGTTTCAGATATCTGAATTATAGCTACCCTGGACTATTCTCCAGTCCCGTTTCTTGTCCTCACTCTCCCATTAGACCTCTCCTTTGCACTTATCTCATTTGTATCATAGTACTTTGTGTACTTGTCTTTGCATTAGAATACAAAGTTAGTGAGAGGGTTGAATTTCTGATGTCACTGAAATTTTCCAAGGCAGTTTCCAAACTATAAAATATGGTGCCCATGTAGTTTATATCTTTATAGAAGCAGAACATTGGTTAATATTCACTCAGGGCTTCTATTCGATACTTTATGTTTGGGGAATCTTGCATCGGTGAGCTAGATCAGCAGGCAAGTACAGGGGTCTACAGAAGGCTTCCAGAACACATCCCTAAATCAAAAGCTGTCAGTATTACAAAATCATAGAATGCTTAGGCTGGAAAGGACCTGAAAACTCAAGTAGTCTAATTTGCTTGTTTTTATAAAAATTTATAATCAATTAAACCAAAATTACATATATATATACATATATATATATATATATATAGTGATAAATATATCTGTAACTAAAAGCTATATATCAGGTGGGCAGCTAAGTGGTACACTGGATACAGTGCTGTGCCTAAAGTTAGGAAGACCTGAATTCAAATCCAGCCTCAAACACTTACTAGCTGTGTGATCCTGGGCATTTAACCCTGTTTGCCTGTTTCCTCATCTATGAAAACATCCTCAACGTTTTTTTGTGAGCTGCCCAAAAATCCTTTAGGCCTGCTATATGGGGTCATAAAGAGTCAGACATGATTGAAAACAGCTAAACAATCACAGCATATACTGGATAATGTAATAAAAATCCCTTAATAGCCTCAAATCCTGCTGAATCTATCTTTTACACAGAAGGCCAAATTCTTTGAATAAATAAACGAAAACATCTTAAGCATTTATTATGTGGCACACTCTGTGCTAAGCACCAGAGATAGAAAGAGAAAAATCACAAGAAATGACCCTTTAATTGAGAGAGACATCATATAAAATAAAGGTCAGCTACTGAGCAGATAGAAAGGCCATGAAAGCCTAAGGATGCCCCAGTAGGGCTGATAACCAAGGCCTGCAAGTCTAAGTTATTTTGAAGATAACAGGCACTGGATTTGGAGTCAGAAGATCTAGGTTCACATCCTAACTCTGCTAGTTACTACCTGCATCACCTTGGACAAGTCACTAACCTCTAATGGACTCAGTTCCCTCTTTTGTAAAGTAATACAGACTGGATTATCTTGAAGGTCTTTTTCAGTTCTAAATCTGTGAACAATCCCAAAATTACACATCTCCATCTCCAGATCCCAAGACTACTTCAAGATTCAACTACAAGCCTATTTAAAGAAAATACACCCCTCTCTACTTTGTTGCTGTACCTTAAGGACCATGGGGACATTTCTGTATACAGAGCAATTGAAACCTCTTTTGTGTGTACCCCCACCCCTCCCCAATTAGAATGTGAGCTCTTTTAGAGCAAAAATTGTCTCTGCTTTTCTATTTGTGTCCCCAACCTTTAGCACACTACTTTGCCATACTTAGGTGCTTAATAAATGCTTTTACATTCACTAATTCCAAGCCACAGCATAACCTATTTCTTTCCAGATTCCTTTTTCCACTTAGCCTAGAAGAGAGAAAGGGTAAAACCAACCAGATAGACTCATGATTAAACCAACTTAACCAAATTAAATGTTGAGTGGGAAGAAATATATCAATAACTTCAGTTCATTTTTTATTCTGTCGCATGCTGGAATGCTGAATTTATACATTCCTTCTGCCCAAGAATGGTATTCTGAGCCTAAGAGCAACTTACAGAAATATAAAGTCCATTTTTGCCCTAATTCCCTGTTACATGTAAAGCTCACATCATATAAAGTAATTACAGAATATTCTCCAAGAGTTGGACCATTTTCTGAGGTAAGACTGGGAGCTGTACTAGTAAGTCTTTGAGGGAAATCAATGGGGTTGAAAATAGAGAAGTCTTGGTTCTATTAACCCACATTAGCCTTTTAATGTCCCCTCCATCACCTCCAGACCATTTTTAATTTCTTGTTGGGCACAAGAGACAAATGAGTGATGTTGCTCCCAAAGTCCTCAGAGCATTTGTCATTTCCACACTTCTACACTGTCTTTACAATCAAAGCTCCTGATTATTTAAAATGTGATCAACTCACTCCAGATGACTTCCTAGAAAAAGGCAAATTTACTGGAAAGAATTTGCACAGAAAACACAAGATAAAGTCACTAGAATTGTCACTCCTTTAGCCAGTCAGGCATAGGGAGGTCCACTGTCTCTTTTAAAGCATTAGAGTACCTTGGAACACAATGGCCATCCTTTGAGGGCCTCAGTTTTAAATTCTTGGGGTCTTAATTTTCTCATCTGTACAATGGCAACAGAATTATATACCTCACAAGCCTACAAAAAAGATCTATACACATTTTTAAGTTCTATATAAATGCCCATTATTATTAAGAGCACTTTCCTCTGATATATAATAGACTCATCCTATCAGGCAGGTTGTTCTGTTGTGTGTATCTATGATACATATCCATCCATCTCATCTAACTCTAGAAAGATGACTAAACCAGAATTCACCAGTGTTATTCGCTATAGACTACAACAACTCTCTCTGCCCCTATACACAAACTAAAAAATGTTT
This sequence comes from Phalanger gymnotis, assembly GCA_028646595.1. Lineage (NCBI taxonomy): Eukaryota > Metazoa > Chordata > Mammalia > Diprotodontia > Phalangeridae > Phalanger > Phalanger gymnotis. The sequence goes on from CM053624.1 coordinate 303,510,160, forward strand.
GTGCCTAATTTATTATGCTTAATAGAATTTGTAAATCAGTCAACAATCATCTATTTAGTGTTTACTAAGTGTTAGCTCTAGTAAGACCCGAGGATATAAAGAAAGGAAAAAACATGGCCCCTTCCCTCAAGGAGCTCATATTCTAATGAGAGAGACAACACGCAAACAACCATGTAAATTGAACTATAAAGAAAAGGCAGTCTTAGAAGTAAAGTAGTAAGAATAGAAGGATGAGAGGGGGACCAGGAAAGGCCTCCTTCAGAAGGTCAAATTTGAGCAGAATCTTAAAGGAGGCCAGAGAAGCCAAGAAATGTCATATTTTAGGCCTTTTAAAAATTTAATATTATTTTTAAGAGACCATAGGTATAAGGATTAGAGCTATAATTTCACTGTTAATAGGAAAGTCTCAGATGAAGAGACTCCCTCTACCAGTACAGGTCATCCTTTTCCTCCTAATTTTTACTTTAAAGTTCTGCCTGGGTCACTAAAAGATTAAGTAATCCAGGGTCACATAGCCAGAATGTGGCAAAGTCAGGACTTTGTGGCTCTGAGGCCCACTCTATCCACTACCTCTACAATGAATCTGTGTTAATTCAATATGCTATTTAACTCTAGTTAAACTGAACTATTCACAATTCCCCAAATTCATCTTTTTGCTCTTCTGAACATTTGCTCATAGAGTTCTCTGAACCTGCTATGCACACAGAATCACAGACTCATGATACCTTAGAGTTGGAAGAGTCCTCATCATCCAGTCTAATCTGCCCCTGCATAAGGATGTCCTCTACAACACACCCACCAAGTGATCATGCAATCACTTCTTGAAGACCACCAATGAAGAGGAACCCACTACCTCCCTAGGCAGCCAATTCCACTTTGGGATAGCTCCTCACAATATCTACTCATAGGAAATAAAATCATCCATAATCACATAGTTAATGTGTCAAAGGCAGACTCTGAGTCCTGGCCTTGGCCTTCTTGACCCCAGGTCTAGCATGCTTACTACAACACCTTACTACCCCATGCCCCCTTGTACTTGGTCTTAACTGATTGGGAAGGTATATGCATAAAGGTGACACTGGTATATTCCATCACCACCACCAAATAATAATACTTCTATCTTCTATTTATGGAGCTCATATTTTACCATCATATGTCCCAACCTAGGAATCAGATGATGTCATACCCACCTCCACAAGGAGGAAGACTGCAAATGAAAGCCAAGCACTTGCTGAATGAAACCTATTGAACATTGTGACTTAGAAAATGCAGCTTTAGGGTGTGGTTCCGCAGATCCAAGAGATCATGGATAAATTTCAAGGAGTCTGTGAACTAGGATGGGAAAAAATTACATCTTTATTTTCATTGACGTCTAATTGAAATTTAGTACTTTCTTCAATTATTAGAAAACCTTATTCTAAGAAGGGGTCCATAGGCTTCACCAGACTAGCAAAGGGGTCCAGGACATACAAAAAAGTTTTTAAAAATCTTACACTCAAGTTTAATATACCCCGGGTAAAGATGAATGGGCATCGGAGCAGAAACCTCTGTCTCCACATATTCCAGAGATGGGAGATACTACGTGTGTAACTCCTAGGAGACAGCTAGGTGGTGCAGTGGATAGAATGCCAGGTCTGAAGTCAGGAAGACCCATTTTGCTGAGTTCAAATTTGGCCTCACACATTTACTAGTTGTGTGACCCTGGGCCAGTCACTTAACCCTGTTTGCCTCAATTCCTCATCTATAAAATGAGCTGGAGAAGGAAATGGCAAACAATTACAGTATCTTTGCCAGGAAAACCACAAATAAGGTCATCAAGAGTCAGACACAAGTGAACAATAACAACAAAATTCCTAGAGATGATAGAGGGATTGATAAGGACATGAGGATAAAGGCACTTGAGCTCATTAGAAGAAATGTCATTTTAAAATGCAAAAGCTCATTAAGGGTCCCTATGGATGGGTATCCTATTGGCCTGATGTCTTCCAATATTATTATAGAAGCATTTCTGGACCTGTTCTCTTTTCACTGGTCAGTGGTTCAAGATCCTATTAAAAAAAAAGAGAAAAAAGTGATTTCCTCCAGGGCAAAGAGGAGTCTTGACTTGAGAAGCATTGCTACGATTGGAGCTAGGGCTTCCAGCTGTATTCTTACTTTTCCCATTTCTAATTTGTTTATATCATTGGCTCTACCTCAGCTCACACTAAGTGATAGGATATCAGAACAAACTTGCCATGGTTCTAAGAAGCATATCCAAGTTTCAGATCGTCTGATACCACTTGGAAAGTAAGGTCTGGAGTTGTCATGTAGAAGAGATTAGATTTTTTTCCCTGCTGGGCCCTAAAGGGCTGAGGTAGGACCAATGGGTAGAAGTTAGAAAGAAGTATGACATCACCTGCATAGACACAAAACCTTCCTAACACAATTAGTAAGAAATGGAACGAGATGCTTTGCAAAACAGTGAGCTTCCCATCACTAAAGATGTGTCCAACCAAAGATAGAATCAACATCGGTCAGGGGTTTTATAGTAGTGACAGCTGTGCTGAGGGGGAAGCTGGCCTAAAGCACTTCTAGGGTCCCTTTTAGCTCTTAACATTTTATGATACTATGAAGTATTTACACATTTCTAATCACACCTTAGTAATTTCTGAGGACGGCTAGTCAAAAAGGATAGTGGAATCATCCTTTGAATGGGTAATTTAATTTCCAAAGTGGATTGATTGGGTGAATGATTGTGTTTACATAATAATAATAGTTCTCACGTGTATCTGTCACTTTAAGGCTGACCAAGTATTTCCTTACTACTCTAAAAAGTACATGGGGTTAGAATTATTGTTTCTATTGAAAAAATTAGGAAACCAGGTCTCTAAAAGGTAAAGCTGTATTTAGGGAGAGAGTCAATAACTGTCAGAATAGGAAACTGAAGCTGGGTCATGTAAGACCAGAACTCAATCTGTGTGTGTGAACTCAATTTGTGTGCAATTCAGGTAGACTGGAGCATCCCCCTGATCTCCACTTCATTTTAGGATCAGTCATAGCCATATTGCAGTTTGGCCACCTTCCTCCTAAAAGCATCACATTCCCAGCCAGCCAGTCTCTGCAGCATGGAGACCTTCTACTGGGAGAGCAGTTGAGCTAAATGCAGTTTTGTTATAACATTTTCCCATAAATCTGAATCCTGAGTCATATAAATAGATTAAAAGAACAGGCTGGAGTCTTCAAGCTGCCAGGTTCTGGCTTCCAAACTAGAAGAGATCCAAGTTTAAAAAAGAAGAATTAACCATATTTGGCATATGTAACCTGGGCATTGATAATCTGCTAGTCCTGACATATGTGGTAATGATTCCAAATGATACCAGTTTTGGCACAGGATACATGATATCCTTATGTAGTGATGAATGATATTGGCAAAGCATTTAGTGTTCTGTGACACTCATGTAAAAATAATCACCAGATTTCCAGGGTGAGAATTTTGTTAGAGAAGAAAACAGCTTTGTGTGTAACTAGTTCATGTAGACTTAAAGTTTTATTTATGCCAGCCTTTCAGATTGTTTGCAAAAGTCATCAAACTGTAGCTCTGGTTTTTAATTAAGATGAGTAATGAACATTCCCATGGTATCCAATGACATCTCTTTCACATGACAATCATCCTCACCTTATTCCATTGTTCACTCTTTCATTAAGATCAAAATAGCATCACATTTCTACAAAAACAAGGGGTTCTAAACCTGGGAGAGTCTTTGAATGGATTTTAGTAGTTTCTAGGATTTTAGTTATTTTTAGTTATTTAGTTATTTTCATTAGCCTCTAACTGAAATTTATCACTCCCTTTCAAATTGATAGCTTTGTTTGTGGACTTTTGATGAGGCACTTTACATCTATCTTATGAGATCTTCACAACAGCTGGTAGGTACTAGCTTAAATTATAAGTATGATCCCTATTTTAGAGATGAGGAAACTGAGGCCCAAAGAGGTTAAGTAAAATAGCTTCATAAATGTCAGAGCCAGGAATCAAACCCATATCTACTGACTCTAAATCAGAATTTATTATTAATCTTAATTAAGTGAAGGGTTTTTCCCCCATACTTGTAGCTTCACTAGGTAAATAAGAAGCTTCCTACAGTGACACCTAACATTTCTCCACAAAAATATACTTTACAAAAAACAAACCAAAAGAAAAAAATGAAAAGGAAAGCTAGGCATCAAATCGGAGATCAAATTCATATCCTTCAAGTAAAGTTTTGTAGACCTTTTCCTCACCTCATTGTATAATGCCCTCCTCTCAAAATCCTCTTTTTCATTCCTGGCCATGATTCCTGGGGAATTTTGTCTTCTCACAGACTCCAGAGCTGCAGGGGCTGATTGATAATATCTATATGGTGAGGCAGAATCCAGTAGGGTCTGTTAGGTCTATGGCATTATTATTATTATCATTATTATTATTATTATTATTATTATTATTATTATTGCCATTGACACCACCAGCATTGACAGCAACTGATATGATTACTGTTAAACCTGGCAGAAAGCATGAGAGCTTCATAGCTAAGCTGTTTTACCCATGAAGATATAACCTGAGTTATGTATGAAAGATAATTCTAGACCAACTGTTATATCTACATTTACATCTACATAGCTACATCTACATAGCTACTTCAAAGGAGTCAAACGCAAGGCTTTCAACACTCTCCGGTGGGAAACAGATTAAAATGTCTAGCTAAAATGGAGAAATATTTAATAAAAGAAAAATTAAATAGAACATAGAAAATGATACTATGTGGTTTTCTAAATCAATACATGGCCTACTATAATCCTTAAATACAGTTTAGTGACCCCATTTTTATTTGAGTCTGACACAAACTATCTACATTATTTGGATGATTCACACAGTGAAAATCAGAGACAGATGAACCTCCAGGATATGGGAATGGCATGGCCACATTGTCTGTCTGTACCGAGAGGATATTTCTTTGACAAAGGTATGTCTCCATATCTGTTTCTCATTTCGTTAATACATCTAAATACATTGGAGGAAAGAATATGTGTGTCTATTATGGCCCTTCCTTAATGTCCCATGTCCTATACCAACACTGGGTAATTGCCTTGATTCATTTCAAGATGTCAGTGCTCCAGCAATAGCAGAATCTTTGATGAAAAGACCTTTCAGAGATAATTTCTACTTCATCTGTAACATGGTACATTCCTTTTTGGCCATAAGTGTGCAGTTACTTGCCTTGTATCTTTTTTGAGTTGTTCTATGGATGGCTTGGACACCCAAAGGCTATCAATTATGATGATAATGATAGTTGTACAATCTTTATAGATCTTTACAATGTACAAAGCATTTTCCTCACAACAACCATGTGAGATAGGTAGAAATATTAGCCCCTTTTTGAAATTGAGGAACCTGTGTGATACAGTGAAAGAGACACCATATTTAGATTCAAAGGGCCTGTATTTGAATCTGATTCTACTTCTTGCTAAATGTATGATCCTAGGCAAATTGCCTAGCCTCTCTGAGTCTCAGATTTCTCCTATGCAAAATAAAAGGACTGGACTAAATGACTTCTCAGGTCCCCTCTAAATACTCTGACTTCTCCAAGATCACAAACCTAGTTAGTGGCCGAAGGCTGGAGTTGAATACACATCATCTGATTCCAAATGCAGTATTCTTTGTACCATGGCTCCTCACTCATGTTTGAACTTTCACAATCCAAAGGCCAGGACTCCTAGTATCCTACTCTTTGTCTTAACCTCTACTGCTTCTCCCAATTTGGAAACCTTTAAAAAAAAACAGGTCAAAGTTATATGAAAAGAGAAGAGTGCATCTATTTGGAAGGTGGCATTTTTTCTAAGTTTCCTTTGGATTGACCTTTGAAAGTTCCTTTCCTTTAACAAAGTAGACCTTGACATTTTAGAACATTATTTATTCTAATTTGTAGCTGCTGAAGTGGATAAATAATGGATCTTGTTACTTTCTGAAAAAGGGCTGATTGTTTGCATTTTTCTGTGGCCCATTTGACCTTGAATATAGATTAATATATTCACCATTAGCTTCTCGCATTCCTGTCTATTCTCCATAGGTGTTAAGCAACCTGCCTTCCTAGGGGAAAATCTATTTCTGAGAAAAAGATTTTAAAAACCAGGATGGGTTGTTGCTGGACAACTCAGTGTGTCAAATGAAATGTGAAAGCACATGGGCAAAGGTCGGATAAGCATTAGGAAATGCTATGATTACACCTTTGTGTAATCATAGTTCCATTTCCCTTCAAAGACCTTTAAAAAACATTTACAACATAGTTTAAACTTTAATCTCTAGCACAGACCTTCTTTCTGCTATTATGTGGGCTTCATAAAATATGTCCTATGACATATTCACACATCAGGGATTTACTGCTAAATTTTATGTGAGCGCCTACAAAGTTACTTTGAGGACTTTTAAGAAACATCTGGGAGACATTAGGCAAGGCCATATAATTCTGGAACCTGATACTTGTCCTGAATAAAAATGTTAGGATTCCCGTAGAGCAGCATGAGATAAATAACCATCCTGTTATTTCAGAAGGCTTATGTCTTGAGCAGAAAGATTCCTTTAAATTCAGGATCTTCCAAGCAACATTTCAAAAGGAAAAACCCTATTCTTTTTTAATTACAAACAAACAAAATTGTAATAGAGATCCTGGCCTCCAAGAACTCTTTCCTTTTAGAGTTAGAAAAGTGAGGTGGGACCAGTACTCCAGAGAGTTTCCATAAAAGAATGCTACGGAGTGTGGCATGTACACTATGTGGCAAACTAGCATTGGTAGCTCTCCTCTGTGCCCATTTAGATATTCCCGATTTCCTTGATTCTTTATGCCTGCTCATCTGCTCATCATTTGATCTTCACCCCTAGCAGCTATAGCCTTTACCTCCAAGATTACCTTCCACCTCTGTGTGAGTCTTGTAATTGCCTATTTTGCATGTTTGTTTAACTATTTATTTTAATCTACTTATTTTCCTCCATTAAATGTAACCTCTTTGAGAGAAGGGATTGTTTTTGCCCTTCTTTTACCCCAAGTGCTTGGCGCAGGGACTACCCAACTTAACAATTATTTATTGGTTGACCAGGCTCGGATTGTCCAATCCATATTTTTTCCTACCCCCACTCCGGCAATCCCTCCCTTGCCCTCCCATTCACCTAAATCTAAACCCTTTTTTACGCCCCTTTGACCTGTTCCATCCCCTTCCCTTCTAAAGCCCCCTCCCTTATCCCCCCATTCCCCTAAATTTACAAACCCTTCTATATCCCTCTTTTAACCTATTCAATCACCTTCCCCTCTAGAGATCCTTCCTTTATCCTCTCCCCTGCCTATCCCCTAGAGTTTTGTTTCTTTCTAAATTTAGAAGACTTTCATACTCTTCTTGATGTATATGTATTTTCCCCTCTTAAACCCATTCCCAATGAAAGTAGGTTTCCAGAACTAACAGCCCCTCTTCCCCATCAAATTCCTCTGTATCAGTTCTTCCTCTTGTACCTCATTTGTATAAGATAACTACTCTTTTAGCTGTCCTTGAACAGTTTTACTTTTTGAAGTTATATCATACTCAGGTCTACCCCAATCTTTCTTAAAAGCTACCTAATTACTAGTAACGATCTTAGACATAGGTTTTACATATTACATACATAAAAGGTAAACATTTTATCCTTATTTAGTCCAGTGTAATTGGTCGTTGGTGTGTACCTTATATTTCTCTTGGCTCTTGCATGTCAAATCTTCCATTGGGTTCAGGGTTTTGTTTTTTTTTTTTTTAAAGAGAGTCCTGGAAATCTGACAGTTGATCAAATGTCCTTTTTTTTCCATTAAGAATTATGTTTAGTTTTGCTGGGTATGATATTTTTAGGCAGAGGCCCAGTTTTTTGCTCTTAGATATATAGTGTTCCAAGATTTGTGATCTTTTAGTGTCACCAATGCTAGGTGCTAGGTCTTGTGTGATTCTAATTGGGGTACTGTCATATGTAAATTGCTTTTTTCTTTTGGCTCGTGATATTTTGTCCTTCTTCTGGGGGTTTCAGAATTTAACTATAATATTCCTGTGAGTTTTCCTCATAGAGTCTCTTTCAGGTGGTGATCACAGGATTTTTCTATTTCTACTTTCCCCTCTTGTTCTAATGCTTCAGAACAATTTTCTTTAATTATTCCTTGTATTATTGTATCAAGATTCTTTTTTTGATCAGAAATTTTAGGTAGTCCAATTTTTCTCTTCTTGATCTGTTCTCTAGATTTGTTGTTTTTCTATTCTTTCTCCTTTGCCTGCGCACTTTTTTGTAATAATTTAGTTTTAATAATCACCTCTAATCCTGGGGCATGGGGGATGGTGCCTCTGGCCTCTGATCCTCTTCAGTTCCCCCCTCTGACCTTGAACTCAGAACAAGACCTCCAGCCTCCTATAAGTGCCCACAGCCAGCAGCATCTGGCCCCACTGCTTCTGCACTCACCTGGCATGTGCTGGTTCCTTCTCAACCCTCCGGCTCTCCGCAGCACAGCTGGGTCTGGCTGGCAGTTCCTTGTCAGCAGAGGTTCCCTAGATCTTCCCCAGGTCAGACACCCAACTCCCCTCATTGTCCCAAGAGTAAAAGTTCCGGTGGTTGGAGCCAGCAGCCTCCCAACTCAGCTGACCCCAGGGCTTACCCCTTGTTGTTAATGCAGTTTGCCGCAGGTTGTTAAAGCAGACCCTAGCCTGGAAGTATTTACTCTTCACCAGGAGGAAATCTTGTCCTGGGATTTTTCTTCAGGTCATCTCCAATTGTCCCAAGAGGACCCCTGTTCTGCTCCTACACTTATATATTTTCGCAGCTCTATGTTTGCACAGAGGTGCTATTTTATCTCTTTTGTGCAGGAAAATCTTGAGAGCTTAAAACTTTCTGACCTATTCCACCAATTTCCCAGAATTCTCTTTGACAATCCCTCTTCTTGCTAGCTTATTTGGTGTGGAGACTCCCACTGCAGAACAACTCTACAGTCTGAAGTTTGATCTCATACTCCGAATGCTGCTTTGCCTATCTCCACTTCAGCTTCTACTCCTTGTGCAACCCCAGTATTCAGCCCTTGTTTAGACAATGCCTGTTAACTAGATGGCATAATAAAAGCAGAAAGATGGCCCCACTATCTACAGATACTGCTTAGGCAATATTCATATGATTATGTGAGTTTTATTTGCGCTAAACCAAAGAAGTCACCATATATTTTCCTCAATTGGAAGCTGCCAGTAGGAGTTTCCACTCAGCCTCAAACCAAGCAAGTTCCTGTAACATTTTTCTGCTGTGATTTTTGTAGATTTTGCCAATGAGTATTCTCACCTAGTCATCAGTAGAGACATAATTCACTAGAGGAAACATCATTAACCCTCCATGGATCTTCTATGGGCAGTCAGCAGCAATGAGGAGTGGAAGAGGGTAGAGAAAGAAGGTTGTAATCATAGAGATTGGAGGTATATATTTAACTTTTCAGACTATTGGTGATGAAATGGGATTTCGAGGATAATATAACCAACAATATTCCATTATAAATTGTTTCTTTTTTTACCTTCTTAAGGAAACGTTAGCTCTGGAAGATCTTAAAAAAACTACTGAAAGTAAATAAAAATGATAAATCTATCCATTAACATGTACTGAGTACCTACTGTGAACCAGGCATTTTGCTAGGCACTGAATCCAGATGGGATATTCTCTATTCTACCTACTCTTCAATGATGTCATTTTTTATTTTAAAGTACTTTTATTCTCAGTCCATGTCTAAAATGCTGGGAGAAAATATTTTTCCCATCATCCATTAAAATTGTATCTCTCAACAATCACCATATGGTCCAGTACAGTTACTTAAATCAATTAGACTTCTGGGTTGTAGAACCACTAAATGATCTATCAATCAATCCCTTGATGACTGACCTGTTAGCTATCAAAATTTAAGTCAATCTTACTCACCAAGGCATGGTCTCAGGATCTTTATAAACGAAAACAATTAAATGCCATGAGTTAACCTTTACAGAAGCTTCTTTATCTAATTTAGATCATTGGGGAACTTCTTGTTTTCCATGATTCTGTCATACATATTCTTTAGTACAGGTAAAGGTGCCTAATTTTGGTGTCGATATATAGTTACTGTACTCCTCACCTTGGGCTTCAGGATGGAAGTTTTGTTATATAGCAAGTGAAGGAAAGAAAGTGTGAAGAATGAGCTAGTATGGAACCAATGTTAGGAAGGAGAGTGTGGCAACTGATTCCTGGTATATGGAATGCAGACCCTTTATTTGCCCTCCTCCCCAAGAAGCTGTTTCTCCTTCCCTATAGACTTGGCACACAGGAATAAAATGAGGGCATAGAGAAGACTAGGTCTTGCCCTGAAGACTGAAGCCTGGATCAATGCCCTTATCTACTGGTAAGGGCCCCTACAGCAATATGTCTATCTCTTAGAATGAAATACATTTCACCAAACTATTTGGCAGTTGTTGGCATGTATGTCACTTTAAGAGATATTTATATTACAAATTTTTCTTCCCTCAACTTTTAGAGCCATAAGGAGTGCTTTATATTTATAACAATCTAATCCATTTTACTAATGAGGAAACACAGGCACCCAGGAGGTGAGATGACTTGGCCAGTATTACATAAGTAGTCAGTAGTTTAACCAGGCTTCAAACCCAGTTCCTCTGCCTCCAAATCCAGTGATGTAACCCAGAGATTTACCCAAGGTTACATAGTGAATCAGTGGAAACTGTTTTCAACAAAAGCATGGAAAAGAATGCCAACTCTGAAATACATTAAGGGGTGGATTTAATTTTTAAGTGGCTCCTAATTTGTATTTTGATTTCTATAAAACATATCTAGTTTTATTTTTTTAATTAACTAAGACATCTGTTTTTCTCTCTCCTATCCCCCAATCCCATTGAAAAAGAAAATCTATATTTTCTTGTCCTTTCTCCCTGAGACCAACAGCATGCATTTGTGAACTATGCCCACACTCTCTGCAGCAACCTGGTATTTCAAGTGGGAATTAAATGCTCCAGGAGTACAGATAAGGGTTGTTGGAGCCTGAGTAGAAGACGTCAATAGAAAAGAGCAAACTAACTGGTCCATTTGACGATGAACCCAAATTCTTGACTTTTGAGTCCCCCCAAGGTGATAATCAATTAAATGTTTCATTCTGTTTGATATAAAACTGTGATAGGATTTTGCATTGCCTTTTCAACCTGCTGTTTTCAGGGATGACATTTTGACACCATGATTGTTTTTTTCTCCTGGGAGATACTGGCTTTTTTTTTTTTAACAATTTCAGCAGCTGCTGGATAAATGTTGTGGAAATGCTTCTCACTGCTCATTTGCTGAATTTGGTCTCAGCAGTTCATTACTGGGACTGCTTGCTGTTGTGGGGGAAAAGCCTCTCCTCATTTTATTATACTGAATTTTAATTTTGCTTCTAAATAGAGGGAAAAAGACCTCAGTCAAGATGAGTATTGCAAACCAAGAAGTCAAGTCATCTAATTGTATAAACCAGCAGATTTCAAGTAGATATTATCTAAATTGGGGATTTATCTGGCATGTCTATGGACTGTAGGACTAGAATAAAGGGCTTGATTGACTTTCTAACAACCCGGAGTACTTCTCTCTTATGTATTTTGAGGGTTATGGGAGGGCTGAAGGGAAGATTTAACATTTTTAATGGTTTTATTGCTTGGTTAAATTTTTAAGGTTAATTTTTTTTATTAGGAGAGGACTTATTTTGTTATTGTTTCACCGCTTGGGCCCTAGGTTTTCTGCACCTGCAGTTGCCAAGTTTAACCAAACACTCGGCAAGCACTAAGGTAGTGGTGTGCCTAGAGGTACATTGTACATATATGTGCTGAGGCCACCCAGTTATAGGAGTACTAGGCTCTCATAAAGTACTGCCGATGTGGGAATTCCATTAATATCACCATTATTAATTAGGCATTAAGAAGACACATTTTAAATTTAAAAGGATATCAAATGCTGCTCCTCTTCATTTACCAAGTTAGAAATTCAGGAAAGAGATGTATAAACACTGAAATAACCTCTGACTACCATGTTATCTCTCCCTGTGCATATACACACATACACATACCTGTATGTGCACACAGGAATGTATATATGTACATACATATATGTGCATGTGTGTGTATTTTGAGTCCCAAAGCTCATTGGTATAGGACTCTCTCCTCTTTGGTGGAGATAGATTTAATGTGAGATTTAATGTTTGCAAAGCACTTTCATATGTTTTCTCATTTGAGTTTTATAACAACCCTGTGAGATAGGTGCTATTATTAGCCTCATTTAACAAACGAGGAGACTGAGGCTTAGAGAAGTTAAGTGAATTGCCTAGGGTCACATAACTATTAAGTGTCTGAGGCAGGATTTGGACTCAGGTCTTCCTGACTCCAAGTCCAATGCTCTAACCATTGAGCCACCTAGCTGTACATGTGTTCATGGTTATGTATAAATGCACGGGTACACATACAAACACAGTCACACATACACACCAGACAGACAAATCGATTGATTAATCTTTTATTTCTCGAGGGCCTGCCCAAAATTTTCTCCACGGCTCTTAAAAAAGGTAACCTAGCCTATCTATTGTTGCAGGAGGAGTTGCCCAATTTATAAAGTACTAGAGGGTATGCAGACAAGAGAAGGGAAGAAAGCAAGGGTGTGAGGATAAAAGAAAAAAGGAGAAAGGGCCCCAGCTACTACCAGACAGGAACATAAATACAACCTCACCCTCGGCTGTATGTAGCCCAGGCTCCTCACTCCTCATCCATGTATGTATCTGATTGCTGTCTAAATACATCAAGATGCGCTCTGTTTGCATGTGAACTGCATAGATAAGACATGAGTTCTGGCCCACATTTGTGGAGAATAGGACGAGGCTTTCTCTGGCACCGCTGGCAGCCTACCTGAGAGAAGGGCTGAATGAAAATCTTGAACTTCCACGCCTGGGATCTCTCTTCCGGTCTCCAAGAAGGCCATTGGTCTAGAATCATATCTATCTACCACACCTCAACTACTGGGGGTCTTGGAGAGTACATTAAGACTCTCAGAATCGGGGCAGCCAGGTGGCGCAGTGAATAGAGTAGCCGCCCTGGAGTCAGGAGGACTTGAATTCAAATGCGGCCTCAGACGCTTGACGCACTTACTAGCTGTGTGACCTCGGGCAAGTCGCTTAGCCTCAATTGCCCTGCCCTCCCCCTCCAAAAAACAAACAAACCAAAAAAGAAATTCAGAATCAAAAATACATTCTTTGATTGTTCCTTCAAGAAGGTTAGACCTTACTTACACTCACCAACCAGCTCAGCCCCTTCCCACTGGTAATGTGAAATATTCATAATGAAATATTTGTAATATGATAAGCTATCACTGAGCTAGTAAACTTCATCATCAAATAATTCAACAGGTTGAGAAAGTTATACAGATGAGAATATACCAAGGAAAACACAAAAGTAAATATGCTCTTCAAGAAATAGAGGAGTCTTGGTGGAGCTCCTGGATACTGAGAAATTCTAGGACGGAGCATCCAAGAAAGTCCCTGAACAAGACTAAACAGTCCATGAAGTCCCTCAACAACACTAAACAGCCCATGAAAAGGAGTTTCCAAATTAATCAGGAGTCAGAGTCAAAGGGCATCATGGCACAGAACCATAGATGTGGAGGGGCAAACCTGGACTTTATCCTCCACTGGAACTATGAGTTATGTGATTTATGCGGATACGGGAACAGAGTGGGAGCGGACTGAGCTCTCTACCAGTCCCCAGTCCTATCCCCAAATAATATTATAAATTTATAACCTTGGGGGAAGTGAGGCTTATTAGTAGAGAGGGAAGAACAATGATCCTGGCTATTTCTAGGCTTAAATCTGAGCCTACATCATTTTAAATTTTATTTTGGCAGAAATGAAGCCCATCCTATATTCAGCAGACTACTAACCTGGACACTTATATATATATATATATATATATATAGGAGCTAAGCTCTCTTTTCCTTTTTTGTGGAGACCTAGGCATGAACTATATTCCAGTGTTCCCTGAGAGAGTCACAGGCAAAAGAAGTGCCTAAGATTAAATTCAAACTCTGAAAGCCCAAAGCTGTGGTTCTAGGCGACAGCTTATATAATAATATTATGTTGTTACTCAACACTGTTTGAAAAAGGGATTTGCTAGAAAAGGTACCTTTAGCCATCATTTCAAAGCATGTTAAACCCCTTATAGATTGACTCAGTTTCCAGCATCCTTTCTCAAAAGAATGATGTTTAACTAGGGTAAGGTGGAAGATACATCAAATCCCAGCGTGATATTAGCTTTGATCAGTTTTGCTTCTCCCTTGAAATTTGCCTTTAAGTGGTTAAAAAGAGCAGAGCCTCAGAAGCTAGAAGCTCATGCAGAAGCCTAGGAATTGGCATCATTAAACTCTCATCATGTGCTTCTGCCTCCTGGTAATGAAGTATTCAGTAATGAATTCCAGATCTTGCCAGTTGCAAACAAAGATAGAGGTCCTCACAAGGGAAGACTGCCAATTTACCTTTGCAGTGGTTATCCCCATGTATGCAATGCTTTCCTCCAACTCACAGGGTCTCTCTTCCTTTAGAATACAATTCAGACATCATCTTCTACATAAAGCCTTTCCTCATTCTCTCAACCACTATTACTCTCCTCATATCGCCTTATAGTTAACTTGTGCACATGCATGTATATTCATATAAATACATACAAATGTATGTATTGTATACATGTGTATGTGCATTTATGTATGTATTCACATGTATGTCTCTGAGTGTGTGTGTATATGTGTAACATGGTCCCTTCTCAGGGCTCACTAACCTAACTCATGCTGTCACTGGCAGGTTGGGTCTCCCAGAGGCGTGGCTGTTACACTACTCTTAAGTTTCTAAAGATAACTCTGTGGTTCTTCTAACTCTTTCCAGGGATGGCTCTTTCCAGGGCACATTGTCTCCACTGGTCTGATGGCTCATTTGGGCTTATTCTTCTTAGGATGTAGGGTCCTGGCTCGACAAGAAAATCTGCTGCTGGACATGGTAGTATAAGTCATTCATTGGCTGTGCTAGACCCTTACCACATTTAGCTACTGCTACTTATGTCAGGCAGGTGATTCAGTCTCATGCTCTTCTCAGGGTTCGGCATCTCCTTTGGAGAGACTGATCAACTTATCTCTCAGGCCCACTTTTCCGTGGACATCTACAATCTTTCTTCTACCCTCAGCAAGTGGGGCTGGGCTGGGGAGAACCGGGTTTTCTTCTGCTGAAGAGCCATTGAGCTCCTTCAGCTAAGGTAACAGATCCCTAGCTTTATGACAAGTTCCACCTCACTCCAAAATGCTTCTTTCCATGAGGCACAGTTATTTTCACCTGCTAGTCTTTTGGGAATCTTATGTGAATAAATTGATAAGGACAGAAGTGTGGATGCAACCTATTCCCTTGGAAATATGTTCATCTCTGGCTGATTTTTTCCTATACAGTTAAAATACTCATACCTCCCACACTTTTCAGGGTAGAGAATGTCAATCTGAAGGTCTTCCCTTTTGTCTGTCTTCTAGCCTTGACCTTTGGTTTTTCTTAGAAGCACTATTGAACCATAATCTCACAGGAAACTAATGACATTTAGCATTGTTTTTCAAACCTCTGTAAAATATAATATTCTGATAAGTCCTTCTGTATAACCTCCTTTTCCTTCATCCATTGCTAAAGTACCTTAGTCATGACCTCCCTGAAATCCACATGCAACAGGGAAAGATTTGCATGAAATAATGAAGAGCAAAATGAGCAGAGCCAAGAGAACACTGTATATAGTAACAGCAAAATTGTTTTAGGAATGACTAAGGAAATAACTCATTTTGACTACCCAAATTAATTATAAAAGACATATAAAAAAGATACTGTCTGCATTCGGGGCTATTTCAAAATCTGTTTGCTGTAGTCTACTAAGTACTTTGCTCTATCAATTGCACCAGCACTTGGACAAAAGTTAAACTAAATGGCATTGCTTATAGCTGAGTGCACTGGAGTGGGTTGTTGTTTTGTTGTTATCATTTTTCAGTTGTGTACAACTCTTTGTGACCCTATTTGGGGTTTTCTTAGAAAAGATATTGGCATGGTTTGCCATTTCTTTCTCTAGCTCATTTTGACAGATTAAGGAACTGAGGCAAATAGGGTTAAGTGACTTACCCAGGGTCATGCATCTAGTAAGTGTCTTAGGCCAGACTTGAACTCATCAAGAGGAGTCTTCCTGACTCCAGGTCTGGCATTCTATCCACTGTGCCATCTAGTTGCCCACTAAAGTGGGAAGGGAGTCCAAAAGAAGAAAGAAATGTCCCTGTGTTCTGAGATGGTCATAAAATTCCAGTTGTGAAATGATCAGTATTTTCATTTTTGTCTTTTGGAAATATGATAATTATATTCAATCATGTAAAGGGCCTTGACACAGGAAAGGGCTTAGATTGGTTCTGCCCTAATGAGCACACCTAGGAGCAAAGGACAGAAGCTGGGAAGAGATCAATTTAGCCTTTATGTAAATAAAAATGTCCAAAAGTGAAATAGGGAAGTTCCCTCTGTACAAAGTGGTCAAACTGAGTCTGAATGAATGATATTCAGTGGAAGTTGTAGAAAGGTAGCTTGTTCATCTTTGGGTTGTATTTGATGGTTTCTGAGGATGCTCACGAAGATGCCTGATTCTGAGATGAGGATTAGGTGATAGTTCTATAGTAAAGCTCTGAATTTTGGATGTCCCACTTGTACTAGTTAAATTTTCCCTTGCCTTAGCCATATCCATCAAAAATGCTGTAAGTTGTTTGACTAAGATGTTAGAGTTTTCAGTGTGTCTGAATTTGGTGCTGTAATACATATTTAAAAGAAGGCACTTTACCTATGTTACACTTTGTTTTTGGAGACTCTGGAAAGGAAAACATACATGCTATGCAAATAAATTTAGAGCTTTAAATAAATGTAAATTAAATACCAATCAAGAAAAATATATTACAAAAATTGTTGAACAGTATTGTATAAACAATTTTTCTTTAAATTAAAGATAAATAATGACTCAAAACTGGATGTTGTATTAATGTAATGATAAAACTGGGCCCCAAGGAAGACATCTGAGACTGCACCTCCCTTCTTTGCAGAGATGTTAGATTTTGAGCTGATATGTTGATTAGTTCTATTAAACTGCCAGGGTTTTTTACCCAAAGCTTTCCTTTTTCTTCTTTGCTATAAGAGATGGCTCTCTGAGTCAGGAAGGGGGATGTATTGGGAAATAAAGGTACACATAAAAAGATAATATCAATACATATGTTTTAAAATGAAATAATAATGGTTGTTATTTGCACAAGTCTTTATGATTGCTAAGGACTTTGTGTACAATACCTTATTTGATCTTCAAAAGAGATCATATGACATAAGGTGGATAATTACATTATACATGATGTCCCAAAAGTCTTAGTGCAGTTTTAAGCTACTAAAGTTTAAAAATGTGCTATGACTTTGGGAGAACCCAATACTGATAAGAAAATGAAAGTTCAGAGGATTGAAGTAACCAACACAAGGTCCCACAGCTACCAAGTGGCAGATTTGTGACTCCATTCCCAAGCCTTCTAAAGCTGCAACCAGTGTTATTTCCATTACATTGCACTACCCTCTTCTCCATTCTCCTGAACCTCTCCAGGACTTCAGATTCATCTAGTCATTTAAAAACTGAAGCAACTTATAAAACAAATTTCCAACCAGAAGGCATCTAAGGCAGTGTGGGGCAGTAGAAAGAGCAATGGCTCTAGAGTCAGAATCTGGGTTCAAATCTCACCTCTAACAATTCATACCTCTGTAACATTTGATAAGTCACTTAACCTTCCTAGGCCTCAATTTCTTCACTTGTAAAATAAGGGAATTGGACTAGATGAGCTCTGAGGTTCCTTCCATATCTACATCTATGATCCTAGGAGTTACACTAAGAATGAACCCCTAGACTCAGACAACTTCAGATTGCACAGAACCAGGAGCAAGACAAGTTCTTCTCACTTGGTTACCTATAGGTGACCTCAGGAAGAAAACACATTAAATAGAGGGTTACACCTGTATCTCCCCAATGGACCCCATAGCCACTATTCCCTGTTTCAGACTTCTCTCTCTAAAATACAAGTCTACATAACATTAATTCATTTCTTGTTATATGTGTAATAACAAAGAGAAGTTATTGATAGGGTTATTGAGAGGGAGTTCTAATGTCTCATTTCTGGCTTAATCTTTTCATCATTTATGACATTTCGTGTATTTCAATATTTTGTGTTCTTAAGCCTAGTTAAGAATCCATCTGGGGTGGGGCAGAGGTAAGACGGCAGAATAAAGGCAGAGACTCACCTGAATTCTCCCCCAAACCCTTCCAGATACTTTTTTAAAATTTTTATTTTTAGTTTGCAACACACAATTCTACACAATTTTGAGTTCCAGATTTTCTTCCCTCCTTCCCTTCCTCCCTCCCCAACATGGCATGGAATCCCATATAACTTCCATGTATAACTTGGCATTGAATTAATTTACATACTAGTCAAGTTATGGAGAAGAACTATGACCAGTGGAATGAATCATGAGAAAGAAGAAACAGAACCAAAAATAAAACCAAAAACACAACCCAACAACAAATACAAAAGAGAGAAAGAAAGGGGGGAGGAGAAAAAGGCAAGCATGAAGTGTGCCTCTGTCTGCATTCATACTTCATAGTTCCTTCTCTGGATGTAGACAGCACACTCCATCATGAGTCCCTTGGAGCTGTCTCTGCATATTGTGTTGCTGAGAAGAGCAAAGTCTGTCAGGGATAGTCATCACAGAATCCATATATCTGTGGTTGTGTATAATGTTCTCCTGGCTCTGCTCTGCTCACTCAGCATTATGTCATGTAGGTTCTTCCAAGTTGTTACGAAGTCTGTATCATCCCCATTTCTTATAGCACAATAGTATTCCATTACCTTCGTATACCACAGCTTGTTCAGCCATTCCCCAATTGATGGGCATTCCTTTGATTTCTAATTCTTAGCTACTACAAAAAGAGCTGTTATAAATATTTTTGTACATATGGGTCTTTTTACCACTTGTGTGATCTCTTCGGGATACAACCCTAGGAGTGGTATTGCTGGGTCAAAGGGTATGAACATTTTTATAACCCTTTGGGCATAGTTCCAAATTGCTCTCCAAAATGGCTGGATCAGTTCACAATTCCACCAGCAATGTAACAATGTTCCAATTTTCCCACATCCTCTCCAGCATTTATCATTTTCCTGTTTTGTGATTTTACCCAATCTGACAGGAGAGAGATGGCATCTAAGAGTTGTTTTGATTTGCATTTCTCTAATCAGCAGTGATTTTGAGCATTTTTTCATATGCCTATAGATATCTTTAATTTCTTCCTCTGAAAACTGTCTGTTCATATCCTTTGACCACTTCTCAATTGGGGAATGACTTGTATTCCTATATATTTGGTTCAGTTCCTTGTATGTTTTGGAAATGAGGCCTTTATCAGTGACACTAGCTATAAAGATTTTCTCCCAATTTTCTGCCTC
>CM053624.1:303530259-303620717 GCA_028646595.1 Phalanger gymnotis
GAAAGAAAGAAAGAAAGAAAGAAAGAGAGAAAGGAAGGAAGGAAGAAAGAAAGAAGAGGGAGGGAGGGAGGGAGGAAGGAAGGAAGGAAGGAAGGAAGGAAGGAAGGAAGGAAGGAAGGAAGGAAGGAAGGAAGGAAGGAAGGAAGAAAGGAAGAAAGAAAGGAAGAAAGAAAGGAAGAAAGAAAGGAAGAAAGAAAGAAAGGAAGAAAGAAAGGAAGAAAGAAAGAAAGAAAGAAAGAAAGAAAGAAAGAAAGAAAGAAAGAAAGAAAGAAAGAAAGAAAGAAAGAAAGAAAGGAAGGAAGAAGAGGGAGGGAGGGAGGGAGGGAGGGAGGGAGGGAAGAAGGAAGGAAAGAAGGGAGGAAGGAAAGAAATCTAGCTAGTAAACCCCAAATTAAGTGGGCAGCTTCTGGCCATCAAAATTTACCTTCCTTTGGAGAGGAGGAGAGGGACAGGGACAGGGACAGGGACGGGGAGAAGGAGAGTTACTCAACTAGCTGGGTCTGCATTCAGGCAGCTCAGCAAGGAGTGGGACTTGCCCAAAGTCGAATAGATAATGTAAATCATAACTATCATTTACAGAGACAGCAACAGAGACTTGCAATTGAACAACTGCAAGCTGCTCTGCTTGGTTTTAACACCATTATCATCTTCATCATGCCCTACCCAGGAAAAACTCATAACTAGATAAACCCATCACCAAGAAACTCATCATCATGGAGAATGCTTCAGCTTTGCTGCTTATACCTCGTCATTACCCTCAGTTGCTTCTGCTCCTCTGATTGGGGAGCTGGGTGGCAGAGCAAAAAACTGCTCCTATAGCCTCCCTTTATAAAAGACTCCAAATGCCAGCCAGGAGAGATAATTTAAGAATTATTGGACTACCTGAAAGTCATGATCAAAAAAAATGTCTAGACATCATCTTTCAAGAAATTATCAAGGAAAACTGCCCTGATGTTCTAGAACTAGAGGGCAAAACAGAAATTGAAAGAATCCACCAATCACCTCCTGAAAGAGATCCCAAAATGAAAACTCCTAGTACTATTATAGCCAAATTCCAGGCCTCCCAGATCACGAAGAAAATATTGCAAGCAGCCCAAAGGAAACAATTCAAATATCATGGAACCACAGTCAGGATAAACAAGATTTAGCAGCTTCTACATTAAAGCATCAGAGGGCTTGGAATATGATATCCTGGAAGGCAAAAGAGCTAGTATTACAACGAAGAATCACCTACCCAGCAAAACTGTGTATGATCCTTCCGGGGGAGGGGGGAAATGGAGAGAAAAAGAGACAGACAGACAGACAGACATTTTCTTTGTAATAGTAGATTCTGAAAATTATGACAGAATTATAATGCAAAAAAAAATGCAGACATAAGAAAATTGAATGGGGAAAAATGAAATAAAATTGGAAAAAATACATGAGAGTGGGTACCGGTACTGGGGAGACTGGGGCTAGTGAGTCAGTTAAATTTCAGAGTTCTGAGCTTTAGTGAGCCAAGCTGAACTGATGTCTTCACTAAATCCTACATTAATATGGTAACTTTTTAGGATCTCCTGGGAGTAGAGGGGCCACTAGCCTAAGAAGGAATGAATCCATCTAGGTTGAAAATGGAACAGATCAAAGCTTCCATGATAACCATTAATGAGATGTGGTCCATATGGGGCATAACTACTGTACTTGTCTTTCCTCTCTCTCATTCTCACAGTAAATGAGTAAATCTCTTGTATCTGGTTGATCTCACTGATTTTTTTTCCTTGAGTTCTAGATTCTTTCTTTATTCTTTTATAACTTTCACTTCTTTGATTGTATTTCTGAGACAATCTAGAGCTTCTATAGTTTACTTCATTGATGTTTCTGAGGGTATTGTTGAATTTTTTAAATCTTTTATTTCTTCAGAGGATGCTGACTACTTTGCTTCATTGGAAAGTACTTGTCTATTGAAATGGCTTTACCTATTTGTTCAATTCTCCTCTCTCAGATTTTATCTTCTTTACTAGCCAGTTTTGTGTATATGGAAGGATGTGGTGAGGTGTAGGGGTGGGGGTTTCCTTAAAGTTAAAGTGCTCCTTACTCCCAACATTTTGTTTTCCTTTCTTTCTCTAGTACAATTTTGTGCCCCTCATCCAGCCTTTGTAACCAACTCTCTATTCTTTCAGATCACTATGACTGTATAAAACTTCCTCCCCTCTGAGAGTGGGCAGAGGTGAGAATTTAAGATATTCATATAAGGAGTCTAAGCAAAAGAAAAGAATCCAACCTCTGCTATTTAGTACCTATGTGACCTTGAAAATTATTTAAATTCCTTTTTACCTCTGTTTTTTTTATCTTAAAAATGAGGCGTAGGCTAACATGACCATCAAAGTCCCTTCCTTCCCCAATCTATAATTCAAAATATAACACAAAATATTGAAATTCATGAAATGGCACAGATGACAAAAAAATTAAGCCTGAAATAAAACATTAGGATTTCTTCACAGTAACCCTGTCAAAAACACACCTTTGCTATTATAAATGCAACAAGAAACAAATTTATGTTATGTTGACTTGTGTTTTAGAGAGAAGGGAGTCTGAAACAAAGGATAGTAACCTTGGGACTCCAATGGGGAGATACAAGTGTATCCCTCTGTGATCTCAATGTCATCTCCTTTGGTACATGAACATTAAGGTGATCTGTCTTTGGTCATCAAGATCCCATAATCTTCATCAAGTAAACCTCATTTACACAAAGAAAATCTCATTTTATGCCCTGGATAAGTTCCTAGGAACACAGACCTAGAGTTAGAAGGGTCTTCAGAACTCTTAAAGAGTTACATGCAAAGGACATTAGAGTCTTTATGGATTTCACCAAGGGATCTTGCTACTTAAAAAAACTCAACCATGAATCCTTTATTAAGAAAAACATACTTTTGTAATATGAATAAACACTACCTGGTTTATCTTTTATATACAGGAAACCCATAAATGAATCTTTATCAAATTTCTTAAATCATGATATAATTGTGTTTCTGGCTCTACCCTCTAATTTTGACACATTTTCACATTATCATCAGTGCCCTATTGAATAAAATCTTGCACAAGCCCATTTCGACAGTTACCAAGTATGAAGTATTCTTAGTAAAATCATTGTTATTGTTGTTAGTGTTCAATTGTCCTTTTTTCTAATCATTGAAAATCTCTGTTCTTTGATCACATTTAAATTTTATGGTAAGGCAAGGTCATGAATGAGTACTTCGGTGACAAGAGAGTGTACAGAAATCACTTTTTATTTATTTTTTAATTTTAGAAATCACTTGTTTTAAATTACAAAAAAATAACATTTATCCTTTTATTTCTTCTTCCCCTATTCTGACTGAATATCTGACAAATCACTGTTCATATGGGTTATTTGAAACCATCAGTATATGAACTCTCATTGTCTCTAGTAACAGATGAAGTTGAAGAAAAGAATTTGAAATCTGAATAGGCAGCTAGGTAGTACATTGGAAAGAGCACCAGGTTTGGATTCAGGAGGGCTCATCATCATGAGTTCAAATCCAACCTCAGACACTTATCATCTATGTGACCCTAGGCAAGCCATTTAACCCTGCTTGCCTCAGTTCCTCATCTGTAAAATGATCTGGAGAAGCCAAATGGGGTCCTGGAGAGCCTGACACAATGGAAAAATGACTTAATAACAACAAAATATGAAATCTGAGACTTCTTTCCAAGACCAAAGAGAGTACATTTCCTATTTCCTACAAGGAGGGTTTAGGTTAGACAATACTGTAAATTATATGAATTGGGGTTTTGAGATGCTCAACTGTACTATAAAGGCTAATCGTGCAACGTGCTTTTTTTCTGAAGACAAATCTCTTAGGGTCCCTGCTTTTCTTCCCTTTGAGTCTAGATTCCCTGTCCTGACCTAAAAACGGTGCCTGTGATTGTGAGATTGCTTACCATCTAATCCCTAAGAACAATTAATGCATTCATCGTAACCACTAAAGATGTTTTGTGAAGATATCTGTCTTATCAGAAAGATATGGGGACAAAAACAAAGGCATGTACAATAGTGGTTTGCTACAGACTAGGAAACTCAGCTAAGGAACCACAGAAATCAGTGCATTTGACTAAAAACAATATCTTTGCCTAATCAAGAATGCTGGGACTGATATTTCAAAGTTCCTGAAATGTGCTATAACTGCATAATCCATCTCAGTAGAGAAGAACAATGAACAAATAAATTCATGAATCAGAGCCCTGTTTATGCTTCTATTTGGGTTCTTTTTTTTCATTGAATGACTTTTAAGGTGATTAAAAGTGTTAGAAAATGAGTGTTCACTGAGCTTACATCTTTGCTGAGCCTAGATCCCTGCTGTAAAAATGAAATATATACTTGCAGAGATTCAAACACTTTTTCATTTATTCATGTGCACTAATGGCTCTAATCATCACAGTTCATATTATTCAGAATTGGTTAACCTTGAAAATAGACATGCTCATCATATATTGTCATGAATTTGTTCATTTCTTTTAGCTACTGGTAGTAGGGCTCAGCTAAGGAATTCAGGGAGTGAAGCATTTTCTATTACTAATATATAAGAGGAGAGACAGCATGACATAAAGGATAAAAGGCAGGGCTGGCCTGGAGTTAGGAAGCCCTGAGTTTAAGTCTCCCTCCCCTTATGACATACTGCTGGCATAATTCTGGAGAAGTCATTTAACTCCCCATTGCCCCCCCCCCAAAAAAAATATCAAAAATCCTAAGTTTCAGAACAATGGCCAATCTGTAGTAATAGGTGGAGTTTATTCTTCAGGAGCTCCCTATGAGAATGAAAACAAAAGTCCAGAAAGAAAATTCTCTCTGAATTTGAATAACCAAACCAGAACTTGAAAAGTACAAGACGTTAAACAGATTAGTTCAACAGTTCACTAAGGTTCTCTTCTAGTGCAAATTTAGAGTTTTGGAAGTCAATATAATTGGGAAGGAACTTATAACAGGTTTTATCAAGACAGAAAAGCATCAATTGTAGATATAGTAGCCAACTCTATTTCTGTCATCTAAGGAGCAGCCCCAATAAGTGTGAGGAGACTTGTCACTAGTCGGACCTCAGAGTGACGTAATTTTCAGCCACTGAAACTGTGAAAGACCATCTTCTAAGTCATTGGGATTGCTATCTGTATCATTGGAGGGAATACACACACCATCGAAATCATTATCTTTACATTCTGCCCATCGACTTTGCAGCAAATTCTAATCCTCATCAGTAGTTGTAAGTTTGGAAATAAAGAACTCAAAATGAAAATTTAGCAGGTATTACCAAAATTGCTTTTGAAGGCAGACAAATCCCATTTATGTTATTCAGTGGACTTGCAGTTTTCTCAAGAAAAAAATAATGAATGTAGTTCAATAAAAGGTTCATTTCTTTCTATTATGAAAAGTGGTATGTTTAGTCTGACTTGCTGCTTCATTGGCCTCATGGCTCAGGTTAAAGCAAAGACCTGGGCTCAGGAATTTCCAGGAAATTGGTACTCAGGACGCTGATACAAACAAGAGCTTTATTATTATGAAGTGCAGTAAGCAGGCAAACAAAAGCACAACACTCACACACTACATGGCTATATAAACAGAGGCTCATTTTCATAAATGCAAAAAAAACTCACCCAATGAGAGAGGAAGGGAGATATGTCCAGGAAGAAACACACTCAAAGTTGGGCTTCAGGTGGCAAAATGGGCTTAAAGTAATAAGTGCAAGATGTGGGAGGGGCATCCCTAATAAGATCCAGTTTTAGTGGAGAAGTTCTGGGGGTCACTTCTAGATACCAGGTTTAGGTGAGGTTCAGGTAGGGGGAGTTTCTTTATCAGGACAACAAATTGAGATGAGGATCTAATGTTAACTAAGGCAACAGAAGAGAGGACTCCTTAGACCCCTGTAGCCAATCAAGAATTTCATCGAGTCAGAAACTATGAGCCTTCTGTGCATGACATTGCTCCACACAGACCTGAGTCCCAGCTATCCCATGACCTCAACTTAGGAACAAACTTGTGAAAGGCAGAAGCATTTATTAAGCACCTACTGTGCTGCTAAGCACTTTAAAAATGCAACCTTGTGAGGTAGGTGCTATTATAATGCCCATTTCACAGTTGAAGAAACTGAGGCAGACAAGGATTATGGGACTTGTCCAGGGTCACACAGCTAATAAATGTCTGAGGTTGCATTTGAACTCAGGTCTTCCATATGCCAGGTCCAGCTCTCTAGCCACTATACCACCTAGCTGCCTCTACTGCCTCCCTTTTAAGAGAGATATTAAGCAGCAGTATGAGCATGCAGTCAGGTCTGCCGAAGCTCCAGTTTTCCCCTTGTAGTGTGCTCTTATCCTCATCATTTGGAGCATGCTCAGTAGACATTCCTGTCAAGCAAATGGAAGATGAGAATCCTTTACCTCCTCAGGCTTATGCACCAGATACTATTCTTATGTAGAATTAACAGAGGATGGAGGATAATGGAAGAGTAGGAGACTCTCTCAATATACATTGAATAACAGCTATTAATCAGTATCAGGAAAGTCAGATAGTACAACTCTAATGACAACGGTTGGTGGATTACCAATTGACAATTCAGCCATCCAGAGCATTTTTCTGTGTCCTATAATTGTTGGTCAAAACAATAAGCATTTATTAAGCTTTTACTGTGTGCCAAACACTGTGCTAAGTGCTTCTGCATAATGTCCAAGGATCAATGACATACAAATACCAGTCTTTATGTAAAGGAAACATTGTGCCATAATATATTAAATGCACAATTACTTATTTTTTTTTTATTTCAAGTGTCAATAAAAACTAAATCATTTATGTCAACACTGGTATCAGGTCAAGGGTGTGTTTAGAAATGAAAAATAATCAACATTTAGCTGAGTTTTAATTCTTAGTACAATGAAAGAAATTGGAATGTGACACAAGCCATCTTTTAATAATAGCTCCAAGCTGAATTGAAACAAAGTAATCACATTTCTATAGGAATTTTAGCTGGCACACCAGACAGTTTAATTAGAAACATCTCCATTTTTGAGAGAGTATGCAAGTTTTTCACTGAGAACTTTTATAACTTTAGTCTGAATATATTTGAATAAATTCTTCTCATCTTGTAAATCATTTGCTTGGTGTTAAATATACAGTCATATGACCTTCAAAATATTTAATCTGGGCGAAACCTCTATCAAAAGTAAAAGGATTTACTTTTCTTTGAAAATCCTTAGCATTCAGAAAATGACTTGTTCTTTGTAGCTTTAAAGCAGAATGAGTCCACACAGCATTTGAAAAAATAGGGCATGTAAACTTTAACATTGAGTTAAAACCATCCTTACCCAGAGGTTACTTATCCAGCAACTTCAAATGTATAGAATACACTTCCCTTTTACTGGGGGTTGGAAAGTCACTTATTCATTTCCTTATCACAGCCTTCTGTGGTTCAGGACAGATTGTTAAGATTTCTTGATCTCTTAGTATCATTTCTGCCTACACAACTGAAGCAGCTTCATAAGGATACTGGAACTATTTCTGCTTTCACTCCACTCTCAATTCTCCCCTTGAACACAAAACCCTGAGAGTCTTCCCCTCCCAGAATGACTCTTTTGTGAAGACAAACTGGGCCATCTTTTGCCTCATTTCTTACCTAGCCTTTAATGACTGACTGGGCATTGCCTGAGACAAACTGAGAACTGGTAAAGACCTTAGCTTAAAAAGGCCAAGGTCTCCCACTGCATCTGGGGCCATTGTCATCTTGACCTAGGTCTTGTCACTGGACTCTGATGACTGGACGAGAGAGTGAGGCTGATGACTTTGCACGGCTCTGCCTCACTTAAGTCCCATTCACTTGCAAGTCAAGATATCACCCTCATGATGGCATTGGCCATCTTGGAGAATGAAGGACAAACAAGTGCCTTAGCTTAGCTGTGTGGTGACACCCTTGTGGTGGATCTTAATCACTTAATATTGATTAAGATCTTGATCACTTAATCCCTTCTCTGGATTTCGTATCATTTTACTTCCATACCTAGTCTAAGTTCTTTCAGCCCCCTATATTCCCACAGAACAAGAAAGGGGAGACATTTATCTTTCTGGTTCTCACTTCTGCCGCCTTTTGGCTACAAAACAAAACTTATTTTAGCAACCCCTACCTTCCTAAGTCAACTCTATGTATTTTACCAACAGTGCACTTCTCCCTAGCTTTTCTTCTGGTTATGGGCCATTCAGTCCCTTGCTGTTTCCTTGAACTGACCCTTCCATTATCATTTGTATTTTCTCTCACTAAGGAAATTGTATTTTATCCTAGAGGCAATAGGAAACTCCTGAAGACTTCATTTTCAGGTCTGTGTTTAAAGAATATTAATTTGGTAGATTGTAGAGGATGGATTAGGAAAGAGAGACACTGAGTTAGTGAGATCAATTAGAAAGCTTTTGCAGTAGTTGTAAAAGTGAAAGATGATAATGGCTTGTAAAAGGATAGACTAGGCCACTCATGCTCAGAGAGAGGATGTATAAGGAAATGTTAGGATATAATGAGATGGAATGAAGACTAAGAGGGCTTATCTAAATGTTTTATTTCTCCCAGAGCTGAGCACTGTGCTCTGTACACAGTAAGCTCTTAATGAATGTTGAACATTAAAAGATCCAGTCTCTAATAACAATGCAATTAACAAAACATCAGTTTGCTCACATCTATTGGGTTTGCCAATGATGGTGTCCTTTCATCTCTTATCTGACAAATGTGTTGGTGGGCGTCCTGTTTGCCCCATACACAAAGCATCCCAGGTTTTAACCTCAAAAATAAAGAATGTTTGTAGAATTGAAAAGTCACCAAATTTATTCATGAAATTATAAACATATTAGTGCCAAGTCTGTTTCCTCCCAATAAATGAGACACACGCTTTTTTTCAATATAACCTATAAAAATTCCTACCGTGTGTGATTTGGGTTAATTATTTCCATAGTCACATGAATCTTCTGACAGTTTCTATTCTTGTTAGCAAACCTTAGGAAAAGTCAACATGAGTATAAGCTATTACACCAAAAATGAATTCCTGATGTCAACAACTGAAATAGACTGCTATAATAAACCCAATAGGCAAAAAAATAAAAATAAAAAAGATTTGCAAGTGTTCTATGAATTTGCAAGTGTTCCACTTAATTGGGTAAGGATTTTTGTTCATTTCCTATTTATTAAGATTCAAGAAAACTGGAAAATAATTCCCAGACACCCCAAATGCTTCTCCATTACATGGACAAACACACAAAATAGCTTAATAATAACTTGCCCTTAAAGTCAGCAAAGGGATTGACTCAAACATCTGGGATTTCCCAATAGAGCTGTGTTTAAGGATTGAATGTAATTGCAGTGGGCACATCTTTATTCATTAGCAGGGACCACATCTCACCCCTGGGTAGCTCTCTGGGACCAAATTTATTTGTTTATCTATTTATCTGGTGCTATCTAACTGCTCATACAATCTAATTAGCCTAATTTCACTACCCAATTCAGCAGGAGGAGGACATAAAGCCTCCTCATCTCCCTCTCCATTGGAGCCTTTTATTGACTCAATAGTGCTGATTTAGTGAGCCTTCTCAGGGAAAGAATTTTCCTGGCCCTGTGTGACAGGTTTGGGCAAAGTTAGCCTTGAATCTCCGCTATAAATACTTGAAGATGAAGAACACTTCATGTTTTTATGAAACAGCTGAAGAGTTCTAATCTCATCATTTATCAGGGTGTAAGAGCTCGATGTTGGGGTTGGGGAGATTGGCATATTTCCTTCCCATTAAAAGACTTGACTTTCAGAAGGAGAAAGAAGAGGGACAAGAAGAAGAAAGAAAAGAAACAAAGAGGAGGTGAAAAGATTAAAAGAGAAAAGGAGATATTTTGAAACAGTATGTAATTACTAAGATGTGGGAGATAGAAATTGAAACCATCAAAAGGACAAGAGCATCCTTTCCTCTCACTTCTCTCTACAACTTCTGTCTGGACATCTAAGAGTTGGAGTTCATGAATTTCTTGGTGGAAAGAGAGAGAGAGAGAGAGAGAGAGAGAGAGAGAGAGAGAGAGAGAGAGAGAGAGAGAGAGAAAGAGAGAGAGAGAGAGAGAGAAATAGAGACAGAGAGAGAGAGACAGAGAGGCAGAGACAGAGAGAGAAATAGAGACAAAGAGACAGAGAGAGAAATAGAGACAGAGACAGAGAGAGACAGAGACAGAGACAGAGACAGACAGACAGAGAGAGAGAGAGAGAGAGAGAGAGAGAGAGAGAGAGAGAGAGAGAAGGGAAGGAGCAACTTTTTTTCTTATTCCCAAAGTCTTCCAGACTTTGACTCTTGTTCACAAAGGAGCACAGATTTAGAGCTAATGGGGACCTCAGAAGGGGTCCCTAGAGGGAGTTGAACTTCCTTATTTTACAGATGAGGAGATGAAGGTTCAAAAATTTTTAAGTGATTTGCCCAATCACCCAGCCAAGTATCTGAGGCAGGATTTGAATTCAGCTCTTCTCAATGCCAAGCCAAAAACTCTATCCACCATGTCACCTAACTGCTCTCATATCTATTCAGCTAGTCCTTTTTGTTTTTAACTTTGGATTATCTCTCATCAATCCTTTTTCTTTTATCCTTGTTCCTTGCTCATCTCCTATCTGAATTATTGCAATCCCTTCCTAACTAGGTTTCCTGTCAATAGTCTCTCCCCATTCAAATCTATCCTATTTATCTAACTGAAATATCATTTATCTAGTCACCATTAGGTTTATCTAGCTGAAATATTCTTTTTACTACATCATCACCTGTTCAAGATCTAATTTAATACTTCCATTACCTAAAGGATAAAAAGAAAATCTAAATTTTACATTCTAATTTTTTAGGCCCTTTATTATCTGGACCCACAATATCTGGACTTAATACTCTATATTCCCCAATACAAATTCTCTGCTTCAACCAATAAAGTCCGATTGCTCTTAGATAAGCACAATAAGTTTGTTCCCATCTCCACACCTTTTCTCATGCTGCTCTCAATCCCATAATGCCTTCATTCCTTCTCTTTATTTAACTCTTCTTCAAGCCCCATTCATGAAACTTTCCCCCCACTATTCTGGGATCTAACCCTTCTGTGAGCTCTGGGTGTACTTACTGTCTAGACCACTTATTCTGACCCTTAATTGTTATGTTGCTTTATTCTGATCTTTAGCTGCTATGTATGTGAAAGTCTTGCCTTCCTTACCAAACTATCAGGTTCTTAAATTTAGACACTGGGTTTTCTGTTACCCATACATTTCCCACAGTAATCTGCTGGGTATAGAGTAAGTGCTGAATAAATTCTTAATAAATTATCTTAGTTTGAGTCTTAATTTTTTCCTTTAAACTCTTCTGTCCAGATGGAATTTAAATTGGCTGCCGGTAGAATCAAACTTTCCATACAAAAAAATAGTTCTATTTTTGAGTCTTTACAACTTTACTCCCACTTCACATAATAACTAACTTGCATTTAGTGCTTGCATAGTTATTTTTTAATGTTATCGGGTTTTACTTCTCTTCTAGATTCTTCTTCCTGTTTGTGTATTTGTATTCCCAATCTCTTGTCTCTTTAGTTTCTTCGGTGAGACTTGCCATTGCAAATACAAGTTTTTTTCTTCTTGTTCATTATTTTTGCTGTGTAGGACATAAACTCTGCCCTCACAATCCTCATTTCTCTTTCAAACCACTCAGAAACAGCATGTGGTAGTTCCATGTTCTTCTCGAATTCCACCCTATGGAATTCAGGCCATTTTCCTTTGTTTTGAAGTAGTTATTCATAGATGCCTGAACTCATACCTGGAAGCCACATTTCTTTCTACAATTAATGTTATCTCTGTTGATTTATCTCCTTCTGTTCAAGATTTTTGAGTTCTCTTCTTCCTGACATCTTTGGTAATTTCAGTCTTTTTCTGACTCTCCAACTCTCTTCCCTTTGATGGTGGTGTCCTTGGGAGCTGGATCTCAAAGCATCTAGCCTTCTCCTCCCCTACTAAGCAATTCATGGTTCTCCAGCCTAGGTCTCTGACTCACGTGACATTTGGGTGTCCAGAACAGGACCCAGCTGGATGCAGAGTACTTTCCCTGGGGCTTAACAGAGTGCTGCATATCTACCCACACACACTTTGTCCTGTCTCAATGTCTGTTTTGAGACATTGCTCTCTCTGTTCCTCAGTCCTCTGGCATAGCACCTGCTGCCATGCTGGTGCTATGAGTTGATTTTTGTATTTTGGGTGTATAAGGCTGTAGGAGAAATGAGCGGGGCAGGGTGCTGATCTCTATTTCTGGTCCAAATACAGGTTCTGCCCCTTTTCTTCTGTTCCTGGCTCTCTTACAGAGATCTTTTGCAGCCCAGAATTCTGCATGCTGCAATGCTGGCTGTGTTGCCCCACTTCTGAAGTCTGGAGCTCCACACTGGCTATCTATCCTGGCCCAACCAGACTTTCTCAGTCAGGAGCTGAGATCTCCATTGTACTGGAAAGAGAAAGGAAAGACCCGGATGTGGGGTTGACTCTTGTTTTAGGATCCTGTGGGTCAGCTAGTACAGCATCCCTGCCAGTAACATGGAACATGGGGGAGGGATGCTTAATGAGCCCAGTGTAGATGTTGGTTCATGGCGTATGTGTGTATGTGTGTGTGTGTGTGTGTGTGTGCATTTTAACATTCTTTTGGATTCCAGGTATCCCAAATTGTAGAGACAACTGAAGTTTCTTCATCTTTCTTATGTGCATAATTTCTGATTTGGAGATGTTTTATAGATTGAGGGGGGTCAGAGGAAAGTTCTAGCCCTTTCATTTGTTCATCATGTGACTGAGAAAAGGTATGCAAGGTACAGGATCTTATTTGATCCCCACAACAATCCTATGAAGTAGATATTGTTAGTATTATTAAATTCATTTTACAGAAGGGGAAACTGAGACTTAGAGAGGTTAGGTGACCTGTCCATAATCATAATAGTAACAAGTGTCAGAGGCAGGATTCAAAGGTCTCTCCTGTCACCAATAGCAGTATTGTTTCTAGTAAATTTTGTTGCTTCTCATACCCCCCACCCACACATAGCAAAAGACAGAAGACATTTGAAGTAGACCTGAGATAGAAATGGGAGTTTAAATGTAGCAAGAAATCAGTATTTCTCAAACTGAATGTTGTAAGGAAATCCCATTGGAGTTAAGCTTGTACTTGCCCAAAATCTGCTTACAGGTAATAGTAATAATAGTATTACATTTATATAGTGCCTATGTGACAGACACTATGCTAAGTGCTCTGTACAAACAGATCTTATTTGATTCTCACAACAACCCTGTAAGGTAGGTGCTATTAGTGTCCCCATTTTAGAAATGAAGAAACTGAGGGAAGCAGAGGTCAAGTGACTTGTGTGGCCCAGGGTCACATGATATAGTGAGTGTCTGAGGCTGAATTTGAACCCAGGTCTTCCTGACTCCAGGCCAAGCACTCTATCCACTGTCCTACCTACTTGCCTAAAGTTATGGCAGCACATCTGGTTAGCCCAATTTCCTCCTACTCTTTTTCCTTAGCCATCATTTCTACATCCCTGCCCACCTTCACCTCCACTCATACCATCCCTTAATATCTCCATTATGGTGAAGGATCTTAGAATCTAAAGAAGAAACAGACCTGGAGGGTCATCTAGCCTAGCTCTTATCATTTTGCAAAGGAGGAAAGTAAGGACTAGAGAACAGAAACAGATTATACAATAGCAGAGTCAGGACTCAAATCCAGGTTACAGCTGGAGACCTCTTGCTCTTCCCACTATGTTACAGCCTCATTTGCCCTCCTTTGTTATCCTTCAATCAATTGACAAGTTTTTTTTCAAGGGTTCACTACTATTAGACAATGTGCTAAGCTCTAGAGATACAAAGAAAAAACAAGCACAGCCCCTGTCCTCAGGGAGTTTACTTTCTAATGGAGCAAACAACATATGTCTATATATCGATATTTATATTGATATCGATATATAGATATAGATATGTATGTATATATATGTGTGTGTATGTATGTGTGTGTATATATATATATGTACACACACACAAGTTGTTTACACGGTAGGTGAAAGGTGAACTTAGGAGGGGAAAATGCTAGCAGCTGGGAAGGCTGGGAAAGACATCCTGTAGAAGGTGATGCTTGGGATGAGTCATGAAAGAAGCCGAACATCCTAAGGAGCACAAGGTGGGAGAGCATTCCATGGGAGATAGCCAACGTAAAGGCACAGAGATTCAAAATGAGGAACAGCAAGTAATTCATTGTGGCTAAATGATATGAGTGATGGCTAAAGAGACGGGAAAGATAGGAAGAGTACAGGTTGTGAAATGCTTTAAATGCCAAAAAGAGAAGTATATATTTGGTCCTGGAGCAATTGGAAATGACTGGAATGAGGTGCAGGAGGGGAGGGGGGATCCGGTCAGACCTATGATGTAGGAAGGATGGATTGGAATGGGGAATCTTGAATTAGGTAGACTAAGAAAGGAGCGATTATGATAATTGAGATGATAAGGGTAATGGTAGTATGAATAGAGGGAAGGTGACACAGATGAGCAATGTGGAAGGGATATATATGGTCAGCTATCTGAGGCGAGTGAGAGAAATCGAGAATGACAAGAAGGTTTGGAATCTGAGTAAATGGAAGGATGGTGGAGCTCTTGGCAATAATAGAAAAGTTCTAAAGGGAGCAGGTTCGAGGAGAAATATAATGAGTTCTGTTTTATACTTGTTGGGTCTGTTGGGTGAAACAAGGAAAGTAGAGTAGCCCGTTGTTGCTTTTAAAGTTAATAGTATAAGGCATGGAATATTGCATAAAATGTTGGACTTGCTTGATGGGTGGATTAGTTTTGCAGAATAGTGGTTTTTTTTAACTGTTTGCTATAAAAGCTTTCTGAGTGGGGAGGAAGGGAGGAAATTTGGGGAAGTAAAGTTAAATACCCAAATTAACTGAAAGACATATGAAGAAAGGTGCTATCTTCGGTCAGAGAAAGAACTGATAGAATAATTTTACACATAGATATATACATACACACATGTATCTATTTGTATCTAATAGTAGCCATCTCTAGGGTGGGGAGAGAGGATAAAAATAAAGAAAAATATTTACATGATAATTTTGTTGTGTATATTTGAAAGGAATAGCGAGTTGTGCATAGTAGATTTGCAGTTTCGTGTACAATTGTCTTTTTTATTGTGCTATGCTATGGAAATTATTATTTTATTCCATAAATTAAAAAGAGGGAGAAAATAAAAAGTTGTCACTATATTCATTTGTTTTTTCAAAAAAGTTTATAACATGGAAATCTTATAATGTTCTGTATGTATGCATGTACATGAGCATGTGTTAGAAAGATGTCAGAAGAAACAATCCCTGACAGGAGGCAGTATTCACGTTGAAATCCCAGACCTATCTTGAGTTTTCTTTACTTAACAACAACTAACAATTATATAGTATTTACTATGTGCCAGCACCATACCAAGTGCTTTATAATCATTATCTCTTTTGATCCTCCCAATAGCTATTATTATCTTCATTTTATAGATGAGGAAACTGAGGCAAACACATTGGCCTGGGGTCACAGAGCTAATGAGTATCTAAGGCTGGATTTGAACTCTGGTCTTCCTGACTCCAGGTCCAGTGTTCTATCCACTGTGGCACCTAGCTGCCTTTCTAATAGGTTTGATCCAACATCGCTGTGGGGAGAAGCCCCTTCTCATCCAATACTGCCATGAAACTGTCATACTACAGACAAGCTGCTTCCTATAACCCCCTTCATACACATGCACGCGTGCACACACACACACACACACACACACACACACACACACACACACACACCATTGCTTCCACCAGCAAGCTCAAAGACTTGGTTCTTCCAAGTACTGAAACCTCCCTCCCCAGCTCCCCCACCCCACTTACCCTACCACTTTCAACACAGTGTAGAAATTGGAGGAAAGTATCAGGAGCTCTCAGAGTGGGTCACCAAGATGATCAAGTCTGAGGATAAATGCTGTGAACCTATGTTAGGACTGGATCTCCTCACTAATTAGCCCATTTGGATTCATAACCATTAATTGGAAATAACCCCAGTGTACTCCAGAGATAAAATTATGCATGCCGCTACCCTAACTGATTCTTAGCCTTTTAATCTTTATTGGCCTTTCTTATTTTGCAAAGACTGAGATTCAGCATCTTAGATTGTGCCTCCTTCCCAGTTTCCTCTTTTGACTCCCTTAAAACTTTCTGGATTAAACAATTTCATTAACAACCGAATTCTTCCCAGTCCACAAAACAATCCCTCCAGCAGAACTATTCAGGGAGTCCAGAGCAATAAATTGAAGATTGGGCAATTACAGTAGCCCCCTTTTGGCTCCATTAAAATGTACCCACCATCAAATTTGACAAACTCCTGGTACAGTTTACTCTTATAAAAATGTATCCCTCAGGATAAAGCTTTTTGAATTATCTTGTAGCAAGCAGTTAGATAACATCTGTGCTCTACCTTACAAAGAGAAAGATGCATTGTAAAGTTGAAGTTTGCTGTGAAGTATATATGAGAAAAGGGATTACTCAACAATTGAATAGTGTAAACAAGGGGTGGGGGAGCAGGAGAGATGAGTAGTGCCTCAAAGGAAATTAAAAGGGGCCTTTTTAGATGGGGAAAAAATGTAAAGAACTAAAAAGGAACACTGCCTTATGTTTCTGAGCACTGTTCCCTACATCCCTAAAGGGCACACACATTAATCATAGGATTTCACACAGGAAGGGACCTTAGAGATCATTTATTCCAAGGAGCTCATTTTACGGATGAGGTGACGGGGGCTCCAGGAGATGCGATGAGTCCTCCAAAGACACGTAAGCAGTAAATTGCAGAGCTTGGACTCATGGAAATGTACATGATTGATACTTCTTCCCAGGGAGGTAAATCAGTATTGCCCA
Source organism: Phalanger gymnotis (assembly GCA_028646595.1). Taxonomy (NCBI): domain Eukaryota; kingdom Metazoa; phylum Chordata; class Mammalia; order Diprotodontia; family Phalangeridae; genus Phalanger; species Phalanger gymnotis. The sequence goes on from CM053624.1 coordinate 303,547,221, forward strand.
GGTCCTGCTGTGGACCACTGAGTAAATGCAACGTTTACACTTATAAATAGCTTTGTAGGGAGAGAGATGGTAGGGATGATTACTTCCCTGCCAAAACTTTTTGGAGAAGATAAACAAAGAGTACCTGCCACCATTTTCGTTTACTGGGAAGAGCAGGCAGAACAAATCTTCACCCAAGGGCTATGTACTAAGAAGCCTAACTGCCATAGAGTTTGGGACAAGTAACCAGGAAGGACCAGCTTATAGACAGAAAGACTCCACTATATGGTAGGTCAGCAGTTGTGTTTTGGAGTTCTAGAGATATCCCTGTGGGAAGGTATGAGATCCATACAAAGGAATTGAGAGTTCATTCAAACAAAACCTGAAATTACACTCATTGGGTGTGTTGTAGAAGGGATTCTTGCATCTGGTAGGGACTGAACTAGATTCAGTGGTGTCAGACTCAAATAGAAATGGATCCCTATGCATATATATGGACTCCAAAAGGACAAATTTACCTCACCTAGATTGCATCACATTTTTATTTATTTCATTAAACATTTCCCAACTATATTCTAATCTGGCTTGGGCCACACTCAAGAGTTTTGTAGACTACCTGCAGGGTAGCAAGTTTGACAATTCTGAACTAGACAACCTCCAAAATCCTTTCAAATTTGAAAGTCTATGATTTCATGATGTAGGAGAAGGCCATTGCTGAGAATTTTAAACTAAAAGGGGAACCCTTCTGTGGCAGCCTCCCTTGCAGAGAGATCTAGAACTGAATCCTGGCCTCTAATGGAGGCAACATGGTACAGTAGAAATGGTAATGGTTATCAAAGGAAATGGGCTCATGTCCCACCTCCAACATTTACTACCTACCTGTGGGTACTTAGACCAGTCATTTAATGGAAATGGGCACTGAAAGTGAGGAGACATGACAATGAATAAATGAATAAACTTAAAAGCATCTATTCAGCACTTATGCCAAGTGCCAGGGAAATAGCCTAAATTGGAACTTTTATGCCTTCATGGAACTTACATTCTAATTGGACAAAATAATACATATTTGAAAATGTTGGCAAAGGGAACGATGTTTTGATCTGGGGAGTCAAAGAGACAGTGAGTGTAATAGTCTGGCGGTTGATTGACAGGCTTTCCCCAGAAGTGATGACAATGTTGATTTGATTGCATGTCTCTGAGCAAAAGGTGGAGTAGGTGGGGAGGGAGTATGCATATAGGAGAAGATCAGAAAATAGCCTCAGTGAAAGGATTTTGTTGGGTTTGGAAACTATTAGATATGGTGAGATTTCAGCAATCAATAACATTTTTAATTTTTTACATTCACATTTTTATGGAATTTTTGTTCTTGTACTTTAAGAACAAGATGTCAAGAAGAGTTAAGCTAGGAGTCTACAAAGATGTCAGGTTTCCACCCTGAGAAATTACTGCAACCCTGGTGAAGTGTTTGGCCTAGCCAAAGCAGTGGATGCCTCAGCAGTAGCCTTGTGGTGTCCTGAGCCGGACCCCATGAAACTGTCATTGGGGTCTCTCCTCATCACAGTTGATTTAATGACAAGCTGAGTGCCAAAACTGCTACGTGTGTGTGTGTGCATGTGTGACAGACAGACAGAAAGACAGGCAGAGACAGAGAGACCGACACAGAGAAACACTAGGAGTGAAGAGAAGGGTCTTGTAAAGGGGACACAGGAGTTCAGCAAATATAAACACCTCCCCTAGCTGGGATCGCCCCCTTCCAGACAATATTAATTCTGTTCAGCATGCAAATACCACAAACTGTACCAAACAGGCAGGCCTTAGGGGAGACCTGTTGAGAAAGTGAGTCTACATGCATTTTGTTGATTTTATGATATCTGTACAGCGGGTATCCACTGATCCATTTAAGATGTTTACTCCGATTGAATTCTCTTGTGCAAAAGATTCTCCATTCACTAAGAAGGAAGAGATTACCCCCCAATGTGGAACATCTATAATTGCTTGCTTTTCTTATCCCACCCTATAGATTTATATCATGGGCTGATCATAAATCTGTCCTCAGAAAGAGTAGAATTTAATTTAATTGCCAAATGGGCTGCTTATAAATAAGTTTTTTATGATGGTACCTTTGGCTAATGATGCTTATGGGGAGAGGGAGTGCCTTGGATTCTTCACTGAATTCCTAGTTCATGGTGCATGACCCAGCACAGGGCATTAAAATTAAATAACATGATGTGACAGTTTTTTTTTGGTGCGAAGCTGCAGCAGCAGTGGTTACAATTACATCCTTTACTATATGCATGCACAATTTCCATTTACTTAACAAGATATGAGGAAGGAATGAGTTTTGTTGTATTTAATACCACTTATGAGACCTATTTAAACCTGGCAGGGGATAAGGAGAGGGAAAGAGTGAAAAAAAATCCATTGAGGTTTTTTTCCACGTAGTTTTTGTCTATAAATCATTTATTCTGAATTTATTAAATGCCTAGTGTATACAATAATAATAGCTCACATTTATATAGCACTTCAAATTTTGTAAAATGCTTTACATATGTTATCTCATTTGAACCCACCCAACACAGTAACATAAGTATTGCAGCTATTATTACCCCTATATTACAGAAGAGGAAACTGAGTCTGAGAAAGACTAAGAGACTGACCCATGATCATATAGCTATTGTGTCAAAGGCATATCTCTTTTAAATCTAGCAATTCAAATCAACCAACATTAGCCATGCCACTATTAAGTGCCTACTATGCATCAGGCATTAAACTAGGTACTAGGGAATACAAAATAAAAACATGAAACAATCCCTGCCCTCGAGGAGATTAAATTCTGCTTGGAAAATATAACATATAAGGTTTTAATGGGTGGGTATCTAATATGTAAAGATAAATTCTTACCACTACAACATGCTGCCTCCAGCACTATGCTAGGTATTGGAGGAGATCCAGATAAAGCAGAGGCTTGAGACCCTATAGTCTAGTTAAGGCGGTTAAACACGTACACAAATTTAATCCAGACCTAATATGCATAAAAGCAGTATAAAATGTTAGGGGTCAGATAAGGGAGAGATCACTTTTGCCTGAGGGGATCATGGAATACTTCATGGAGGGGGTGATAACATATGAGCTGGTCCTGGAAGAATCAACCAGATGTCTTTGAGGGCAAGAAGTGTTTCATTTTTGTCTTTGTATCCCAAGGGCCTTGCATAGTGCCTAGGATATAGCAGGTGCTTTTAAAATGATGATACGAAGAGTTTCCGAGGTGAACAGATGTGGAGTTAGGTGAGCGCAGGTTGTATTTGGGAGATGGTAAATAATCCATATTGGCCAGTGGGGGATAAGGCTGGAGCAGTAGGATGGAGTCAGATTGTGAAGGACTTTGGATGCCAGGCTAGGGAATTTGGACATGACTCAGTAGGCTGCAGGAAGCTACTGAAGCTTTCTAATTCTTCTTTTTCATATTTTTAAATACAGAATCCCCTTCACCTACAGCTGAGTTTAGAAAATTCATTAAGTTCTGATGCTGATGTCACTGTCTCAATCCTGACCATGAACAACTGGTACAATTTCAGCTTGCTGCTATGCCAGGAAGATTGGAACATCACGGACTTCCTCTTCCTCATCCAGCAGAGTGCCAAGTTCCACCTGGGATCCATTATCAATATCACAGCCAACCTCTCCTCGAGACAAGATCTACTGAGCTTCTTGCAAGTCCAGCTTGAGAGCATTAAGGACACCACACCCACCATGGTGATGTTTGGCTGTGACATGGAAAGCATCCGGAGGATTTTTGAAATCATCACCCAGTTTGGAGGGATGCCTCTAGAGCTCCACTGGGTTCTTGGAGATTCTCAGAATGTGGAGGAACTGAGGACAGAAGGTCTGCCTCTGGGCCTCATTGCTCATGGCAAGACCACCCAGTCTATCTTTGAACATTACGTGCAGGATGCAATGGAACTGGTAGCAAGGGCCATTGCCACAGCCACCATGGTCCAGCCAGAACTTGCACTCATTCCCAGTACCATGAACTGCATGGATGAGGGAGTCACCAATCTCACTTCAGGGCAGTATTTATCAAGGTAGGATATCATCTCTCTACTTTGCCACCTCTTTTACAAGGCAGTAGTTGTGCTGATCAAACACAAGTCCCATCACCTTTCACTTTCAAGACACCCCTCTCAATCTGAGTAGTTTTAAACACAAAGATGGATGTGGGGTTTACCAGTTCTACAAGACTAATCCTATTGATTATTCACTCATCTTTCATCTCCTGTATGTTCTACAATGGCTTAGATATGTCTTGGGGACCGGTTATCACACTGTAAAAATGAGAATATAAAGTAAACCCCCAAATGAAATGTACTTTATTTTCTTCTTCCTTTGGCAAGGAACTGGTTCAATTCTTTTCTTCTCCATTCCCTCTACTTCCCCAGGATAGCTGTACCAATATAATGTTAACAAAAATGTAAGAAAGTAACTACTGACAATATTTGTAGAGGCACCAATAAAATGTTTTACATATGTAGGATCATAGTTTTAGATCTGGAAGGGACATAAGAGGTCATCCAGTCCAACCCATTCATTTTACAGACTAGGAAATAAGTTCAGAGAAATTAGCTGATTTGCTCAAGGTCACAAATGTAGTAAATGATAGGTCCAGGATTCCTTATCTCATGTGAGCCTTATAACAAGCCAAGTCAAGTTGACAAACATTTATTAATCAGCTAATACATGTCAGGTACTTTTTTAAGTGTTACAGATACAAAAAAGGCCAAAAAATGGTTCTTTCCAACAAATGGGTGCACGAATGAGAAAACTTGGGCTCACAGAGTGTAAGTCATTTGCCCCTAGTCACAGGGAGTAGTATCAGACATCAGATCCAAACCTACACTTTTCTGACTGAAATTTCAGCCCTCTATCATTACTCCTTCATTGCCTTGTCATGTTCGCCTTAGAGGAGAAGATTCCTATACACGTGCAATATTCTGCATGGCTGCCAGGAAAAAAGAAAAGAAAATACTTTCAATAAGAGCAAAGAAAGATGTACTCTCCTTACTCAGAGTCAGTGAACAGTGTAGGAACCCAATATGAGTTCTCTAGATTCTCTATCCTGTATTTAAGGGTACATAGGGACATCCCTTTACATCTCCATAAGAACCTACTTCTTGTGTGGGTATATATGGAACGTTTGACTATTACTTTAAGAGAACTGAGTAGGAGCATATGTGTGCATGTTTAAAGATCAAATACACAAATATTTGCTCAGAGTATAAAAATTCCAAGTCACCCACTAGTTTTCACTTTACTTCTCAAGAATAAGCATTTGTTAGTTCTCAAATTAAATGATCTTTCATTGACGTGCAGGTGAAAATGTTTGAATTTCCACAAGTATGATTGAATTTCACACATCTTGCACTTTATAAGGGAACTTCACATAATTTCAGACATTGACACTTGGAGCTGAAGGTCTGACTTAAACCAACAAATAATTATCTTTCACAATAAAGGTATAAATAAAACCTTGATTTCTTGACTACAAATCATGCTTACTTACAGCTTACATAAGTCAAAAATAACATATATTGAGAAAATGTCTCCCAGTGGAAAGAGTATAGAATGACTTACTCTGTCACTGGTTTGCAGAAGACATTGAGTAAGGTATTTATTGACTCATGATGATGTACGTTTTCTGTCCTAATTGGTGGATGAGGCTGTGTTCACACACCAGAAAGGTCGCCTGGTTGTTTTTGGTTTTGTGTCATTAAAATGGGTGGTTGGCATTCAAAGACTCTGTGCTGCTTCCCCCCAATCTTTTCACCCTCAAAACCCTGAAGGATGAGGCACGGAGGTCTCTACGGTTAAAAATTATCAAGCAGTTAAAATGACATCAGGTGGATGTGGACTGAGACATAAAACTGAGTGCAAGTATAACATCCTGGACAATATCTATATAAAAGGGCTGTTGGGCCTTGCTAACTGAGTACGATCTGGCTTTTATTTTTGTTTTATGAGACTTTGTGTTAGTGTGTGACCTGGGTCTTTAAATGACTATAGGTGCTTCTGCAAATTATTTTGGCCTAGATGCATGGGGAGTCACAAGAGAAAATGTTCACTAACATTGATAAAATAAATTTGGATAGTAGTATTTGCTGCCTTATCCATTTGTGGAACATGGAGATGCTTTCTCTAACCTAGCTCAAAGGACTTCATAGGAGTATGCTGTAGGATGACAGATTTAGTGCTAGGATCTATTTCAAACTCGTCTAGTTGAACTTCAAGAAACATATTTAAAAGCTCTAAAATTCCCCTAAGAGAATGATTTAAAAAAAAGGATATTTCAAGATAGCCAACAGGTGGGAAAGCTAACTATAAAGGTATCAAATCCAAAATGCTCTAACTCAAGACTTCTGGAAATAGTTCAGCATTATTATTTATTTTGTTCAGTTCTGTGTTTTAGGAACACAGTCACGGCCCTGTAACAACAATCTCAACTGTTGCCCAATTGCATGACCCTGCCTCCATTTCTTTTTCCAAAAGAGAACAGAACTGTAGATAGTGAGCTGTGTAAAAGAGCTGGCAGATCAAACTCTGAACTGTTAACATCATCAGATGTCATATATACATGAAATATGCTGTAGGAATTACCCCCTTTCAAGCCTTAAATGAAATCACTGGCTTTTAGATCCAAATAATCACTAATTTATAAGCTTCTAAGTAATTCTCTTTAGGCAAAGATATACAAGTAAATGTGCATTTTATACCTTTTGTGGAGCTGACAGTCTAAGGGTTACAGTTAGAGTTTCAGACCCCCTAAGAACCTGAATGAAACTCACTAAAACTTTGTAAGCTTAGTACGAATTACTTGAAAGTTATACAATTATATTGATGTTAAAACATTCAATACCAGACTATTACCTAATTTAAAATAATTTAGCATTAATGTGGTTGTGCTTAGCACAAATGCTCTGGTAAACCTGGATTCTGAAAGACAAAACCAGGTAACTAAACTTATTAAATCAATAACCTATTATCTTAAATACAATTTTAAGTCCACAACTCAAGCATGAGGGCATTCTATCTCTCTACAATAAAGTTTGTCATTTTGTGCCATCTATTTTCCTATCTGTTCTGAATCTTTGTCACTTACTGCTTGGTTCCAGACTGTGGTCTGGATGAAGTTTCTAGGAAGTCTAAAATCTGGATGCATAATTATGCAAAGATAGACATACACACGCAAACACATGTTCAGTCATTTTTCAGTTGTGTCTGGCTCTTTGTGACCCCATTTGGGGTTTACTTGACAAAGATAGTGGAGTGGTTTGCCATTTCTTTCTCCAGCTCATTTTACAGATGACAAAACTGAGGTAAATAGGGATAAGTGACTTGCCCAGGGTCACACAGCTAGTAAGTGTCTGAGGCTGGATTTGAAATCACAAAGATGAGACGCCAGCCCAGCACTCTACCCATTGCACCACCTAGCTGCCATATATGTATATGTGTGTGTATATATGTATATGTATATATATATATACATATGTGCACATATATGTGTGTTTTTATATATCCATCAATAGATATTCTTTTTTTCTTCCAACAAATTGAGTTTTTAAGAGGCACAGGGGAAATAGAAGAAATAGAAATCCTCTTTACTTAGGGCATAGGATCATAGATTTAGAACTGGACTGGACATTAAGTGCTATTAAATAACTTCACATAACAAATCCCCTTAATTCAAGGATTTCTCCTGTAAAACTTGGACTCAGTCAAAAGGCTGCATCCAAGGACTAGAAGGCCACATGTGGTCTTGAAGTCCCAGGTTCCCCACCACTAAACAAATTCCCTCATGTTACAGAAGAAGAAAATGAGTCACAGTAATATAAACTTACAACCAGCACTGTTTCCCCTCTATCTCTGCCTATGTAGTGGAATTGCAGCATGTGCTGGGGTTAAAGTTGTCATGGTTGCTACTAGCCCAGGAGAGGATGCCATGGTCCAGGAACAATCCTTTTTGTAAGACTCAGAGTCACCTTGAAATTCACTGTAAATTTGCATATCAAATGTCCCCACTCAGGCTGCCATAATTAGGAATTACCTTGAGATTGATTCCTGAACTAATTTCCATGGCAAACACTTGAGTTTTTCTTTTTCTCATAGAAAGGCTTGGAAATGTTTTGACAATAAAGCATCTGAGTGAGTGAAATCTGATCTTTCTTTCTGATGCTGTTCACTGAATTTAATCAATCTATTCATCTATTCTCTATTCTCTCTCTCTCTCTCTCTCTCTCTCTCTCTCTCTCTCTCTCTCTCTCTCTCTCCCCCTCCCTCCCTCCCCCCTCCTCTTTCTCTCTCCCCTCTTTCTTCCCTCTTTCCCCCTCCCTCCCTCCTGGGAAGATTTCTTGTGCAGTTCCCTTAAAAAATGGTGGTTATGCTCTTTTGTTGCATTCTTCAGATATCTGATTACCTTTGGATTAGCTCACTAAGCTCAGTCTCTTAGTTTCATCATCTTTTCTTATAAGGTTTTCAAGCCATTTCCCAATTGAGTTCTTTTTTCTCACTTAGATGTAGAGTCTGCCCTTTCTACCAATGTAACTACCTGTCTGATAATTTTATTTCCTACTGATTCTTGACTTCATTCAAATTTTCCACTACTTTTCCCATGTAGTTGATTTTTGTTATGTATTTGTCCTGCATAGCTTTTACTAATGATCAATTTCTCGTTGCAGATGTCAGATCTCTCTAGTGATACCAGATACCACTTCAATTTCTATAAGGGATTTTTACCCCTTTATTTGATTGGTCTTAAACGAAATTTGCCTTTGTTTCTTGAATGGTTCTAGAATTTAATGTCATTTTTTTGTGTCTGACAACTTCAAGATATTTTAATCTATCACATTTGTTAGCCCAGTACCTGGCACATCACTAGTGCTTAAGAAATACTTTGTCATATTAGTTTTTTTCCTCTCCCTGCTCATTTCCTTATCCTTTCCTTTCCCTTATTTGAGAAGCCATTTGGGGGGCTTTTTGGTTCCTCCACTTCTTTTCTCTCCTCTTTGTTTATGAATTTAATTTAGGGCACTAGTCATACAGCAGACAAGGAGAATCTGGAATCTTTCACAATCTCTCTCTCTCTCCTTTTGTCTGGTTATCTAGCTAGCTAGCTGCTACTTAGTTATCTGTTTCTCTTTTCTTCTTCCACTATTTGTCAGAAACAATTTTTTAAAGATATATATGTGTATGTGTGTATATATACACATACATGTATGTGTATATATACATATATGTATGTATATATACATAAGTATGTGTATATATATGTGTGTGTATATACGTATGTACATACATTTTATATACACACACACACACACACACACACACACACACACACTTACTGTGACACCTATGTATCAGTGTGGCTCTGGCTCCAAACATAATCATCTAGGTTTGTCTTGGGGATTTCTCTCAAGAATAATCTCTCTGTCATATTGACCAGGATTTTCCTTGGAAGCATCAGAAATTTCCTTATATCTCACTAGGAGCTCTCTTCTCCCCCTGAAAGCTCTGAGACTACCAAGACATCAGATCAAAGACAGAGGTTTATTAAACAGCCAAAAAACCCTCAGCAGGAGTTATATCCTAGTGCCAGGGGTGGGGAACCTGCAGCCTCAAGGCCACATGTGGCCTGCTAGGTCCTCAAGTGGGGACCTTTGACTGAATCCAAACTTCACAAAACAAATCCCCTTAATAAAAGGATTTGTTCTGTAAGACTTAGTCTCAGTCAAAAGGCTGCACCCAAGGACCTAGAAGGCCACATGTGGCCTCAAGGCCATAGGTTCTCCTTCCCTGTATGTAGTCTGTTGATAATCAGGAGGAAAATGTTACTCCCCTTTTCACAGGTGATTAAGCAATATTCCCCTTTGGTTTCTCCCACCTTCCCTCTTGACCTGTTCATACAGTTCACATGACTCACAATATCAATGAAAAGAATGGTTTTTTCTCAGTGTACGTTTCCCTGATGTGCTGACCTCCAGGCCCAAATGAGACTGAACACTCTATATCCTTTCCCACCTTCTCTCACTAAGGTTCCAAATCCCTTCTCTTTCTTTTTCTCCTCACCTGTCTAATGCTTCCTCCACATCTCCATCTTGTGGCAGCCCCTAGGTGTATGTGCTTCTCTATAAATGCCGCTTAGCTGCATAGGCCACTATTCAAATTCACCTGCAGCCCATTAACTCTGTATTTGTGTCTCTCTGCTGAGGAGTCATGTATTTCTGTGATCCTCTAGGTCTCCTCTTACCTTTTCAAGGCCTGGCCCAAGTATATACTACACCATTAATATAGGGTGATTTTGGTGATCTTTACTGCTGCTTCCCAAACAAAGGCTTTGGTCTATTTTTCATATGGATGCCCAAGGGGTCTGGCATCAAATACACAGAGAACCACTTTGAAAGGGGGAAAAAACCTCATACTTGGTTCACACACATATTGTTCAAAAGATTCTATAGTAAACATAGTAAGCATAATTTTTACTTCTCTCTGATAGTGGGTAGGGAAAGAGTCAGGGTTACACACACATACATACACACACAAACACATATGGAAGGAGGGAGGGAAAGAGAGACACAGAGAGAGAGAGAGACAGACAGAAAGGTGACCACAGCGGTCCCTGAAAGCCCCTGTTTTAAAGAAGCCCTGAGTATGACCTTAGGATGGTCACTGTCAGTGGGTGCAGTAGGCTGTTTAAGGGAAGCTCTTTCCATCAGGCCAAGTGCTGACTACCTGGTGCTATTTTCCTGACAAGGAAATAGATGTCCCTATGTGTCAGTCTCTGGAGCTATGTCTACCTCCATAAAAAAGATCATGCTTGCTAAAGCTGTTTCCCCAGGGCATGAGACTAGGCAAGCACAAAGTTATTGCTGCAGAGAATGCACACAAACACACACATACACACAATTCAAAGGAAATCTAAAGGAGAGTCACTGGATATTTGCTGCTTCTGTTTAGTTCTCTTGAATCCTGTCCTTAGAGCACATTGGACAATTGCTTATTACCATGGCTCTAATTCTAATTTATCATTGAAGCGGGAAATGAACAGAAAATTATTGAATTCTAAAGTTTGAAAGGACCAAGAGTTTATTAAACTCAACTAAACATATTTACTAAACATCTACTACGTTTACAGCCCTGAAAATCTTTTGGAGAGGGAAAAAACAGGTACATAGATAACATTAGGAGGTTGAAATGAAGGAAAGGAGACATTCAGGCAATGTGATATAAGAAATTGGAGTACGATATGGCTTCATGGAAGACTTGACACCTGAGTTTAGCTTTGAAGAAAGAGAGGAACTTTGAGAAGGTGAGAAAAATCTCTTATAAGCATGGGAACCATAGAAACAAAGGAATGGCTATGGGAGAGAGCAGAATAGAGAAAGAGGGTTTAACATAGTAAATTTAGCTGAATACAGAATGCACAAAGAGGAGTAGGAAGAGATGAGGCTTGACAGGATGACTGTAGCCAAATTACAGTTGATCTTGAATGCCAGAATTGAAAATTTATGCTTTATGTATTAGGCAACAAAAAGCCACTGAATGCTGTAAATAAAAGGGTGACAATTATTTTGTTCAACTCTTACCTTGAGTATGAAACTCACCTATATTTTCCCCAAGTGCTCACTCAGGTTCTATTTGAATACTTTGAATCATAGGGAAATTACAACCTTTTGAGGCAGCTCATTTTGTGAAAAATATTCAAAGTTAGTAGTTTTCTAAATAAGAGTGAAAATCCACTTCCCTATAACTTCGACATCTCAAACCCAGTTTTTCTTTTTGGACTCTAACAGAACAAATTCAACCTCTCATGAAAGTCACTCAAAAATATGAAGACAACCTTCATGTCCCCCTACATTTTCTTTCTTCTAGATTAAATGTCCCCATTTCCTTCAACCTTTACAAAGTGTTCATGCATCATTTCACTCTCTTTGTCACACCTCAAGACATGCTCCAGCTTTTCAATGCAATGTTGTTCCTAAAATGTGGAACCCAAAACTAAACACAATATTCCAGATATGCTAAGGTTGAGTAGAATGTATCTTACAGACTTACAGCTTTTGAGCTAGAAGGGACCTCAGAGATCATCTAGTCTGACCCCTTCATTTTGTCCTGAGAAAACTCAGCCCAAAGATGTTAAGTGATTTGCCCAAGGTAGCAAATTGCAAAGCAAGTACTTGAACTTGGGTCTTATGCCTCTAATACCAGCATTCTCTCCATTCTACCATGTTTCTCTCTCAAAGCAAATGCTCCTCATTTGGCATATTATGACTTCATTAATGCAGCCTGAGATCCACTTGCACCTTTTGGCTGCCATATGTCATGGCTGCCTTAGGGAGAATGCTTAGAGTTCACTCAAAACTCTAGGTTTTTTTGCACACATTTCAATCTAAACTCCTCATCTATAAAAGCAAGAATTATATCATTTCAGTCTAGTCATTCAGAAAAGCACAAAATTTTCAAAGTTGAAAGGGACCTCAGAAACTATTTAATCCAACCTGTGTCTGAAAAATATGTATCTCCTCAACTTGAAGATCTCTGTGACACCACGCCCACTACCTCCCACGGCAACCCACTCTACCTTATTTCCACTCTAATTGTTAAGAAATTCCTTTTTGCATCCAGCCTAAGTTTGTCTTTTTGAAATTTCCATTTTTCATTCCTATTTCATTCATTCCTTCCCATATGACAGCTATCATGTCACCCCTTAAATTTTCTCTTCTCTAGAGTAAAAATCCCCAGTTCCTTCAAATAATGTCATAATGCATGAACACAAGGCCCTTCATGAATCTAATTATCTTCATCCGGACACTGCCTCACCAATTCCAATCAATCAGCAAATATTTATTAAGCCCCTAAAATGTTCCTGACATGAGTGATACAAATATAAAATAATTTAATAATCCCAGCTCTCAAGAAGCTTACAATCTAAAGGCCTTCTTAAAACACGGTATCTCAAGAGGCAGCATGGCATAGAGGATAGAGAATCATGGAGACAAGTTCCAATCCTGCCTTGGACAAATATTATATGACCCTGGGCAAGTCACTTAACTATTCAGTGTTCCCAGGCAACTAAGAATAAGTTATAGAGCATTTGCTGATGTGTACTGGTAGAGACAGCTTTCTTTTTTTTGGAGGGCAATTGGGGTTAAGTGACTTGCCCAAAGTCACACAGCTAGTGTGTCAACTGTCTGAGGCCGAATTTGAACTCAGGTCCTCCTGACTCCGGGGGCCAGTACTCTACTCACTGCGCCACCCAGCTGCCCCCAGAGACAGCTTTCTTACCAGGAATTTTGCTATAATCACAAGCATGCCTCCCCCTCAAAAAAAAAGTACCCCTCAGAACTAAACACAATACGCCAGATGTGGTATAACCAGAACAGAGTACAGGGAGACTATCAACTGTCATTCCTAAAAGCTATACTTCTCTTAGTGTAATCCAAAGTCACATTCACTATTTTGGCCACCATATCGTTATCACTATTAACTCATTCAACTAGCTCCAAATCTACCAGTTGTTCTGTTATCCAGATCACATTTCTCCTCAGGGACATATTTGATTTTGTCAGATATCATACTGAAATCCAGGTACATGTGACTAAATTATGTCTACCAGCACAGTACTGACATCCTTTAGATGGGCCTACAATCTCCTTAGTATGAATGTTTCCTCTACAGATCCGAAGCCAGTCATTCATGCCTTCCCACCTAGAGTGTTTCTCATCTACATCCTTCTTATAAAATCTTCTCGGAGTTTCACCCCAATGTGCTAAAGACTTCCTCTGTTTCTTTTAATAGCTTAAAGGTTCCAATATAGCTCTCAAGCTGTCTATGTTTTATTTTACATTCGCACAACATAATTGTCCCTCTTCCTTGCCCTTGCTTATGTCTTTTATGCCACCTCTCAAAAGCAAATTATCATTGGAAATATGCTTCAATATGCTTTGTACAACAACCAGTTGTAGGGGTTTCCCTTCCCCTGCCTCCCATTATCCTCTAGGCTACTTGTAATTTAGATTGTACTCATTATCAATAATTTTAAGGAGTCTTTATAACTTAGATATGTTGTAATTCCTTGTATTTTAGTCTGCTTGCTAATTGGGAATAGGAGAACAAAGGTCTTGGACCTTTAATTGTCTACAATCATAAACACATACCTCTTGAATAAATTAATTTCAACATGGAAAAAAATATTTCAACATAAAAATATATGTGTTCTCGGATTTATAGGAATATGCTGAAGTATCATGGGTGGAATATTGGTATCAAAGAGATAATATGTTTATTCATTCCCTAATGGATGGGCATTTACTTTTATTTCCAGTTTCTTTCTAATATGGAAGGCACTGCTATGGATAGCTTGGTGTATGTGGGACTTTTCCTTCCATCTAGAGGCTGTTAGGTGGTACAGTGAATAGAGTGCTAGACCTGGAGTCAAGAAGACCTGGGTTCAAATTCAGCCTCAGACACTTACTAGCTATGTGTCCCTGGGCAAAGCACTTAACCTCCATCTACCTCTGTTTGCTCAACTATAAAATGGACATAATAATAGCACCTACCTCCCAGAAATGTTGTGAGGATCAAGTGAGGCATCTGTAAAAGTGGTTGGCACAATGCCTGGCACATAGTAGGTACATAATAAGTTCTCGCTTCCTTCCTTTTTTCCTTCCTTTTACTTCACCAATATCTTTTTATTAGACATGCCAAACCCTCATTCCACTAGAATCCCTAGTCACTGTTTCAGATCTGTAAAAATAAAATATCCTGCAGAGAATTTCTCTCATAAGTATCATATTTGAGACTAATATTCACTTAAAACAAAAGAAAAACTTGTGGAAATGGATTTTCTTTCTGACTCTGTCATTCTTTCTCCCCATAATTTTTTTGGGGTAGCAAAGTCATAGAATCATAAAATCTACATCCTGTCCAACCTAACTTGTCATACATACTTCATTTCTAAAGCAGAAGTGATGAAACCTGACACTTTTCTCTTCATCTCACAGGAATTAATGGTTGAGGGTATTATTCATATTGTAATTGGAACTACTCAAACCAAATTGTTCTTTTAATAAAAGACACTGGCAATGTCACTTTTTAAAGATAAAGAAATGGACTTTTCAATAAGAGTAAGTGCTTTATGACCAACGAGAACACCAAGTCCCAAATATGAACAAACCCAATGTTACCTTCTGCTCAGTTTTCCAAATGAAAAACAGACCAAACCTATCTTCCTATTCCACTCTTGGCCCAGGTTATTGTACAGTGGCAGGATCTGTCCAATATATCTATTATGTAGGTATGTGTATACACTGTATAAATATATGTATAGGTATGTATATGTATATGTACTCATATATAAATATGCATATATACATATCTGTATATATTTATACATACACACATTGGTCCACAAATGTAATTTCATCAGTATAAGGAACTACCAATAAGGAACTGCCTCTACCCAGATCTGCACATACCCTGCAAATCATAGTCTTAGAAAATTGCCTGTGGCACAGAGGGGTTAAGTAATTTATCTAGGGTCATGCCACCAGTATATATGTTAGAGGCAGGGCTTGACCCCAGGTGTTCCTAATTCCAAGGTCAACTCTCTAGTCAGTAGGTCATGGTGCTTGTGGCTTCCTGCCTGAGTCTGCCTGCCCCGCTCTCTCTGCCATGGCATAATCAGAAAAATGACAACGCTCATTATTCATCCACTTTGTTTTACCAACGTGAATTGTTAAATCAGTATTTTTCACATTACTGTGGCTTACATGGAAGAAACTTTTAAGCTTTGAGAGTCAAGATTTGATGCAATCAACACAATGCTGTTGGTCAATAGGAACATTTAGAGAACGTTATCATCGATAAACCTATACTTTGGATTCAGTACGCAGCATTCTTCAAATCACTGATGAAGACATTAGGTAAACATTGTATCTCCCTCTTTTGTGCTTTGACTAATGTTAATATGAAATAAGTCATAAAACAAAGTCATCTCTATACCAATACTGTTATAAAATTCTTATTTAATTTTGATATATGTGTGAGACAATTTGCTCGAGGAGAACTTTGAAGCTCATTTTTATCTGCCAATCAAATAATTTTTAAAAGCCAGTAAACATTAGGCACAGAAGCCTCTTACATTATTTATATCTTTTGTTCAATTGTATAATTGTAAAGATGCAGTCTGCTGTATAAAATCATCTCCACAAACCTGTCTCTTCCTATCTCATGTCTCCATCGAGGTTACCTTCAATATATGCATAGTCCATTCTCATAAAGATTTTTATAGTAATGAGAAAAAAGGAATATGGGTTGAAAGTTGCCTTTTCAGTTACCTTTTTTTTAAGCACCAGACGTGATGGTTTTAATTCTTTTGGAATAGTCTCTGCTTTTGGATATCTCTAAAATAAACCTTCAAATGCCTTTAACTTTGTTCTAATATATACATATGTCTGTTTGCATATGTGTGGATATATACATATGTGTGTATGTGTATATACACATCCACATTCAGCTGCTCTTACCAACTTTATCTTCTTGATTATATCACTATTCTTTCATATAGTGTATTGTTATTATGGTACCTTTACTATTACAACTGATAAGAACATATTGCTGTAGAGGCCCCGCAGATCTGTTCCATGTTGCAACTGTTTGAAGTTCTTTCAGTTTCACCTCAAAAGGCTCTTAAGAAGACGAGGTTTAGCTGCATCTCTTGCAAAACTCCCTGACAGCTTATTTTGTCTTCAACTACTTTTTCCCTTCTATTTTATAAGATGACTTTGCTTGTGATCCTCTGCCAAGCTCTCCTATAATGTTCTACAAATCAATTCGTACTCTCATCCTGTATGTCATTGACTTTCAGGTCCCTTCACTTAGTAAGGAAATCAAGTCTACCTCTCCAAGAGAATCTATGAGTTTTATTTATGTTTAACTACAACTTATTTATGCTTTCTGGTTTCATTTATAGAAAGAATGGCAATATGAATTTGGTTCAGTACTTTGAGAAGTGCATTTTGCATTTTTCTTGTTTTCTTGTCAGGGGAAAAAGACAGCATATTAAAAGTGATAACAGTTTGATTAATATCTGTTAATGATCTAAAAATTGTATAACACTTTGTAATCTCTATTTTTCCACCACTGTAATCTTTACTGTGTAAGCAGAAATTTTTCATATTTATGTAGGTCTTTAAAGTTTGCTAATTACTTTTCTCAAGACAACCCTAGGAAATAGGTAGTTTAAGTATGATTATCCCCATTTTACAGATAAAGAAACTGAAGATTAGAGAGCTTAAGTGACATGTCCACAGTCACATGACTGGCAAATGTCAGAAGGAGGATTTGAAGCCTTATATCTGATTCCACATCCATCACTCTTTCCATTGAAACACCCTGCTTCTAAGAAAGTAGGTATTACAGTGTGGAGGGATGTATTGCTTTCTATTTCATAGATTATCAAAAGTTCTTGACCTGGTGGGTGGCCTTGGTCCTGAGCTTTTCCATACTTAGCTCTTTCCATCTTTGGACAATAGCAGTGTGTTTCTATTCCTTGGTGTAAAGCCTTTCCTCATTGGAATTATTTGGAATTGGGTCTCAATGCTTTTGAGCCCATTTTTATCTTTGAGTCTCCTTCATTCATTGGACCCTTTCTTTCCTATCCTAAATTCATTGAAACTGACTCTTCTAAAGTTTGAGGTATAAATCAGATAATGTCTGACATTCCCCTCCTTACCTAAAATGATACTGTCATTGCTTCCCAGAGCTCATAAGATACTAGTATTGTGACATCTAATTTTTTTAAAAAAAGCTACAATATAGCTTCACTCATTTGAACCCCATTAAATTTTCATTTTTATCTAGTTCAGATTGGATTTGGTAGAACCTTCCAGAGCTTGTTCTCAGTTTGCATACTTTTTAAGAACCCAGAACCATTTCATTCTTTTTTTTGTCTTTGTAACCCAAGAGCCTAAGTCAAAATAGGAGCTAAACTTTAAAAATATTTTTCTTATCTTGATCTTCTTCCTAAGGATAGCTTTTATTAAGTCCTTTTGTTTCTTAGTGTCCATCTTGCCCTTCAGGTTATTCTGGGCTTTAGTTTTATTGAAGCAATTTTTAAAGGACTATGCAAATTGTTTGTACTCTTCAGTTGCCTGTCCTCACTTCTATCTCTTTTACATATCCTTTAATATCTGACCTTATAAATAAATGAGCTACCTACATTGAAGTCAGATTGGTTCCTTTAGACAATCCCCCTTATCCTTCTAGATACAATAATTCATGATATTGTCATAAGATTAAGAGATTTTCATCTCTCTGGAAAAAAAAGTTCCCTTTTAGAGGCTCAGAACATGAGGTCCTACCTGTCTTTTCTCTGATTCCCTTAAAATATACTCCCTAAAGTCAAACTATATCTGAAATTCCCTTCCTTATGTATTTTGAACTCTAAGCTGGCACATTCATAAAAGTGATAACAATTGGAAATCTGATAGAAAAATAATTACATTGATAAAAGCTCATTGATTTGAACTCCACTAATTTGTCATTTTTGCTCAATCCAAAAAAAAGCATTAGACAAACTCATACCTTTGTACTATTCATGAAAAAGTGTCTGCTAAGAAGATTAAATATAAATAAGATTTCAAGGGGAGCATTTATCCTTATTAGTCATTCTTATCTGCCCATTTAAGTGGGCATCCCTAAGAGCCTCTACTAATTGACTTCATTAGCCTGATTTGATTAAAAAAATTGCTTGCACTTAACCATAAATAAAACCATGTTTCTTCTGAAGTTTTCTGCACTTTAGATTATTAACTAGTTAAAATGGTATTAGAATTATGGAGGTTATACTGAGCACAAAGGAAGGTATTCTAAATTACAAGTATGGGTGGGGTTAGAGGTAGAGAATAGTTATGGTTCTAAATGATCATCTTCCTCCAGTATTTTGAGAATCTGTTATTTCCTCAATGTGGGCACTCTGTTATTGTAGAGCCCAGTCCCTCATGCCTTAGCAAGTGATGTCTAAGAGTTACTGTGGTCCAAAAAGATCCATGAAATGGTAGCTACTCTTCTAGTGATGAGCCTCTTTGCACTAAACTAGGCTGGTCCGTAGATGCAAATCACAGCATATTGCCAGCCTGTACTTGAAACTTTTCCAGCTATCAGAGATTATAACCCACTAATGCAGCCTTCAAAGTCACCTCTACTCCATAATAAAGCATCAGAGGACTCTTCCAGTAGAGGAGAGTAATGATCAGTATCCAGCAATGTTTAAGAAAATCTGAGTAATGTCAAGGCAAGGACAATGCAGCTATACTCCTACTGAGTAAGGAATGCTGATATACAGTAGTAGGGATATCCATGAGCCAGAAGGTGAATCCATTCTATCTGCAGTGTCCCAGTGTGGCCAACTGGCAGTCCTGGCAATTGCCTCTAATGATACTTGTTTGCCAGAGCTAATGCAGGTATGGGCAGGGAAGTGATACTCCAGGATCTTCTTTCAATCTTTCACAGACAGAAATGCAGGCCAACTCAGACCTTCTCTTCAGTGTTTCCAGATTTTTCCCCATAAAGTATTGTTTTTCAGTGGACCAAATCTTGCAGAACACCTGTGAATTTTTTCATCCTTTCACCAATTAGGTCATGTCAAGAGTGGGATCTGAAAGATTTTGTTGGTAAAGGAGAAGCTCCCCAGGTAAGGTGCAATAGAAAAGTCACTGTGATGACTGCACCCTTAATAGCCCCATACAGAGAGAAACAGAAGGCAGCTAGTTGAACTTTTCTGGCTTGCTGAGACCAAAAAGTGGTGTGAAGAACAGAGCCCAATGGCGCTAGTTGAAACTAGGGCTCTGTAAGTTGTCAGCTAACGTAGTTCTATCATATTTCATCATGGTGACATCCATATGGCCAAGCATAAAATGTCAGCATTGACATTATTACCTTGCTTACAGATCATAAGCTTAATGTTAGAAAGCAGTGGAAATGCTATCAATGTGATGTTTTCAATACACAGTCACATCTAGGATGCTCCAAAATGCAATGTAGGATTTCTCTGCAGAATTCACATCAACAGAGAGGAAAAAAGAGGAACCCAACAGGAATTGTTTCTCTTATTTGGGCTCTCGGTTATGTTACATTTTTTGAATTAACTTATTTATTTTTAGTTTTCAATATTCACTTCCATAAGATTTTGTGTTTTAATCTTTCTCCCACTTCCCTACCTTCCCCCCTCCCCAAGATGGCATGCAATCCGATATAGGCTATACACATGCAATCATATTAAACATATTTCCACATTAATCATGTTGCAAAAGAAGAATCAGAACAAAATGGAAAAACCATGAGAAAGAAAAAAAGAGAGAGGAAACAGTATGCTTCGATCTGCATTCAGACTCCATAGTTCTTTTTCTAGATATGGATAACATTTTCCATCATGAATCTTTTGGAATTGTCTTAGATCATTGTATTGTTGAGAAGAGCTAAGTCTATCAAAGTTGGTCATTGCATAATGTTTCTATTACTATGTACAATGTTTTCCTGGTTCCACTCACTTCATTCAGCATCAGTTCATGTAAGTCTTTCCAGGTTTTTCTGAAACCCACCTGCTCATCATTTCTTATAGAACAATAATGTTCCATTACATTCATATACCACAACTTGTTCAACCATTCCCCAATTGATAGGCATCTCCTCAGTATCCAATTTTTGCATAAAAAAGAACTGCTATAAATATTTTTGTATATGTGGGTCCTTTCCCCTTTTTTATGATCTCTTTGGGATACAGACCTAATAGTGGTATTGCTGGATCAAAGGGTATGCACAGTCTTATAGCCATTTGGTATAATTCCAAATTGCTATCCAGAATGATTGGATCAGTTCACAACTCCACCAACAATGAATTAGTGTTCCAATTTTCCCACATCTTCTCCAACATTTATTATTTTACTTTTTTGCCATATTAGTCAATCTGATAGGTGTGAGATGGTACCTCAAAGTTGCTTTAATTTGCATTTTTCTAATCAATAGTGATTTAGAGCATTTTTTCATATAACAACAGATAGCTTTAATTTCTCCATCCTTTGACCATTTTATCAATTGGGGAATGACTTGTATTCTTATAAATTTAACTCAGTTCCTATAGTTTAGAAATGAGGCCTTTATCAGAGATACTAACTGTAAACAAATTGTTTCCCAGCTTTCTGCTTCCCTTCTAATCTTAGTTGCATTGGCTTTGTTTGTGTAATTTTTTTTAATTTAACATAATCAAAATGATTCATTTTGTATTTTATAATATTCTCTATATCTTGTTTGGTCATAAATTTTTCCCTTCTCTATTGATCTGACAGGTGTTTTCCATTGTCTTTTATACCATGTACTATTCTTTTTGAATCAATAGATCCTTCAAGTAGGCAGGGGTTTATGCTGAAGCCCTGCTCTTCTAACTCTCAGGAAATTTTCTTTTTTTCTTTTATTTAAATTAATTTTTTCAATTAACAGAAATCTATCTTTCTCTCCTTCTCACTGCCTTCCCCAACTGGAAAAAAGGTGAAAACGGAATCCTTATAACAAATATACAAGGTCAAAACAAATTCCTGCCTATCTTGTCCACGTCCAACATATACAGAGTTCCAATGATGAAGATGCATGTTATCCACCTCAAGACACTATGCATGTGCATGTCTCCTTTTTCACTCTGAGTGTTCATGACTTTACATTTCCATTATAAAGGGATATTTCTATTACATTTCACTCACAAACACATACATACATACATATACATATATACATATACATACATATACATATATATGCATATATATATATATATGATGCCTCACTCTGCACCCTGAGTTCATCACTTTTCTGTCATGAGGTGGGTAGCAAGCTTTTTCAGCATTGGACCTTGGTAATTATGGTTAGTCATTGCACTGATCAGAGTTCTTAACTCTTCCAAAACTATTTGTTTATATAGCATTATTGTTATATGACCTCTTCTCCTAGTCTCTTTCACTTTACTCTTCAACAATTCTTATAAATCTTCCCAGATTTCTCTGAAGCCATCCCTTTCTTTTCCTTCTTATAGACAATAGTGTTACATTATATTAATGTACCATAATTTATTTAGCCATTGCTCAACAAGAAGATAAATAGTTTACAAGTTTTTACCACCACGAAAAAGAACTGCTAGAAATATTTTTGTATGTAAGTTTCTTTTCCCTCTTTCTTTGATCTCTTTGGGTGTAGGTCCAGTAGTGGTATTGCTGGGTCAAAGGGTATGCAGAGTTTAGTAACTTTTGGAACAAAAATTCCAAGTTGCTTTCCAGAATGGCTGAATGAATTCACAGCTCCACCAACAATGGATTAACGTGCCTGGTTTCCTGCAGCCATTCCAGCTTTATTATTTTCCTCTTTTGTCAACTTTACCAATATCAGAACTATTCTTTGATATATCCTTCAACAAGAAGCTTTGCAATGATTGCTTACTTCATAGCTCTGCCTATGTATGAAAAACTGTTTCATTTTTTGTCTTTGTAAGCCCAGCATCTAACCCAGTTTCTGGTACATTGTAGATACTTAATAATATATGCAGCAATCAGAATTGTATATGTATAAATGACTTCCATTTATTCCAGGCAGTATGTTAGAGGACAATCATTCTATGCATATTTAAAGGCTCATTCAACTACTGACTAATATGTGGGACTGTCCCTTCTGTTTGATGCTTGAGATTCAGCAATTTCCTAACCTTATTACATTTCTTATCATCTC
Organism: Phalanger gymnotis; assembly: GCA_028646595.1. NCBI lineage: Eukaryota > Metazoa > Chordata > Mammalia > Diprotodontia > Phalangeridae > Phalanger > Phalanger gymnotis. The sequence continues at coordinate 303,570,015 of CM053624.1, forward strand.
ATAATCTTATCAGAGCAGTTTCCCACTGAGCTAATTTCTGGCCTTGTTACTGGAATAAGGTATTGAAATTTTAATGTTTCATGCAATCTGTAAATTGCAAATGTAACAACCTCAGACCATTTCAGCAGCCTCTAATTTGACTTATTGAGCATTGTTCTTCTAGTATGTTGATGATATCCTTTTCTTTGGGAGGGACATTTCTATTATAAATTAAGAAATGGCTCTGGAGAGGAACACAGGGTTAGTTTTAATTATTATTTAAAAAACAGAATTTTTTGTCCAAAGACCAAGAGTTTAAATTTGCAAAAGTAATTCGGTGCTTTATAACCTAAAATCAAGTTTGGGTGCATTGTCAGGCAGATGCCTAGAACACAATGAAATTAAAATGCCTTCCGGGAAGAGTGCTAGTTTTTAAATACTAACATTACTTCCAATTCAAAATTCAATGCTTACTATCATTACTTCAAAATCCTTACCTAAATTCCAGTGTAGTTTATCCCCTTCTATGCTTCTATAATGGATCCCTTACTATAATTATTATAATAATGACTATTCATATAGAACTTTAAGGCTTATAAATTCCTTCACAAGTATTACCTTATTTGATCCTCACAACAAACCTGAGACTTAGGTGCTTATCTATTATACTTTCCATTTTATATATAAGGAAATTGAAGGAGGCAAAAGTTAAGTGACTTACCCAGGGTCACATAGCTAGGAAATGTCTGAGGCCAGATTTAGCTCATCTTCCTGACTTCAGATGTACCTCCCTCTTCACTCTTGACTAATAAAATCCTTAGCTTCCTTCAAAGCATTGCTCAAGTAGCACCCTATAGCATGGAATCTTTCCTAATCTCCCCAGTTATTAGCAGAGGCTCCATCTTAAAATTACATGTTGTAACCCCTTAGTAAAAGGTCAATACTCTGAGTGGGGAGTACTTTTTAATCTGATTTTGTAACCCCAGCATTTAGTAGAGTATACTGCACATTGTAAATAATAAATGTTGAACTGAATTTGTTTAAACCAAAGGCCCTGAATGAAAGAGGATATGAAATAATTTTGCTTGTTAATTTTAAAAAAAAACAAAGACAAACCTCCCTAAATTAAGAGATAGTATAAGAGAAAGGGGAGGAAAAAATAGAGTTCCAAAAATATAAAAGAAAATGAATAAAATGGAAAGAAAAGGATTAAAAATTTAACTAGCTAGGGCAGAACGAGAGTACCAGAAAGTTGATAGGAAAAAGGTAATCAACTCTCTTTAAGGAAGAGAGTCAGAGAACATTTGTCTCAGAGGGACTAGCCCTATCTAAAGTCCTTGAAGGAGAAGAACGAAAAAGGGACATATAGAATAGTATGAGAAATTGATGGAAGGAAAGATCAAATAAAATGAAATCAGGTCTTTTCAAGATGAAACCTGAGCCCCCAAAATAGTAATACAGAAAGGAGGAGTAACTTTAGCATCTGTGATACAGTGAAGAGGCAGAAAGAGTTAAATTGAAAGGAAACCGTAAAAGACCAAGGTAAGAGTCACACATATGATTAAAGTACAATGGAAAATAAGAATATGGAACACAAGTCCAAATTGAAGCAGTATGATGTAGCAGATAAAGTGCTGGGCTTTGAGTTGGAAAGGCCACTGCTTCTGAGTCACACTAGCTTTATGAGAGACAAGCCACTACACTTCTCAGTTTCCTAGGCAACTCTCTAGGATGATAAATTGCAGACGAATTGTCAATCTGTATTAGTAGAGGGAGTTGCCATATTAAGAATTCCCTGCAGAGGGGAAATCGGGCCCAGATAACCTCCCTCCCAAAAAACAGAAACACAAATGCAAAAGAACACTTAAAACTAGATATTCTGCTTGAAAAACTGAATACGATTTTAGCTGTTTTTTTAAGCTTCTACAAAGAAAGAAATGAGCTCCATTCAAATAGAATGGGTTTGTGGCTCTTCACTCTTAAGAAAAGAGACAGAGAGCAGAAAGAGAGGAGGGGAGTGAGGGGCTAGAGGAGACAGAGGAGAGGATGTATATTCACCAGACATTATGTGGATATCCTTAAAATATAGAATCTGTCTTGTCAACTCTACTTTTGCATCTCTCAATCCTTCATCTCCTCTCTATTCTCATGGATATTCCCCTGGTAGAAGCCCTGATTGCCACCTGCCTGAACCATTGCCAAAGCCTCTTGACAAGCTTTCCTGTATCCACTCTCCCACCTTTCAATTTATCCTTCCTACTGCCAGAAAAATCTTCCTTGTGTATAGAGCTGGCCAAGTTATTCCTCGATTGACAAGTCTTCAGTGCTTCCTTTGCCTGGCATTCAGATCCTCCAGCAGACAACCTTTTCAGTTTTATGTACCACCCCCCTGCATACTTTATGCCCCAGCCAAATAAGAATATTTCCTGTCCCTCAAGTGTGACACCCAGTACTTTCTTATCTCTATGATTTTGCTCATAGTGTTCCTTCTACCTGACTTGTCTTCCCTCTCCTTCTTCATCTATTGAGTTCCTACTTATCCTATCAACCCCAATTCAATTCAATTCAATATTTATTAAATGCCTATGTGACTAGCACTGTGCTAAGTACTAGAGATACAAATTCTTCAAAAAATACAGTCTCTGCTCTCAAAGAGCTTATAATCTAATGGGGGAAGGCAACACAAAAAAGGAAATCAAAAAGCTGATGTTGAAGAAAGCAGCAGGTATCCAGCAGGGGGATGATATTCCATGGAGTTGAAACCAAGCAGAGCCAATGATGGAAAATGGAGAAATATCTGGAAAGTTCTGAAGCCCTCTACAAAGCCCCACTTGGGGGAAGTTTATTGAACCACTCTCCAGCTCTCCAATCAGAGAGGAGAGGCAACTGAGGGAATTGAGAAGGTGTTCAATATAAGAAACTGAGTCAATCTGCTTGATGATGGTCAAATGCCATCTCCTTCATGAAGTCTTACCTCATCTTACCTATGGATAACAACCTTTCCCTTTGGCAATTCATATGTCTATAATTTAATTATCATGTAACATTATGTATCAGAGTTCTCTATGGTTGTATGAGCTATTGTCCAAAAGTCCCATGAGGGGCAGTGGTGTCATTTATTCAATTCGATTCAATTAGCATTTGATAAGGAAGTACCTAAGATGTGCCATGCATTCTACTGAGTGTTAAAAAAACAAAGACAAAAATAAAAGTTTTAGCCTCTAATGAGTTTACATTGTACTGAGGGGTGGGGACAACATGTACATGGATAGTAAATGTAAAGTAATTGGGCAGAGAGAGTGGAAGAGAGCATTCATTTGTATCTCAATGCCAAGTATAATACCCTGCATACAGTAGGGACTTAATAAATGAATGGTGGATGAATGAATTGAAAAATGTAGGATAATTAATATGAAGTAATAAAGGAGAAATAATAAATTTATCAATGTGTTTGCAGCCCCAAAGTTGTGAGAAATGGAAGTTATTTAAGGCTTTGGCACCTTTGTAGCCTTTGATAGGAAGAATAGCACCAAAGAAAGATTTCAGCTGTGTCTTAGGCAAATATAATAGGGCTAGAAATAACAGAAAAACAACTTACAAAACCAAAATATATAATACAATATAATAAAGTAAACATTTGCTGTAGAGGGCCAGCTCTGAGAAAGTCTATTCTGGGATAAGATACAGGCCAGGTTTTCCCTGAAGCCTGTTCTTGCCCTTGGGCTGATAACTCAGCACATGGGCTCTCCAAACCCCGCCTCGGCACACATGCGCTCTCTCCAAAGCTCCCTCAGCATACACATGCTAAATACCACCCGTGGGCAGTTAAAGGGAACAAAGCACGAGGAAGTCATGCAATGCAGATGTTTTGCACAAGAACTTGTTGATTTCTGCTTGCCTAAAAAGGTATATAAGCCCTTTCCCTCAGTTTAATCAATGGAGTTGTCCTATACTCTTCCGCCTGGCCCATGTAATCTTTTCACTCTCTGGTGGCTTGGCCACAGCCACTGGCAGCAATTTGCCAAATGCATAATGTGATTTAAAAAAAAACCCCACTGTATTACGTATTAGAGAAGATACAAAGTTCAGATAAGACATGGCCCCTGACCTTTAAGAGCTTATAGTCTAGTGATAGACTTGATTTCTAAGCATATAAGAATGAAGGTCACTTATTTTGAGACATACCAATAGTGCAGAATACACTTACAAAATAAAAAATGGGCCAGCCAAATTGATAGGATTTATATTCAAGGAAGAATAGAGGTTATGGCAATTAAAAGTGAAATATACTGTCTTTTCAGATCGTACAGAGATAATAGCCGAAATTAATTTCTCAAAAGCTGGAAAACTTGGCAGAGCTCTACGGGGCCTGAGAAAATTCCTGTTAGAACAGGAAGAAATTTAAAATATATGAGAGATGATGAAGATGGAAAAGTTCAAGCCCCTTTTCAAGATGCCAGCACTTAGTAGGACATGTTAAATATATGTACATATGGAGAGAATTCTCAAGGAAAAAATGTAAAGTCTTAAAGAGTAAAGTCTTAAAGCACTCCCATTCAGAGAAATGATTAATAAATAGCAAACATGGCAATGGCCATGACACATGAGGAAATTGGAACAAACATTACAGAAATCAAAGAACAGAGAAGTCCATGATGGCAAATTCAAGGGGTTAAGGAATAAAAGAGCCTAGAAATAAATAAGGGCACTGCCTAGAGACATCTAAAGGAGCACATGCAGAAAAGAGAAGCCCATGATGGCTTAAGAAATCAAAAGGACAAATAGAGATGATGTCAAGGAAGTGTACAATACCAGCAAAGTTCATTGGCAATCTATCTCAAGGTCAAGGATAGTTACAAAGAGGGGAGAGGGCTGTGGGCTAATGCCAGAGTATCAGGCATTGTTAAAACGAACAATTGATTTCAGCAGAAATCAAAGTTCAAAAAGTGAGAAGCTAGATTCACTTGTAGAAGTGGAAAATGTTTCTAAAGGTTATAATTAAAAGCCCTAGAGCTGAATTCTACAAGACTTCTGAGGACTGATGTCCTAGGTAAACCATTGGCCACCGTTGTTAGGAACATTTAGCAGAAAAGAGTATTAACCCTCATAGTGAGAGGAAGAAACTATTTTTCACAATGCTTTTTTCCAGGAATCATGTTAACCAGACTAGCAGAGGGCATGACACATGAGGAACAGCAATGTGCAATAAAAAGACTGTTTCGTGAACTTTAGAAAAATTATGAAACATACTGTAGTCAGGTCACATCTGTGGTCAGTTCTGGGTACCATGTTTTTAAACAGTCTTTAACAAAACTGAATGAATCCAGAACACGTCCACCAGTATAGTAAGGAGAGGGGATCACAAAGCAGCGTCATGTGGGAAAAGCCTGAGGGAACAAGGGATATTCAGCTTGGAGAAGAGAACACTGAAGTGGACAATGATAGCTGTCTTTAAAAATATGAAGGACTTGTCATTTGAAAAAATGGTTAAACTTTTTCTGCTTAGCTCTAAAGGGTAGAAGGAAAACCAAAGAGTAGGGTATCAATGTTATCAACCCTCAATCAGTAAAAAGGTATTAAGCACTTACCGTGGGCTAGACATTCTTCTATGCTAGGAGACAAGGATTTACAAAGTTCTTTCTATGTGCCAGGGACTACGCTAAGTGCTGAGGATGCACATGCAAGCAGAAAGAATGAAAGACTCTAAATTCAAGATTGCGTTCTAATGGCAGAACACAGCACACCAATGGGAGTTGGTAAGAGCAGGTGGTACAGAGAATGAAGATGTATATGAAGGGAAATGGTTCTAAAGTCCACAAAGTCAGGAGCAAATTCAGGAAGGGAATGAAGGTTGTCCAACCCACAAAATGGAGGCCCCAGGAGGGATTCACCAATGGGAAGAGAGGGTCAGTCTGGTGGAAGGATATTCCGGGGTAAGAAGGCTGTAGGGGTGGTTGGATGTCCCACGGTGAGGAGGCCCCCAGGTTCTGAAGAACATTCCAAGGTAAAAAAGCAGCAGAAACCTGAGAGCTAAAGAGACCACCAAATGAGATATTGCAGAGAGAAAAGAGAAAGGAGCTCAGGACAGCACCTTGGGATATACCCGCATTTAATGGATATAGCATAAATGCTATCAAAGGATACTAAGGAATAGTCAGACAGGTAGAGAACCAAGAAGCAGGGCTGCAAAAACAGAGAGGAGAGAGTAACCAGGAAAAGACAGTGACTGTGAGTGGCAAAAGCTGTTGAGAGGCCAAGAAGTGTGCAGATAGAAAAAAGGCATTATCTTTGCCAATTAAAGAGATCATTGCTTACTTTGGAAAGTTTCTGTTGAATGAGGAGTTCAAAAGCTCAATTGCAGAGGTTTTAGAAGAGAGGGAGGGGAGCAGCAGAAGCCCCTAGAGTAGACGGCTTTTTCAAGGAGTTTAATTGACCAGGGGAGAAGACGTACAGGATGCTAACTATCAGAGAGGATGGAATTTAGTGAGGATTTTTAAAGGACAGTGCAAACTTGGTTCTGTTTGCAGAAAAGAAGCAATAGAGAGCGAGAGTTTGAAGATGGTGGGGAATGATAATAGGAGAGAATAATTTTGGCGTTGGCAAGGAGGATGACCACTCCTTTATCAGAGACTCGAGTGAAGAAGAAAATAAGAGAATGATTCCCAAGGCCTGTGAGATAAAGGGAATGGGAGGAGAGGGAATTCTTTGCAAATAGTTTCAGTATTTTCCATGAAATTTGACAGCGGGGTAAATGTACATGAAGCACTTTTAAGCTTAATCATCATTATCAACATTTTATCCATCACTTTCTTAAGTCTGTACCAACAACAAAACAATAAATTAAGGCCTGATTTGTCAATTAGTCGGTTTCCAATTCATAAATACTCACAATGAAAATTTAACAATTATCAAAAGCAAGTACAGGCTAGCTCCAGGACTCCCCTAGGAGTGAAGAAACCTAATGGTGAGAATAATACAGGGTTGGAGTTTATCAAAGCATGACCAGTAATAAGGCATGGAGGCAAAGGATTCAAGAGTAGGTGACAGTATAGAGTTGAACTATGGAGCAAATAGTCAAGATTGAGAATACAAGCAGTGGCGATGGTCTGGGAAAATACAATCAAGTATTTATTAAATGCCTACTATAATCCAGGCACTGTGCTAGACACCAGGGATATGAAATCAAAGGTGAAACAGTATTAGGAATATAAGAAAGCGTAAGTCAACCAAATCCAATGAAAAGCCATCAAAATAAGAGCTCAAAGTAAAAGTTCTTGAGGGACGGAAGATATGGACATACCCCACTCCAATGAGTCAGGATTGGTATAGTCACAGAAAGCAAACAAGTAGAAAAGAAGTAATGCAGTGTTGATGTGTTAACAAGGTGTTATTACTCTGTGATCTCTAAAAAAAATGCTTACCCAAATTGTCTGAATTTCCAGACACCACCACCAAGAATACAAGGAAAATGGATAGAAATAGTAATATTATTTAAAAGAAAACAAAATACAAGTATCTTAGTATTAACTTAACCAAGATATGCAAGAAATATATAAAGAGAACTTAGATGAGGGAAGAATTGAACAAATTAAATGATAGCCATGATCCTGACTGGGCCAAGAAAATACAGCAAAATGACAATGTTTTCCAAATAGCGCATAATTTTCCCACAATTGTGAGCAAATTATCAGTAGCTAACTTTATATAGTTAGACAGACACATAACAAGATTATATGGAAAAGTAGATAGGCAAGAAATGGAGAAATACAAAACTGAAAACAGGGGGAACCAGGTTTCAAAATATGTTGTAAAGCAATAACTATTAAAATTATGTGATGTTGGACAAAGAATAGAGAAATAGATCAATGAAACAGAAACTATTTCAGGATAGAATACCACTTCTATAACAGTTAGCATTTAATAAACCAATGCTTTAAAGATGCTGGAAAATGGAATCATCATCCATTAAGAATTGCTGTGAAAATCAGATTGCTACATTGTGAAAAATGGATTAGCATCCATATCTCAAATCATACATCATAGGAAAATCTTAGTTATTTTTTTGACCCAGTGACAACATAGAATAGTCAACAGAGAATTGGTCTGGAGGCTAGGAGACAAAGGATCTATTCTAGCCCTTGACAAGCATTAGATTAACTTGGGAGACTTGCTTAAATTCTCAATATATCAAGTCACTCTCTGAGACTAAATGCAGGGTCCATGTCAACCTTCCCTGCTAGAGGGAGTTTCTTCATTGGGAGCTGGCTATATCAATGAAATCATAGATCTGTTTGAACACAACTAAAGTAAGAAAAAAGAATAATATATTTTTCTCATTTATGGAAAAAAAGGTATTTTTATTTTAAAATGAAAGAAACTATTGGAAAAAAGTGATGCTTGATAATGAAAAGACAAAAGGCTTTTGCAGAGCAAAAAAGGAATATCTCTGAAATTATGGGGGAAAAGGTTGGGGAAAATAATTGCAGTGAATCTATCATACAGACACATACACACACACACACACACACACACACACACACACACACACACACACACTTGACATCCAGAAATTGTAAAGGACCTGAAATTATAGACAGGCAAGTAGGAAGACAGACAAATAGATTAATGCACACTTTTCAATAGTTAAAATACAAGCACAATAATCAAAGAACCTGGAAGAAAAATTTCAAGGAAAGAAATCCTAAGTTTTGCTATTAGAGCACTGGGCCTAGTTAGGAAGATATGAGTTCAAATCTGGCCTCAGACTCTTATTAGCTATGCTATGCTAAATGATTTGCACAAGTCATTTAATTTGTTTGCTTCAGTTTCCTCAACTATTAAATGAGGGTAAAACCTACTTCCTGCTACTGTGAGGATCAAATAAGGTAATCATCGTAAAGTTCTTTGTGTACAATGCCTAGCACAAAAGAAAAACTGAATAAATGCTAACTATTAATATCATTATTAACTGTTAATAACTAATTGAAAGTTGCTCAAAATTCCTAATTAAGAGACATGTAAATGAGACAATTTCCAGGTGCTAATTTTCTCACTACAGTGGCAAAAATAGAAGAAAACTCATTTGTGTTGGTGGGACTGCATAATGATACATTTTGGAGAAAAATCTATCTATAATGAGTCATGAAGGTCATTTTTGAACCAGTAAGTCCATCATTAGGGCCTTATCCCAAAATAAACACTGAAAAAGCCTATTTATAGAAAATATCCAGAGCTGTTTTTATGACAAGACCTAGAAATGATCTATATACCTAAGGATTGAAAAACATCTGAAAAAAAGATGGCATGTAAATGTGAGAGGTAGTTGTTGTTCGTCCTTTGTTCTCCAAGAGGACCAATGACATCACAAAGTGATGTCTTGATTTGCACATGAATTGGATTTAAGTGAGGCAGAGCTGCACAAAGTCATCAGCCTCACTCTCCTCCAGGCAGTACCATGCACTGGAAAGTGAACTGAATTTGGAATCAAAGGATCTTAGTTTAAACACCCACTCTGACCTTGAGCAGGTCACTTCAAATGTCTGAATTCATTTCCTTTGAATGTCCAACTATAGGGTCTCTAAGGTTCCTTCCAGGTCTAAATCTATGGTCCTCTCAATAATAAAATATTATAACAGCATAAAAATTAGTATGGATATGTAGAATTGTGGAAAGACCTACATGAAGTATTGCAAAGCAAAATCAGGAGAACTGGAACTGGATAGATGGATAGATAAGTTGATAGATAGATAGATAGATAGATAGATAGATAGATAGATAGATAGATAGATAGATAGATAGATAGATATACAATGTCCTCAACTAGACATAGATATTGATGACATAAATATAGATGGTATATAGATGTAGGTGTAGAAATAAACACAGACCAACCAAAGGTAAGAGTACTTCTGGTGGCCTTGGAAAGGGACAAAGTAAACACATTTTGTGCTTGTTCATTCATTCATTCATTTGATTACACTTTAAATGCTAGAGTTTTATGTAAAAGCTTACCCCTTTGTTTATCTCATTTGTCCTTGTTGATGATTCTTAAGTTTATAAAAAAAGGTTGAACTATTTTTGTCTTCAACTCAATATGACAGGAATTAAAGCAGTAGTATCTCATTGCTATAATAAGAATGCGTGCTAAATTTGAATATAATAGAAAGTCACAAGGAAATAATTTTGTCTTATCTCCACTATTGAGATGAAAATGAAATAAGAACCACAGAACTCTTCTCACAGAGACCTTAACCTAAATTAGCTCCTTTGGACCTGATTATTTCAAATGTATTCCCTGAAACAGCTGCACAGAGATGAAGAGAGTAGGTCCCCACTTCTATAAAAATTTGAAGGCGTTCAGTTTTTTGAATATTATGAATAATGATGTTGAATAATTATGTTAACTGTAGTTACGATTGTCCTTCTGTCATTGACATTTGAATATCATTTTCTTTCTAAAATATGGAATGGGTTCCATTGGCAACTATAGCACTGACTCCCTCCCTACTCTCCATCCCTAGGCATTCAGGAAAAGCAGGTTGAAGTAACCAAGGCCATACATACCTGGCCCCTACTGACTACAACACTGCTTCAAGAATGTAATCATCAGTATTCCTCTGGCACCCACTACTAATCCTATGGTTAATAATCTCTCAAAACCTGTTTCTCTCCCTATCCCTGTTTTACTCAATCACAAGTCACATAGGACCAAATTGTTTCCAGCCTCCACTTCTCAAATCTCTCTTCCCATCCTCCCCAAGACTACCTCATCCATATCCCACTCCAACTCTGCTTATCCTCTCTACTCTGCCCTCTGGAATTCTCTTTCCATAGTAAACATACTTGTCTTCATTCTCTCAAATTCCTTCCATCTACTGTCTCTCGATGAGCTCTGGCTTCCTCCTGTCAGATTATATCCCTTGTCAACCCTGTCAGATTATATCCAGCACTAGCTATACCTTCATTCTTACCAAGACCACCACTGCCACTACATACACACACACACGCACACACACACACATTTATGAGAAAAGAGTTAGAATATTATTTGCTCCCCACTGCCCCTTCCAGACTCTCCCTTTTTCATTGCTTAGCAACATGTCCTCTTGGAAGTTTACTCAACTAAAATTTTCCACCCAATCCATATTGTGGTGTTTGTTGTATACCAGCCTCCAAATTTCTCTTCCCATTACTAGTTCTCTCTCTCTCTCTCTCTCTCTCTCTCTCTCTCTCTCTCTCTCTCTCTCTCTCTCTCTCTCTCTCATTTTCTTTCTCCCCTCCCCAACTCCTGTCCTTATCCATATCCTGTCAACATCCATATCGATACTCCCTCAAACTCTAACCTCCCAATTCCTCAGTCTCCTTAAATCTGACCTACTCAATGACTCTACTTCAACTACACATAGTAATGAATCTCACCATTACCAACAAGTGTTCACTTCCTTAAGCCAAAACTCTAACATCCTTTCTTTGAACATAAGCTCCTATCATTCCATCTCTCCTTATGTGTCTCACTCCTCCCAAACCTATTTTTTGTCCTCATTACACTTACAATCCCTCCACCCCTCAGTACCTTCTCAGGTCGTGATCTGTGCTCTGATTTCACTTTCCTTCCTTTCCAGTTGGGAGGGGGAGGGGGTTGGGAGAGAGACTACGGATAATTTTTCACAATGCTAAATACTAGGGATACAAGTGCTTATAAATACAAGAAAACAAGATGGTTCCTACCCTTGAGGAGCTTACAACTGAATAAGAAAAGACAACACACAAAGGAGAACTAGAAATCTAGGAGTTGGGGGGGAAGGTCAAGAGAATGAGACAATCTAGAAATGACATATACACAACTGAGACCCCATTGGAGTTAGTAAGGTCACCAAAGAAAATGTAGAATGAGGAGAGAAGAGGGGCCAGAACAGAGCATTGAGGAGTGCTCACAGTTAAGGGGCATGATATGGACAAGAAGCCAGCCAAGGAGACCAAGCAGTAGTAGTTACATAGGGAGATGGAAGAACCAGAAGTGAGTTGTGTCACAGAAACGTGGAGAAAGGGATTATCCAGGAGGAGGTCTGGTGGTTTGGCCTAAAGAGTCACCAATCAGGAGAGGGGGCCTCGGGGCAGAAATTTCTCCAGGGTTAGAAAGCAGCTGGTAAAGAGGTACAGAAATCCAGAAAGGGAGTTGAGTCTAATATGAAATGATCATGGCTCACACTGTTAATCAATTTAGCCTCACACTATCCTCTACTCTCAAATCTCTTATTCCTTTCTAACGGCAACGATCCCTTGCCAAAACTCAGCTTTGGATTATTGACGCCATCTTCATTTTCTATTTCTATTTCTATACTGCTGAATGGAGCTAGAGGAAATCACACAAATATGTTAACTTGGTACAATATAAATTTATATTACCCAATTTCAACTGGGCTCTCACTAGAGCAAGGAAATCCTTTTATTCTCCTCCAATTGATTCCCTATCTCACTCCACTAGGAAGTTATTCCAAACATTCTCTTCTCTCAAATCTCCTACCCTTCCCCTTCTCTTCCTCCCTACTCCCATCCTTTAAGCTTAAGACCTCAACTGATACTTTACTGAGAAAATTAAGGCTATTCAATGGGAGCTCCCTTTTTTCATTCTATTAAACTCAAAACCTTTTTCATATCCCTTGTTCTCTTCTCTTTTCCCCTAGGCTCTCATAATGATGTGCCCTTCTCCTTGCCAAGGCCCAACCCTTTACAAGTGCCCTTGATCCTATCCCCTCCCTCTTGTCTTCTCCAGCAGATCGCAACCCAAATTAACCCTTTTCTCTTATCTTTAACTTCTCACTATCTAGTAGTTCCTTCCCCACTGCTTTCAAATATGCTCAAATCTTCTATCCCTCTAAAAAACTTTTACTAGATCCTACCATCTTCTCAAGCCATTATTCTGTATCTTCTCCCTTTCTTAACCAAATATCCATAAAAATCTATCTATATTTGTTGCTACCCCTTCCTTTTCTCTCTCTTGCTTCTCAAGTATTTTAAATCTGGTTTCTGACATAATGCCAACTGAAACGGCTGTCTCCAAAATTGCCTATGATCTCTTAATTGCCAAATCCACAGGTCTTTTCTCCCACTTGACCTCTCTGCTGTATTTGATGCTATTTATCTCCTCTCCTCCTGGATAATCCCTCCTCTCTACATTTTCCTGACACAATTCTCTTCTGGTTCTTCCACCTCTCTATCTAACTATGTAACTTCCACTTCTTGGTCTCCTTGGCTGGCTTCTCATCCATACCATGCCCCTTCACTGAGAGTGCTCCTCAGTGCTCTGGTCTGGCCCCTCTTCTCTTCTCACTCAACATTTTCTTTGGTGACCTCACTAACTACAATGGGTTTATCATCTCCATGAATATGACTCGCAGATTTCTATAACCTGCCCTGTTCTCTCCCTTGAGCTTGAGTTCCACATGACTAATTGTCTGTTGTGCATTTCAAAATAGGTATTCCCAAAACACCTCAAACCAAACACATCCAAAAGAGAAGTCATCTTTCCCTGCCAAACCCACTACTCTTTCAACTTTCCCTATTTCCGTCAAAGGTATCATCATCCTTCCACTCTTCCAGCTTTCTACTCTCAGCATTATGTTCTACACCAAGTATCTAATCGGTTGCTAAATCTCACCATTTCTACCTATACAATATCTTTTGCATCTGAAGATCACTTTCTATTCAGAGGATCATAGACCTTAATTCAGGCCTTTATCTCTTTCTGTAGATCATTCTAACAACCTCCTAACTGGCCTTTCTAATTCAAGTTTCTCCCCACTACAATCCATCCTCCAATTTGTTGCCAGTGAATTTCTTTAAAAAATATCTGACCATGTCACTCCCCAATTCAATAAACTCTAGTGACCATCAGAATGAAATATAAAACCTTCCGTTTAGCTTTTAAAGCTCCTAACAATCTGACGCAAACCTATCTTTCCAATTTTGTTGGGCATTACCCTTCCTCCGGCTCTCTGTAATCCAAACTGGCCTTTGTCCATTCCTCACACATGACCTTCCATCTCTCCCAGCCCTGTGCCTTTGTACTGGCTATGCCCCCAGTCTGGAATGGAATGGGCCTTATCTCAGCCTTACAGAATCTCTCTCTTCCTTCAAGCAGCAGCTCAAAGCACTGAGGGCCATCTCCAGTAATCCCAAACTATATCTTGCCACTGGAACCAGATTGTTCTGGGGGAGAAAGTGAGCCTGGTAACTTTGCACAACCCTCTCTGACTTTGCACAGGCCTCCCTCACTTAAATCCAATTCATTTGCAAGTCATGGCATCATGTTCCTTATGTCATGGTCCTCTTTGAGAATGAAGGACAAACAGGTCAAGCATCACTTTCTACCTGAAGCCTTTCCTGATCTCCCCAACTCCCTCTCAAACTGCCACACATTCAACTGTGTTGAATTTATTTGTATTTATTCTTTTCATATATATGTATATGTATATATTTATGTATATATGTATATTTAGACATACACATGTATATACTGTATTTTCTATTTCCATGTTGTCTTCTGCACTAGAACACAAGATCTTTGAGAATAGAAACTGTTTCTCTTTTGTCTTTGTATCTCCAGTGCTTAGTGCAATAGGCTAACAATAATGATATTTATATAGTGGTTTGAGTTTTGCAAAATGCTTTACATATGTCTTTTCAACTAATCCTCACAACTGTATAAGGTAGATGCTATTATCATATTTTATAGTTAAGAAAATTGAGGTTGAGTGAAGTTAAATGACTTCTCAGAGTCACACAGCTTAGTAAATATCTGAGACAAGATTTTAATTCAGACCTTCCTTGTTCCATGTCTAGCACTCTAACCACTGTAGCTGAAATGAGATGGTAGAGCTTCCTCCACAAGTTTTTAGGGCCTCTATCTAAACTGATTAAGGTATACATTTAGGCAAAAGGATGCTGCATGTAGATGCTCTTTCTAGGGCCCATCCATCCCAAGAATTCTCTGACCCTTACAATTAAAAGAGGCCAAAGAGTAAAGAGCGTCCAATGGGCCTTTGATGTTTAGTCTACTTTTCTGAACACTAAAATGACCTAAATTATATAACACCCCCCAACACTTACATCAACAATTTTATTCTTCAGTTTGTTGGAGAAAGTGAATTTCAGGAAGTAGTTATAAAAATAACCTGCCCGTCCAAAATACAGCTAAAGTCTTCCCTCTCCAAAAGAGCCTGGCTAATTATCAATTGATTAATCTGCACATTTTAATTATTTGGTTCCCTACTTCTCTAAAGAAGCAGAAAGCTATTGTGAGGTTTTAGATACCCAAGACTCCATTATTCATAGAGAACTAACATTCAGTTTAACTAATCGATGACCATTGGGAGTATCAATATGAATAATTACCATTACATTCAATCTCCCCAAATAAACACACTCAGGGCATTTAGTGAGGTAGGAGCCTTGTTCTTCTTCACTCCTCATCTTCAAAATGGAATTTACAGCTTCATCGTTAGTGAAGATTAGTACAATCTTCACACTTATTTTATATTTCTATTTTCTTTTCTTGATAGTGAAACTGTTCACTAATTGTTTGAATCTGTGACGTATGGATAAACCAGTGATAGCTAACAGATGGATCAGCCTTGTTAGAATCATGAACTTACATATATAATAATACATAATATATCAATATAGAATAATTATATGCTACATTTAATAACATATATAATAATAATTAATGTTATTATTATTAATTAACAGGTATACACTGCTTTAAGGTTTATAAATCCCTTCACATGTATTATCTCATAACAACCCTCTGAAGTAGGTGCTATTATTATCCCCATTTTTACAGGTGGGGAAAATGAGACAGAGAGGTTAAGTAATTTGTCCAAGATCATACAGTTGGTAAGTATGGGAGTCAAAATTTTAACTCAAGTCTTTTTGACTCCAAAGAAGAGATGTGCTTTGAAAAGCTCGAACTGGATCAATTGCTAAATTTTCAGGGAATGCATTTTCCCCTAGGAAATTATCAAATGTTACAAGCCAGGGCTTGATTTATTGTTTGATTGATTATCTAGACTTAAGAAAGTAATGAAGAAAATATTAACAAAGCACATTAAACTTTAAAGTGTGTTGGTTCATTTGTTTTCAGAGAGCCACTTGATAAACATTTACCATCGCATCCCTGATCCAAGGCCAGCATTCTACCTAGCATGCCCCTAGGAAGTTGGGGAATATTTCACCCTTTCACTTAAAAATATATGTTAAACCAAAATAAGTTCCTATTATATGCCCAGCGCATCCATCTGGTTCCATTTATAGGATAATAGATTTTGATCTGGAAAGGCCCTTGGAAATCATCAAGTCCAACCATTTTATGTCAAAGAAAAGGAAACGGAGGCTGAGAGAATTGAAGTGACTTGGCCAAGTCAACACCAATAGCAAAGAACATATCTAGGATTTGAATCCAGGTCACATGATGCTCAAACATACTTTTTTCCACCATACATGTTGCCTCTCCTAGTTCTCTGACTCTCACTTACCTCAATAAGAAACATTGTGAACAATGGGTTCCCCGCTTCTAGTCTCTTTGTACTACAATCTATATCCTACATAGCTACTAAAATAATCTCTTTCTCATGTCACACTCCTACTCAAAAAGCTTCAGCTGCTCCTTACTACCTCCAATAGAATGGAAGCTACTTGAGGGCAGGGGCTGTCTCATTTTTGTATTTGTATCCCTGTCCCCTACCACAATACCTGGCACCAGAAGACACCTAATAAAAACTTTTGAACTGAATTGATTTGCTTCCAGGATAAATTGTAAGCTCTTCTATTTGGAATTTAAATCCCTTTGCAATATGGCTTCATCCAGATTCATTTTACATAACTTCTCTTCACATATTCAACATTTCAGCTAAAATGGCCAACTTGTTCTTTCTCATATACCACATTCTGTCATCCATTTCTAGGCCCTTAGAACACATCGCTTTCTTTAAGGTTCAGTCCATCCCTTCCTTACGTCCACCAATTGCTAATGCTCTCCCACTCCCTAGCCCCCGTGTTACTTTGTATGTGTATGTATATTATGTGTATATGTATACACACATATGTGTGTATGTGTATGTGTGTAGATAGATATTGTATCTAACCAGTAGAATGGAAGCTCCTTGAGGATAGGGACTGTGTCTTCAGCTAGCACAAAGTAGGTAATTGTTAAATGCCTTTGGAATTGAATTGAATTGTTGAAGAGATAATAGTAATAAAGTCAAAGAACTATCAGCATGATTATTCCTTTCTTATGATTTAAGGTACAGGAGAGCCCAGAGCCTTAATCAATAAACTCCAACGGTGCATAACCTCTGAAAAGGCTTTGTCTCTGTTTGTTTTACTTATACCAGCTTAGGAAAGATAAAGGTCATGAGCAATAGTAAGCACATTCTTGATTCTCTGGTATTAGGACACATGTAAGGAAAAGTGTTAGTTGGCTTATTTGAAGCATGAAATATTCAAGTGGACATTTTCTTTGTTTGTTTTCTGGGCAGAGGCCTCTCCTATAACTTGAACCAAAATACATTCTTAAAGGGTCATTGAGGGAACATAAGATCTGAGGCCCTTCTGAGAAATATGGTTCTATTTTATCCTCTTTGGAAGTCATCCAATATGCCTCTCTGATTGACTTCATAATAATAGCTCTCATTTCCATAGAGCTTTAATGGCTCACCAAGTGCTTGCCTCACAACAGCCCTATAAGGTAAATAGTTTAAGTGTTATCTCTTTTTCCACAGATGAGAAATCAGAGACAAACAGAAAGGCAGGCAGAGACAGAGAAAAAAAAAGAGACAATGAGAAAGAAAGACAGAAAGAGGAATGGATAGACAGGATAGACAAATGTTCTTTATGCTTAAAGATTATGTAATTTACAGGGCTGCTTTAAGTACACTTAAATGACATCTATTGTGATAGCAAGTGTTTCTCTACCCATGTATAGGTGATCTACTTACAAAGAAGAGCAATGTGCTATAGTTAAAATATGGCAAGTCTCTAGTTCTGAGGAAGCTGCTAGAGTGCTAATTGGGACTATTAAAAAAGAGTGTAATTAACACTTCAATTCACTGGGGATCGAAGGGAGAGAAACAAAATCATTTGATAAAGTGCCGGCCCACAGAAAATGTTGTAAGAATCTGGGGTTGTTAGTTCATTCTCTCAATCAAAGTAATTCTCTTCTTTTGGCTAGGATTGCCGTAGACCTTTCTAATGCAATTAACTCTTTTTTAATAAAATTAAAAGTTCAGAATGTAGGCAAACATTGGCTATCGCCCCTTCTAAAAAGTAGAACTAACAAATACTGCCCAATGTCTCATCTGTCTTCTTGATTTCTTGCCTCTGCTCCTCTTTAACAGGTTTCTAGCCAACACTACCTTCAGGGGCCTCAGTGGTTCCATCAAGGTGAAAGAAACCACCATCCTAAGCTCTGAAAACAACTTTTTCATCTGGAATCTACAGCATGATCCAGTAGGCAAGCCAATGTGGACCCGCCTGGGCAGCTGGCAGGGAGGGAAGATTGTCATGGACTATGGGATATGGCCAGAACAAGCCCAAAGACACAGAACCAACTTTCAACACCCAGCCCGGCTACATCTGAGAGTGGTCACCCTGATTGAACATCCATTTGTCTTCACACGTCAGGTAGATGATGATGGTCTGTGCCCTGCTGGTCAGCTCTGCCTGGACCCACTGACAAACAACTCCTCCATATTGGATGACCTTTTTGACAGCCTCCAGGGTGATAATGATACAGTACCCATAAAGTATAAGAAGTGTTGCTATGGTTACTGCATTGATCTTCTGGAAAAGCTGGCAGAGGACCTGAACTTTGACTTTGATCTCTACATCGTTGGAGATGGGAAGTATGGAGCGTGGAAAAATGGCCACTGGACTGGGCTAGTCGGGGACCTCTTGAGTGGGACAGCCCACATGGCAGTCACTTCCTTTAGCATAAACACTGCTCGCAGCCAGGTGATTGACTTCACCAGCCCCTTCTTCTCCACCAGCTTGGGAATTTTAGTAAGAACCCGAGACACGGCAGCTCCTATTGGAGCCTTCATGTGGCCACTCCACTGGACAATGTGGTTGGGGATATTTGTGGCCCTCCACATTACCGCCATATTCCTCACTCTATATGAATGGAAAAGTCCCTTTGGAATGACTCCCAAAGGGCGGAATAGGAGTAAAGTCTTCTCCTTCTCTTCAGCCTTGAATGTCTGTTATGCCATCTTGTTTGGCAGAACTGTGGCAATCAAACCTCCCAAATGCTGGACTGGAAGATTTTTAATGAATCTCTGGGCTATTTTCTGTTTGTTTTGCCTTTCCACTTACACAGCAAATCTGGCTGCTGTCATGGTTGGAGAGAAAATATATGAAGAGCTCTCTGGGATACATGACCCAAAGGTAAAAGGAAAAAAAAAACTGTAAATTTCAGCTTACTTACTCTAGCCTTCTTTGTTATTCATTTAATTCTTGTGCTAAATCTCTTGTCCCTGTAGAATTATATACCTTTCAAGCTTTAAGGTCATTGTGGTCATCTAATCCAACCCCCTTATTTTTCAGATGAGGACATTGAGGCCCAGAGTAGTTAGGCAACTTGACTAATGCCACATAGCACTTATGATGGAGAGTAGGATGGAGATCTCTGGGTTCACAGTTAAGTGAACTAGCATTTGTTTTCATTTTGCTTGTTGAAATTCTGTCAAGCACAATGCAGTTATCTCCGTCACTCACCAAAGGGAGAATTCAGGAAGCCAATTTACTGTCTGGAGTAGGTCATTCTTTAATTTATTGTAAATGAAAAGAAAGAGGTTCTTGGAAGTAGTTGTTTCAGAGAAGTTCTGCCTATTAGAAATGTCTCTTAACAGTAAATATTCCCTAGGCATTAGCCATCCTAGGCAAAAGATGCCAGCAGTCAAATATCTTGTCAGATACTCCTTATTTCTGGCCTACCCTAGACCCAAGAGAAAAACTAGTCAGTATAAAGCAACTTTACCCAATATAGTCTTCACAAAATGATGAATTGCTTTCCTTTGGGGTCAGAGGAAGGAAATCAGGAAAACAATACATTTGCTCACTAGTAAAGCATCTATTTGCCCATTTAAAAAGCAATATTGTTGGGAGAACTCACAGTTTATCTTGTGGACCTAGTGTTTATTACAAGGTAGCTTAAACTGAGCACTTCTTACACTCAGAAGCTGTTGTGGCCCTTTTCAGGAATATGTCAGTGCAAAGAACAGTATTTTGGACAGTGGTAATTTTTCATTTGGAATTAGGAGTTGCAAGAGCCAAGTAAGTTGACTTGAGATAGAGTAGGCTGATTACATTGAATGCTTCTGGCCTCAAGAATTGCTTTCCCCTACTTAAGTTGGTGACAGACAAACCTGGATTTTGTTAGCATTGTCTTCTCATTAGATAAATACTGTTTCATCATGCTTAGGGATACATAACCTGTGATTGGAATGAAAGCTCAAGTTTAATAGAAGCATAGTCTTTGGTTAAATCTTAGATTAAGTTTTCATGAAATTAGCAAGTAGTAAATATTTCTCAAAGCAAATTAGATGTGGGGTTATCCTTTGCAAAGGAAAGAAGATAACATGAGATCAACTATTCAGCAAGCCACTCAATTGGGGAATACTTGTGTGGCCAAATGTCCCACTTTTTAGTGCATATACATAGACTAACCACTTCTTATAGGATTGAAACATCTCACTTTAAAATTTCATTTAAAATATATTTTAAAACTTAATTTTCATAATAATAGTCATGAAGAGAGTGTTTTCAATGGTCCTTAGCAAATAGCTAAGGACTAAATAGACCAATCTTCATAGCCCTTACAGACCCTGACGAGTTTTCAATAGTTTTCCTGGTTTATATTAAGCCTTTAGATTTGTTTTGCAAGCAAGGGTCAATAACAAATTTTGCCTATATAGCTCCTGGCACTGCCCCTATAATGGGATTCAATTAGAGGCGAGTCATCAAGAGTAGGTAATGAGTTCCCTTCAGTGAAGGAATTCAATGATTTACTTGGGATTCAATGAACATTTTTCAGTTCCTTAAGCCTCAGATGTACAATTAAAACATCAGCCAACTTAACAGGTGAACATTGAGGATTGAACTTGTCTCCTCCTCTCTGTTTTGGCCTGATTTCCCTTATCTCTAAACATTCTGAATCCCTTCTGGGGGTGGGACTCTAAGGCCAGTGGATTCTCCATATGCTTCCATAAACCTCTAATGCTATGTGTTTAAAAGACAATATATAAACAACTTAAACAATATGAAACAAATTAACGCCGTGTAGTATAAAATCAGAGAAATCCATTTTGGACAAAAGAACTAGTTGGCTCTCTGTCTCCATGGAGATTTAGAAAGGTTCAGAGTACCAACAGTCCAGTACAAGAAAACATACAGCATATACCAAGACAGCAAGGCAAGCCTGCTTTATTCAGGGGATGTACAATCTGAAGATTGGTCAAGGAGACTGGTGAAAATGGGTCCACTCTGCTAAAGCCCTGGTGGAATTGGGTGAGCTCACTGAATCCCTAGAAGGAAGGGGGAACCCCCATAGTAGAGTCAAGTAGGTTTTCCCAGCGTTCTTATCTGGGTCTAGTAGGATCAGTCAGTGGGAAGAGAGCAAGTTACCTGGACCTGAAGACTGGTGCTGCTTCATGCTTGTGGGAAGAGAGAAAACTAGAGAGAGAGGAGAGAAATGGTTGGTTGATATTCAGACTCCCCACTGGTGAGAAAAGGGGCTTTGAGCTGTTACTGCTGGTCCTACTCTACCCAAGTGACTCAGAGATTTGAGCTTCCCCAGAGTTTCTCCATTTAGTAGGATAGGGAGGCTACTGGGATCAATAGACTACCTGAACTTTTGTTTTTCAAATACTGGTTTAAGCATAATATAGAACCAACCTTCATCCATTAGATATTTCTTCTTCCAAATTGTAGATGGAATTTAGTAACATTGCCAAAACAAGAAGGTAAAAAGTGAAAATTCCAATCAATAAACCCAAGGGTTTTTATGTCATCATGATGATAAAATAGTTTTTGCCATTTTTTCCTACTGAGTTGTTTTAGGGTTACATAAACTTGACCTATTTAAATGAGGACATCGTTCCTGGGATTTCTTTGAAAATGGACGTAAAGGTTTTTAGAACTATAATACGTCTATTGAAAAATACTGTAAGAGAGCCAAGCCTTACCATTTTCAGAAAGGATCCTATTAAGTTTTAAAGGAATTCCAAGATTATGCCAAGAAATGAGCAGCAGAAGTACAATCAAAGATTTAGAATTTAGAGATCAAGGCCTTTATCTTGCAAATGAGGAAACCAGTCCAGAGGTTAAAGGACTTACCCAAGGTTACCTCAAGGGCAAAGTAAGGATTTTTTTTTCCAGTCTCCAGTGATCTATTCTTTTTTTTAGAATCTGTACATTTTGTTTTATTTTTGGTTTACAACATTCAGTTCCACAGGTTTTGGGGTTCCAAATTTTCTCTCCCTCCCCTCCTCCCTTCCCCCAAGATGGCATGTAATCCAATGTAGGTTCTATGTTTTACCTTCACTTTGAACTTATTTACATAATAGTCCAGTTGTAAAGAAGAATTATAACCAATGGAATGAATCATTAGAGAGGAGAAATGAAACCAAAAAAGAAGGAAAAAAAAGAAAGCAAATAGTTTGCCTCAATCTGCATTCAGACTCCATAATTCTTTCTCTGGATGTGCATAGCTTTTTTTCATCCAGTCTTTTGGAGCTGTCTTTGAACCTTGTATTGATGAGAGGAGTCAAGTCTATCAAAGTTAGTCATTACAGAGACCGTGTGTCTATAATCATGTATAATGATCTCCTGGTTCTGCTCCCCTTACTCAGAATCAGTTCATATAAGTCTTTCCAGGTTGTAATGAAGTCTGTCTGTTCCTCATTTCTTATTGCACAATAGTATTGATGTACCACATGTCCTACATTCATGTACCACAATTTGTTTAGCCATTCCCCAATTGATGGGCATCCCCTTGATTTTTAATTCTTTGCCACTACAAAGAGAGATGCTATAAATACTTTTGTACATATGGGTCCATTCCCAACTTGTATGATCTCTTTGGGATATAGCACTAGAAGTGGTATTGCTGGGTCAAAGGGTATGCACATTTTTATAGCCCTTTGGGTATAGTTTCAAATTGCTTTCCAGAATGGCTGGACCAGTTCACAACTCCACCAACAATGTAACAATTTTCCAATTTTCCCACATCCTCTCCAGCATTTATCATTTTTCTGTTTTGTCATGTTACCAATCTGACAGGAGAGATGTGGTACCTAAGAGTTGTTTTGATTTGCATTTCTCTAATCAGTAGTGAGTTAGAGCATTTTTTCGTATGACTATAGATATCTTTAATTTCTTCCTCTGAAAACTGCCTGTTCATATCCTTTGACCATTTCTCAATTGAGGAATGACTTGTATTCCTGTGAATTTGGTCCAGTTCCCTGTATATTTTAGATATGAGGCCTTTGTCAGAGACATTGGTTATAAAGATTTTTTCCCAATTTTCTCCTTTGCTCCTAATCTTTGTTGTCTTGACTTTGTTTATACAAAAACTTTTCAGTTTAGCATAATCAAAATTATCCATGCTGCATTTTGTAACATTCTCAATCTCTTGTTGGGTCATGAATTCTTCCCTTTCCCATAAGTCTGACAGGTAAACTATTTCTGGCTCTCCCAAATTGCTTATAGTATCAGCCTTTATTCCTAAATCATGAACACATATTGACTTTATTTTTGTATATGGTGTAAGATATTGCTCTATGCCCGGTTTTTGACATACTATTTTCCAATTTTCCCGACAGTTTTTGTGAAATAGTGAATTCTTAACCCAGAAGCTGGATTCTTTGGGTTTATCAAAGAGTAGATTGTTATAGTTGTTGACCATTGTGTCTTGTGTACATAATGTATTCCACTGATCCACCACTCTGTTTCTTAGCCAGTACCAAGTAGTTTTGATGACTGCCTACATTAATTTACTTATTCAGTGCCATACCAATCAAACTACCAAAAAACTATTTTATAGAGTTGGATAAAATAATAACAAAATTCATCTGGAGGAACAAAAGGTCCAGAATACCAAGGGAATTAATGAAAAGAAAAGCTAGAGAAGGTGGCCTAGCCATACCAGATGTTAAACTGTATTATAAAGCAGCAGTCATCAAAGTTAGGACTTTAACCTAGTTCCTCTTACTCTAAATCTAGTGTTTTGCCTATATCCTAACATTGCTAATTCTCTGTTTTGATCATTATAAATTACCTTTTTATTTTGCCACACCATTGCATCCCCTCAACTGAACAAAGGAAGACCAAAGTGCTTGATAAGCCAAAATTAATGGGGAAAACTTTCAATTTTTATCCTGGATCTCAGCATTTTCCAGATTATCAATAAATGGAATATTTTCATAATACTATGCCAAATTATTGGCAAACTATTGCCAAATAATTCATTTGTTATATCTAAGTCATTATCATTACAGACCCATAGACACGCAGAATAAAATTTGATGACTAGAATTTTTTAAATGACTAGAGCAGAGAGGGGGAGGGAAAAGAGAAGGAGAAAGAGAGAGAAGATGAGTGGACATATCTAAAACTGAAAAATAATTTAGAGAAAGAAGAATGAGAATTCAATGCATTTAGCCTTCCATCTAGGGTACCAAGTTTAATATATTTGTCAAACTAAAGCTACTTCATGAATATTCAGTTTGCCTTATTATTATAGTGTCTTCTAATCTTTCACTTTATTCCCACTTCCTGCAGAGCTTCAGCATTCCAATATATAGATAACCAAAGCCAAGTCATGAACACTACACATTTTAAATGTGAGGGAGAAATTATTTTAGGGTACTTAAGAGGAGATCATAATGACAAAACCCTAACAAGTCCCAACCAAATTGAAACAAGACAAGCCCAGTGGACAAGGCTAGACTATGATGCTCCCCAAGTAAGAGCGGAGGATAATTTTTCAAACCTTACTTATCCCTCAGAACAGGAATCGATCAATAGAACTGGAAAAGATCAATACCGCATTACAGCTAGTAAGTAGCCCGGCTATTGCCTCAGGGATAAAATAAGAATTCCTCAGCGTGCCACTTAAAGCTTTATACTATCTGGCCTCAGACTAACTTTTCATACTTTCTCTCCCTACCTCCATCTCCTAACAACGAATCTCACCTTGTAGCAAAGAAAAACAGTTAAAAGCAAAATCAGCTGACACAATGACTATTGCAGACATTTCCTATCATTCCTTCCTTCTCCATCATGTATTCACTATTCCAGCCAAATTGGACTCTTAGTTGTTGCCTGAACTTGACATTCCATCCCCCATCTTTATCCCTTCACTAGGCTGTCCCTGATGCCCAAAGGTGAGCACATAGTATGCAGTGTACCACTGACCTTTGGGGAAGGGGAAGTCAGAAAGGGAACATGCTCGTTCCCTCCCCAGTAATCCTGTGGAAGCAGTCACAGGTTATATGCCAGCCTAAGATCACACCTAGACTTTCTTCCCTCCTCAATGACTCCACCCCTCAGAATACTTGTCTTCTTTCAAGGTCCAGGTCAAGGACCACTCCTAATAGAAAAATTTTTCTTGATACTCCCCCAAGTTGTTAATGCTCTCTCCCTCTCAAATTACCTTGAATTTACTCAGCTAGGTAGAATAGTGGTTAGAGCATTGGATTTGGAGTCAGGAAGACCTGAGCTCAAATTTGACCTCAGGAGGCAGCTAGGTGGCACAGTGAGTAGAGCACTGGTACTGGAGTCAGGAGGACCTGAGTTCAAAACCTGCTTCAGACACTTGACACACTTACTAGCTGTGTAACCTTGGGCAAGTCACTTAACTCCAATTGCCTTTAAAAAAAATTTGACCTCAAATATTTACTAGCTGCATGACCCTGGGCAAGTCATGTAACTTGAGTTAACTGTGCCTCACTTTCCTCATCTGTAAAGTGAGTTCAATAATAGCATCTATCTCCCAGGGTCACTGTTAGGATAAAATAAGATACTTGTAAATTATTTTTCAAAATAAAGTCCTATATAAAGTGATTTTATCATTATTATTATGGTGGTAGTAGTTTTATGTATTTGTTTTATTCCTCCAACCTAGTTCAATGTAAGCTCCCCAAGAGGAGAAAGTACTTTGTTTTTTGTCCTTGCATCCCCAGCACATCACAGACTAGTTTTCCTTCTCTTAAAACCCTAGTTATAGGCTGTGTCTACATTTTGCCAATCTGACTTCGAGGCTACACACCTCACAATGTATGGATATTTGGAAATATCCTTTTTCTGGGAAAATTGATCACTACCATTAGGTTGCATTGTGTAGATAATGTATTAACATATCTGCCCTATGAAAATTATTTTGATTTTTGAAATTCCATCAGTGTACCCATGACATAGAAGTTTTACTTTCACTCCAGCCAGTACAGGGGACTCAAATAGCTGGTACCATCTACTCGACTTCAACCACTACTACTTTCTCCAACTACTCAGGATTCCTTAATATCTAGGACCTCTCAGAAGAAACGGAGTGGAAGAAAGATGAGGGGGAGGGGGAGAGAAATACAGAGAAAGAAATGGAGGGGAAGAAAGGGGAAGTGGAAGAGAGGAATGAAGGGAAAGTGGAAAAAGGAAATGAAGGGAATGTGGAGAAGGGGAATGAATGGAAGGATGTAGGAAAGGAAAAGGGCAAAGAAGGGAAAGAGGGGAGAAAGGGAAAGAGGGAGAGAAGGAGGGAAAAGGTGAAGGGAATAAGCATTTATATAGCATTTACTATGTGAAAGGCACTGTGCTAAGCACTTTATAAACATTATCTCATCTGATTCTCATGGGAAGTCACAACGCTTTCCCCCTTTACCTACCCCTTTCCCTGCCTCCTTATAACAGTCAGTCAACAAGGATTTATTAAGTGTTTACTATTTGCCAGGCTTTGTGCTACAGGCTGAGAACCCTAGATCAGGGCTGTCCAGCCTTAGGTTTTTATTGAAACAATAGACAATATCTTTTGATTTGCCATTTTAGTGAGAACTCTGTGGTAGCTAGGCTTCCTTTACTAAAGCATTTATGTAAATTTCTATGCTTTTAGGCAGCCCACATGCAGCCTGCAGGCCGTATTTTGGACAGCCCTGCCCTAGATGTTAAAAAACCCAAACAAGGTGTCTGCCCTCCAAAAGCTCACAACAGACAATAAACCTCCTATGAAAAGGAGTTTTCTTTAAAAAAAAAATTTCAATAGCAAAATCATATAAAAGTGGAAGGGGGTATCAATGAACTAAAATGGTGGCACGGGTTTCATGCTTTGTAGGGTTTTATGGTTTAATCTTGGCTGTAGGCATCAATTAACTGGAGGGCTCTGAGCAAGGGTCCTGTACTCCTTGAGTTCAGACTAACCTATTATGTTTTGATATACATCTGTCCAGACATTTGTCACTTCTAATTAGATCAGATGTTGTCTTTTGCCATGTCTGTATCAGTCAAGCAGAGAAACAACCATCCATGTGCCTAGGATGGATCCTTGTCAGGATGCTAACCCTGGGGGAAATTGAGCACAGGCAGTTTGCTGTGGGGATCCTCCCACCTGCACTTTCAGGACACCTTTCCCACTTACTGGAGCCCTGCAACTTCAAGACACCTATTATTCCTGTAGCCCATGCTCAAAAGGCCTTGTCCTCAACTGTCTGTCACCATTTAAAAATTATTTGACCTCAAAATCCCTGTTAATGGCCAATAACTAGAATTACCCTTCCCAAGAGTCTTTGAGTTTTAGTAAGGCTTCCTGAAGATTAATAAGCCTGTATTACACAAAAGACTCAATTAATAAATGGTTAAATTTTCAGGCATCATAACAAGTGGTGGAGGAAATATTAATGATCAAAGCAAACCTGTCCAGCAATTCTAAAATTAGATTGTATAGGTAGCTGTCCTTACCTAATCTAAAGGTAGGTAAGGACCTCACCTGCTGCTTGTCACAAGAGCATAGGACTTCAAGCTAGAAGGAACTTGGAGATCTTTTAGCGAAAGGGCTTTAAAACTTTTATGTCTTGGACCCTTTGGGTAACCTAGTGAAGCCTGTGGCTCTCATCCTAGAATCATGTTTTTAAATGCATAAAAATGCATAGAATTACAAAGGAAACTAATTATTTATCAAAATATTTTTTCAAATAAGTTTACATTGTCCACGTTAAGAACTCCAGGCCTACTCCAAGGCCTCATTTTACACATGAAGAAACAAAGAGGGTGAGTACATTGTTCAAGGGAAGATGCAGTGGAGCTAGAATTCAGACTCACCACTTTGGATTCAATACCCAGTGCTCTTTCAACTGCATTGCTGCCTTCTGAAACTAGATACTTAGAATGCCCATCTCCAGCTCTCATTCTGCCAGGAATCTTGATTGCAGTTCTGAGTAGGTCCCTAGCCCCATAACACCCATGCCACCCAAAATTTACACACTGTTGCTTTCCTTTCTCTCCCTCCTAGGGAAATGAAGCAAATGCTGATAGATGACTAACAACTAAAATGATTTTTAACATGTCTTGTAAAATAGACTTTATACAGTCCCTTTCATAGGTTTGTGCCTCTTAAATTTTGCTTTCATTCTTAAAAATTCATTGGCTAATATGTAACTCTGTTAAGAGAGAATGCTGCCCTTACACACATTTCTCTGACTCACTGAAATTTTTTTCTCAGCCATTTGCGCTTCTGTGGCTATGTGAAAATCACATATTTCTATTATTAGAGAGATGGTACATTTTTCACAATATTAGGATGCTTCTGTTAGGATGCTGGACTCTGTGATGTCTATATCTTTCCACAAGTACTTCATTGTCCCACCACTACCAAAAATAGCCCACTGTGTTCATATGAGCACTAGGTAAGTTATAAACAACACATTTGTAGACAAAGCTATAACTAAGGCTGGATCACTAGAGGTATGAGCAAGGAGCCAGGCTTACAATTTGCTGAATTTATAGGACTCGAAGCCTTTCAGCAGCTAGATGCGCCAGAAATCATTAATTAGTAACTAATTTGAAAGAGTAAGATAGTATCACTCACTCATTCACAAGAATGAGATAAAATAGGCATGCCCCCAGATGGTGGGCTGGGGTCCAATTCACTCTCCCCTCAAGACCATCGAACTCCCCACCAATCCCCTGACTCCAGCTATGCAATGTTTTGTCACAGTTTGTGATATTTAAGTCACAAAAATTCACAGTCATAGCTCTACTTACAGACATCCTTTACATGTAGTCACCCACTCTCCTCTCCGTCTGCCTGAGGCCTCAACTCCCCAACTTGAGATGATTTAGTAATCAAACTATCTTAGAACAATGCCGACTGCCTTGGGAAATCGTGTGCTCTGACACCTCTCCCCACTCCACTGCCATCCTTGCCCTTCATTCTTCAATTATCAAGGGAATTAAGTGCATACAAGCTCCCCACTATTTTTTCTTTCACCCACTCAGTTAATTTCACCTCAGGAAAATTACGTACACACACACATACACACACAAACGTACACACACCTACATTCCCCTTAACCTCCTTCCTCTTTCCACTTTCTTTTCCAACTCTGGCTCACTTACCCCAGGAAATATGTCTACATTTCTCTCTTCCTCCTACTTTCTCCTCTGGCTGCCTTTCCCTCTCTATAAGGAGCTATAAAATCTCAAGAAATTGAAGGCATCTGTCAAAACATTCCTGAGACCATTTTAGAAAAGTGTCCTCAAAGGAAGAAGTTCAATCAATCTCTAAATCCCTTGAAAATCCTAGAAGTCTTCTTCAGAATCTCTAGAAAAGGCTCTCTCATCTTCCACCCCTTAACGCAGCCTTTTCTTGAGCACTCTCATTCCAAATATTTAAAACACTTTCTTAGTCAATACTATTTTTATTTCAGTTTTGTTTAATAACCAGTACTGCAACAGTATTTTGTCAACAATGTTCTGCCCTAGTCCCAAAGCCTCATTTTACATTTACAACTTTCATTGCAAATACACAATATCTGACTTGTATTATGGGTTTTAAAAGGTCTTTTTGGAGACTGTTTAGGCCTGGGAGCCTAAATAATCATTTATAAGTGTGGAAAAGATGTGTTCCAACTTTCAAACAAATGACTTAGCATATGGATTTTTGTAACATATTGCTGCCCATTGGATTATTGCCCAGAGTTGCCCATATATTACATATGTGTATAACATCTATTATATAGTGCATGTTTTCTGTACATTAGACAGCGTTCCACAGCCACTATTTTCATTTCAGCAAACATCAGCTTCAGCCAGCTCCTTTGTGTCAGACAGTAATTAAGAGCAAATAGCTGTTCAGATCCCATCACTTATGAAAATCAGTAAATATGTGATCCAATTTTTAAAACACTGGACTTAGAAGCAAGAAATCTTGATTCAAATTCTGGTTCTGACACAACTGTCTGGGTCACTATGAGCCATTCACTTAACCTTCTCAAGGCTCAGCTTATGTTAATGGAGATAATACTTAAATGGAGATGAAACTTGCACACCCTACTCCATAAGGTTTCTAAGGGAAATGCTTGATAAATTTTAAAGTGATACAGAATTCAATTCAATGAGCATTTATGAAGTGCCTACTATGTGCCAGGCACTGTGCCAGGTTCTGCTGATACAAATACAAAAGCAATAGCGTCTACCCTCAAAGGTTTTACATTCTCCTTAAAAGAAACAAATTTATGCACAGACAAGTGAACACAAAATAAAGACAAAGTAATTTGGGGTGAGGGAACTCAGAAGTGGAAGAATTAGGAAAGACTTAACTTTGGAAATGAGCTGACCCTCAAAGGGACTTGGGGGGGGGGCTTGCAGAAATGAGAAGCAAAAACATTCTAAATAAAGAAGAACAACTGTATGAAGTCACAGATGGTATTGTAGATAGCAAGAAGAGAGTCGACTAGCATTTATTATACATGCCAGGTAGTGTGTTAAGCCCTGGGGATATGTAGACAGAAAAAAAGAAAAGAAAAGGAAAGAAAGGAAAAGAAAGGAAAAGAAAAAAGAAAAGAAAAGAAAAAAGAAAAGAAAAGAAAAGAAAAGAAAAGAAAAGAAAAGAAAAGAAAAGAAAAGAAAAGAAAAGAAAAGAAAAGAAAAGAAAAGAAAAGAAAAGAAAAAACAGTCCTTGTTCTCCATGATCAATAGAAAAATGTCATACTATGATTACCTACAAAAGAAGGTTCAGATTGTTGAGATTTTTTTTGTTCCTTTTTTGCTCTGTTCATTTGTGAAGAATTAACCTCAGTACCCAATTCCCAATGACATGGTCATTTCAAGCCTAACTTGATGAGGAGTACAAGCCTTTCACCAAAATGAAATCTAAATGATTAGTTTCAAACTCTAATGACTAAGAATACTAACTTCGAAGTAAATTATTAGATGCTAAAAGCAACATGAGGCTTCTTGATGCTTCCCACAAACCCTTCCAAGGATTGTGTTCCTTCCTTTAAAACAGGTGGGCTCCCAGAGGACAAGGGCATGACAGCATTGACTGATAAGTTTGCTTTTGTTGAGCTTATTTCTGTGAGCCAAGCTTCCCTTCTGGGTCCATGGCCCATAGAGCAGATCTGGGCATTCTTCCTCCTTTTAGAGTCATACTTATTGGTTCTGCCAGGGTGCAGGGTGAGGAGAGAAACTGGCTCCTCACTCTGGAAAGCATTGCAGAGAAAATGAAAAGCTTCTTCATTGAATTGAAATCATGCCAGTTCCATAGGGCAATCGCAAGATTTCAAAGCCAATCGCTTGCTATTTATTAATGTATTCCCAAGCAGCATTCCCTCCTGCTCCTGAGATAAAATGCCCCTGGAGTTCTTCTGTCTAAATAAGTCCCTCCCCAAAAGATCTCATAGGAGAGAGTAGAAGACAAGTATCATTTCTGTACTAACAGATGGCAGAGCTGCCACTGTAACAAAATTCCATTTGAATGTTCAAAGCATGTCCCTAGCAAATTTTAAATATTAAAAAGACCTTCTGCTGTAACACAAGACCAAAATTGAAACAGGGATATCAAAACCCACAAAGGTCACTCTACGAAGATCATTTGTATTCTCTAAGTAAGGAGTGAAAGAAATTGCTCTCCTCATACTGTCCACCCACCCACCGACCCCCTAAGGGGCCTAGTTCCAGATCTTTCCTCTAACGTTTATTATCTCTGTGACTTTGGGCGACTCACTTAACTTCACTGTGACTCGATTTCATCATCTGTGGGATAAGGGGTTTAAGGAAAAGTGCTTAATAAAGGTCTGTTGACTAGCCGACTAATTAGATAAACTCTGAGGTGCTTTCCAGTTCTAGACCTATGACCCTATGAACCATAAGCTCCATGAGGGCAGGCAAGGAGTCTACCTTACTTGAGATAATGATCCTATATTGAGTTTTTACATTTGTCATATAAGGACCAATAGGAACAAGAAAAATAAATGCATAAGAAGTCATGACACCATGGGGTAAGGTAAGATATGCTAAGTCATCTAGCCAGAAACAACAATGTAATGAGCCACACGCGTGCACACATGCATGCACACACACACACTCCTAACCTGACCACAAAACACACTACTACATTCGTTTATCAATTCTGAATTTGGAAGGCAAAGGAAAGAGAGGAAGGGAAGAAGGGACAAGTAAAAGTATCTTCCAAGTGCTTCTACTCAGAAATGGAAAGCAGAATTAAAGATTAGAGAAAGACTAGAGCATGACTCTTTTTCACTTCCCTTCACCTCAAGTCAGCAATTGTTTATTAAGTGCCTACTTTATGCCGGGCACTGGAGATATAAGGACCAAAAAAAGCTAACAATATCTTCCCATCAGAGAGCTTACATTCACTCTTTCAGGCAGATAGCATGTACATATTCGCATGAATATGCAGAGTAAATATGTAAACAACAAACGCAAAATAGTTAAATACAAAATAGGGAGGGATGACGCTCGGCTGGAGTAGGGGATCAGGAAAGTTTTGTCAGTCAATAAACATTTGTTAGGCACTTACTATGTGTTAGCACTGTACTGAGTGCGGGAATACAAAGAAAGGCAACAATAAAAAACAAAAACAGTACCTGGTATTGAGTAACTCACTGACTAATGGGGGAGGGAGAGAGGGAAACAACATGAAAATAACTATGTACAAATGTGATAAATACAGATAAACTGGAGACAACCACAGAGAAAAGCACAAGGTGCGGGATAAATTAGAAATAATCCATAAGACTATAGATACCCAGTT
Source organism: Phalanger gymnotis (assembly GCA_028646595.1). Taxonomy (NCBI): domain Eukaryota; kingdom Metazoa; phylum Chordata; class Mammalia; order Diprotodontia; family Phalangeridae; genus Phalanger; species Phalanger gymnotis. The sequence goes on from CM053624.1 coordinate 303,603,310, forward strand.
GCCATGAGAACCTAAGAGCCGGACACAGTGAGTGAAGAGTATGGCTTACTCAACCATGGTGGATTTGGACTTCACTAAAAGACTGCTTCAAATCCTGTTGGCTTCTCAAAAGTAAAGGACAATTGTCAATTATCACCAACTGTAGGGCAGCTAGTTGGCATAGTGGATCCATAGCTGGACCTGAAGTCAGGAAAACTCAAGTTCAAACACTTAGGAGCTCTGTGACCTTGGGCAAGTCACTTAACCTCTGTCTGCCTCAGTTTTCTCATCTATAAAATGGGGATAATAATAGCCCTTACCTCCCAAGGGTGCTGTGAGGATCAAAGGAGCCAGTTGTAAAGCACTGAGCACAGTGCCTGGCATATAGTAAAGTGGTATACAAATGTTAATTACTATCATTATCATTAATAAATGAGATAATATATATAAAGTGATTCATAAACTTTAAAGCACTATCATAGGTTCCCAAAGTGGGCGATAACACCCTCCTGGGGGTGCTGGAACAATGGGGAAGAGCGATAGCCTCAGGTGCAATTGGGGGACATTGAATAAAAATAAGGGGGTGATGGAAGCATAAGGAGAGAAGAAAAGAGAAAAAAATTTCGGAAAACCGTTTGTACATGTTTCATCTGTTGTGTGACAGGCAGAGTTGTAGTGGTTACATTATTTTCCAAATAAACACACAAAATGCAAGTTAAAAGATCAGTGGTCAAGTCTGCTAACAGGTCTTAACAAGCATGTGTTAGCAGGCAAGTGTGTCATGTATTGTTGGGCAGGTACTGCCAAGAATATGTATGTGTAATGACTTGTTTATAATATGATAATATACAGTTATATGACACAATATTGTGTCATCAAAATTTTAACGCAGAAAAAAACCCAAAATTTACAATAAATTATCAAATTTAAGATACCTTTTTTAAAATAATATATTTTATATATTTTTTGAAATGGTACAAATTTCAAAAAAGCCACTAAGTGTTAAAGAAAGTAGATTTCCAAGGGGGTTCTGAGTAACTTTTTTAAAGGGGGCTATAGGCCAAATAAGTTTGAGAACCTCTGCACTATATAAATGCTAGCTATCAATATTATTCAAGTCATGTGTAACAAGGACAGGTTGGTGACTACCTAGTTTTCTACTACCTTGGTGGGCCTAGCTAAGTCAAGGACAGCCATGCAGTTCTACCTCACTAACTCTTTCCATGTGCTACCAGAGAATCATGATTTCAGAGCCTGAGAGGACCCAACAAACATAGAGCCCAACTCACTCTTTTTTATACGAGAGAGATCTGAAGTTCACAAAGTAGGTATGATTTTCTCAATAATTCACAGCTAATGGATGACCAAAGTGAAACTAGCACTTCCCACTCTCAGAGCCAAGCCCTTCCCGCCATACCACATTATGTATTAAGTCCAATTGCCCTGGACTAATGTAAGAGCCTGAAGAATGATGGCAAAACCATCCCATCTATGATCTAGTATTCAATGATGAAAGCAGCTAAGTCATGCAGTAAGTGGAGTGCTGGTCCTGAAGTCAGGAAGACTCATCTTCCTGAGTTCAAATCTGGCCTCAGACACTTGCTATCTAAGTAAACCTGGGCAAATCACTTAATCCTGCTTTCCTCAGGTTCCTCGTCTGTAAAATGAGCTAGAGAAGGAAATGGCAAACCACTCTAGTATCTCTGCCAAGAAAACCCAAGTGGAATGACAAAACTTCAGCCACAACTGAATAACAATGATAAGTGCCATAATGACAGAAACCACATTCTACTTCATCTGTGTGGCTCCTTGGTACCTTATTCATTGCTGGTATTTTTTTTTTTTAAGTTCAACAGTTGGGTAGATAAATGAACAAATAACTCAAGCCTTCTCTAGTATTTGGAAAACTCACCTCAGAACCATCGAAAGAGGGGACGCATAGTACAAAGGAAAGTATTTTGCTTTGGAGTCAGAAGAACTGAGTTCAAATTCTAGGTCTGCCTCTTAGAGCCCGTGTAACCTTAAGGAAATTGCTTCATATCTTTAGCTCTCAGTTTCCTGAATTTTTTTTTAAATAAGGAGATTAGATTAGAAAACTTCAAAGGTCCCTCTCCCTTCCATAAATTTGCTCTGAATTTATTATACATATCCTTTTATATATACACCTTGTCTCCCCCTGATCAAATAAAGGCCTTCTTCCTGAAGATAAGGATTCTTTCACTTTTGCATTTCTGTCTCATGTCTACTACAGTGCCTGGCACATAGGAGGTTCTTCATAAATGCTTATTGATTAATTAATCCAGCCTCCAAGATACAACTTCCCAACTTTCCTAAAGGCCATTGCCATGCTACTCCATTAACAAAGAGAAAAACAGTGATAGAGTTTGGGACAAAAGAAATAATTAGGGTGAAGTGTTTAAGGTGATGCAAGAGTTCATGATGGTATGTGAATGAGCAAGCGAACTTGGGAAAAGATGTGGTAATAAGCTATTTTCCTGTCTAAATTACATGTTGCTCTAGAACAACCAGGATAATGTAATGTCCCAGGAACTGAAGCAGGATAAATTTATATACTGTGGTGGGAACACCATGAGCCGGTATGAAATTGGCTGAAAAAAAGCAATCAGGAGGGACCAGGTAGGAGGCCAATGTAGGCCAAAGATGGCAATCATAGGATCAAGGGTAGCCTTGTGTGAGTTGCTGTTCAAGAAAGGATGCTGAACCTTTGGAGATCTTTTATTCTCCAGATACCCCATGGCTAGACATTGGCTTTCCCTCATGTGGCTGAATTATCTGGAGGTTGTTGAAAGAGGAAAAAAGAGAAAAGATACTAACAATAACAGCTCTGATTCATACAGGCTAATGCCTTATGTTAGGTACACAGTACATAGTACATATGTCATCTCCATTTTATGGTTTACTTCTTAGATAAGACAATACACTATCTAATTTTGTGGCGATTTTTCCCCCCTTTTCCTCATCCTAAAGTATTTGAAAGATTTAGCTGTAACTTCCATTTATAGTAAGAATATCACTGTATGTGATTTTATTCCTCCAGTAGTATGCCAATTAATTGGTCATTATACAAGAATCTCACATTTAAAGTAACTTATGTGCCAACATCTATTGCAGAGGATGAAAAGGTACAGAAATGCTGCAAAGAACTTGATAAGATGCCCCCAAAGCTCCATGCCAGTATATCACTAATACTTTAAGCCATTTTGCATCTGCTCTGAAGTAGGAAGCAGAACGAAAGGCCCCAAATGTACTAGAAAATTACTCTTCACCCCAACCCACCTCAAGTGATGATCATAACACATTAATTGCACAAAACATGTAAATACTCTGTTGCTATATGTCTAAAACTAGGGCCTGCAGAGGTAGTAAGGGGCCTGCGGGGATGAGGGTCAGTACGAGTCACTATACCATAACAGGATTGGGCTTAGTTGATGCCACCTACCTACACAAGCTCAAGTCCTATGGTCACCCAAAAGTGTGAGTCAATGACAATAAACTCTGGGACTTCACATAAAGTCACATGGGACAAAGTTCTGCTAATGAAGCCAGGTTCTAGAATATTCTACAAATAACTTGATAAATATCCTTCAAATCAAAGCAATTCATACACTAATATTTGGTAAAGTCAGGACAATGATGCCCATAAAGGAAAGTAGTAAAAAAGTAAAAAAATAGGGTTCCAGAATAAGAAAATAAAAGGTCAAATACTTACAGACTACTTAGAATCTTCATACCTGTATATCATGAATATTTTCTTTAGTAAGGAAGTCAGAAGGCATTGAACATGGTAAGCACCAAACAACATCACAAGAAATCAAAGTGCCTTTATCGAGAGATGAGAAATAACTGCTTTTTGATGTGGGGATCATCTTTCCAACATCTACCTATGTGCAATCAGAATATCAACTCATTATAGCAATGGTAAAAATCAACATCAAATTAGAAGGATGATGACAAACTGACAGTGTATGCAATTAAAATAGTTTTAACCCAAGCTATTCAAATAAACCAATTATGCTCTCTCCAAAATGGGAAATGGATAAATGAAATGATATTGAAACAAACTATCAACAGTTCCCAAAGAAATTTAAACAATATAAAGAAATTATCATATTTAGGAGACCAAAAGCATTTGAAAAACTTCCTCAGACCACAAAGAAATTCATTGCAAAATGGAGATTCATGACAGTAAAAGGTAAAAATGGCTGAGAATATAAAGTAACTTGCAAAATATTGTAAAGGAAGATGAAAGATTGGGAATGGCATAGCATCATAAAACAGCAAAGAAACAGAAAACTTGTTTCTACAGAAAACTCGACCTTAAACCCAAATAAGCCAAATCATCACAAAATTATTTAAAAATGAAAATGGAAGGAAGACAACTGACTAAAACTAAAACATAACTGCTAGCACTTCTGTAACAAAGTATGTTTTTCTCCACAAAAACAGAACCACCACATTTAGACTCCACAGAGGTATACAAGGATGTAGAAATGGGGCTAAATAAAATAATGCTATGAAAAACTATAAAGGGGCAGTGAGGCAGCACAGTAGATGGAGGGCAGGGCATGGAGTTAGGCCAAGTTCAAATCTGGCTTCAGACACTTTACTAACTGCATGACCCTGGGCAAGTCACTTAACTCTGTTTGCCTTGGTTTCTTCATCTGTAAAATAAGCTGGAGAAGAACATGGCAAACCACTCCAGCATCTTGTCATAAAAACCCCAAATGGGGTCACAAAGAGTCAGATGCAACTAAACTGATGGAACAAATAAAGAGTTGCCAGGTCAGACCAAGTACACAAAGAAGAAATACACGTTGGAGTCAATAGAATTTATAAAACATTGAAGGTTAAAGTTTTAATATATCTAAAAGAGACGCTAATTTGTTTAGAATCATGTACTATTTAATAAAATAATAACATCTAAATTATAAACATGTTTCTGCATATAAATACTATTGTAGGCCCACCATCGTAGACCATTACTCATTCTCGATGATCCAGAGATTTCAATTATTACCTACCCTTGTGTACATCTTTTTATCCTTTTATAATAGTTATTAGGATAATTTACATATAAAATAAGATTGTTTCTGATTAAAATACCTAGCATTTATATAACACTTTAATATTTAAGTTATATATACTTATATATATATACTTATATTATACATATAAGTATATATAAACATATATGTATATGCACATATCTATATATATGTTTATATGTACTTATATATTTATAAAATCCCATTTGTTCCTTAAAATAATCTTGTAAGCATTATTGTTATTCCCATTTTACAGATGAGAAAACTGAGGCTAAGAGAGTTTTAAGATGCCCACTCAGCTACCAAATACGTGAGGCAGAATTTGAAATCAGGTTGTCCTGTCTCCAGTGCTCCATCATATTCTCCACCTAGCTGCCTCATGAAAACATGAGAAAGGAACAGGAAGGCTTCTATAAATGATTTTCTGTAGCAGACACCGTTTTAGTCATGCACTTGTGAGCAGAGATGTGTCAACCAGATTGAAATGTAATTGGTACATATTTAGCAAGATAAATAAAAATACAATAAAACACAGATAACATTGCATTTTAAAACTGAATCAATATGAAGCCCACAGGAATCCCTATGTAGGGATAAGTGAGTGACCCTGTTTCTATTTGAGTTTGACAACACCAGTGTAGGGAAGATGAGATACTGCTGTGTTTATTCTTGTTAATTATTAAAAAGCATTTGTTTTGTTGGAGAAAAACATCCTCTGAAGAGCCCTCCTCAAGCAAAAGTGTCTCTCATTCATATATGCTAAAATCAGATAAAATTCTTTGATAGAGATAACTGTGTTCAATCATCCACAAATCATTGTAAGCTCCATGAAGGTAAGAAATGAGTTTTATTTGCTTGTCTTGGTATCCCTGGTATCTAGCATGGTGACTCATAAGTACACATACATACATAGTAGGTACTTGACAAACCCTTATTGAAATTGAAATTCACATCAAATTTAAGCATAAAGCAAGGAGACATATGCTTATCAAAGTTGTTAGCTATCATGGAGGATGCCCCACAGAGAATGCAAATGGAAGCAGCTTATACGGTGATACCCTCTAGATATTTGTTTACCACTGTGCTAGTTCCATCAAACCACAAAGCATCCTTAGTGAAATCCATGATCACTCAAAAAAGTTTAGTCAAATAATCTACAGATGAAAAACCAAAGGGATAAAGAGAGCTTTTTCCCCAAACTATGGCATGCAATTGGATTGATACCCCTTTGAGCTAGTTTGTCAATACATATGTCTTGGATTGGCACTTAAAATGAACAATAACCCAGGTCCAAAATTGAACAGAAGGAAGAAAGTGAGCTGGATTATATTTAGGAAATGTTACAGCACAAATCAGCTTTCACAAACTGCTCCCTAACACAGTAACCCATCTTTTGAACACTAATATTCTTCTGCTGAATATAGCACTGAAATATAGAACACCACAATCTCCCCCCCAAAAATCAAAATCATGGATAGCCCAAAGAGGCAATAGGAAAATGCTAATGGTGAATTTAAGTGAAAAGTAGCGTACAACCAATGACAACTTGGGTTTAAGAAGTAGCATAGGGAATATAATCCATGAAATGTGTCATCAGAAAGAAAATGGAGACAAGAGTAAGAAAAAACAGATATATCACCCAGGTGTTACACTAATATCCATGAAGTGTTAAAAAAAAAAACTAAAAGGAAGGAAAGACTCCTTATGTTTTGCTCTATGAAGAATTTGTGGGAGGACATGGACAAGAATATCACAGTATGAAAAGGCAAGGATAGATTGTAATCATCATTATCAAAGGGAATATTCACATTGATCAATACTCAATCAACATGAATACTCCCTTGATGAGAACATGGATCCACTGATTATTGAAATCTAGGTCAAAAGAACCAGGAGATTCGCAGTGTTTTAAAATCAATATTTGATATCATAATTAGGATGTGTTTATGAATTATAACTTCCACATGTATATCACATTACCATTTACAAAGTGTTTTTAAATATATTTTTCTCAGATCATCAAAATGACAAAGAGCAGTACATATTACCAACACCATTTCAAAGATGAGGAAACAGATTCAAAGAGGTTCAGTGACTTAGCCAGAGTCACACAGCTAGTAAGTGTCCAAGACAGAAACCCAGAACTTCTGACTCTAAGTTTAGTATGTATTTCATTGTAACATGCTGCCTCCTAAAAACCATCTTCAAAGACAAGATAAAAAAGCAAAAAGAGAGTTGTGTTGTGCCTTCAAAACATTTTGCATTGGGTTCTTACAGCATAGTCTGTGAAGGGAATTGTTCAAAGAAATGAGATGAAAACTCCTGATCTGTCCATTTAATTACCCCCCAGTGTATATCTGAACACTAGTGATTTACCATAGAGCATGGACTTCAGAAAGCTGAATATCTTGACAGCTGAACATAAAACCAAGTCAAAAAAATATATTGACGGTCAAATGGAAGTCCTAGAATACCAAATATATTTTCCTCCATGCCATATACAGAATGACTAACAGGCAGCTAGGGCTTTAAGGGCTATATGATTCTATTTATGAATTCTGGAAACTATATGAAATACTTGAGTGGTTTATGACATCATAAAATGAAAGTATAGCTCCCTGCCTGAAAAAAGTTGTTGGACATGGTCAGACCTATGCTTTAAGAAGATTGATTTGACAGCTTAGTGGAGGATGAACTGCAGTAGGGAAAAACTTGAGGCAGGGAGACCAAATCGAAGACTATTGCAATAGTTCAGGGTCAAGGTGATAAAGGCTTGAACCAGAGTGGTGCCAGTTTCAGTGGAGAAAAGGGGAGAAAACATGAGAGATGTTGTAAAAGTAGAATTGACAAGAATTGGCAACAGATTGGACATGGGGAGTGAGAGTTAGTGAGGCATTGAAGATGACAGAGAGGAGTTTGAGTGTGGTGCCCGTGACAGTAATGGAAGAGTTAGCAAGATGGGAGAGATGGGCTAGAAAGACGAGTTTAACATGTTGAGTTTAAGATGTCTAGGAGACATTGAGGTATAGGTATCCAATAGGCACTTAGATATTTGAGACTGGAAATTAGTGGAGAGATTAGGATCAAATAAATAGATCTGAGAATCACTGACATAAATGACCACCTTATATCAATGAAATCATGGGTCCTTTCCCGATCCTTATCTTGCATAGTGTTAGTGTTATGCACCTGTAATTGTGTAAAATATATATACATATATATGCATATATATGTACACATTTTCTAGTCGAGGACTATAAAGGGCAGCATTAGCTTAAATAAGTCCTCCTAAGATGAAAAGGATTTGAGTATGGGGCAAGTGGTGGACTGTGATTCTTCTGAGTTCCAGCCCAGCTATGTTCAGATGGGCTCATCACCAGAGGATCATCAACCAGGAGATTTGGGGGCAGGGATGGGAGGTGATACATCAACTAACAAAGATTGGCTACCAAGACATGGAGGACTGTGCTCAAATCAGTGAGGTACCAACACTAACGAAATCATGGATCTTTACAATACAAAGTTTCACCCTTGTTAACACCTCTTTGGGTGTATGTTTTAAATATGTGCTTAAATATATTATAATTCATGTACTGAAGCGAACCTATTTGTAAGTAGCAATGGCAGTTGTAGCAGTGGTAGTAGTAACCATTATCATCATCACTACAACCGTTATCTCCTTCATCTCTAATCCATGTGGAATGAAAAGTTTTCAAAATACAGATACCCAGAAGAAATAAAAATTATGCGGGAACAGAATGAGGTAGATATCATCCTTGCCACTACTGGAGTTATCTCAAAAATGCTTTCAGAGAGTCAACAGAAGATAAGCTTATATCCTACTACTTTTATTCAATTACAAAGAGTAGTTTTATCTCCCTGCATAATAGTCTGCAAAATATTAAATATAAAACAATAATAGCAGTAAGAGTGATTTATTCCAGATCCATTTTTATTGAAACTTCATCAAAAAAGATGGACACAGGATTATGTAAAATATGACATTTGTATCATGCCTTAAAGTTTTCAAAATGTTTTACATAAATCATCTCACTTGAAGTTCACAATGAGCCTATGAAATTGGTATTATAGGTATTATCCCTATTTAACAGATGGGGAAACTGAAAGAGATTAAGTGACTCATCAGTTTCCATTTAATTTGGTATTTCAATGAATCTGTGGATTTCATCAATATGAGTACTCTCAATACAAATGGTGACCCTTCTATGCCAATAGTCACATAACTAGTAAGTATTAGGGGCTGAATTTGAATGCAAGTTTTTAATGACTTCAAATCCAACACTCTATTTACCATTGGCACAGTACTGTTCTCAACAGTTACAAGGGACCGACTAGTTCTACCAAAATGCGAAACAAACAAACAAACAAAAACCACCCAAAACCATTTGGGCCATGCAAAACAGTTAGAATTATTGTCAATTACTTCAGTGAAGTAAGATATACAAATTTTAGCTCAACAAGGGACTAGTCTTGCTATCTTTGGTTAGCTTTCTATCTCAAAAACAAGGTCTCAAAGCCTGCATGTCTCCCAAACACTTTTTTGTTCCTCAAAATTACAAATGATATTTGTATCATTTAGAGATTTTCTTCAAAGTCTACTGGAATTTTTTTTACTAATGACAATATTATTTCTGAATTGGTGCAAGATTAACTAATTTAATAAAGTTTCTTTCCATATAAGGAGCAAAGTGGAATAGATCCTAGGTCATAACTAAAATCTAATTTTAAACTGTCCATAGCAAAGACTTCCAGTTGGAAAATTAATTAAGGCACTTATACTTTCACTGGCAATGTTAACCATTTGCTTGATTAAATTAACACTTGTACACACCTTAAAAATCATTAATGCCTATTTAAAAAATATATTTTAGGTTTCTCATAGTCATTTCTGAGTTTCAGAAATCTTACATTTTGCAACAGTTCTTTTACTCAGTAGTTTCATCTACACTCGTAATCAAGGTGTAGGGTCTTAAAAGTTAACATGATTATCCTTTAAAGAATTGTAGATGGATAGTAGAAAAGAAATGAGCTCTTACTATGTGACAGGCACTGTACTGAGCTCTAGGATTATAATATAAAGAAGTATGACAGTCTCTGTCACCTGGGAGCTTACATTCTAAAGGCAGAAGATAACACATAAAAGAGGGCTAGAAGAGAGAAAAGAAGGGTATCTAATTTCAGTTTTCATGGGAGGAGGAGAGGATAATGGCTGGAGTAGAGGCAGCATGGTGTAGAAATGATAGAAAGTAGCTGGGCAAGATAAGGTGAAAACTCACCTATCAGAGCCCAGAGTGGTTCTAGGGACAAAGACCAAATTTCCCTTTGGGCGGAGGTAGAGTAAATGAGGAATAGGCAACATTTTTCTTTCTATCAGGATCCCATCACCTCTCTTACAGACACACCTACTAGAATAGGGAAGGGCTTAAAAGTTGCTCAAGATAGTTATTGTCATCTTGTGATACAGCAACATTCCTGCCTAATCTTTTACCTAGGGAAGGGTATGCCTTATTCAAAAGAAATAATAAAATAGATGGAAAAGGAAGATGAACTCTATATTAAGAAGAAATACAGGAAGGGGAAGCATAGTAGAAAATATTTGTGTGACAATCACTAGATGCAGAACCAGAAGCAATACTGATATCAGAGTAGATTTATGTGTCATCCGCATTTAAATTATACTCTTATATTACATAATATAGAAAAGCATAGCATAATATTAGTATAGTAATTATGTCCATAGAAACTAAAGAGAGCCCAAGGCAAAGTCTTGTGGGGTACCAACATTTAGTAGGCAGGAGAACGATTATAATCCATCAAAGAACAAAAAGAAGATCTCAGAGATAGGACGAATTAAAAAAAAAACTGCCGCAGAAGGCAAGGTAGGGGAGAATATACAGAAAGAGAATGTTCTTATAGTATCAAAAACTATAGACAGTTCAAGTAGAGTGAGAACGAATAAAAGGTCGCTGGATTAGCAATTAAAACATCAATGGAAAGAGCAGCTGAGTGGTGGGTATAGTCGTGAGATTACATGTCTCTGTGAGATAACATTTAAGACAGAGAAAAGAATATAGGCACCTAGGGAAAGCCACCAAAGTAACCAGCTGAACTGCTCAGACACACAGAAGTCTCGCTTGACTCTGCTACTCTTCTTCCTGAAAATACAGCCAGCATTGCAATTTGAAGCGCAGGTCAGCTTTTATGGATAGGCCAAAGGTAGCCTTTGAAGACTCTCTGGGCTAGCTTATTTAATGTCTCAAAGGGTCACTGAGATTGATGCCCTCATCAGGCTAATTGGCAACAGCTGCTAAGTCAGATAATCTCTGACTTCCTCATTGGGTTGTGTGATTTGGCTTCTCTTCATGTACCTGAAGGGAATTGGCTCATTCTGATAAGAGCATAGACATCTTTCACATGTTCTTTGGTGTACAATGTGGTTGTCAATATCTTTACAACCACATGTTATCAGTCAGCTATTTTTCCACTTATTGTTAGCTATTTTTCCTAAAACCAGGTGCTCTGGATGATTAAAGTCCAAAATGCACATCTAATGCAACAATACCCAACATTCTTTTTCCATGAGTCTTTCTTTTTTGTCCTTCTGTTAAGAGGCTAGCTGGTGCTGGAAGCCATTCCAATTATTCCTTCTGCCTCCTGCATCCTCTCAGAGTTTTGCTAGTTTGGGCCAGCTCCCACATCTTACTCGCTTTCTGTGCTATCCCTCCCTAAGGCTAAGGTTGTATTTAAAAGCCCGAGATACCTGGACCTTCTCTCTCGTAAACAAGAACCCCTAGATCATCCTCAGCATGCAGTAGCAATATGATCCCTCAGAGACTGGTGGCAGTGATTATCTAACTGTTCTCCCTGTGATAGCTCATCTAATGCCTCCAGCTGTTATTTAGGAGGCTCTGGAGCTTTTATCCCTGTCATCCAAGTTCAGAGAAAGTATATAGAATCACACCAGTCATAGTGGGGGTTGGCTATCTGAGCCTTTGCAACTTAAACAAAATCTCTCCAGAGCTTGTGTCAACCAAGTCCAATCCCAAAATTACCCTACTTCCCTCGTCACCTGAGCATCTGCAAGTGAGAAGACCTTGTACCACTTCATTTGTGCAGAGTCTACCACTTCCTATTGTCGCCTCATTGTCAGACCCCCCACCTGAGACCTTAAATGGCTAGCACCTTGAGCCTTCTATCTTCTACTGAGAGGTACATGTCCCTGAAGCCAAACCAAACTTATTTCATCTGCCCCAAAGTAACCATTTCCATCTATGCCAGAGCAAGACAATTTCCACATCACAGTGCCAGCCCAGCCTCCCAAATGGGATGCAGAGAATCTCTGATGCAAAGAAATGCAACCCACCCTTGGATTTCAGGCCTCCTACATCCTGTTTCACCTATTCTTTGAGGGTAGAGGAACGGTACCTTCTAGTCAATAGTGCACATTGTCATATCCATTCATACCCTTCACATCCCTGTGACTTTGAACTCCTGCAGATCATCATCCAAGACTCATTCCGTATCCCCTACCATCCTATTCCTCATTCTCATCCCCCTCAACCCACACACCCCAAAGTCTCAACCCCACCCAGTTCTTCCACTGTGCTCTCTAGAATGCCTGTCCCATAGAAACAAACTTCTCTTCATCTTGAATCTTTTTCTTTCTTACCCTTTCTATCTACTAGCTCTTACTGAGACCTGGCTTCCTCTGACGACACAGCCTACCTAGCCAACCTTTCCAGGACTGGCTGTACCTTCACTTATTCTCCTTAGCTTTCCCCCTCCCCCTTCCCCCATTGCTACTTCCATGTTCTCATGCTATATCACTCAGGATACTTTCTTCCTTTGAGGTTCATGCTATTCATATCTACCACTCAAACAAAATCCTGGTAGCTGCTGTCTGTAGAGTAGGTCACTCCCCTTCCTTCCTCAATGAGTTTGATACCTGGCTTACATATTTTTCTCTCTTGCCTTCACACTAGGGGACTTCAACATATGTGTGTGTATTATATATACACATATACACACATACTTATATACATATGTGTTGAGTGTGCATGTATGCGTATATAGATATATGTATAGATATATACATATATGTATAGATATATATATATTGATTGATTGTCTCTCAAATACTCTAACCACTCAGTTCCTCAGCTTATTCACATCCCACAAACTACTCCTCCACCCAACCTCAGCCCCACACAAAGATGGTCATATCCTTGATCTTGCTATCACCCACAAATGCACCATCTCTATGTTCAAGAATTTTGACATCCCCTTTTCTGACTATAATCCACTGACTTTTCACCTTTCCCTCTGCCTTCCTTACAAAACCCTACTCTTCATCTATATGTGACCTCCAATCCCTTGCCCCATCAATTCTCTCCCAGGTCATCTCTCCTACACTAGGTACTCTTTTCTCTTTCCTCTATCTTAACCCCTTGGTGAACCAATTCAAGTCTACACCATCCTCCTCTCTTGAATCCCTAATTCCTTATCATATCAATTATGTCCAGCTAAACCTCAGCCTTGGAGCACTCTCACCACTCTCAGCCTTCACTCTTACACATGTACTGCTAAAGAAAGGTGGAGAAATCACACAATCATTCCAACTGGGTTCACTACAAATTTTTGTTACACAATCTCAACTGGGCCCCACACTATTACTAGGCAATCTTACTACACCTTCCTTATCAACTCCCCACAGCAGCTCTTTTAAACCTTTTCATCCCTCCTCAAACCTCCCACAGCTCCCCTTCCATCCCACTTTCTCAGCAGAGAACCTTGCCTCATATTTTACTGAAAAACAAAAATAAGGCCATTCACTGTGAATTCCCTCTTTGCCCCTCTTTGTCATCTCCTCTCACTCATTGCCTTCTGCTACTTTCTCCTTCTTCACCTCTGTCTCTCACGATGAAATGACCTTCCTCCTTACCAGGGCTATGCCTTCTACTTGTGGAAGTGATCCCATTCCATCCTTTCTCCTCCAACAGATTGTCCCCACTGTCATCCCCGCTCTTTTGCTTATCTATTCTCCCTGCCTACTGGCTTATTACCAACTTCCTACAACCATGCCCATATCTCCTCTATCCAGAAAAAACCCTCACTTGACCCTTCCATCCCTGCTAACTAGCATCCTACATCTCTTCTGCCCTTTGTAGCCACACTCCTCAAAAGCGCCATTTACAGTAGGTATCTCCACTTTCTCTTCTCTCACTCTCTCCTTATCCCCTTGCAGTCTGGTTTCTGATCTTTTCATTCCACCAAAACTGCTCTCTCCAAAGCTACTAATGACTCTTTATTGCCAAATCCAGTGGCCCTTTCTCAGTCTTCATTCTTCTTGACCTCTCTGCAGCCCTTAACATTGTTGATCACTTTAACCTCCTTGATACTCTCTTGTCTCTAGATTTTTCAGGACACCACTCTATCCTGGTTCTCCTCCTACCTATCAGACCACTCCTTATCTGTCTCTTTTGCCGAATCCCTATCCAGGTACAGTCTCTAATCATAGGTTTCTCTCAGTTTTGTCCTGGACCCTCTTCTCTTCTCCCTCTATTCTATTTCAGTTGGTGATCATCAGGTCCCATGGATTTAATTACCATTTCTATGCTGATGATTCTCAAATCTATCTTGCCCCAATCTCTCTGCTGACCTCCAATCAAAAATCGAAAATCTCCAACTACCTTTCAGACATCTCGAAACAGATTGCAGTAGACACCTTAAACTCAGTCTGTCCAAAATGAAACTCATTATGTTTTCCCCTAAACCCTCTCCCATTTCACTTTTACTATTACTTCCCTATTACCGTAGAAGGCAACACCATCCTCTCAGGCACTCAGGCTCACAATTTAGGAGTCATCCTGAATTCCTCACTATCACTCCTATATCCAATCTGTTGCCATAGCCTGATGATTTTGCCTTTTAAATATCTCTAATATATGTACTTCATCTAACCCTGCCATCACTCTATAGCAGGCCCTGATTATCTCACACTTAGATTATTGCAGTGGGCTGCTGGTGGGTCTGCCTGCCTCACTCCAGTCATTCTTTATTCAACAATTAAAATTACTTTCCAGATATCACCCTCCTACTCCATAAACTCCAGTGGCTTTCTATTGCCTCCAAGAGAAAATACAAAATTATGTTTGGCATTCAAAGACCTTTATAACCTAGTCCAGGCATGGGGAACCTGTGGCCTCGAGATCATATATGGCCCCATAGATCCTCAAGTGAAGCCTTTCGACTGAATCCAAACTTCACAGAACAAATCCCCTTCATAAAAAGATTCATATAGTAAAACTTGGACTCAGTCAAAAAAAGACCTCACCTAAGGACCTAGAAGGCCATATGTGCCCTTGGGGCCTGCAGGTTCCCCATCCCTGACCTAGTCCCCTTCTATTTTTCCAGTATTCTTATATCTTACTCTTCCATCTAGTAATATTGGCCTCTTGACTGTTCCATGAACAAGACACCCCATCTCTTTGCTCCAGGAATTTCTCCTGGCTGTTCCCCATGCCTAGAATGCTCTCCCTCTTCCACATTGGCTACTGACCTGTCTGGCTTACTGTAAATCCCAAATAAAATCTTACCTTCTATAGGAAGCCTTCCTCAGTCCTTCTTAATTCCAGTTCCTTCCCCCCTGCTAATTATTTCCTAGCTATCCATAAACAGCTTTCTTTGTATATATTTGTTGGTATGTTGCATCCCTCATTAGATTGTAAGCTCCTTAAGGGCAAAGATTATCTTGCCTCTCTTTTATCCCTAGTGCTTAGCATAGTACCTGGCACATAGTAGGTATTTAATAAATGTTTATTGATTGATTGCTTGAATGGTCAGTGGGAGAATTTCTTCCCATATCAATCCTCTTCCCAAAGGTTTCTGGAATGATACAGCCCCACTAAACCACCTAGCTAGCAAGACAGTCTATGTGAATTCAATGCAATTCCATTCATGAGACATTTATTAAATGCCTACTATGTGCCAGGAACTGTGCTGGATGTTGGACAAAGACAAAATAGTCTCTGCCCTCTAGGAGCTTACACTCAACTTTGAGAGGGGGAACATGTACACAGATAAGCAAATATAAAATATATATGAAGTAAAATGTTCCCCTAAGCCACAGGTAGCACAAATTCCCCAGGCTCCAGAAACAACCAGGGCTTATACTGATCCAGTTTGCAATGGAACCTAACCACTGGAGTCAAGTCAACACTCCCTCTAAGATCCTCTAGAGTTACAAGGAAGGGAGGGTATTTCCTGCTATATGTAGCTGCGCCTCTCTGCTACAGGCACATCGGACATAATAGAGAAGTTTCAGAGTGAATGAATGAAAAAGAATTTATGAAGTGCTTACAGCATGCCAATCCCTGTTCAGAAGGTATCAAGAATATAGTTGTCTCTGACCTTATGATTCAGTGTCTTGAGCACTCCAGTATCTTATAATATAACCCACTGCACAAGACCTTCCCAGGGAAATACAGGCAACAAAGAAAACATGGCAAGATCCACAGAAAAACATGGAAAGCCACCCAGGAAATCCGACTTACTAGAGCCCTGATGTCCCATTTCAGAGAGGACTCATCTAGTTCCTGACTCTGTGCCAACTTTATCCACTATACCACAAATCCTCTCACAGAATACATGCAAATGTATGATAAATGAAATAGTCTATGAAATTTGAGGAACCAAGTTTCCCTCAATGCAATTAAACAAACATTTGTAAAGTACCTACTATGCACTTCAAGTCTCTGCAAAGACAAAGCAGAAAGAAGAGAGGGAAAGAGTTCCTGCCTTCAAGGAGCTCATATTCTACTTGGCATTGTGGAAGGGATACAACACTTATTCAGAGAAGTTAATATGAGACAACAGGAGGAGTGGGGAAAGTAGGAACAATGAAGGAGATCAAGAAAAGCTTCTCATAGGAAGTGGCACCTGAAATGAGCCTCAAAAGGAAAGGAAATACAGGGAAAAGGAGTAGGACCAGAATGATTAATAATAATAACTATAGAATTTATATAAGTTTTAGGATTTGCTAAGTGCTTTATTGATGGTATTGCATTTTATCCTCATAACAACACTGGGAAGTATGTGCTATTATTATCCCATTTTTACAGATGAGGACAATGAGGCAGACACAGTGTGTTGTTAAGCAAAATTGTCTCATTAGCATGGCTTTTGTTTCTTTTGAGTGGAAGTACTTTCAGCTGTTAAGTGCTAAGCCCCAGGCCCAGGGCCCTGTCAGGTGTGAAACCTGTGTGGGTGTGGATTGGTGACTTAGGAGGGGCCAGCTTGGGAACCAATGGTCTCTGGTCATTGAGGCGGGGCTTGAGAACGCTG
>CM053624.1:303631133-303673514 GCA_028646595.1 Phalanger gymnotis
AAGGGAGGAGATAATACCTTTGCTTTATTTTTTTTTAGTTTTTTAGTTTTCAGCATTCATTTTTATAAAATTTTGGGTTACAAATTTTTTTCTCCCTCTGTCTCTCCCCCTCCCATCCCCAAGATGGCAAGCAATAGGCTATAATTATACAATCATATTCAACATATTTCCACATTAGTCATATTGTGAAAGAGGATTCAGAACAAAAGGGGAAAATCACGAGAAAGAAAAAAAGTGAGAGAAAATAGTATGCTATGATCTGCATTCAGACTCCATGGTTCTTTCTCTGGATATAGACAGCATTTTCCATCATGAGTCTTTTGGAATTGGGTGACACTTCTTTGTGACAGAATAATGAGGCTCTGAGGAATCTAGACACCTGAGTAGCTTTTCTTATGAGTCTATTTGTATTCTCACGAGTTTTGTCTGTCTTGGGGAACAAGGCGGTACCAGCTGCTGTGGATCTCAGGTTTAGATTAAATAGTAGACTTGAGTGGTAATGGCGCTGTCTCATAAGGACAGGGACATCTGTGTCCTGGAAAATATCATCTGAGCTAGTAAGGAAACCCTCTTCCTCCTCTCAGAAGAGAGACTGGGACTATTGATTGGGAGTACAGATCCCGATAGATGCTGTTTCGATTGGCTGTGTTTAGACGTTTTTCCTTATTACAAGAAAAGGTTTAATGCAACAGGACAGAGGAAGTTAAGGAAAAATCACCAGCAGGAAAACAAAAGGCAGTAACAAAACTTTTCAAAAGGGCAATACCTTCTGAGTCTTTCCCATTCTCTCAAGAGAGAAGGTTTACTCAAGTAAACCTTCTTCGGGGGAGGTTGTCGTATCCTAGCAATACTGGACTACTGAGTACCTCTCAGCTGTTAAAGAAAAGGTTGATTCCATTATTATCCTGTGCCCCATCCCCCCCATTTTTCACATATGTGAGAATGCAAAAATTACTAAAAGCACACTTAACTCAGATAATCACAACCCACCCAACTAACTTCTCCACGAGTGTACCTCAAACAGTTCTCAATTGCTCTAGGTGGCTGAATCTCATGTTATTTTACTAGCTATGGGCAGCACCACCCACACAAAAGAGGTTACCTTTCAGTAGTTATGAGAAGCTGCAATTCTTATCCCACTGAGATTTGATAGCACATATATAATAGAAGCTGTAAACTCTTTAAGATGTATCCTCATGACGCTATGGAATATTGATTTTAATCGATCAACAAATATTTATTAAGCCTCTACTCTTTGCCAGGCACAATACAAGGCACTAGTGACATAAGTACTATTACAATGTTTCCATCATGGCTCAAGGGTTCCAGCCACGTCCTAAGGTGGTTTAGCTTCTTCTAGTCTTTGTTGGAATCCATGACTTCACATTATGGCTAGATCTGGGGAGATCTAGGGGACAAAGCAGAATACCTGGCCTACAATGATACTACTATGTCAGCACAGAGCAAGTTGAATGAGACAAGCAGAGTGCTTGCCAACACACCTGTGGGGGATACAATGCTATTTCACCTCTGGTAGTTGCCACCAGTAAATCAGTCATGTTTCACTGGGATAGTACTGGCACAACTTAGACTTCAGGCTGGGAAAAATTTAGCATAAAAAAGTCATATTCTCTATATATCCAAACAAGATTTTATAATAAATGCATTTTGACAGAAAGTCATCAAATTAAAATTTTAATATAAAATGTGAAATATCATATAAAACAAAGTAAAAAAAAAGTCCAAGCACAAACTATAGACTTGTATCACTCAAGTGAGAAAAATGCTCAATTTCTATTTTTTTTTAATTTATCTGATTCTACAGGTCTGCCTTAAATCTCAACTTGTTCTCAGATGTGAAGAAGTTAAAATCCAACATCAAATTTCACACTAACATGTCCTCACTCTTTACTAGGCTCAATGAGCCTGATTTGTTTTTCTTGTTTTCCAGAGAAGCTACAGCTTCCTCCCACTTCCCCCAGCCCTCACTCTGTCAGCCTAGTTTTCTGTTTACCTACTCCAGTATTCTCAGCCGCCTTTTATAATTCAGGTACACGATATCTCTGCGTCTGGCCACCTCTCTTCCATGCAACAGCTTGATCTTAATCCTCTTTAAGCACAACTCTATCTGGGTAAATAACTCAGCATTTTTATGTCCTGACTTCTTAAAGGAACCAGATCGTTTTTGCCTTAAAACCAAACATTTACTTTAGATAAAGTGAAACAATCAAATACCACAAATATAAATTAGGTAAATATAAAAGAGGCTCCTTCACAGTTTTAATTTATAAACCAATAGCTTTGGGGAAATGCCTTGTAATCACAGACTAGAAAACTTATTTGAAAATTTGTATTGTTCTTTCTAGTCAAAGAGAAACACAGCCTGCAGAGATTTAAGAGAATGATTTAGGTTTGATACCACATATAAATAGTAGCTGTCAAATAAACAAACTGATTCCATAAGTCACACAGAAAAACTATTTTGTTTTTCCTATTATATGGTAACATTACCTTTTGTCCATAGAACTCAAGATGACAACCAAAGGTTAGTATTCCCTTACTTAAATGCTGATTGACAGATTTTCCCAATGTCCTGGGAGACTGTATTGGATTTTCCATTTGTTGTCATGCTTTAGAAGAAAGATGCCTGATGTGAGTGCTAAGATATAAGTGCATGTATGTGTGTGGGCATGTAGGCAACTGTGCTTTTATATTTTCTTTAAGTTCCAAGGAAATGAAGCATTAGGAGGGTGTTGGAAACTAATTATATGAATGAGAGTACAGCCTTGCTTTTTCTTTGTTTTTTTTTTTTTTTCTCTTAGCTACATCATCCCTCCCAAGGCTTTCGGTTCGGAACTGTTCGGGAAAGCAGTGCTGAAGATTATGTGAAGCAAAGCTTCCCAGAGATGTATGAATACATGAGAAGGTACAATGTACCAGCCACCCCAGATGGAGTGGAATATTTGAAGTGAGTGTCAGCTTGCCTAGGCCCTGAATGTGATCACTGATGGAAAGGCCATTTAGTTACCAATACAGGCTTTGCAAACCATCTATTGTGTGTGACGCTGGCTTTTTAAATGAGCTGCTTTGGGTGCGTACTCTGTGCTTACTGGTGTCTGACATGTTTCTCAGTGGGGAGAAGTGTGCATTTCCATAACCTAGATTAGTAGGTGAGTGCTTAGTCTCAGGCTAGGGCTATCTTTGCACAAAGAGCTGATGCTATTGTTTAAAGTAGCAGATGATGGAAAAGGCAAAAGTTGGTCTGACATCAGTGGGAAAGTCAGTCAATACAATGATCAAAACCTGGAAAAGGCAGGAAGGGGCTGATGTGTCCCTAAGCAACACTGCATCATCAACCCCAAGGCAAGCCTGCTGTTGCTAAGAGAAGATAAGATAAATTCTAGAGATTCCCTGCAAAGTGAAAGTAAGATAAATAGCAATGGTGGCTGTACCTTCTTCCACCTAATTTGTCCTGATATGAAGCCACCAGGAGAAAACAGGCCACAGCAACACAATTCATTGGCCTCCATCAGCTGTTCTGGTAGAACTCAAAAAAGAAGAAAACAGCCAAGAGTGACCTGGTTTGGTCTTTCTGCTAAGAAGGGAGTGAATTGTGCCTAGGTGACATTAGCAAAAGATGACTCCTAATGCAATAAGTGATAAGCAGGTAGCCAGAATGGTTAGCATACTTTCTTGATGAGATTGAGATAGTTATATGCATTTACATAAATTTGATTAATTTGTAAAATCCATCAAACTTCTTGTTTCTGGAGCTAATTGAACAAAATTCTATATTTGTAACTACTTAGTTATTCCATGCTCTATAACATGTCATAGCCCTTTCATCGATTTCTTCAGTGGCCAATAGGACTTCTCAAGCCCTTGGCAGAGGCTTCTTACTGCAAGCCAAGATACCAATAATCACATCTAATGGGAAAAAACTCTGTTTCCAAACAACTTCAATATCATATACGGTATCAACATCACAGCTGGAAAACCCCATCTCACAAATGTGATTCCCAGAAAAGCTACCCCAGATTCTAAGTACTCTATTGGCCTATATTCATTGAAAACCATAGTTTAAGAACCTCTATCATGGTATTTATTTTTCCTGCTCAGCCAGAAGATGAAATCAGTTAAAAACCACAATAGCATTTGATGAAATAACTTAGAAAAATGGGAATACAGCTTCCTCTCATGAGCCTGGGGTATAATCTCTCATAAATACGCAGATCATCAGTAAGAAGAGTAAACATTCATAAGGATCACATGTTGAGAGGGAGGAATTAGGGCTCATGTACATAGAGAATGCACATGGCAAGTGCACATACACGAAGAGGCACAGAGGAAACAGGCGGTGGCCAGCATATGTGTGTGGCAAGCCTGCTGAGGTCTTCTGGTAATGACATTTCATTGCTCTGCTGGGTATCGTGTCTCATCTCTGCTGTTCTTCACCTTTGTCTATCCTGGACTGTTCTCACGGCTCTCACCTACTGGACTTCAACTGGAATCTTCTACTGAGATACTGTTTCTTCCTCATATGAGGAATAGGCTTTGCCAACTCTTTTTTCACTCGGACCCTAGAGGCTAAGCAAAACCTCTTTTAGAAAGGTAGGGCCCTCACACACCCAACTGTCAGAAAAGGGCAAAACACAGATTTCCCCTCTATTTGAAGAGAAAAGATTTGTCAGCTCCCACAATCTTAGCCTCAGGGGTTAAGCTATGGGGGAACACAGGCCAACAAGCATGGGCATTTAGTTTGTCTTTTGAATTCCCTTCTTCCCACTATCCAAATCCATGTCATTGTCACAAAACTTTATCTGATTTCAGGTTATAAAGTCCCTTTTACTACCACAAATTGCCTAAATGCCAACATGCTTTCTGCCTCAAATCATTTCAAACATTGCCTTGCAGTGAACTTCAAAGAGCTATGTGAGTCTGAGGCACCACAGTTCCTCAGAGCCCCACAAGATCTTCTGGGCCTCCCATGGAAATGAACAGGTGGGAAAAGGCAAAATCAAAAAGAATGAATAGGGATACCACAAGACAATCACCTTATATGTCAAGTCTTCTGTATTAAATCCCTGCCTTTCACATTCAAGTGTAGCCAGCCACAATCTTTCTAGGCTTTGCACCTCCTTACAGATGTTTCACTTATATCAATTCTTCAAAAGGTCCATGATTTTATCAGTATGCATACTTGTTCCCCTAACAGATAACAGCCCCTCCACACCATAGCAGATGGTTTCATGAGTTGTTGCAGCCAAAAATATTCATCATGTGGTACACAACTTCATACTTATGGAGGCTAATCCTCAGGTGACAATCCATCAGCAGGCCTGTACTCAAAGTCTTTCCAGCTTGACAAGACCTGCCAGAGCTTGTATTTACTGGGTATGTCTGTTAACTCAAGAACAATACCATGGCACATTGACAAAATAGAGGCGGGTGTTATTGAAGGATGGCATTAGTACTGCCTAACTGGTCATTTCAGTTATGCAAGACAATAAACAAAGGTTAGATTCACTGATCACCTTCACACCTGGGCAGTCAAGATGAACATTCTCTCTTGTGTACAAAACTCAGGCAGCCCTCCTTCTTCTGCCCATCTCCTGGATTCTCTCCTCCAACTAAAACTTCTGCCTTGGCAGAGGGATAATGGCCCAGATGCCACTCACAGCTGTGTTCCCAGCTGTGCAGCAGCTGGGAAATTAGCTAAGCTTCATTATCTATAGCTCCAACAGCCCCTGCATCAGGAGATAGGATGCTCTACTGTTGAAATGCTACAGGATCAGACCCCTCGGTTCCACCCTGTTTGGCCTTTATTCCTTCCCGAGCCAGACTCCTTCATAAAGGTAAGCACCCATATACAGGACTAAGACACCCACGCATAGGTAGGACTGTCACAAACAGAGGTAGGAACACACATACACATAGACATACACACACACACTAAATGAAAGAAAATACATGCAAAATGTTAGGCCACACCCAACACGGAGTTAGGATATCTACACACACACACAGAGGTAGGCCATCCACTCATGTACACAAAACCAGACACCTAACCATATACACAGGTAGGATATCCCTGTGGACAAGGTATAAAGTTTTAGGCTAGATCAGAGTATAGTTGGGTCTTCCTCAACACTGGCCAAATGACCAGACCTACAGAATAGTTATTCATGTACCGATGTCAACCCAGTGCAATGCCCTCTAAGAATCTGTGTTAGCCTTTTTCTGCTTAATATTTTCATTAATGATTGAATGCAGAGATGGCATGCTTACCAAATTTGCAAATGATTGCAAATTGGAAGTTATAATGAATGTACTGGGTGATAGAATAAAGATCTAAGAAGATCTCATCAGACCAGAATACTGATCTAAAATAAAATCTGATAGGGATAAATACAGGACCTCACATTTGGGTTCAAAAAACAACTTCCAAAATGGCACAAGATAGAAGTTTTGTAGCTAGGTAAGCAGCTCACCTGAAAAAGATCTCAGGGATCTGCAAGCACAAGATGAGAGGTAGGAGGTCTATCCCCACAACTTCAGTACAGACCACCACAAAGTTGAAGTGCACATACACCCACAAAGCTAGGGTATATACATCGAGAAACCTACGACGGCTTCCCACCTGTAGTGATTTGCACATCCACACACAAAGCTAGAGCATCTGTTTACAGAGCTAGATCTCTCATCCTCATTCAGAAGAGGAGAGATTTCCCTCTGCTGTCCTTATTTCCCATCCTAAAATTGTTTATGTAGGGCTGGAAGCATGCAAAGTTAGTGACTAAGGGAAGTTAATTGTCAATGGATTAATATTCTTTCTAGGCCTCCCTTTTTTACATTTGATGTAATCCCTATAAATCCTCAGCTCCCAACTGCAATCAATACCTTCACACTCTCCTTTGCCTCAGAGTAACTCGATCTCTGAGTTGGATAAAGCCTCAGAAGTCATATACTCCAATCTGTACCTGACCAGGTATCCCCTTTCCAATATCCTCAAGAATTAGTCACCCAACCACTGCTCAAAGATCTCCAGTGATATGGAATTTCACTGGTAGAGAGTTTAAATTATGAGGAAGTTTTCCATCCTATCGAGCCAAAATCTGCCTCTCTAGATGGTACCACTGCTTCTTGTTCTGTCCTTTGTGGCTAAACAGAACCCCTAAGCAGAACAAGTTTAATTATTCTTCCATGTAACAGCCTTTCAAATACTTGAAGACAGATAGAATGTCCCCACAAGTCTTCTCTTTTCCCAGCTAAATATATTCAGGGCCTTCATCTTGTCCTTGCATAGCATGGTCTCTAATGCTCTCACCATCCTGCTCACTCTCCTTACCAGTGTACTTCCTATAATGTGGTACCCAGACCTAAATACAATATTCTAGATGATGTCTTAATGGAGTAGAAAGCAATGGAACTGTCACTTCTCTCATCCAGGACACTATACCTCTATTAATGTGGGCCAAGATTACACTAACTTTTTTGGTTTGCACATCATCATAATGATTTACATTGAGCTTACATTCCCCTAAAATCTCTAGACAGTTTTTTATAAAACCTGCTCTCTAGCCATAGATTTCCCATCTATCATTTGGGCAATTGATTATTTGAGCAAGTGCTGTGCTTTATATTACCTCCTACTAAAATTCACCGTATCAGATTTTGTCAATCATTCTAGGCTGTCTAGTTTATTTTTTTGGATCCCAATAGCATTATCCAAAATTATAATTATCTCTCCAAACTTTGTGCCATTTGCAAATCTGATACATTTTGTCTTTGTGTCATTTGTAAATCTGGTGTTGGCCTTGATACAAATCATAAATAAAAATGTCCCAGTTAAAATGTTCTATATCATATCTCCACCTTCTGATTCCTGAATTGTTCTTATCAATACATCTTCTTAACAGGCTAACACTCTATTCTTTTTGAGTAAAGCATATACTTGCAGTCATGACATCATGTAACTTGCAGTAACATCACATAAATTCCCAGCCATACCTATGATACTTAATTCACCTCCTTGTGGTGAGATCTCTAGTTCACAGTGTTTATTATCCATGCATTGTGCATTTGTATATAGAAATCTCAAGCTATGGCTTTTATTGTCTCTATGTGGATAATATCTCCTGGAGGTTATTAGATGTTTGCACTAATATTCTCCTTCCTATGTTACACCTACTCGCTACAGTACTCTGGTTTGGCAGATGTTTGTGGATCCCTCATTTTTTTAAGTATTCTTCACCAGACTTATGAATCTTTAAATAAATACATATTTTACCAGTTTTATAAGTGGACTTTATCCCTGACTAAGAGGCCATAATGACAAAGAGACAGACAGACTGACAGACAGACAGAAATTCACATATCATGGGTTGTGATCCAGAACTTCTAAACCCCATTCTCAGAAACCATCTTAACCACCTATTCACACCCTAAATTTGTCTTTTTCTTCTGAAACCTCTACTCTCAATTAGCAGCAGTGATGACAGCAACACAAGTACCCCTGAGGTTTTCCATTTCTTCACCACGATTTCACAAACACTGGAAGCATTCTCTAGGTTCATTCTGCAAGTATCATTTTCACCATGTGAATCAACAGCAGAGGGCACTGACCTGTCAGGGTTAACACATGTCTCCATTTTATCCCATATGCACACCAAAGAAAAGAACGTGCCTTCTTATTTTCCATGTAAAGCTGGCATATGTTCCTTGATTACCCCCTCAGTGAATACTTACAAACCACCATTACTTGCCTTTTCCTTTCCTGACCGTTCTGCACCATCATTCCTTAGAGTACAAGAAACTGCTTCTTCCTCAGGAAGCCAAGTTCTATACTCTATGGCAAAGGTTCTTAATGCCCCCTTTGGCAGTCTGGTGAAGTCTATGAACCCCTTCTCAGAATCATATTTTTAAAAGTGTAAAATAAAATACATGAGATTAGAAAGGAAACAATTATTTTGACATACAGTTATCAAAATATTTTTTGAAAAATAAGTTCACAAAGCCCAAGTTAAGAATCCCTTCTCTAAGAGAGGAGCCTTAAATCTATCAGCCTCTTCAAAAGTTCAATCGTCTTCCTTCCCTTCCTACTCCTGGGTCTCATTATTCCACCCTTCAAACTGCCTGTGATAGATCCCCTCTGTTTCCTTCTTTTCATCTTTGTTTTCCTATTGAATCACTTCTGCCATTCTTGAGAAGAATATTTCATTCTTCCAAGATCCAGAATAGAAGGATATTCTTCCAGCCCTTTCACTTTCTTCTCTAGTAGAAAGGGCAGCCTAAATTTTATGGAAGGAAGCTACTTTTCACTGAAAGAAACACATAGCACACTCTCTCCAAGTCATTTGCAAATTCCCCTTGCCTTTCCTACCTGTTAGAAATGAGATCCTCGGTCCTCTGTTATTTTTTGTTGCTTGCTTTTATGGTTAACCCAAGTGACAAATCACCTCAGAAAACTGCCTATTTGTCATACAGTTAATTGTGCTACTGGCTCCTAAGTGAGGCTTTATGAAAACTTAACAATCTTACCATTGGTTTTCCCTATTTTTTCTTACTCTTATTTTCTCAACTGTATTTGATCTATGGGTAGCTGATTGGTACTAAAATATTTATTGTAAACAGAAGCTGCCCTGAAATGTTGTCTGCTAGGTTACACATAAAATACAATTCTTCTAGCCACTTTCCATCTTTTGTCTTTTCTTTTCTCTGCTATTCAGATTTCAAATGTCTTCTACTCCTCTCTTACTCTTTGGTATTTCAGTATCTTCCTGGGGGACCAAGAAAGTGTAGCATTAAGGCTTTACTTCTATAAGAAGCATTCTGTATTCTAAGATATATACTTTCTCTCTACTCCCTCCCCTTCAGAACTTGCCTGTCCTGTTTCCAATTCCTTAAGGGTCTAGTCTCCATCTCCTAAGATTATAGTTAGTTGGGTTTTTTCATAAACTTATCCCTATTATGGTCTTTATGGCTAATAATGGTTGTGTTATCTTTTCCTGAAGCATCTGATTTGTTTACATGGGATTCTTGGAGATAAAACACTTTAACCCAAAGAAACAATCCCTAAGGTCAAAGTATAGGGTGCTATGGCAAGCCAGCAGGGGAGATAGCAGGTGGAAGTATCTTTCAGTTCAGATCACAGTTTTTTAGTGGTCTTCAAAGCACAGCTAATTAGCAATTCCATGGACAGAAGAGGCTAGTGTAAGAATCATGGAAGGTCAATCCTAGAAGGCATCTTAAATGTCATCTAGACCAAGCTCCTCATTTTATGCAAGAGGAAGCACAAGGTCATTAACAAAGCCCGTCTCTTATCTACCAGTCCAGCGCCACTTCCACTGGTTGAACCCTTAGCCTTTGGTTACACAGGAATATTCTGCCATCCCACAGAAGAGTAGAGTCCATTAATCAATTATCTCTTACCATACTTTCTCAAGTTGGCCGGGGCGGGGGCAGTGCAATTTTAGAATTCTTTCCAATTTACAGAAAAGGAAGTAAAGCCTAGGGATTTGGTCGTTTATGGAGAATAGTAAGCTCAGAGCTCTTGATTTACCAGTTCCCAAAACTGTATTCAAACCATCAGATTTTTCAAATATTTTTAACCCAAATGTGTTAGTGAGTGATGGTAACTGGTTTCTTAGTGTTTGCTAGAGTGCAAGCCTAAATTAGTTCTGTGTCTTGTGATGTGAGGCATGCTTCTCAGTCTCCAAGTACCCTCTGGTATGAGTAAAGTTGTTCTGCTAAAACTTCACTCTATTGCAAGGATTCTATTATGTCTCAAAGCAATAACCCCACAGGAGATGAGCTGCAGCTGGAAATACCTATTTTTAAAAGCAACATTTCTGCTCCAAGCTGCAATAAACTCTGGCTTCTATCTGAATTGGAGTCAAAGTGAGTTGTATTCTGGAGACCTTTCCCTTACCTTCAAAGATTCTTGGTTTTTAAAATAGCTAAGTAGAAAAGTGGATAGGATGATAGGATCAAAGATTTAGGGTTGAATGGGACTCTAAAGGCCATCTAGTTCAACTCCCTTGTTTTATAGACGAGGAAACTGAGGCATAAACAGAGTAAATACCTGGGGCACACAAATAACAACTGAGAGAGGTAGAATTGGAAGCCAAGTCTTCTGAAACAAGATCTTGTGTTGTTCTGATTATACCATGATGTTTCTTCTACACTATATAGACATTTACTCTGTCTTATTCCTTGCCTGTAGGCTGAAGGAAGTCTTTATAGTCCAAGACAGATTACTAGGACAGAATAAGTAGACAGCTGTGTGGTACAACTTCCAACACCAGAAAATTTCTTTTGACACCTCAACAAAGAAAGATCTTGGTAATACTCACACTTAGAGAGTCATTCTTTTGACTCAAGCCAAATGCAAAAGATACAAGTACTCCCTAGGATTTGTAACATATTTGGAGTTTAGCAACAGCTTCCCTAAGATCAGGTTCTGCTGTGAGGATGAGAGAGGAAGCATGAGGACACTGTGTACCCTTTAAGTATAAAGGGTAAAAGGAACCAAGGAGGGAAAATAGGGAGAAAAAGGAACTTAGGAACACTAAAGAAATGCTTTGTCCACTGAATGAAGTTCTCCCAGAGTAGATTTCTGGGAAAAGCTGCCATGTCAAAATAAATTTGTGCGTGTTTATGTTTCAAGAATGACTGTATGCTTGAAGTTCAGCAGAGCCTGCTCCTTCCCCTCCCATCTAGGGAGGTCTTGAAAATGCTCTTCCCTAAGACCAGTATGACCAATTCCAATGGCACATCCCAGCCACCAAGAGGAACCAGAGGAAGCGGGTGTGGTGGTGGCTTCTTTTAGATTCTATGAGTGCCCCTGAAAGTACACAGCAGTATAGCTGTTCCTATGCCATTGGAGATTGTGCTTTTCTCCTTCCTGCCCACTTCCCTCCCCCTCAATTTCTCTTCCCTTCCCCCTTCCCATTTCTCTCCTTTTTCGCTTTTCCTCTTCCTTTGCCTTTTCCTTTATCTTTCCCTTCCCACAAGCTGATGCTATCATTATATCTTGCCTGGACTGCTGTAATAGCCACCTAATTGTTTTCCTTCCCCTTCCCTGGTCCGGCCTGAACACAGTGACCAAATAGATCTTCCAAAAGCCCAAATCTGACCATGTCACTCCCCTCCTCAAAAAGCTTCAATGGCTCCTTACTCCATCTAGAATAAATACAGTTGCTTTCTCTACTTGCCATTTATGGTAGATCCAGCTGACCTTTCCAGACTTGTTTCACATTACTCCTCTTTACACGAGCTACCTTCCAGCTGAATTGCTGTTTTTGAAACCCAGCATTCCATCCCCCCATTTTCATGTCTTTGCGTAGCTTGTCCCCATACCTAGACTACACTCCATCTTCACATCTGCCTCTTAAAATTCTTGACTTCCTTCAAGGGTCAGCTCACATGTCACTTCCAATGGAAAGGCTTTACTGATCCTTCTAGTTATTAGCATTCTCTATGGTCAAATTGTCTTATATTTACTTATTTCTTTACATGTTTTTCCCCTTCAGAAGAATGTAAGCTCCCTGTGGGCAAAGATTGTTTTTCATTTTTGTCTTTGTGTCCCTAGGACATAGTACAGTGCCTTGCACATAGTAGGCACGTAATAAAGGCTTGCTTAAGTGAATTGTTCCAAAAATACTGGTTCCTAGATTCAGGATTCCCAAGTTTGAGTTCCAGCTCTGTTCCTTAGCTGTGAGACCTTGGGCAAGTCACTCAATCTCTCTATGTGTCAATTTCCTCTTCTACAAAATGGTAATGATATTTAAAGCCTTGCTATAAGGGAAAAAGACCATATACAACTTAAAGTACCACACAAATGTGAGTTCCCACTATCATTATCATCATCATCACCATCATCATCATCATCATTATCCAATCCTTCTTGAGTGTTGGAAGTAAACAATTATTCTGGAGTTTCATTCAGCCACTAAATACCATCAAATTACCTGTATTTACCATTACCTCCACCATCCCCTGTTCTCTGTAACAGTGGCACCAAACTCAAATAGAAATAGAGGCTACTAGTTCATCCATAAGGATTACTGCTGGCCACATACTAACTTAGTTTTAAAATGTGATGTTTTATATATGTATACATACATGTGTTTTTATTCATTTTGTTAAACTTTTAATCTGGTTGCTGGTACTCAGGAAGTGACACCTCTGCTCTATAACATAATATTCAAACTCCTTATCCTGGTACTTAGAGCCTTCCTAAACCTGGCCTTCCATTCATATTTCACATTATTCCTCATTACACACTCTATGCTGCATTCCCATTCTTTTTCTGCCATCTCCCACCTCCAAGCATTCAAACAGGCTATTCCTCATGGTTTAAAATGTACTTCTTGCTCACCTCTGCTTGTTGAATTCCTTCTCTTCCTTCCATAAACTATTGCATGAAACTTTCCCCCTCCTTCTCCTGCCCCACCTTAAATATTCCTAGTGGTTTTTCTGTATCTCTCCTTTGTCCTTATCATATCCTATCTTGCATTATACCTATTTGTGTACATATAATATCACCTTGATCGATTATAAGCTCCTAGAGCACATGAAATGCCATTTTTCCTCTCTCTATCCTGCACATATAAGGTATATATTCAGTGTTTGTTGAATTGACTGAGTCAATCCTACTGGCCTAAAAGCATCATTAATAATGATAACACATTTATATAGTGCTTTGCAATTATAACACACTTTACTCATATGATAGTGTCTGATCCTCACAACAAGCCCTTTGAGTAATAATAGCTACCATTTAATACAGTGAAACTATTATTTTCTCCCTTTTATAGATTAAAACACTGAAGCTACTTGCCCGTAGTCACATAGTCCATAAAGGAAAGAATTAGGACTCAAATTCAGTTCTAACTTCCCTTCTGGTACTCTTTCTGCTACACTGTAACACCTGTCATAATGAATCATTTGCTGCCATCTGCCCTAGAGGATCTACTATTTTATTTATCCTTCCTTGCTCATTAACCATCCCAGGGAATGGCAACCTGACCTACAAAGTCTTCAATAAAGCTTATGCCCGATAAGGATGGCCATTTCAATGTACGGATTTATGAGGTCTCCATTTGTAAACCACCAGATCTGAACCCCATTAAGAACCGTGTTAGAGAAGGTCAAGGCAGTTCTGACCTTCTCTTTGCCTGAGTTTATGGAAAGAAGTACTTCATGCCAGCCTGGAGTAAGGGGAATTTAAGCCTCATCTCCATTGAATTTTCTGTCCTTGATGTATATTATTCACTACAGTGAGATGCAAAAAGAAATAACTTCACCACTAACTAGCCTGATTTGCCCCAAATTCCTCTGCTGCTCTCTGCTCCCTGATTATTAATGACTCACAGTGAGGTCTTCTTTTGGTCTTAACCCTAGGAATGATCCAGAGAAGCTAGACGCTTTCATCATGGACAAAGCGCTCCTTGACTATGAAGTATCCATTGATGCTGACTGCAAACTGCTCACAGTGGGGAAACCATTTGCCATTGAAGGTATAAATCAGTTGCTACTGTTTTGCTCTTATTGAGAACACGTTGGGCTTGCCAACCTTGCAAGTCACCAATGGGGACATCAGCATTGATGCAAAGAGCCATCCATCTTTCCTCATTTTCATTTCATTTTCCTCAACCACTTATCTCAGAAGCTGCTAGAACTGGGCATGGTTTTGGGGCACAATTTACTCATGCCATCATCCAGAAACAAGGCACCTCAAAGGCTGAGGAATAAACTCTCTATGCCTCTATGCAGGGAATGGGTGGGGGTGGGGTGGGAGTGGAGTGAGAGGATGGAATAATTAATTAACAGGTATTAAATGTCATTTTACTTCATTTTAATTTGATTTCTTTAATGGTCAGATCTTGTGATCAATCTAAGTCTGTAAAACTAGAATCATGGAGTTTGAGAGCCAGGTGGGACCTTCAATATCAGCTCTCGTTTTTTTAGGAGGAAACTACTGAGATGAAGGGATTTTCCCAAGGTCACCCAGAGAGTTAGTGCCAGAGCTTGGACTACAATTCGAGTCTTCATGCTCCTGGTCTAGTGATTTGTCTACCTGCACATTGCTAGTAAAGTAACTTAAATGGATCACCAATTTTGAAATTAACTCTCTGAGGTTACTGCATAGTCAGTCCTCTCAGTTTCTCTAAGGAGAATTGTTTATCTCCTGACCACTGGTAAATTTTTTGCTGCCAGTTTAGTTCTGGTTATCATTTCCTTCCTGGTCTAGACATAGTCCTTATCCTCAAAGAGTTTACAATCTACCAGGACTTATATACCATACCAGCAGCATTAGAAGAAAGACAGATTTAAGATCAAGATATAGCCAATGAGTCAACAAGCATTTATGACTGTGCTAAATGCTAGGCTAGATGAAGTAGGACTACTTTGTGGAGAGATGCTTCTGCTGGAGGAGACAAATTACAGTGGAACTTTTACATCTACAAATTGTAAATTATACAGCTGCTCATTCTTTGCTCCCCCCCTTAACTGCCAACATACAAGGAGTCTCAAAACATTCTTGATCAAGTTAGTCACTCTCATTTGTCTCACAGTAAATTGTTCAGCTAAGAACAACACAATGGAAATGGACAGCCTGCTGCCTGAAACCCTTAATCCCACCCAGCATATTAAATGAGAGATCCCTCGATCAATCAACATGTAATTAGTACAATGTGCCCAGCCACTGTGCTCCCTGGGATCAGGACAATTTCGACTCCATTTTGCCTGCTTCTCTATCTCCCTCCCCTGAGCACATTAACAGACTGATGACCCCAGGCTCTGTTTTTCTGATCAATGGCACATGGCAAGAATAGAAGCTGTTCCATTTTGCCTTCCTCCAAGATCAATCAATCTCTGCCCTACTCTCAAGGCAAAATGACCCCTCCATGAACCAGAACTTCTCCAAACCAAAACTAGTGCCCGGCAACTGAAAGAGGCAGAGGGAGTTCTTGGGACGAGTTAGTGAGCAGTTAAAACAAGAGCCCAAGGCAGTTAAGGCAGCCTACCTAGACAATCAAGCTTCTATTTGGTGTGGCTCAAAAAAATTCCTGATTTGAATAGCATCTGGGGACATGGAAAAGCTATTCAATTTTGTCTCTCCACATTGGATAATTGTGGTCCCTTTGCTACCAACAGTAACAGTGAATCATATCAGGTGGGCTTGAGGGTGGCAAGCATGATGACCTGCTTTATATCTGACTGAACCGTCTCTGATTAAGAAAGACCAAGATGTCTTTTGCTCTAGGGGGTGACCCTATCTTCTAAGAAGGCAAGGATGATATAGATTGTTCCACCCTGCTCTAGCTCAGTACCAGATGCCATTGTAGCTCTAATTAACTCCCTACCGGTTTTCTGCTTACATTCCCATCTGTGCTCATGAAACTTTGTTTCTAGTGGTTGACATCATCTCTAGGCACCATGTAGTTTTTAAAGGGAATAAATGCACAATGGTTCATTCCAATGGTGGAATGCTGTGATCCCTTATGGGAAGGTCTTGCAGCTCACTGTAAGAATGAGCAGGAACACTGAAGGTTAGAATAGACTATTATTTTCATTGTTGGCTTCTTATAAAAACTTAAGAGGTGAAATTCATAATAGATACTAACCCTCTAAGAAAATTCTCATTATCACTTACTCAGAAAGGTAAGACTTGATCACAAGAAAAGGAAGAAATTATGTTTTTGAAGGTGAAGAAACAATCTAACATGGGACCTGTTTGGTATCTTATCTGTCTTTGGAGGTATAAAGTCCTTCGTTTCACTGGTATGGGGAATTCCCTCATGTGGAAACTCTCTACATTAACACAAATTAGTAACTCACCTCTAACTTCCAGTGTTAGAGAGTTGCTTGGGAGAACTGAACCAGTTCTTGCCAGTGCCCACATAGCTAGTTATTAGTTTTTAAAATGAAGAAATATAAAGAAAAAAGGCAACTGCCAATTTGGAAGACTACTTTCCAATTGCATGGCGTAAAATAAGAAACTATACAGATGTTCGCCATCCATTTTTATAACATTTTGATTTACTATTCTCATGAAAAAGTTGATCTTTGCTTAAAATATATTATACTCCAATAGCCAGTGGAATTTTAATTGAAAAGTTTCAAAGTACTTTGTATTATTGAACAACTTGTAAACTCCTTGAAAGGGCCATACCACTTGCTACTTCCTTAATTCCCACAATGCCTAATCCAGAAATTAGTAGGCAC
This sequence comes from Phalanger gymnotis, assembly GCA_028646595.1. Classification (NCBI taxonomy): domain Eukaryota; kingdom Metazoa; phylum Chordata; class Mammalia; order Diprotodontia; family Phalangeridae; genus Phalanger; species Phalanger gymnotis. The sequence goes on from CM053624.1 coordinate 303,648,369, forward strand.
TTAACAAATAATTATTTCATTATTAATTTTAAGCAATCAATCAAATTTCATTAAAGTACATTCTAGTAACTGTTGCAACTAACCGAAAAGCTAAGTAGTAGTCTAAAAAACATCTAAAAAAAAACAAAAAAAGGTAACAGAATGCTAAAAATTAGTATTAGGAATTCCTTTAGACACAAGGGAGAATTAGGTACTTTCATTCAAATATGTAATATGTTGCATGTTGATTTGCAAGATAGATACATAGAAAGATAGATGGATAGATAGATAGATAGACAGACAGACGGACAGACGGACGGACGGACGGACGGACGGACAGACAGACAGACAGACAGACAGACAGACAGACAGATAGATAGATAGATAGATAGATAGATAGATGATGGTTAGATATGTGTTTAATGAATGTGTAGTGATATTAACCCATCAATACAACCTTGCTTCTAAATTCCCCAAAAATTTCATCGCCTGGGAAATTATTTATCTGACAGAATGAAATTATAAACAACTAATCTCAATAGCTCCAAGTTTTGTTTAAAAGCTCCTCAGAAGTGGATTTTGTTCCTAAGCAAGTATGCAGAAGGGGGGATCAAAGCTGTTAAATGTTCGAGAGACTGTGGGAAGTCTTGGGTGAAATTGAATCTTATGTACCAATGGAATAAAGAGTCACTGGAATTAGAAAAGGAACTGCTGAGATAAATTAATATATGTCCCCAAGTTAAGCATTGCAGCAATAAATGTCCTAGGAAGAGCAAGGATAATGAAGATGAACAATAATGATATATGGTGTTCCATCCAAAGAACTCAATGTGCTGTTAAGTCAGGCTTGTTTCAATGCCTATAAGAGCCACTAATAGGTTGGGTCAGTAAACAAGGCCAACAAGTTATGTAATTCACCCAAGTTTATCCTGATTGTCTTAGGTCTTCTCTCACATACCTCTCTTTTCATCTTCAAAAGGTGAAAAAAAATCTGTATTTTAAAAGATGTTTTAAAACTCTGAACATTAAGCCAATTAAAATACATTCTGAGCCCTTTCTCTACATTGGCTACAAATGGCATGCCATGGAAAGTCTGCCAGACTAAATAGATCTTTCTTTTTGACAATGTTGTTAACCCTAGTCATCCGAGAAGTTAATTCAGAAGCAGGTATTTTCCAAGCAGATATAAACACAGTACTGTTAGCCTGTGGAGTCAATGGAACCAAAATCTATTTTTACTACCCTTAACACAGAAGTTCCAATTCATTTGTAAGGAAGTGATCGGGATCGTGTTCTGGAAATTGTTCCCTTGTCCTAGAAGCAGCATTGTGTAGATAGTACGGTAGGGATCAAGTACTTGACTTTTAATCTGAAAGACCTGAATTTCAACACACCTCAAACATGTGCTGACTGTGTGGACTTGAGGAAGTTACTTATCCAGTCTGGTTCTCATCTGTAAAATGAAGGCTTTGGACTTGATGGCCCATAGGACCCTTTCAGCTCTGTCTATGCTCCTAAAATTGTCCAAATAACCTGATAGCTTCATCTTTCGAGCTGGAGGATCCTATTGTGCTTCATCTAACAGAAATACGGCTATCCCAGTCTTGACGGCAGCTCCTAGCTACTAATGATAATTAGCAAAGTGATTCAGAATGCCAGAAGAAGCTGGCAGGTAGAAAAGCCATCCTCTGGTCTTTGAGGACAGACAAATTTTAAATGCAAATGATAGAGAATGAAAATTAAACCCTTGTGCTTTTGGACTTTTAGTTCTAATTATAACAAAAAATGTTGCTGTTTTATAAAACTCCCCCGTACTGTAACCAAAATAAGTTCCATTTGTGTATCCCCTCTCCCCCACCATACTCCAGATGTATAGTTTCTGTTCTCTTTAATGGTGATATTCAGCAGGAGAACCAAGAATACAGCATTAAAGTCTCACCATTGGCTATGTGCATAACAGCGCAGCAAATTAGAGTATGAGATGATAATGGATAGAGGTCTATTTTTACCAGGTCAATTGCAATTTAACTGAGATGTGGTAGAGTGGAGAGATTTAATATTTATCACTTTCAGCATGGCAGTTTCTCCAAATATCAATGTGCATTAGATGAAGCTTTTCTCCTACTACATTTGAATACCTGTACAGTGCTCTCAAAGCTTATTTTTAGAATAAGTATTGCCTCCTCGGAAGCATTCATTTTAAAAGACTTGGCTGTCTCCTCACATACTAAGTCTAGGCTACCACAATATATGATTCCAGAATAGATTTGTCGTCAGGTGCAATCATCAGGGCTGGAATTGCCTGCTATACAAGCCCAGATGGAATTTGGAAGAAACTCCTTAAAAGTAGCCTGCTTGATATGAGTTTGGAATGGAGACTTCTATACAATCTAGGATCATAGTTCTAAAGCTAGAAAGGACCTTAATACTCAAATCCAACCCTCTTATTTTATAGATGAGAGAACTGGGTTACAGCAAGGTTTGATGATTTGTGCCAATAATAACCTACAGAATCTAGATTCAGACCTAAGTCCTTTGCATCCAAATGACGATGATCGATATTTATACTGCACTTTAAAATTTACAAAAGTGGATCCAATTAATTATCTCATTTAGCCATCAAAACAACTCAGTTAAATATCCAACAACATGAGTTGTTAAGTCAGAATCTCAGAACTGTAGAGAACCTTCAAAGTCATACTTAAACAAGACCATATCCTAAAACATCACTGACAAGTAGTCATCTGTTGACCATCCAAAAACCTCCAGAGGCCAAACCCACACTCTCCTCAATTAGCCCATCCCCCCTCTTTTTTAAACTCTAAATTGTTAGAAAGCTTTTCTTTACATGGAATTTAAAGCTGCCCTGTTGCCATTTCTAATCACTGTTCCTACTTCCGCCTCCTGGGAACACACAAACAAATGACAGAATCTTAGAGTTTCATAGCCGGAAAGGACCTAAGCTACCTTCTAGTTCCAATCGTACCAAAAAAAAAATCCTTCCACCTCCAACATACCCAAAGTGGCCATCCAGCCTCTTTTTTGAAGACTCCTGATAATATGGGGAGGGGGATCAAAGAAGGGATTCTGGGGGTATTGACCCACTGCTGCGGCAAGGCAGACCATTGCACTATTGTATAACTAATTATTAGGATGGGGTTTTTTTTCCTGACATTAAGCCTAAAATTTGCATTTTGGGGATTTTGATTTTTTACTCATTGTTCTTAGTTCTGCCCTCTGGGACCAAACCAAATGAATCTAACCCCTTTTCCACACAACAGTCTTTCAAATACCTAAAAATAGCTGTCACTCCCTCATTCCTTAGTCCTCTATTCTTCAGGTTCTCCAGCAACTAGCTCTCATATGGCATGAACTCAAGACCTTCATTATTCTGTGAACCCTCTCCAGCTCCAACTTCAATGTCCTTCCTAAAATATTGCACACAGAACCAAAGCACTCCAAATCCGTACTTGGTTCTCTGTGTAACATGTTTGGAAAGACATTTAAGTACACAGATAGAGTACAGCAAGGGCCACCTCCCTAGTCCAGGACAAACTACCTTTATTAATGCAGCCTAAGTTTGCATTACCTTTTGCCTCACATTCATGTGACACTGAATCTTCCATCCATTATATTAGCTTTTGCCCCTATTTTGGGGGTCACCTACAGATTTGGTAAGTGTTGGTGATATCTATGCCTCCAAGCAAGTCATCAAAAAATGTTGACTAGCACAAGGCCAAGGACAGATCTCTGGAGTCCTCTATAGAGACTTCTTCCTTCCTACCTTCCTGTCTTCTAGACCAGATTTCTCTATCTTGTCCATGAGGATAGAATAAGAAATTCTGTCAAATGCTTTTCAAAAAGGTATACTTCATCTACTGCATTCCCATAACCTTCCAGTGCAGTAAATGTCAAAAAAAAAAAAGAGAAATTAAGTGAGCTTGCTATGATCTGTTTTTGAGACCTCTGCTGGCCCTAATTGATCATCACTTCCCCATCTAAATATTCAAAAGCCACCCCTTTATATGATATAATATTTGCAAAGCACAGTATAGTGCTTGGCACATAATAGGTACTTAATAAATATTTATTCCCTCCCTTGTAACCTAAAATCTTGCCAGGACTCAAAATCAAGTTCACTTATCTATAGTTTGTAAATTCTACCCTCTTCCCTTTTATGGAAACTATTATATTTGCCCTTCTCCAGTCCCATGACATCTCTCTCATACTTCATTTTTTACTTACATATGAGTACATTCTGATGAGAGAATATACCGGACAACCTGTCTTCCTAATAGATTCCATTAGCAAACTTGCCCTCCAAACCAAAATAGCAAGGCACAGATTAGATGCTCAAAAATATGTATCAAATAGATTTGAAAATTCTAGTATTTATTGTAGTCATTGTCTTAATTTTTTTCACCCCCACTGTTGAGGAACAAAAGAAATAATTAGGAAAAAACAACGTATGTTGCTTGTAAGATCAAGTGGTACTTTTGTATTATTTATTTCATCTATGTCAGTTACTAAGTATACACACATCCCTGCCCTGGAATTTCAATGAAAGGTTTTGTATATCTGCTAAAAAGAACAAAGACCCAATTTTCATATAAATGTCCCTGGAAATGAATAATAAAGGGAAAGAACTATAGAAAATATGTTTTTCATTAAGTATATGCAGCTTTCTGAAGGCTATTCACTTTTGATCTGTGAAAGAGTTCAGCAGTATTTTCAGTTTATCTACCTTCATTTTCCTGGAAGTCTAAAAAAAAGCTTCTGTAGTTGTACCACTGGAGAGCTAAGAACAGAACAAAATTCAGTTGTCTATGGTCCCTTTTATGTGGTCTCTCAAAGTAATTTCCAGGATAGCAACAGACTAGAATGCAATAATTACTGTCCACTCAACCAGTAAGAAGACAGGGAAAAGATAAAGAAGGCCCTAGTTTCCTGAGGTTTCAGCCTTGGAAAAGGATCCCGGAGGTTGCTGACAAGAAAGACTATGAATCATAGACTTTCAGTGTTGGAAAAGGCTCAGGGTCATCTAGTTCAATTCAGAAAGTATAAATCTCCTCTACAGCATTTCTAATAAGTAGTCCTTCTACCTCAGCTCGAAGAATTCCATTGAAAGGAAACTCCCTGCCTTACCAGGCAGCCCACTGGACAGCTCCTACTGTTAGATCATTTTTCTTTGTATTGACCCTTAGTCAGTAGGCCCTCCAGGGCCTCCCAGAAGAAATCTCATCCTTCTATATTGCAGTCCTTTAGCACTCAAAGATTTGTGTCATATCACCCAGTTCACCTAAGAAAAGAAAACAGATGTGGACCTTGGTTCTAAAATACTTTAGCAACTAAGCAAGACTAAAAGCTGAAGTCTCAGACCTAAAATATTTGGTTCAGGACTTTTCTAAGGGTAGAACTAGATAACCTACCCTCATTTCTCACCATAGCTACCATCACTGGCATCATATAATTGTATATGAAAGCATAATCCTGATGCTAGAGTATCTTGATATAAGGAATTATGCAGAATTTTGGGAGTTTGTCTCACAAAATTTCTCTGCTTCATCTTCCTAGATCATGCCTCCACCTAAGAAAACCCTGAAATTTTTTTTATGTTGCATATTTTGATATCCAAAAAGGTCCTCAGTTCCCTATGATGTACTCAAGCTAATGGGGGCATTAATATTAATATATTTTTAAACAAAGACAGTCAAAAATACTCTGCCTTTTCCCATAAGAACCAAAACAGTCCTTCTAACTTAGAGTTCTACCTTACAAGGTTCAGTATTACTAAGAAGTCAAGCAATTTTCCTCTCTGATGGGTCCCTCAGAAAAGAATTCTAGGTTTAGAGAGAGTTTATCTCCTTCCCTTTACCCCAAACCGACTTAATCTACATGACACACAGTACTAATGTGAGACAAGTTCTAGTTTTGCTCCTTCATAATGTGGTTCTGTGATTTGGTTTTGACCACAACTCCAAGCCATCGTTTCCACAGTTCCCTTCCATAATCACCTTTCATTTCCCTTTGGCACTCCCCTGCTCCATTACTAGTTTAATATACCTATCAAGCAAAGTCTACTTCATACTGGGAGCTATATATAGCTTTCTCTCTAGGTCCACATGTGGCTTGGCATCTCTGGTTGCCTTGCTACTGCCTCCGGGCCTACATGATGTGACTCCTCTCCACATCTCACATCAAATCTCTTATATTCTCTCCTGGGTGCACACACCCATTGATGTCATGGTCTTAGCACCGTGTAAATTGTCCTCCTTGAAAATCAGGCAACTAGAGTAAGAGGAATAGACTTTGTAATGATGTTTCCTTGGTTCCTCATTCTCCATATCTATGAAAGACACAGCACATTTAAGCTAAAATGTGTCTTAGGGATCAGAAATCAAACTAAGGAAACCAAAGCTTACATGAGCTAAATGACTTGCCATGAATCACACAATTAGTTAGTGGCAAAGCTAGATCTAGAAACCAGATATCCTGACTTTTAGTGCAAAGCTTGCTTTTTACTACTGTAGACTCATCTGGCTCTTTCATAGGAAAATGATTGGTCTAAAAGGGAAAACATATAAAAATATCTTTGAATCCTTTGAAAGAAAGGTGCTTTATAAATTCAAGACTTTATTCCCATGATCATGCCTGATACTGAATCAAAGATATCTATCACAGCCTCTCAGGAACAATGGAGGAAATGTCATTTGAAATTGTATTTTCTCTTAGGCTATGGAATTGGCCTTCCTCCAAACTCTCCACTGACCTCAAATATATCAGAACTTATCAGCCAGTACAAGTCACATGGATTTATGGATGTGCTGCATGACAAATGGTACAAGGTGGTTCCCTGTGGCAAGAGAAGCTTTGCTGTCACCGAGGTAAGAGAAGTATTGGTCAGCCACAGCTAAGCAGTCTTTTTTTGCCCTTAAGGGTACACACAATGTGTGCTAAAAGGGGTGTTCCAGCCATAAAAGCACAGTTATCTTGGGATATGTGGCCAGTGATAACAGATTGTGCAGTAGTCCCTTGGTTCTCTGATCAGTATTTGTGATGCTCTCTCCCTCCTATGGGTTTCCTGGTATGACTTCAGTTGTGCCTGTTCCTAGTTTAATCTATGGTGAAATATCTTTATGAGAGGCCATCCTAAAGATGTGTCTTTTGATGCTTTCCTTACAAATGGATAGAAAAGTTATGTGTGTTCTATTTATTACTTGGGTTAAAACTTCTTCAATAAGAAGATAGCAAATGTCATTCCAAGACAGACCTGTGATCCATCCATTCCAGCATTCTGCCTCCAAGAATGGAGCAAAAAAGGCTTCATATAGGAGAACAGACATTGTCCCTTATATTGACTACTGGTAAACACCTCAAGTACCCCTAACTATTCCACTGTTTGCTAGAGATCCTGAGGAACAAGGAATCCATACAAACATGACAAACCAAAGGACTAGGTCAAGGTGGTGGTGGTAGTGGTGGTTGAGTCATTTCAGTCATATCTGACTCTTTGTGACCCATTTGGGGTTTTCTTGGCAAAGTACTGGAGTAGTTTGCCATTTCCTTCTCCAGCTCATTTTACAGATGAGGAACTAAGGCAAATACAGTTAAGTGCCTTACCCAGGGTCATATAGCTAATAAGTATTTGAGACCAGATTTGAACTCAGGAAGATGAGTCTTCCTGACTTCAGACCTGGCATTCTATCCACCAGGCCACCCAGATGCCTTAAGGCCAAGGTAGGAATTCCTAAGTCACAGAACCACAAGGACCAAATGGCCTCCAAAGTCCCTTATAACTCTAAGTCTATGATTCCATGTTAGAGTTGAAATGGACCTGAGACAGGTCCAAGGAGACAGCCTGGTGGAATGTTTCAGTTTAGTTTAGTTTGGTTTGGTTTTGTTGGGTTGGGTTGGTTTGAGACTGTTTTATCCAAGCTGGAAGTATAGCAATTACTCACAGGCTGCTGATTGGCATGAGAACTTTGACCTTCAATTTTCTCCTCTTTAGGTAGCCTGGTTTCCCCCACTCCTGAGTGGGGATATGAAGCTTACCATATTGGTGCCAGATTTAGTTCAGATAACTGAATGTCTTAGCACACTGCATCTCAGAATTCTTGAGCTCAAGCAGTTCACTAGCTTCAACCTCCTGGTAGCTGAGATCACAGGCATGCTCCATGATGTCCAACAGCCTAGTGAAATAGAATGACCATTAGATTTAGAGTCAAAAGACTTGAGGCTTTATCCTGAATGTTGCCACAGGGCAACACTGGGCAGGCCTTGTCCCCTCTCAGGGCCTCCATGTCCTCATCCGTACAATAAAGGGGTCAGACTGTTGGATTCCTAAGGTCCTTTCCAGGGTTAACTTTTTCTGTCCATTGTTCTAGTCCAAAACCCACATTTGACATATAAGAAAAATGAAACTTATAAAAGTTTGGGAATTTTTTCACATGAATGGTAACTGACAGAATCAGAATTAGAACTCATGGTTTCTGAATCACATTCCAGTACTTTTTCCACTTTAACATTTGCCTCTAAGATTCCATTGGAGATAAAGCTAGCATGACACTCAGCAGTGTGGTAATGAGGAGCTGCCAAGTGACATAATACCACAGTTAAGGGCAAATGGATGCATGCATGGATGGATGGGTGGATGGATGGATAGATGGATAAATGGATGGATGGATAAATGGTTGGAAGGATGGAAGGATGGATTGTCAAAGTTTAAAATGAAGCCTAATGAAACTGAGCAAAGTCAACTTGAGACCCAAGAGAGTAATGCCAACAAAAAAGGGATTACGCAAGTCCATCTGAGAGTCCTGGCCAGCCAGGAGCACATGCCAAAGGTTGAGACTTCAAAGTGAAAAGAGAAAGAAAGATTTAAATTAAACTTCCAGGTCATTTGCCATTATTTTGCTAGTTTGCAGAATCCTTGAGTAACAGTAAAAGTAAATTATTCTAAAACAAAATTGAGCCTGGAACACAAATGGGCAAATTCATGAGGTAATACCTATACAAAGTTCAAGAAAGGAAAAAAGAGGAGACTGACAAGTAGTATGATCTCAAATGAGAAGAAATTATTGAAGGAAATCAATGAATGCAGATGAAAGCAAAACATTTAATAATGTGCATTAACCTATGGGTACTTATATAAAATGCACAATGACTCATGAGAATCTCAAATTTGTGGACCATAAACATAGATTTAAAACTGGAAGGAAACTTTGAGTTCATGTAGTCTAACCCTTTCATTTTAGGGTTGAGGAAATTGAGCCCCAGAGGAATTAAGTGACTTGCCCAAGGTCACACGGTCAGCAGGCAAGCATTTACTTTACTATGTGCCAATACTATAATAAGCATTGGAGATACAAATAAAGGGGAACAAAGAGTCCCTGTCTTAAGGAGCTCACATTCTAATGAGAAAGAGGTTGCAAATGATAGAACTAGGATTTTTACCAAGGTCCTTAGGATCCAAAACCAGCACTCTTTTTTCACTATGCCAGAATGCCTCCTCCCATTTAACTTAGAAATAGGCTGGTATAGGTGCAGTCTGGGCTTCACAAATTGAGAGGCCCAAGGACTTGGAGAGATTACCAAGTGGAGAAGACAAAAAAGTTACAGAAAGGTTAGAAAGCTTAAGATCTCAATTAAGGGATTTAGCTTATTTCTGAATTTAGAAGAAAAGAACCTTTTACTTACAGGGGAAAAAAAACCCCATCACCCAAGCAGTCAACTCCTTCCAGGCAATGAAAAAATCCTGTAAATCAGACCTGCATAACATACGCTGTGGCCTGCCAAAGGATTTCAGGTGGCCCCTGAAAGCCGTAGGGTTGCCACTATACATTCTTCTGTTTGTCATGTGACCTGCAACAACCAACCATTGACAGTTTGTCTCTAGTCTAACCTATCTGCAGCTCGAACCTATTGCCAAGTTGTGCGGGTCTGCTCTAAATAAACCAACTATTGTTCAACCAAACCTCTCGATGATAGCTGGAATTTGGCACTTTTTTTATCAGGTTTTATGACCATGACTAACCTGAAGCAAAATTGTAAAATTGCAAAACTGGTCTTGATGCCTTTCCACTTTCTCCATCTCCTCATCTCACATCTCATTCTCACACCTCTCATTGCCCAGAGCTCTCCCGCCATATTACAGTAGGCCATATTACTATAGGTCTCTTCTTTCAGTCAAGTTGGAAAGAAATAAACAAATTAATTCATACTTAGGTTTTTGTATCTGATGATATCTCTAGAAAGTACCAGAAACTCTTAAAGAATGCATTACCTTGACCCATATGAATGATTATCTGATGGCTGAATTCCAGACTCTGTGGTAGAGTAGTGAATGAGATATTTGAGAGGCAGGACTTCCTATTTCCTTTTAAATCAAACTTGGAGGTCAAGCTGCTTCAGCCTAAATTGACCTTTGTTATGACAACATTTGCATACTCCCTCTGGTAGAAGCTCTATTCTTTCTCCACTGTGAGGAGAAAACAGAAAATAATAGCAAAAGTCAGACGTAAGACAACAATATAGAACTGGTAGAGAGCTTCTCGGTCACAAGTCCAATGACCTCATCTTGTAAATGAGAAAATGGAGGCTAGAGAGGAGAAGAGATTTGCCCAAGGACACCCAAAATTCGAACCTAGGTCACCAGACTCTAGTTTTGTCACATAATTGTTGCAGTTGTGGTGGTGGTGGTGTTTTCTTATACAATACCATTATGCCATTCCCTAAGAGGAAGTAGGGTGTAATAGATAGAACACTGGTCTCCAAGTCAGAGAGCCTTGGTTTCCAATCCAGTCTTTGATACACAATAGCTGTGTGCCCCCCTTCTAGGCAAATCATTTAATCTTTCAGTTCCCCAGGCAACCCTATGACTGTAAACTGCAAAGTAATTGCTAATATACTTTGGTAGAGGGATTTTCCTCACTGGTAATCATTCCACCAATGAAATTATCGGTCTGCCCCACCCCAGAAAAACTCTTCTTCTCCATCTGCCTATTATATCAAATTATTTGGGGTGTTTTACCAAGTAATTTGTCCTATGGAACATCACAGTCCATGTAATATCAAGCCACATTATAATGGGCTGGGGCTCTATCCTTTCTCTATCTCTGTCTCCATCTCCCTCATTCCTTGTGTGTGTGTGTGTGTCTGTGTGTGTGTGTGTGTGTGTGTGTGAGTGTGAGAGAGAGACAGAGAGACAGGGACAGAGAGACAGATAAACTGAGAGAGACAGAGACAGAAAGACAGAGATAAAGATAGACAGAGAGATCTGCTTCTACTCACTCATGCTTAGTTAAGAGAGCATGTCAGGAAATTGAATCCTGAATTCCTAAAATTAGTCTGCAGCCAAATCAAATCAGGCAATGACCTGAAGTCTTTACCTCATTAACTGCTTATGCAGGAGTTGTTTCATCAGATTCTAGCACTAACTCTTCCCCAGTGGCCCTGAATTTGCCACTTTGCCTTTGCCTTTGTGTGAGTTTTTTCCCCCCCAAGGTGCTAGAAGGAACAAAGAACAGCAGCCCATGCAGATGAAACCCAGGAAAGTGCTTTTATCAGGGTCGTACCCAACATCCCTTTCTCCCATCCATCCCAACCTGGATGTTTGGAGTCTTGACTTTCTTGTATCACCTCACATGTAATTAAAGAACTCCATCTTCCTACACACCACAAGCCTTTGTTCTTCAGGGGAAATCCTTACACGTACAAAGACATACATGCAAATTTGCATGCCTACATACACATATGTGCACACACACATACACACACACACACATATCCTCTTGACATATTACTGAAAAGCCCACTATTTCTCAGTGAAACAAAACTAAGTCCAAGTGCTTCAGGGCAGTAGCAGCAGCTGTGCTAGGAAGAAGACCACTAGCTAACAGGAAAGTATATTTCCCTCCTCTCCCCGGAGGTGGTGGACTAAAGAGAAGTACAGAACGAGACACGTGCTTTCACGTATAGCCAAAGTTTTGGTTTTTTTCACTTAAGTTTATTTTCTTGTTTTGAGGTTGGTTCTATGTGGGGAAAATAACATTGGGAAGGACATTTCTCATTGTGAGGTGGGATTCTATGTGGAAAAGATGACATTGGAAAGTGACAGAGTTGTTGCTGTTGTTTTTAAAGCATCAATAAAACATTGACTTAACAGAGAAAGTTCTCCATTCTAAACCCCCAAAAAGAATAACAATATCTGACATTTATGTGGAAAGTTTGCAAAGCACTTTATATGCTTATATATCATTTCATCCTCACAACCACCCTGTGAGGTAGGTGTATTAGTATCCCCCTTTTACAGATGAGGAAACTGAGACTGAGAGAAATAAAGTGACTTGTCTAGGCTCACACAGCTAGTAAGTAGCAAAGGCAAGCTTTAAACTCCAGTCTTCACGACTTAAATTCCAGCACTTGCTACAATTTCCCACTCAGTCGCCTCATAAGACTTCCTAAGAAGAACACGGAGTAGCAAATTGTTATTCTGGCATGGAACGTTATTTTTTTCCTCATTATGTCTATGGGACATATATATATATATATATATATATATATATATATATATATATATACACACACACACTTAATTGATATAGAAGAGCTTTGACTCCACTGCCGTATCTTGGAAAAATACAGTGCTTTCAGGGAAGGTAAATGAATCTCCTCTGCTTTCATGCATTATCTGCTCCTTGACTTTCTTCAATCATGTCATAAATAGGTCTAATTCTACTGGGCTATCTTTAGCAAGCTGGGTTAGAGGATTAATAAAAAGGAAGAAAGAGGGCTTGATCTTTTCATGGGAATTTTAAAATTGTCATTTCTGGTGACTTCCTGAGCTCCTCTCAACCCTACCCCTCCTCTGCCTGCAGAGAACACATGAGCAATCAGTTGCATTTGGGGCCAATTTGTGGCATGGATTCAAACCTCCTGGCACAGCAAAATGTAACTTTCGCGAATTCTTGATGTAACCTTAGCTATCCCCTTATACCCTGGGCAGGAGCTGAGTATAATCCTTTAAAGAGGAAAACTGGCAAACCAGGGAGAAGGATGCTGCACCTGGCAGCTCAGCAAACATAAATGAAACTACCAAAATGCAGTGCAGTAGTATCGGTCACTCAGGGGATCATTTGACCCTGCTCAGGTCACTTCACCTTGTTTGCCTCAGTTTTTTCATCTGTAAAATGAGCTGGAGAAGGAAATGGCAAACCACTCTGGTATCTTTGCCAAGAAAACCCCAAATGGGGTCATGAAGAGTCAGGCACAACTGAAAACAACTGAACAGGAAAATTTTCTCTTAATAAAGTTCCTTTAAAAAAGAATTGGTTTGGTTGACAGGAGGTTGAATGAAGTCTCTTAACAGTCAATTGATGGTGGCAGTGCCTGAGAGAGATACCTTAACATCAAGGACTTTCACAGCAGGAAGAGACTTTAAAGATGATCTTATCCAACTTCCTTATTTTCCCAAACTGAGGCCCAGAGTGTATAAGTGACTTGCCCATGGTCTAATAATAACAATATTAATAACAATAATAATAGCTAGTGTTTATATAGCGCTTACTATGTGCCAGACAATGTGCTAAGTGCTTTGCAAATATTATTTCATTTGATCTTTACAGCAACCCTAGGAGGTAGATGCTACTACAATCCCCATTTTACGGTTGACGAAATTAAAACAAACAGAATGACTTACCCAGGGTCACACAGGTGATAAGTATGTGAGACTGGATTTGAACTAAGGTCTTCCTGACTCCAGGGCCATCACCGTATCCTCTATAGGGTCTGAATAGCAATAGTCCCAACCATCTACATAGAAGTTAGTGATATATATCCAAGAGATTGCTTTGACTGAAAGGAAACCTGCCTCAAAGACCAAATTTAACTCACATGAATTTTAGAATATACTCATATCAACAAAGGAGAATACAGTCCCCAATTTGGGAAAATCCATTTGTAGCACTCATCGTCATAATCATAGTTGATATTTCTCTAACACTTTAAGTTTTAAAAAGCATTTTACATCTATTTAAATCATCTGGACCTCAGAACAGCTCCATTAGGCATATATTACAGATATTATTATCCACATTTTACAGATGAAGAAAATGAGGCTGAGAAGTTAAGTAATTTGCCCATTGCTACCCTGCCAGCAAAGGTTGGAAGCAGTCTTGACCCAGGTCTCTGGCAATGCTAATCTATTGACATGGATCATTATGTGACCAGTAAGTCTTTATCAAGCCTTATTCGTAAGATCAGCTGCAGCAAACCTTCATCAACGTGTTTTCTGTCATTCCATCCTGTTTTGCTGACATGGCCTAAGAGCACCTTTCTGGATTATGAGACTGATCTTTCAGCTGTGTGTAGCTAGCCAGCACCATGGCCTGCAATAGGTTGTTGAGGAGATTAGGCTCATGGATTTGACTCATTTGTAGAATCAGTTACTACTTGGTTATATGGCCATCATCTCCACCCTTAAGCTCAGACCATATGTCTTACAAATATATAGGTGACAGCCAAGACTATTTAACATATTAACATAATCCTTCTGTCCTAGAAAAAAAAATTCTTACACCCTCAAGAGAATAATAGTTGTCATGTATATAGGATGTTCCAAAAGTCTCAGTGCAGTTTTAAGCTATTAAAGCTTGGAAATACCCCTTAAATTGGGACACACACTTTAAATTTTAATAACTTAAAACTGCACTAAGACTTTTGGGACACCCTGTATCTTTAAGGTCTACAGAGTGCTTTACATGTATTATCTCATTAGATCCTCAGCACAACCCTACAGGGTATGAACTTCAGGGATTCTTATCCCCATCTTACAGAGGAGGAAAGACAAACTCTAAGACCTTAAGTGGCTTGCCCAAGTTAAGTGTATTATTATCAGCAAATAAGTATGAGAGGCCAGAGTTAAGCCAAGTGTCCACTGGCTCCAAGTCCAGCACTGTTTCTGCTAGGACACGTTTCCTTTACAAGTATAGGGAGTCAGTAATGTCGTTGACCCACACAATAGACATTTTTCCTTCTTAAGCCAATTTCACTGGATACATGTCTCAGGATTCATTTGGCTAGAATAACGTCCAAAGATTTGTCCAGTTATTTATACTTTAAATACTTTTAAATAAGTCTGACTATATCATCCCAAGAAAATGTAGTAAAAATGCAATTTTATCCTATTGATGCTACCTACTATTAATAACTAGTATTTATATGATGCTTTAAGACTTGAAAAACACTTTACAAGCATTAGCTTATTTGATCTTTGCAATAGCCCTATAAAGTAGATGTTATTATCCCCATTTTCTAAAGGAGGAGACTCAAATTCAGAGAGATTGAATGAAATGACTTGTATGGTCACACAGCTAATAGGTATTGGAGCACAATTTGGACCCAGGTCTTCCAGGCTCCTGGTCCAGCCACTGTACTATTCCGTCCTGTTAATGCTACCTCTAAAAATGATTTTTATATCTGTTTCCTCTTTTTCACTTCCCTGCCTTCATCCCAAGAAGTCCCAAATTATCCCCAAACTGATTTAGGCTCCTAACAAGTCTTTCCCACCTCTATTATCTCCCTCTTGCACCCCTACATGCACACATACACACAAAACCTACCCTTCAAACCATTTCCAAATAATCTCTTTGATACACACATACAACTAGTCATGTCATTCCTTTACTTCAGAGTTTTCAGTGACTCCCTAGGACTTTCTGAGTAATGTTTAAATAGTTCTTTCTGTCGTTCAAGGCTTCCACAACCTGGTACTATCCTATCTTTCCGACCTTCTCACATCTTCCTCTCTTTCATGTTCTCAGTAATTCAATAAAACCAGATTATCATTTATTCACCGAACACACACTGAATTTTCCCCTTTTCTTGTTCACCATCTTTGTTCCCTATGCATAGAATATCCTTCCTCGCCTCTTTCTCTGTTGAATTTCTAATCATACTTTTAACCCTAAAATGTCACCTTTCCCATGAAGCTTTTCTTGATGGTCCATTTGGTAACAAGCCTTCCTTCCTTCCTTGGTCATCAGACAGTACTTTGTTTCGCACTTCTCTATAGCGGATTATTTTAAATTATAGGTATTTTTAAAAGTCATTTCTCCCAACAAAATTGTTAAATACTTGAGGGTGAGGAGAGAAACTTGACATTTTCTCCCACTGCCCAGTACAGTGATATGTATACAGTCGGGCCTTAATAAATGTTGGTTGAATTGAATCTTGGTAGCAGAAGCTCAGTAGCATAAATTATTCCTATTTATTATTATCATTATTTTTCCTGATCTTGAGAAGACAGATAAAGTATGAGTAAACTTTGGGTCAGGGAATTCTACCTTGGCTGAAATGATGAAATTGGTGTTGTACAACTCACCAAGGCTATTGAGAAGGCTATCTCAGAGTCTACCACAAAGCCAGCTCTTTCAATCTCTCCTCTGTTGCCCCAACCCTATCTCCAAAATCTACTCTTAAAACATAGCTGTGATTAGGACTGGTGAGGCTTATTAAATGAGAAGAATAGAGTTTATTCAAGAATACTTCTTCCTTCCAGTTTTTTAAAAATCATTTATACCCTAACAGCAATGGAGACCACAGCAAATACATTAGAAAATGCTGACATCAGGCAGTTTTCCATCCAGTTTGTCTTTGATGTCATATTAAAAACCCAGAGGGAAATGTTCTTGGAGAGAAGCCAAATTCTAATGCAGTTGCTTCTGCCCATGAAAACCTGGCCATTTCTTGACCCAGCCTGTCCCTCTTTGATTTTGAAATTACACAGTCTTGAATCCAACCCGATCCAGATTATTGATGAGCAGTGAGAGGTCATCAGTCAATACACACTGCCACCAAGAGAAGATCCTCCTTGCATATCAGAAATTATTTTGACAGATAAGTGTTTCCTCTGGAAATATCCTTCTGCATAAACCAAATATAAGATTAAATATATTGTGACTGGGCATTACCTCTCCTCTTTGGAAGCTTGCAAAGAAACACAGTGACATTTATGTTTTGTCGTGTCAACGATTTCGATTCAACGAGTTTTTATTAAGCACCTGTTCTATACAAGGTGTTACACTGAACTCTGAATATAAATAAAGTATACACCCTACTCTTAAGGGTCTTGGAATCTAAAGGACTGTTGTGAGGCAATGATGGAGATGGTGGTGGGGTGGGGAGGGTAAAGTGATGGGAGGCATTAGACACTTGTGGCAGACTCAACCATATCCAAAAAAGTACAAAAGAGAGGTGCAGACCACATGCTCTGAGAATTTTGAAGAGCTTACTTCTATCTGTAGAAAGCAAGAAGGCACCTGATCTGTATCCTGAAGGAAGGGAGAGATTTCAGTAAGCCAATGTAAGTTGGGAATCCAGTTGAAGTTGAGAAGAGAAATCTACTCTAGACATAGGGAATGGTCAAAGCAAAGGTTCAGGGAGGGAAGAGGGCAAGAGAAGACCAAGGGACAGCAAGTAGTTTAGTTCTATTATAATATAGGATGTCAAAGAATAGCATGAGATAAGACTGAAATGATAGATTAGCGATATACTGTGGAGGGCCTTGAATTCCAGGCTAGGGAGTTTATGCTATATTTAGCAGGCACTGGAAAGTCATTGAGGATCTTTTAACAGCTTAGGAATAAGATGGTCAGAGCAAATCATAAGTGGAATTATGTGGGCAGTTATGTAAAGGCTAGATTGACAAGGGGAGACGCTAGAAGCAGGAAGGCCAACCTGAAGGCTATACAATAGTCCAGGTGATGAAAGACTAAGCTAGTGTGTTGGCAATGTGGGTGGAAAGGAGAGAAAAAGTGTGAGAAATGTTGTAAAGGTGAAATCAACATCTGTCCATTGATTGGACATAGAGTAGAAACTAAGAGTTAAAAATAAATCTGAACTTTGGTAGATGGGGAGGGGAGGTGGGGCTGTCTGGTGATACCATCTAAAGAAAGAGAATTTAGGAACAAGGGCAAATTTATGGCTAAGACACTGAGATGAGTCACAGTGAGAAATTACACAGGGAAAACAAGAAGAGGATGTGAATGGCCTCAATCTGCTCTGCTCTTCTGCCAATTTATAGCTAATTCAAATCTCTCCAAGACAGGTGAAATCGAAGCTGACCAGGACTATAACATGGCCATATCTTTAAGCAGTATTGGACTTAATTGATCCCAGACAAATAAGAATTTATGATGTTTTACTATCATCATGGGAAATTCTGTACCTCCAAGCAAAATTTTCCAAAAGGAGCATCCTTTTAGCCCAGATTCCAGATATACCTTAGCCATGGTCCTTGGTAAACAATGAGGCACTAAGAAATGGAAGGGACCTATAGGACTAGGCTTAGGAATGGGGAAAATCACTTATTTTGAGGGTTTTTTGATGGGTTCAGAGTCCCTTCTCTGAGTCCCATCTCCACTCAGTAGTAACCCCTTTTACTCTGTCTAAAGGTACTAATTCCCTTCTTGTCCCAGCCCCCTCCCATTCTTTCTCCCCACTTCCCACAGTACAACCTACTGTTAAAAGAGAATCTCTTATCAGCTATTCACCTTAATGTGAATTTCAATCAGTGTGTTACTTCTACTAGGAATATTTCATTTTAAGTGTTATCTCTAATTGGAAAATGAAAGACTATTCCATATTAGAGGACTTGTATATAGTAGTGAATATGTGAGATAGTTGGAAAAGCAGAGGTCTTCCTAAGGCCCCTGAAATCGTAGGTCTACTATGCCAACTTGTAAGATCAGCCCTGTGTGCCTGTGGAGATAATTATGGCTGTATCCAGTAAATGCCTTTTTTTTCAAATAACCAATTCACTGTACAATGAAACCTAACCAGCATAGTCTTTGACCCTGGAAGATTATTGTCAATCATTACCCTTGTCATCACTGTTGCCATTGCTACAATGATGATCATCACCACCTCCATGACCATCCACAGATATCAATGTTCCAACCTCATTCAAGGAATCCATTCTCCATCAAGCAACTTTCTCTATCTGGCAGGGAGACAACTGACCTCAGAGGCCAGAAGACCTGGGTTCAAGTCCCATCTTGGGTGTATCCTAGCTGTGGGACCCTAAGCAAGTCACTTAACTGCTTAGTGTTCTAGAGACTCCATTGTAAAAGAGATGTTGACCTGCCATAGTAATTTCCTCATCCAGGAGTTTCTCATACCAATGAAATCAGAAGTCCAGTTCTCATCCTTCTATGAAGGAGGACTATACTTATTATTGCCTTTATTGTACTTACACTTCCATTCTTTCCATTCTTAAAGGGAATTGTAATCATCTATGTAGGTATTCCTTCTACAATGCAAATCATGACCAATCCACACTTTCTTATCCTATTTAATTCTTGACCACTTCCATAAATCCTCCTTAGAGCAGCTATTATGTTCTGAATAGGTCATTTCTTTTTTAAGCTTTTTTGATGTGTTTTGTTTTTACATAACAAACATTTAAAGAAAACCCCCACTCCATGAGAGCTCTCTTGTACCAAAGTAAAAGAATTAAGTAAAACTAACAACATAGTGAAATCAAGAAGACTTAATCCAACCTCAGACAATTGCTAGCTATGTAACTATGGGCCAGTCACTTAACTTCTGCTTGCCTCGGTTTCTTTATCTGTAAAATGAGAATAACAGCGCCTACCTCCCAGGACTGTCATGAGGACCAAATGAGATAACAATCATCATAAAGCACTAAGCTCAGTAATTATAAATTATGAAACCTGGTTCATAATCAGTGCTATGTTAATGTTAGCTATTACTTATCATTTAAAAGTGCCTTGTGGTTTTTGTTGTTCAGTCATTTCAGTAGTGCCAGACTCTCCATGACCCCTAGTAAGGGTCTGAGGCTGGATTTCAACTCAGGAAGAGGAGTCTTCCTGGTTCCCAGCCCAGTGTTCTATCCAATGAACCAAAAGTGCTGCCCCAAAAGTGCTATGCAACATTCATTGTCTATAGCATCTCTCACCTGTCTATGTTTAATTTCTTTAATTTCAATTTTATTTTATTTTCAGTTCTTATTTCTTCCGTTCCCCTCTCTCACCCATTGAGAAGGCAAGAAAAATAAAACCCGTTACAAATACATATAGTCATGCATAAGACATTCTCACATTAGCCGTGTCTAAAAAATAAATATGCTTCAATTGGCACTCTCTGTCTATTCACTTTTTGTTAACAGAAATCTATTTTCAGTTCCTCCAATTCCACCTCCGCCCCCCTGAAAAATAAAGAGAAAAGAAAAACAAATTCCTCATAACAAATATGCAGTTGAACAAAGCTAAGTCCTTCATTGGCTGTATACAAATGTTAGGTATGTGTATATGTATATTTATATCTCATTCTGCATCTTGAATCCATTGCTTCTCTGTCAGGATGTGGAAAGTATGTTTCTCCTTCGGTCCTCTATAATCATTGGTTGTCCATGTATTGATCACAGCTCTCACAACTTTAAAGTTGTTTGTCTTGATGGTATAAATTGTTCTCTTAGTTCTGCTCAACATATTCATCAGTTTATAAAAGTCTTTAGAATTACTTGTTTTTATAATATTGATGCTATAGTATAAATTGTTCTTTTGGTTCTGCTTATAACATTCTGTGTCAGACCATGTAAGTCTTTCCATGTCTTTTTGAAATCACCTGTTTCTTCTTTTTTCACAGCACAATAGTATTCTATCACATTTATATAGAACAGCTTATACAGTTGCTCAATTAATAGGCATCCCTTTAGTTTCTGGGTTTTTGCCATCACAGAGTTGTTACAAATAATTTTATACACAATATCCTTTGCCATTTCTTTGGTCTCTTTTGGGCATATGTCTAGTAGTAGTATAGCTGAGTTGATGTGCATACACTATTAGTAACTTTTTGTATATTCTTCCTAATTACTTTCCAGAATGGTTATACCGATTTATAGATTCACCAACAGTGGATCAATGCGTCTGTTTTCCCACAGCCTCTCCAACATTTATCATTTTCCTTTTTTGTCATCTTTGCCAATATGATAGATGTGAGACGGAATGTCATTAACTGCTTTAATTTGTAGTATAGGAATATATTTAACTGAACAGGGATAGATAGAAAAGGAAGAGAGGAAAGAAAAATATAAGCATGAGGTAATATTCAGGAAGAGATTAGTCATAAGAAAAACAAGTCCTAAGCTCGGAGAGGGGATAGGAAGGTTAAAAGGAAAAAAAAGTCTTCATATTCCATGGATACTAGTGCTACAGTCAAACTGTACACATCCTGCTTATGCTACGTGACCAGCCTACCTCACTTTCTAAGCATACATGTCCATGATGATCTCATTTATTCTACATTTGCATGCAAATCATCATTAGTCATAGGCTGGCACCTAGTCACCTTCTCCATTGTTCTTTGCATTACCCGTAACCTTGATTCTTTTGTCAGTCAGTCAACATTCATTTCTAAATTAGTTAGAGTATGCCAGACCAGGTCCTTAAGCACTTGGGGATATTGGACTTCCATGATTTCCAAGCAAATCATAGCATAAGAATACTGATGTTGAAAAAATGAACAGAATGCAGCTTAGGATTGCTGAAGACACTGAAATTTCCTAAATGGGATCCTCCTATCCCTATTGAATTCGGGCCCAGATAATTATCCATCTGCAGTATCTATTCCAAAAATATGTACTGATATACTGACTCAATGAGTCAGTCATCCAACTGCATGTCATAGTTGTATGAATAGGTTCTGCATTTATTTATTTTTTTTCCTGTAGGACTTGTTAGAATGGCTCTTTGGAGTGGTGATAGAACCTGATAAGAAGGCTATGTTTGTAGTGTTTAAGGCCTTATAGCAATCAGCATGTTGACATCCACAAAGAGAAGTATGTGAAAAACCTCACAATCTGTAGGGAATTCCTCTTCTGAAAAGGCCATTATCCATGATGCCAGCAAACACCTTCAGCAAGCATGTCTCCCTATTTTATGCCACCATTGATATCGAGACTCAGTGAGGATAATTGAACAAGATTGATCTTTATGGTTTCATCTATCAAGGAATCATATGACCTTAGCATACAAACTAGAGGCATCTTGTTGGAAGAAGGCCTGCATTTTGCCCTGATAAATCAAAGCTTTGCCAGAATTAGCAAACCATAAGCTCGATGGGCTCCTGTATTTTCTATACTTCTCAGTCAAATGTGTAACTATGAAGATACAGTCTCCTTTTGAAAATGAGGATCAGAGAGATTAACACGAGTAAATATCAAGGCTACAGTTTAAACTCAAGGCTGGCTCTCTTTTCATTGTGCCAAGCTGTCTCTAATGTGATCACATGAATGCATTCTTAGAATCAAACAAAAATGTCAGGGAAAAAGTCCTCAATCCTTTACAAATGGAGGAAGAGGAGGAGACAAGAGCCCTTTTTTTGTGAAAAGACTGATTGGACATATATTTCACTCATTTCCACTTGTGAAACATTAAGAATTCACAAGAATTTCCTAAAGAGATGGACTTCTCAGTAAAATGCTGCCTAAATCTAACAAATATCCTATTCTTTATCCCATCTTGTAGATTTCAACCTGCTCACCTCTCTTCAAATAGGAGGTATTTAAACGTATGAAGATTGCCATCTAGTGGCAAGAATAAAATAAGGCACCACTGAACCTTTCAGAAGTCATTACTTCTAAATCAAGAAAACATTTGTTGAACTCGGCAAATCGATGCCTTTTCATTTCCCTATCATCCCCAAGTTTAAATACTGAGGTTTTGTGTCTTTAACACCTCTAGGTTGAGGATAATCAAACAAGCTATTCTATTGGAAACACAGCCATCAAGAGTCACAAGATGGTACAGGTCAGAGCTCCTGGGTTTGAATTTCAGCCCTCGTACTTTCTGCCTGTGCAGCTTTGGGTGAACCATTCAGTCTCTTTGGGTCTCAGCATCCTCATTCGCAAAATTAAGTAATTGGGCTAGATGACCTCTGAGGTACCTTCAAACTCCAAATCAATGAAGCTAAAAAAATGTTCTGAGCCTCAAGAATACATTTATAGGGGCACCTCAGTGGTGCAGTGAGTAGAGCCCTGGAGTCAGGAGTTTCTGAGTTCAAATTTGGCCTCAGATATTTGACACATATACTAGCTGTGTGACCTTGGGCAAGTCACTTAACCCCAATTGCCCTGCCCCCCCAAAAAAAAAACAAAAAAAAAGAATACATTTATAATTCAGCAGTAAATGTGCTAGCCAAAGACCAGCCTAGCTAAACACGGAGAGGGTCATCAGAAGGTTAGCCACCAGATGATGAATTCTTTTGACCATGGCCTCCCATGAAATAGACTTGAGGACATCTATGAATCTGTAGCTTCATCAGTGTGAATACTATCTCCTCCAGCAGTACAGATCACAAGCCATCCATGCCCTCTTATCCTGTGCAATTCTTCTCCATGATCCACCTTCCCCAAAAAAATCCTCCTCAGAGATTCTATCTGATATATTCTTGGGGACTTCCTTTAGATCTAGAGTCAGTCAGGTGGCACCATGGATAGAGCACTGGAAGACCTGAGTTCAAAGTTTACTTCAGACAACGTAGTAGTGGTATGATCCTGGGCAAGTCACTTAACCTCTGTCTGTTTCAGCTTCCTCATTTGAAAAATGAAGATAATAATAGGACCTACTTCCCAAGGTTATGGTCAGGATCAAATGAAATATTTTTAAAGGGCTTGGCAAACCTGAAGCATATATAAATGCTAGGGGTTTTAAGTTTTTTTTTTCTTTTTTTAAAGATCAGTAGCTCTTAACTTTTTTGTGTCTTAAATCATTTTGGCAGTCTGACGAAGCCTATGGATCCCTTCTTTGTTTTTAATGCATTTAAAAATGCATAGAGTTACAAAGGAAACGAATCATATTAAAAGACAATTTTATCCCATTTAATTTCATGAACCCCCACCCCAAAGTCTATCCACAGACTCCTTAGGTCCATAGACCCTTGTTAAGAACTCCTGTTCTAGATCTATTGATATTGCTTGGGTAGCAATGGAGCATAGGGGATTTCCCTCAGTGATCCCTCGTTCTCACTACAGGACCAGTCCTCATCCTTTTAAGTCACACATTTCTCTGATGTTCTCTTTTTCATTATGCAGTAGCTCCTGCATAATTCTGCACTGGTAACATGGCACAGTGTTCTCACTCCCATCATGCATTTCTTATTTTCTCTTTGGGTGGTATGCAGCTTTAGTACTTCAGAGACTGGAGAATTCATATTTTGCTTCCCTATGTCATCAGAAGAAGAATAGAGATATATCATGAGAATCCAGTGAGAGAATGAATATAAAAGCATTTCAAAAAGTATAAATGTTGGTGTCATCGGAACATAATGATAATATATGTACCATATGACCCTGGGGACATAATTTAACCTCTCTAAACTTATTTGGTCATCTATAAAATGGGGATAATACATATTCTTCCTTATATTAATGTAAGCTATTACTATTGTACTGCTTATCTCACAGGACTGTCTTGAGGATAAAATGATATAATGGATTCAAAGTACTTTATTAAAGTGTTTGTAAGTGAATTATTATCATCAACATTACTATTACTAAGGGAGTCAGTGAATGCTGGGCTAGGAGTCAACAAGACCTGAGTTCAAATCCTGCCTCAGATGCTTACTAGTTCTGTGATCCTGGTCCAGTCATTTAACCTCTCTCAGTCTCAGTTTCCTCATTTGCAAAATCAGGATAATAATAGCAGCTACTTCACCAGATTGTTGTAAGAATCAGAATAATATATGAAAAGCGCTTTATTGCCGTTGTGAAAAGTGCTTTAAGAACTATATAATATGCATAAAACACTACATCCTTTAAAGCAGTTTTTAAATATTAGCTATTATAATCAACTTTAAAGCACTATATAAATGTTAGCTATTATTATCGGTCCAGATGTTCTAATGATCAAGTGACAAATTCATTCACATATCCTTTTATTCATGACTCCACGTTGACATTAATTAAGTTCTCAATTATGTATGATCAATTTGTAAATTTACTTTTTAAAATGAAGTTGTGATCTCAAAAAGGATCATATAAATATCTGAATGGTTCGAAATCATTGGGTATACAGAATTCTCCAAGCAGAAGGCATCAAAAAATTTATTCAGGGCCCAGAGCAACAAATTAGAGAACCAACCTCCCCATTC
>CM053624.1:303681758-303698763 GCA_028646595.1 Phalanger gymnotis
GTTCAAGTTTTTGCTGCGGTGGGGCCTAAATAAATTTCTTGTTGTTTTCTCCTTAGAGAATCTCTCATACCTTGCGATTTCAGACCATTCAAACATATACATGATTATATTTGAGATCATAAATTCGGCCTTCCTACTACAACCCTTTGATCCAGCAACAGCGCTGCTAGGTTTATATCCCAAAGACATCCAAGAAAAGGGGAAAGGATCTATTTGAACAAAAATATTTGTAGCAGCTCTTTCTGTGGTGGCTAAGAATTGGAAATCAAAGGGATGCCCATCAATTGGGGAATGGCTAAACAAGCTGTGGTATATGATTGTAATGGAATATTATCATGCTAATGAGAAATGACAAGCAGGATGATTTCAGAAAAACCTGGAAAGAGACTTACATGAACTAATGCATAGTGAAGTGAACAGCACCAGGAAAACACTGCACACAGTAACAGCAATAATATTCAATGAAGAATTGTGAATGGCTTAGCTATTCTCAGTAATACAATGATTCAAGACAATCCCAAAGGGCTGATGATGAAGTATACTATCTGCCTCCAGAGAAAGAACAGATATTATTTGAATACAGCTTGAAGCACGCTATTTTTCACTCTTCTTTTTTTTTTCTTTTATTCAAGTCTTCTTGTACAAAATGACTAGTACGGAAATGTTTTACATAATTGCACATGTATAACTTACATCTGATTGCTCACCATCTCAGGGAGACGGAAGGGCAGGGAGGGAGGGAGGAATAGAATTTGGAACTCAAAACTTTAAATAAAAATGTTAAAGAATTTTTTAAAAAAAAGAAACAAGAATAGCATTTAGGTCCAAATCAGAGTGAGCCATTTCTTTCTGTCAGATGATGGTATTGTTTTCCCAAATGGCAATGCATCTTCATTGGTACAGTTTCTTAGAATGAGTAACTTATATTTACTGCTGAATGGGTAAATAAATGTTTTCTTTTTTCTGTCCAAAAGCTAATTACCTGCTTTAGACTTTGAAAGAGGTTAGAAAAATTCCAAGACTTAGCAGGTTCATGGAGACATTCCCAAAACTTTTAATCATGTCATAGAGTTCAATCAGACCCATTCTGAGCCTTTGTCTTTTCTAGCTGAAGAATCCTAATCTTCTTGAGCTGCAGTTAACATGGGTGCCACTCCAACTCCTAGGATCATTTGAACTACCCTGCTCTGAAATTCTGCTAGGTCTTTTGAAAAACAGATTGATCAGAAGTGTATGAATCATTTTAAGTGCAGATGAAATGCAGCTTTGTAGAAAAAAAATAAGATTCATTTTTGTCCCATTTTCAGTTACTTTCTTTGGAGTGGCCACATTAACTTGCAGAACAATCTTTCCTCCTCCCTCACCTTTCGAATTGCAGAAGGGACAATTAGAAACCCAGGGAAGAATTCATTCAACGTCAACACTTTAACTAGAAATTTTTGAATGTGGAGTAGCACAAACCGGACTCAGGGAAAGAAGCGGGTGAGAGGAAACACATCTTGAGGTCAATTTCTTAACCTATGCCATGGCTAACTATTAGTTGGTATGTAAACATCTCATTTCATTCTAATGCCAAGCCCTGAATTACCAAACAGGCTCGAATCAGACTTGACCTACAACAGATAGGTTACAATATGGTACAGCCTGGATTATACTACTACAGCTCTATCACGAATCATAATATAATGAGCTCCCAGTAGACTATGATTATTTTCATTGTGCATGGTATAATAGAAAGAACACTGGACTTGGAACTCTATACTCTAATCTACACACATAAATAACCACCAAGTTGAATTATCGCTCACAATACCTTGCTTACAAAATCATGTAGCATTCTATAGAGAACATTATTAAATAGGACAACTCTAAATCTGCTTTTCTACTCATTTTTCTATTTTTAACTGTATTTCATTTTTATTACTACCTTTGTTTTTTTTAATATCACACTCATTTCCTAATATATTGCTTTTCTTTCCCTCATGCAATAAATCATCCCTTGTAATAAAGATTTTAAGAGAAAGGGAAGGGGTTGAGGAAGTAGTTCTGGAGAACTATCCAACATCAACCATGTCTGACAATATTCCACACCCACATTCCACACCTTTTGCAATGAAGGTCCATTGCCTCAAGTCTTCCCCAGGGCCAAGATTGGTCATTATAATTACGTATTCAATTTGAATTTGCTGTTCTTTCCATTTACATGTATTGCAGTAGTATATTCTTTCCGTGGTTCTGCTTACTTCAGATATTAGTTCATCTAAGTCTCCCCATGCTTCTCTGAATTCTTCATGTTCATCATTTCTTTCAGTGGAGGAATATTTTTCACGTACCTTGATGTTTTAATCACTCCCCAATCAATAAACATCTACTTTGTTTCTAATTCTTTTTTGCTACACCAAAAGTGCTGTATTGAGTGTATGAAATGGCGAGAACTATTAAGCGTTTTGGGGGTCCCTTCACTGCTAGGAAAAGAAGTGGAAGAGAATTTAGGAGAGTTTGAATGTCAAGTTTGTTAACTACTTCAAGTAGGACCTTGAATCATATCACCTCTCTGGGCATTACTTTCCTCTTCTGTAAAAGAAGGAGGTTATACCCATAAGCATCTATGAATATAGGGCTGGCACACCATGGTGAGTGAGAATTACCAATCATTCTTTCCCTTGGCAGAGCAGGTAGATGGCACAGTAGATAGAGTACCAGGCTCAGAGTCAGGAAGACCTGAGTTCAAATCTGATTTCAGACACCTACTAGCTGTATGACCCTGCTCAAGTCACTTAACCCTGTTTGCCTCAGCTTCCTCATCTGTAAAATGAACTGGAGAAGGAAATTGCAAACCACTCTAATGCTCTTGCCATGAAAACTCCAAATGGAATCATGAGCAGTTGGACACAATTGAACAATGACTTTTCCTTCCTCCACTGAGGAAGGACCAAATGATGATATCTACCCATGGTATATCTATGCCCTATGCATGCCTATTGTTATTCCAGATAATCTGTAAGGTTACATTTAACTCTAGCTCCAATGAGTATAGACTTTATATAATAGATCACAGAAAGCCATTACAGTTTATGCTTTGAGCAGAAGAGTGGCATCATCAGAGCTATGTAATAGGTAGGTTAAGAAATATATGAGGAGTGGGGGAAAGTGGGGAAGAATCTATGGGTTTGAGACATGATGGGGAAGAATGAGCCCAGTGTTCTACAGATGACATACACAGCTCAGGGTATAAAAGATGTCCACCAAGGGCAATTCAATATCTTCTCAGCACCCCATATTCTGCTACCCCATTATACCAACCCATTGTCCTTTCTCCAGTGTTTAGCTCCTTTGAACTTCAGAAGAAGGCTGCTTATTTATTCGTAATAATAATAGATAGAATTTATACCATATTTTAAGTTTATAAAGTACTTTATAAGTATTTCATCTCATCCTCACAACAGCTCTGGAAGGTAGGTTCTATTTTTAATCCCCATTTTACATAAGAAGAAACTGAGGTAGAGAGGTTAAGTGAGTTTTCCAGGGTCCTATAGCTATTAAGTGTCTGAGTCTGGATTTGAAGTCAGATCTTTCTGACTCCTAGATAGTCAGGTGGTGCAACAGATAGAGCTCCAGGCTCTCAGGAAGACCTGAGTTCAAATCTGACCTCAGACATTTACTAGCTATGTGACCCTGGGTAAGTCACTTAACCCCATTTGCCTTGCTTTCCTCATCTGTAAAATGAGCTGGAGAAGGAAATAGCAAACCACTCTAGTACCTTTGCAAAAAACAAAAAAATAGGATTATAAAGAGTAGGACACAACTGAAATGACTGAACAACTTCCTGACTCCTGCTCACAGTTTGTGCTTTGTGTTTCCCCACCATTTAGATCCTCTGAATGCTCAATAATCACCCAGGGTATTCCTGTATCCCTAACCACCTATCCCAACACTCCCACAGACCAAGGCGGGACACAACATTTGCCTCTCTAAAATCGATCCCCTTTGAGATAGGATCAAACCACACCTAAAGATACCTCTTGCCAGATTTCATATTCCAAGCCAATACCAGCTGAGAAATTGTGAAGAGACAGAACTGATAGTTTTCAGGAGATGAGTCAAAAACGAATTCAGAGCTTAAAGCTTAGGGGACCAGGGTTGGTGATGAGGCCAATAACAGGAATATGGAAATCAAGAGGAGCATCAGAAGCAGGAATGTGAAGGTCAGATGGATGAGGAGATGGAGCGGGAATAGTAATATCTAGTGAAATGCAGGATAGGCAATGAAAGAGGTGGGCCAATGGAAGGGGAAACTGAGAGGCATAACATTTGTAATGAAAATCACTCTGAACTTAGAGTCAGCAGCCCTGAGTTGGCCTCCAAACCTCTGTTACTTGCTAGATATGACTTAGAGTAAGTCACTATATAATCTTCCTGAACCCATTTACTCATTTATAAAATGGGAACAATGAACCTTACCTCAACTGTTGTTTCACAAATCAAATGAGACAATGTAGGCAATAGCACTTTTGAATTGTAAACCCACATCTAAATCTGTTTGTTATCATTAATATCATCATCATCATCATCATTATTCTCTTTCAATTACATCGCCATTGATTCTATCCCCAAGTTGAGGAATGGGAGTTGAGAGGGTGACATAGAAGGGAGGGAATTAATGTAACTACATGCCTATTACGTGTGCTCAAAGTTGCATTTCCGCACCCCCTCCCAACCCTACAAGTTAGCCAAAAGAAATCTGTGAATGGTCAGTAGCTCGAGGGTTCTCCTGTCTAGCCAGCTGTAATCTTGGTTGAATGAGAGACAATTAGAGATGGCATCTGAGGCTGTCTTCCCATGGAGATGCCTTTTTTAGCTCCTCTAAACAAAAAGAAAAGTCAAGCTCAGGAAATTTGAAATTCCATTTGATTCTTTTGGCTGGAAGGTGGAATACAGAAGCAAAAGGTCATCATCATTATCATTAAATGGTAAATTAATCACTGAGCATTTCTTAAGCACTTATAAAGAGTCAAGCATTGTGCTAGCTGCTGGCATTTCAAAGACAAAAATAAAAGTTTCTTCCCTCAGGGAACATTGCCTTTCATGGTAATATTGTACATATAAACTATAATGACAGCTGAGGCCCCAAAAGTTTTAGAATCACATCTTAGACCTGATACCTGGAGGATCAAAGAGTCCTCATCTTACCTTGGAAGAGGAAGCTGAGGGAGAGAGACACTTTCCTAGATTTACACAATGAAGGAACTTCTCTGAGGCTGGAAACATCACAGAATCTAAGATTCTCAAAAGTGGAAAGGACCTCAGAGGTCATATATTCCAGTTCCTCCTCGAAGCACTAATCCTGTCTACAACACCCCTGAAAAGGGAGCAGCCAGCCTCAGATTAAATACTTACCACCCACCAAAGCAGTCTAGCACATTTGGCAACAGCTCAAATTGACCTCAGAGGCCATCTAGTCTGCTCCATGCCTAAACAAAAATCCCTCTATAATATATTGATAAACAGTGGTCATCCAAACTTTGCTCAAAGGCCTTCAGGGAATGGGACTTTATGGAGCAAAATAGAGAGCCAGGAAGTGGCTCAAATAACCCCAACAAAGTGGTTACTACTCTCTTTGGAGTCATTCTTCCCTTGGCCATGTCCTCATTATCTAAAAGAGATGGAGAATTTCAAGAGACTCATGATAACAGAGCACAGAGAGGTTCTCAAACTTCAGAGGCAACTCTTTTAGACTCACAGAAACCGTAAGAAGGGTTCTTCTCCATAGCATTTGTCACAACCGTGAGTTAATGACAAAAAAACAAACTTGAATCATTTCCTAATCCTAAGCCTGAACCAGAAGAATCAAAGAATCATCTTTATAATAGGCATAGCAGTATTTTGGTAGATTGAATAGATTGATAGATTGAATTTTATGTTGCCTCCTAGGTCATAAGTTCCTTGAGGCCAGGGAGCTTGTTTCATTTTCATTTGTCTCCACACTATGTCTAGCTCTGGCACAATGCATTGCATCTAGTAGTTACCTAACAAATATTTTAAGAATGAATGAATTTGTTATTTAATCAGTACACAAGTATTATACCTCTGACTTTTTTTTTTTTAGAATACAGGTCATAGCTGTGTGTGTACTACAATGGACCAAATCCTTTTGTCATTCTTTGCAAATGGTTTTCCTTTTCTTTTTCTTTGCTCATTTAGACTTTACAAATGGGTATTAAGCACTTTTCCGGACTCTTCGTGATGTTGTGCATTGGCATCGGTTTATCTATCTTAACTACCATTGGAGAGCACATAGTATACAGGCTGATCCTACCACGAATCAAAAAGAAATCCAAGCTGAAATACTGGCTTCACACCAGTCAGGTGAGTGCCATGGAAGGTCCAGAGGACTATGATCTAAATTCTAACCATACCAGGTTGTCAAGCACACAGTAAGTAAGACCATATCTTGAGAATTATGTTCTAAAAAATGCCACATTTGGGAAAGGAGTCCCTCCTGAGAACAACTATGACAGTGAGGGACCTTGAAACCATGCGCCGTGGGGTTCAGGTGAAGAAAGTGGGGATATTTAGCTTACAGACAAGAAAACTTGGAGGGAGTCTTATGCTAATTGTATAATTTGAAGGGCTATCATGTGGGAGAAATTTATTCTGTTAGGCCTCAGAAGATAGAACTAGGAAAAAATAGGTGAAATTTACAGAGACAATGACTTCAACATAAGAAATAATTCCATAATAATTAAGAGATGTTTAAAAATGGAAAGTGCTAGTTTGGGAGATAGTGAAACTGGTGGGTTCCAAGCAGAGACTGGGTGACCACTTATCCGTGATCACAGAATTTTGTGCTTTGAGGAACCTTAGAAATCTTTCAGTCCAACATTCTAGCTTTACAGGTAGGAAGCAGGCCCAGAGGTGAGAATGGTGGCTTTTTCATCACATAGGCAGTAAGTGTCAGGCTCAGGACTTAAACCTAGCTTTAATGTGAGCTCATTTTTTGGATATGGGTTGAGCTCATCTCTAAGGTCCCTTCCAATTCAGATTCCATTAATTTATTTTTCTATGAAATGCAGGATGAGCCAGCTATGTGTAGAATTAGAGCCATGTAGACAGTCATATAGGAAACTACAGCTCTTTTTTCCTCTAAAATAGTTCTTCTTAACCTCACTTGTGTCATGGACCCCTTCCCAGAATAATGTTTTTAAATAATTGAAGCAAATTCTAAATTTCAGTTAAAAGTTAGAAAAATCAAGATGTGAATTTTTTCCCATCCAAATTCATGGAACCCCTTGAAATCTATCCATGGACCCTTTAGAAGTCTGTAGACCTCCCCATATCAATAACTTCTATTTTAAAATGACTTTCCCATCAAATTAAGCTCCTTGAAAACAGGACAATTTCCTATCATACTTCTATAACTCTTGCAAAGCCTAGGGCAATGCTAAGCACTGCTTTGTGCTTAGATTTCATGGATCAGCTTACTTGAATAAATCAAGTCAAGCCAGGACTGAGACTTACATACATCCTATTTTTGTCTCCTACTGGTCTTACAGAGTCTTTCCTAATGAGAGCATTTTAAAGTCTTTCACTTCTGCACAACTACTCCCATAGAAGAGACAGCTTGAGAAAGCATCCTATTTCTTTGTTCTATGATAAGAGACACATTTAAGTGAGCTCTGACACCCATAAGTCTTGGCTATTTGTACCTTCAGGACATTCCTTAAAGTCAGTAATACCACTGGCCATCCCATCCACACACCATGCCATCACTGCCAGTGTGGAGTGAATGCTAAATCTGGAGTCAATTCAAACTTTGGCTCTGACATTTAGGACCTATGTGATCATGAGCAAATTATTTCATTTTTTTCTGTGCCTCATTATCTTTATCTAGAAAATAAGAGGGTTGGACTAGGTGACTGCTACTTTCCAGATCTAAATCTATGATCTTTTAATTCTTTTATTCATCTTCTTAGCATAATTGAACAGCTCATATTATGAGGACATTTGGATTCTATCTAAGAGGTTCTCCTACTGGCTGCTTATTAAGATAAAGATAAAAAAATCAGAATTTTCCATATAGACTATTTGGGCTGACATTTTCACACCCAGAATAATTACTAAATATTCAGTCATATGGCTTCATTCCAGAGATAGGATGAAAACTTAGAGATTTCTTGTGCTATTTAAAAGTCACTGAACTAAGAGCTGGATGAGAATGGAACCTACTCTCAGCCTCCCCCGGTTTTGGAAAAAAGAAGCCACCATTCTCTTGAACTGACTCAATACCCTCTGTTCTCTTAAGCAGATGCTTATCCAGGGCTTTTTTCCTACTTGACACATGTGACTTTGTGGAGGAGGAGTTTCTAATTGTTTTTCTTCATGTTTTCTTTTTGTTCTAGAGGTTACATAGAGCTCTAAATACCTCGTTTGTTGAGGAAAAGCAGCAGCTCAAGACAAAACAAGTGGAAAAAAGGTAAAAAAAAAAAAGCAGATTAATGGTATAGATTCATTGTTGATTGATTTTCAGAAAGGAAAATCAGAGCAATGTTTGGAAGGGGGTTTTATAATAAAATCAGTTACATGGCAGTCAGGGACAGATACAGATGTAGAAGAAGGTAGAGATATAATATGCCTGCATATGTAGCATAGTGGAAAGAGAAATGGCCTTGTAGTTGCAGCATCTAAGTTCAATCATAAATTCAAATACTTATTACCTGCGTGATCTTGAGCAAATCCCTTTCTTTCTCTATCTGTCCTCAGTTTCCCTTTTTGTGAAATGAGAGTGTTGGACTAGACATTCTAGTTCTAAATCCTATCATCATATGAGCCTTCAATCTCTTATGTATGAATGAAGTCCCTCTATCCTGTCTCCAACCTCTAGTCCCAATTTTAACTTTAGCAAAAGAGAAAATAATTGTATTTTAAAATATTTAATACACCTAAATGTTTTATTTTAAAAAATATTCATAATTGTAGAGAATTCAATGGTTTTGTAGGCAAAGGTAACCAATCAAAGCTTCAATAGACAGCCCTTTTAAAGGATTCCTTCATTGATTTGCATGGCCATCTAGCTCTTTTGAAGTTTTGCTAAATATAGTCTCCAGAATGATCTTAGGCACCAGTACAAATAACCCAAACTGTATGATAGGAGTTAAAGGAAATTTGGGACCATATCTCAGAAAAGAGTTTAGAATTCAGATTGAGAGACTGATAGGCAGAAAAGGGAAAAGAATTTAAATAAGTCACTTTATCTTTCATTTTATTTCTTCAATAAACAAAAACTCATTTTCTGTCTCATCTTCCCCTTTCTCCCACTCAAACAAAAGAAAACTAAAGCCCTTGTAACAAACATGCATTGTCAAGCAAAACAAATTGCCACATTGGTTGTATCCAAAAATATATATCTTGCAACCTGTACCTGAACCTATCTTCTCTCCATCAGGAGGTCAGTAGCATGATTCATCATCAATCTTCTGGAATAGTGTTTAGTTATTGTGTTGATCAGAGTTCGTAAGTCTTTCAAAATTTTTGGATGGACACAGTGGTGGGATTCAAATAAATTAACAACCGGTTCTCCACGGAACCCCGCCGAGGCACCACTTGCCGCCGCTGATGTGGCGCAGGTGCCGCCGCTGCTGCTGATGTGGCGGGCACAGGCCCTGCCCCCGCTAACAACTGGTTCACTGAACTCAACCTAAAATTAGGTACCAGTTCTACCCAACCGGTGGGAACCAGTTGAATCCCACCACTGGATGGACATAATCTTAGCATGAGATTATTCTTCAAGGTTTGCTAAGAAGATTCTTCATAAGAACTCGAAGATCTAGGAATAATGTCTGTCTTATTAGCATCGTTTTACAGATGGGGAAACTGAGGCTCGGGGAGGTGAAATAATTCCCCAAGGAAACACAGTTACTAAGTGATAGAGATGAGGCTCAAATCTACATTCCTAACTCCAGGTCTTTCTGTTTTATTCCATGAAGCATAACGGCTGTTTCTCCCTTCCTTCTTTCCCTGGCTCTCACTTACATTGACATTTTGGGAGAAGGGATAGGAGAAAGGAGGGGAGAGTAAGTCAATTTCTCCTCATTCCCTCTTAACCTCATCTTCTGACTACCTGTGGCAAGAGTACTAGGGTAGAGAGCCAGTGAGTAAGTAAACAAATCCCTTAAATTACTCATAGTAATAGATCCTAATAACAAAATTAAGCCTTCAAATTACTCTAGGTAATTAAAGCTCCCCATATTTTTCAAAATATATTTTATTGACACTTTTAACTTTTACATCAAATATATTTCTAAGTTGAGTCAGTATAATTTTGCAGCATTAAGTTTTCAACTGTTTGTGGCTCTTTTTTCCATTCATCAGGGTTACATCTTTGATGAGGGGGAAGGCTTGTCCTTGTAGTTCAGTCATTTTCGGTCATGTCTGACTCTTTGTGACCCCATTTGGGATTTTCTTGGCAAAGATACTGAAGCGTTTGCCATTTCCTTCTCCAGCTCATTTTACAAATAGGGAAACTGAGGCAAACAGTTACGTGACTTACCCAGGGTCACATAGCTAATGTCTGAGGCCAGATCTGAACTCAGGAAGATGAGTCTCCCTGACTGCAGGCCTGGCACTCTATCCACTCTGCCACCTAGCTGCCCCAAGACTTGCCCTAAAATTCTTATTTCAGGTGGAAGACCTTTTGTTCAGAAGCAAAAAGGACACATGCAATAGGTCATTTCTGCTTTCCTCTTAAGAGTCAATGGGGATTCCCTAAGACAGGCAGAGTCTGAGCAGAGTGGACAGAGAGCCCCAGGAGCTGCTGCCAGCTTTCTTTACACTTAATTTACACTTGAATAATACACCAGGTCTCAGAATGCAACCACACAAGCTTGAGAGGGGAGAGATCTGATTAAGGGAAGCTAAAGTGAAAAAGACTCAAGGATGTTAATTGACTATCAGCTTGAGGGAATCAACAAAGTGATATCATTGTCAAAAAAAGTGATGTGAAGCTCCAATAAGAAAGGCTTACTCTATTCTGGTCAGAAGAAAGAAGTCAAGTCAATGAGCATTTATTAGGCACTTACTTTGTGCCATGCACTGTGCTAAGTGCCAAGGATTTTTTAAAGCATCTATTCAGAAAGGAAGATGATAATGCCAAGGTACCCTGCCTTGTCTGGATTATTATATTTAGTTCTGGATGCCATATGTTAGGAAAGATGTTGAGAAAGTGGAACATATTTGGGGGACGGTGACTATGTTAAATGAGAAATGATTGAGGGAATTCTGGGGACACCCTCAGAAGATGATATATAGAGAAAACTTTATTTATTTTTAAGGCTTGTCATCTAGAAGTGAAATTAGACTTATGCTCTGTGGTCCCAGATAGCAGAATGAAAATAGGAAGGCAGATATCAACTCACTATAACTGAGGTACCAAGAATATCCTGAGAAAAATGAGTCAAGAAACCTGAGTTTGAGGTCACAGGATTTAGAGCAGGAAGAAATATTGGAGGTCATCTAGTCCCCGTTTCCTCATTTTGCACGGAGGAACCTGAAGCCCAGAGAGGTTAAGAAACTTTCCCTAATGTCACACAGGGAGTAAGCCAGAGTTCTGACACAAGCCCTTTGACTCCAAATCCCAGGCTTTATAGCTTCACTACACTAAAACCAAAAAACCGCGCCATTGACACCATCTGCACAAACTGTGAACAAGCATCTTTCTCTCTCCAATATCTGTAAAGTGATGAAAGTCATATTGCTTGTCTTCCTTTGGGGTCATTTTGAGGGGAGCATTGTAAACCTTAAAGCTCTATGTTTTAATTGCGTGGTTATTATTGTAAGGAAGAACTTTCCAACAAGAGTGGTCCAAAAACAGAATGTATTGCCTTGTTAGATGGTAAAGCCACAGTTAGTGGCAGTGTTTCAGCAGAGGCTGGATGGTTCCTTCATTGAGTATGACTGTAGTAGAAAGGATTCCTTCATGGAGTGAGTAGACTAATCAATAGTGTCAAATAGAAAGAGGAGTCACTAAACCATACATAAGAATCTCTGCAGGCTGCATATAACTTAGAAAACCACCTATTATCAACATTATCTATGTTTTATTGTATTTTTATTTATTTTGTCAAATATTTCCCAATTACATTTTCTATCTGGTTTGGGCTGTACTTGGAACTATCATGAGCCACATGTGGCCCTTGTGCCTGTGTTTGACACCTTTGGACTAAATGATCTCTAAGGTCTTGCCAACCTAAGCTTATCGATTCTGTGACATGTTATACACCTAGTAAATGGAAAAGCCAGGAGAAGAACTCAGGTATAAAAGCTAGCATTATGGACTTAGAATTTTAAGGAAGACTTAGTCCAGACCCCTCATTTTCCAGATGAGGCTATGGCAGGCCTAGAGCAGCTGAACGACTTGCTGAAGGTTAGATGTGGAGTCAGTAGTATAATACAGCCTGTATTTGAACCTACACACATACAAACATACCATACATACATACATATGTGTATGCATGTATAGGTATTGTTACATTGTGTGTTTCTCTACATGTGTCTCTATGTACCCATGTGTACAGACATATAAGTATATTCATATGAACATTGCACATGTGTACTTTGTTTATGTTTATATACATGTGTAGATGTGGAGAGAGGTTGGTATTGATACATGCCTATATTTCAATATAATTCCTTTCTTTTGTAATTCTATTAGTTTATTTTATGCATTGAAAACATTTTTCTGAGAATGTGTCTATAGGCTTCAATAGACTGCCAAGGGATCCATGACACATAGAAAAATGTTAACAACCCTTGTACTTGGGGATATAAGTTGGTATAAGTTTAAATTCTATGGCTCCACATGAAATTTTCAAATAAATTAGTCCATCTATCCTGGCATCCCCCTCCCACAAATTATCTCCTGTGACCCACAAAGGCCTCCCTGTCCTTCCCCTTCATTAAATTCCAAACAGAGCAATTCCAAGACTTCAAAAACTCCCTTTTCTTGCTGCCCCCACTCTCCTTCCTCCCGAATCATCTTTTCTACCCACCAGATGCTCCGGAGCTTTGAGGCAACCAGAGCAAATTATAGAACCAATCTGCCTTCTGCATTCATGGAGACAGGATACCAAGGGAATATTTGGATGAGAGCTTTGGAGTCCATTGCCTAGGTTCTAAAGAGTACTGCAATTTGGGATGCTGAAATATATTTGAAAGAGCCATCCTTTCTTCCCCTCCATTCCAAGTTTTAGGCAATAATAGGGTGGGGAGAGGGGTCAATCTCTGTGATGGTGAGATAGTGAAGGTGGTCTTGGGCAAGCAGTAGGTTGTTAATTTGTTGTCCTTTGTTCTAAAAGAGGACCAAAATGACATCACTATGTTGGGATCAAGGTACAATGTGTTTGACTGTGGCTGATCAGACCAATACAAGCTCAGAATGCTCTATCATAGGTTGGGCACAAATAGTCCACATGAATATTTGTGGTAGAGATGTCTCTAAATTTGCACATCTCACCCTTCTTTGGGACTACTGCAATTCTACTTTGCTCATAGAGCATAGGGCCTTCTTTAATGGAGCATGCCATGCTGGGCAGTCCTGTGCCAGTGTCTCCCATGTCACGTAATCAATTCCAAAGTTCTTCAGAGAGACTTTCGGCAAGTACCAACCTCTCTGAACTTGTTTCCTCTTC
Organism: Phalanger gymnotis; assembly: GCA_028646595.1. Classification (NCBI taxonomy): domain Eukaryota; kingdom Metazoa; phylum Chordata; class Mammalia; order Diprotodontia; family Phalangeridae; genus Phalanger; species Phalanger gymnotis. The sequence goes on from CM053624.1 coordinate 303,695,441, forward strand.
TCTAAATTGTTATTAATAATATCTCTTCAATCTTCAAGCAACAAAAAGTTATTAAGATGCCTACTATGTGCCAGTCACTGTGAACTTGAGCGCTAGAGATACAAATACAAGAATCAAACCATCTCTGCCCTTAGGAAGCTTACATTCTACTAGAGGGATACAAATGCAAAAGCAAATTAAGCAAATACAAAAACATATTAAAAATTAAAATACAATTATGGATGTGAGAGGGGCACAATCAAGAAAGACCTCTTGAAAGAGACAACAACTGAGCCAAGCCTCATCAAGGCTGTTAGGGGTCCAGAGAGGTGAATGTGAGGAAAGAGAACATTCCAGACACAGGGGACAATGTATGTGCAGAAGTGGGGGGCAGGAAATCAAATGTCCAGTAGCAAACAGCAAATAGGCCAGTTTGGCTGGGTATAAAGTACTTGAGTGGGGAGTAATCAGCCTAAAGAGAAAGGCTGAATTCAGTCAGATTGTGAAGGGCTTAAAATACCAATAGGAGGTTTAAGTATTGATCCTAGGGGTGATAGGGAGCCACTCCTTTTCTTGATGCTCATAGCAAGGAAGTAATGAGTATCATAAGATATATGAAATTAACTTTGTAAACTTGACAGTTTTATATAAATGGCTATTATTGTCTTCCACTGGGGAAGAAGAAGGGAGGAATTATTATTTCTCCAGAGTAATTTTCAGGTTGTCTGTCAACTTTTTTATCTGATACTTACAAAATTCTTGAATTGGAAAAGACCTTCAAAATCTTCTAGTCTAATTCTCCACCTGAAAGATCCTTCTGGACATCCTAAATGATGTCATGTTAATGCCTGAGTGAATGAATGAAAGCATTAACTATTTACTGTGTGAAAATCACTGTCTACTGGTAATACAAATAGAAAAGCAATACGATTCATTCATATTCAGGAAGGTGGCACAGTGGATAGTGCTAGACTTGCAGTCGGGAAGACCTGAGTGCAAATCTTACCCTAGGCATTTAGTAACTTTGTGACCTTGGGCAAGTCATGCAACATCTGTCTGCCTTGACTTCTTCATCTATAAAACAGGCACAATAATAGCACTGCCCTCCCAGAGTTGTTGTGAGGATGAAATGAGATAATGTTTGTAAAGCACTTTACAAACCTTAAAGCCCTATGTATATGCTAGCTATTATTATTATTATCAATAATAATAATAACCTAATATCTACTCTCAAGGAACTGGTCCTTAGAGCACAGTGGCAAAGCAGACCGTAATACCTCTTCTTAAATGTCCTTCCCACTGATAAAATCATCCACATTTGACAGTGCCAAGGACTTTTCTGAGTCTTCAAGGAGGCAAGACCTGCGAGGCATTACCAGATCACATCCTGCTTTCCAGGATGATGGCTATCAGGGACTATGCTGGAAGAAAGACATGTGGTCTGGAGGGATCACTGCCATTCCCAGGACTCTTGATCCATCAGTGGCCTCTAATGATAGTGAATTTGCTACCTACCTAGGCAGTCCAATCTGTTGTTAGCCAGTTCAAACTGATTCCTCATGCTGAAATGTAATGTCTCCTAATTTTTTGTTACATTTTAAGTTCTGAACTCTTTCCTTCCCTATCTCCTCACCTTGAACTAGAGAATGACACCATTTGACACAGATTTATAAATAAATATAAAAGTTTACTATGCATACTTCTATTTATGAGTACTTTCTCTGGAGATGGATAGAATCTTCCTTCATAGGTCCTTTGTAGTTGATTTGAGTATTTATAATACTCAGAATAACTTGGTTGTTCATGATTATTCTTCAAACAATAATGCTTTTACTGTATATAACTTTGGCTTGGTTGTGCTTGTTTCACTTTTCGTTATTTCATTCAAGTCTTTCCATGTTTTTTCTAAAATCAACCTGCTTATTGTTTCTTGTAACACAGCAGTATTCCACCACAATCACATTCCACAACTTCTTCAGTTATTCTCCAATAGATGGGCATCCCTTCAATTTCCAGTTCTTTGCCACCACAAAGAGAGTGGCTATAAAAATTTTAGAACATATACGTTCATTTCCTTTTTCACTGATGACCTTGGGAAACAGACCTAATAGTGATATTTCTGCATAAAACAGCATACAAAGTTTTATAACTCTTTGGGCATAATTCCAGACTGTTTTTCAAAAAGGTTGCCTCAATTCACAATTCTACCAACAGTGTATTAATGTCCCAATCTTTCCACATCCCCTCCAACATTTGTCATTTTCCCCTTCCATTATTTTAGCCAATCTAATAGGTATGAGATATTTCAAAGTTGTTTTAATTAGCATTTCTCTAATCAATAATGATTCAGAGCATTTTTCGTATGACTACATATAGTTTTGATTTCTTCATAAAAAAACAACTGTTAATATCCTTTGACCATTTATCAATTGAGGAATGACTCATATTCTTATAAATTTGACAAAGTTCTCTATAGGAGATATGAGACCTTTATCTGAGAAACTGTCTGTAAAATTTTCCCAATTTTCTGCTTTCTTTCTAATTTTAGGTACATTGGTTTTATTTGTATAAAACCTTTTTAATTTCATGTAATCAAAATTATCCATTTTACATCTGACAGTGCCCTATATCTCTGTCTCCTTATAACTTAACTGGAAGTTCTCTCTTCTGTGTTCTCTCTTCTTAAGTTCTTTCCCCTCCTCATAGCCAAGTACAACAATCAAATCCTTCTTCTACATGGAATTCCTACAAAATATCAGAAGACAGACAGATATTATCTTCTCCTTCCTCCACCCCTGCAGCATTTCCAGTCTAATTCCAGACCCCAAAGCCTGTTAAAAACCACAAACTTAATGAAAATTCTTAGCTATGTCTCAGTCTTTGCATTAGATCCTATGCTTCAACCTCTTCAGCATTCAATTTAGCAGGCCATCAAGGTCAGGGAAACATGTGGAAACAGAAAAGGCTGAGGTTAGAAATGTCTCCTGGTGCATTTATCACTTCTGCCTAAAAGGATGATTGGGAAGAAAAGGGTTCAAAGTGCTTAGGAGTTACCCTGTCAACAAACTGATAGCAAAGGTCTTTATTTTCCAGACCATAGAGTCTGCTCTTCAAGGCCAGTAAAACTTTTCATGGAAGAGTTTCTCAAAATCAAGAGGCTCATCTTCTTCAGGCCTTTCCTCTGTTTCATCAATTCCACTAAAGTGAATTTCCTCTAAAGAGGAAATGTGCCCTTTGGAGCCATAGGTAGTGAACAAAGGAGTTCTCATTTCTCGTTTTTAACCCACTGAGAAATAGTGTGGGGCCATGGAATGAGCACTGGAGCCAGGAGACCCGGGTCTACC
>CM053624.1:303698863-303731191 GCA_028646595.1 Phalanger gymnotis
CCAACATCTTGACAAAAAGACTCCAGGCCCAGAAAGCCCATTTCACAAGGGCAACTAGGAGGCCAAAGAAAAGCAAGAGAGTATTTAGCCAAATCATGTTCACTGGCCTCACGTTCCTGCTCACACTCGGGTAAGCCCCGCTTCCGCAGCTTCTGGCTTCCACACCTTCCGCCGCCGCTGCTGAAGTCCGCAGCCTCCTGCCTCCGCAGCTTCTGGCCTCCACACCTTCCACCGCCACCGCCGCCGCTGAAGTTGTCTCCCAGCTCGCAGCCGAGCTTCCGGCGTTCTCAAGCCCCTCCTCAATGACCAGAGACCATTGGTTCCCGAGCTGGCCCCTCCTAAGTCACCAATCCACACCCACACAGGTTTCACACCTGACAGGGCCCTGGGCCTGGGGCTTAGCACTTAACAGCTGAAAGTACTTCCACTCAAAAGAAACAAAAGCCAAGCTAATGAGACAATTTTGCTTAACAACACACCTCCCTCAACTGGGTGGTTTTAGGGAAGGGTTTGGCAAACTATAAAGCACTATGTAAAACCAGTGTGTTTGGTTTGAGTTGCCATTATATTTTCTAAACATTTATGAAGATGGAAACTGCTATAAAAGATGACTCAGGTGAGCAGCTGAGCAGAGTTAGGAGTGTAGAAGAACAGCAACAGATACAGACCAGCCTAATGTCCAAATGTTTATAGTTCCTGTGGTTTTGCATTTCCTGCCTAATCTCTAGACTTTCATAATCTTTGTGTTATCATATATAATCTCTGTCCCTTTACATTCTCTGTCTTTAATAGTCTCCAGACCTATCTGATCTCTGATTCTATATGGTCTCTAGCCAGCTCTCTCTGGTCTAGGGCCCTGTATGGTATCTGACCTTATATGATCCCTAGCTCTATCTGGTCTCTGTCCTTAAATGGTCTCTATCTTGATAAGATCTCTGGCCCTGTATGGTACCTGACTTTATATATGGTCTGTAGATCTGTCTGGTCTCTGGTCCTGTTTGGACTTTGTTGATACATTTTTTTATGGCCCTCTAGTATTCCTTTATATGGTTTCTGTTCCTGTATACATCTCTGTTCCTATATCAGCCCAGCTTTGACGTTTTCATGCTGAATAGGCTCTCTGACATGAGTACAAAGCATAAGCTGGCTGGCTGACATCCAGTATGGCAGCATGGAAAAGGAGTGTCAGATTTAGAGTCAGAGAAACTGGGTTCAAATCGCAGTTTTGCTCTTGACTTACCTGTGGACAAAGTTTAGACAGGTCACAAACCCTCTCTGGGCCTCCACATCTGTACAAGTAAAGGAATTGGACTGTCTCTGAGGTCCCTTCCAATGTTTACATGGTTCTTCCCTATAAAACAATCATAAGTTGCTTTTAGTAACTCTGTGTATTGAATGCTATGAATTCATACGCCCAAGTACCACAAGGATTCAGACTGAGGATCTAAAAAAGTTTCAGTCCATAAGCCTAAGATGAAATTGGATAAACTTACTCTTCTCCATCCTGTTCACCTTTTAGGAAGGCTGTCATGGGAATGTGTGGGTAGTTAAGGTGGGCTTTTAGCACTTATTTAATCAAGTGCCCTTGAAGAGTTTGGCCTTTTTTTCTTTGATTAAATTAGAAGTCTTTGATGATCTCCTTGCCTGAAGGGAAAGCCTAGTTTACATGAATTTGAGTCACATATTTAGGATGCCAGAAGCTTTTAGGCCATGTGGGTTTGAGTCCCAGGTTCATGATGCTTTTGGGTCACGTGGGTTTAAGTTGCACTTGTGACGCCCTTTGACCTTGAACAAGATATATAAACCCAGAGGCTGGCTTTCTGCCTGGGGGTTCTCAGTCACTGGAAGAGTGGCATGTGACTCTGGGCAAGCCGTTAAGAGCTCCCTGGCTCATAAACCCAGATGTTGATGCTTTCCTGGTAACTTATGAATTGTGATTTGGTCTGTTTATATTGTGTATGTTTGTAATTTGTTTGTATTTTCTCTGAAGTTCACGTTGCTGGCTTTTCCTCCTGAACTACATGAGTTAATATTTGTATGTTGGACTGAAGTAAGATTGTTAAACCCTTAACATTGCTTTCCTTAGTAAAGCAGATCAAAAGAACCTGTGTTAGAGGCTTTCTGTGTGCTGGTTGCTGTTGGTTTTACACAGCCACAATAGCTGCTAGTAAGATTGTTGCTACAGGGAATCTGCCTACAAACACATACATTCTCTTTTCTCCTTCACCTATGAAAAGATGTAGAGAGGATATACCTACTCAATACATTGCAAGTTCTTTCAAGGCAGGCATAGAATGACCTACTCCTTTTGTCCTCCCACCTCATAGTGCCGGATTCTCCTACATCTTTCCAGGGTTATCCCCTCCAGCAAAAATTTGATTAGACTGATGAACAATGAAGTGATTTACTGCCATGGCCCCTAGTAGTGAGTGACATTTTCCCCTGGGAAGTAACCTGAGTCTGCCAGGGAGCCCCACTGCCACTTTCAGTCTGCCTTCTTTCTTCCTTTCTCCCCTGGCATTTGACAATTACCTGAGTCAGTCTACACAGAGAAGTGGCATGGAATAGTAGGAAAAGCTTTGGCTCTGGAGAGGGCTTGGGTTCAAATCCCTACACTCACTGTCTGCGTGACCCTGGGCAAAACCACTTAATTTCTCCGGTCCTGCTTCCTCATCTATAAAATGAGGGGGTTGGGGGCAGCTAGGTGGCATGGTGAATACAGCACCAGCCCTGGAGTCAGGAGGACCTGAGTTCAAATCCAGCCTTAAACACTTGACACAAACTAGCTGTGTGATCTTGGGCAAGTCACTTAACCCCAATTACCTTACCTTCCCTCCTCCAAAAAAAAAAATGAGGGGGTTGGACTAACTGGCTTCTGTGGGGGCTCCAATCCAGCTCTGGGTCTGTGATCCTAACTAGTATCTTGTCAGATCATAGAAGATGTCAACCAGTGGAAATGTCTCTATCAGTATTGTAGGCAATAAGTTTACACCTAAGGAGGCCTCAGAAGGAGCCAGCTGGGGTCCTGAGGGCTTGGAAAGAGACAGTGCTTTCATGGTCATCTGTACCTATGGCTGCCTCCCCCAAGTGTATGTCTTTTAATCCAACAAACATTGAGTGAGTGTTGTTATATACAAAGCATTATGTTAGGTGCTAAGGATATACAAGTGAGAAACACAAAAGCCCTTGCCTTCAAGAAGCTTAAAATCTTGTTAAACATTGAAAAAGATGTCAAACATACTTTGGGAAAGACACTAACAGGTTGGAACGTGCTTAGAGGAGGATGACCATGTCATGTATGGAATGAATTTCTCCTAATGTACCTATCTTGTTTTGCCTACCTTACTCTTCTCCAAAATCCTATATCCATGCATACAGGGTATTCCTAAATTCACAAAGAATGCAATTCTTCTCTGTGAAGTCGAGGTAAGGAAGGAGAAGGAAAAACAGATTAACATCATGTAAGAATGACTAAAACTGCCTTTATGTGGCCAAATATAAGAATTTATATCCTTCCCATCAAGGCATGTTTGGTCCCATTAATTGGTACTGACACATGCCCTCTGCCATGGGCATTCTCTGAGATAAATATTAATGATAGTTGGCATTTATATCGCACTTTGAGGTTTATGAGGCACTATACTTTATTTCATTTGACCCTCACAAACCCTGTGAGGTGGGTACTTGAGTTATTTATATCCATTTTACAGATGATCCGCTCATGCCACAGGTAAAATTTGAACCCAGGTATCGCCTGACTCAGGAATCCAGTATCACCATGTCATTTCAGAAATGTCAGCATAGGTGTAGCAAAGGTCACAATCCATGCCAGTACTCCCTACTGGGGTTCTATATGTCACCACCTTCAGACCGCTAGACAGTAAAGGTGAGAACACACCAGACACATTCAAGGGTATGTCTAATCATCTTGAATGAACAACATAGCTGACTTGGATTTTTTAGTATCTCCTCTCCCCTCCACTTCTTGTATTCCATTTGCTTCCATGTGACTTTGGGCAAGGCCTTGACCTTTCTGGGCTTCAGGTTCCCTATTGGGCTAGTTGAAGCTCTAAGACCCTTTCAAGCTCTACATTTATGATTCTCTGACCTTCTTTCCCTGGGCTGAATCTCTGCTCCCACCTTTCCTCTTTTTTTTAATTTCACCAAACTGAATACATTGTTATCAATAACGTTCAAAGCCATAATCTGACCATTCATACAGTGAGAAAGTCTTCTAATGGTGTGCAACTGGAGGACTGCATTTCATAAATAGGATAGTCGTTACTTTAGAGCCCTAGGGGGTATTCTTAGTGCTCCAAACTTCCCATTAAATTGTAGGTGCCTCATTCCAAAGTGACATCCCAGTAGCATTACTGGCATAAATGTCAAACCAAGAATGGTAGCAAAACCAGTTTTTATTTGGCTTTTATTTGCCCTGTGATAATTAGATATTTGCCTTGGGATTTGTTTTCTAAGCCTTAGGCCTGTCATAGATTCTTCTCCCTGTAAAAATTTCATCACCTGCAGTGCTTACACATTTTTCTCCCAATTCCACCCTTCAGATGTGACCTTTCTGGTTCACCAAGCACAAACACTCAGAGCAGAACTACCAGGATGCAAGATAAACCACTCTGGGATGATGGATAAGCAGGGCACACTAGTACCCTGGAATAGAAGGAAGTCAGCTAAAGAAACATGTGTTCTGCTCTATCTAGAGTGATACAAGACATGTCATAGTGTCAATCTCTTTGTAGGAAGGAAAAGAAGAGCTTTTGGTCCCATTAGGCTCATATATTCACAGCAAGGTGGGTCAGTGGAAAGATTTGGAGTCAGAGGGGCCTATACTTGAATCGCGAGTCTGAGACTTACTTTAAAGCCATGTAAACCTAGCCAAGTCATTCAATTGCAGTCTTCAGTTTCTTCAACTCTCAAATAGTAATAATGCTTTCTGTGCCTAGCCAACAGTGTTATTGCAGAGAAACCTTAAAGCACGAGAGAAATGTGAAGTGTTAGCGAGACACATTCTGTGGTTCAGCTATATCATCTGTAAAATGGGAATGATGATACCCAGTTGTCAGAATTCAAGGAATCAGGCAGAAATAACAATAATAGCTAGCAGTTATGAAACTTTTAAGTTTTGCAACAGGCTTTAAATATGTTATTTGATCCAGGGAAAAACAGGCTAAAGGCTTGGACTAGAAGACACAGTAGGGCAAGACAGGTAGTCCAAGCAGGTCTCAGCATTAAGCTGAGAGCGCAACCTCTAGGAGATCAAAAAGGCAAGAAAGTCTGGAACCTGTTAGCAGGCAAAAGGTCCGAGCAGGAAGGGAGCTGGTATCAGGAAGGTCCGATAGCAGATATGTGGGGTCCCACCAAGAAGACCAAAAATCTAGCAACAGTGATCCAGCCCCCTGGTAAGATTCAGGGGGATGCAAGGTCAGTCCCAACAAGAGCACCAGAAGATTGGGATACTGAAGAGCTAACATGAGGAAAGGAGCAAAAGCTGTAGCTGCTGTTTATGAGAGAAGTTTGCCTCCCTCTACAATACTTGCTCCTACTAAAGCAGATGGAGAGGAGAGAGAGAGCAATTACTGACTCAAGCAGGAAGAGTTAAAATTATTGGATTAAAATTATTCCAATTATTGGAAAGGCAGGCAGTTGGATATAATAGAAAGAATACTGAACTTAAAAGATTTTAAGGTCTTACTCCACCATTTAATAGTTGCATGACCTTAAGCAAGTCACTTCCCTCTGAGCCGTAATTCTTCATCTGCAAAATGAAGCCAGTGATCCTTTACTTATGGGATAGCTAAATGGTACTGGGCTTGGAGCCAGGAAGATCTAAGTTCAGATCTGGCCTCAGATACTTCCTAGCTAGGTGACCCTGAGCAAGTCACTTAACCCCTATTTGCCTCAGTTCCTCATCCATAAAATGAGGACACACTAGAGAAGGAAATGGCAAACTACTCTGTTTTTGCCAAGAAAACCTCGTGGACAAAAAGTCCGTGGAGTCACAGACTTGGACCCAATGGAATGAGTGAACAATAGCAATTCCTTACCTACCTTCCAGATTTATGTGAGGAAATTATGTGTCTTAACAAAAAGAACAAGCCTGAAGAAAGAAGTTATCTGGTCCTCAGCTGGAGGTACTTCAAGGGTGGGGAATCTGTGGCCCACCTGTACTAGATGAATGCAGATGCAAGGAGTCAGGTTGAGGGTGAAAAGGGAACCATAGTACTCTAAATTCACTAGAATTGGTATTTTTAAGTCATTCTTCTTTATTGTCATTCATTCTTTTGAAAGATCTCCATTGTCTCCCTAGGTCCAACGCCGCCAACAGTCAGCTCAGCGTATGGAATACTGCCGACCTGAGCCACTGCAATCAGCAGAAATACACGTACAGTGACGAAGGGCAAAGCCACCTGAACATGCACCCTCATCAGGGCATCGCCCTCCCTGTAGTGAGGAGAGAGATTCCCACTTCCCTCACCACCAATGGGAAACCAGACTCCCTAAATACTGCTAGGACCTCAGTGACCCAGGAGCTCACTGAGCTGGAGAAGCAGATTCAGGTGATCAGGCAAGACCTACGGCTGGCCATGAACAGGAAGAACCAACTGGAAGAATATCAGAGGACAAACAGGACAGTCGAGTCCTAAGTGATCCCATCTCTATCTGTTCTGTCCTGACCTTCCTGTCCTTCCCCCAAGCCACTTTCAACCCTTCTCTAACCCCTCTGTAAAATTTGTAATGTACTTTTGTAACTGCTGGCAGTGGTGAAGGAGAACCAAACAAAATAGGTTCTCCTTAGAAGGCAACCTCAAAGTGGGTCATCAATTTCCATCCTCCAGGGTGGTATTCTCTTTCAGAGAATCTCTTCTTTCCTCCATGTGAACTTTGAATCAGTCAAGGGCAATCTTGGACAAAGGAACTAACTATGAGCAAACCAGACCATACTCATCTCCTGTTTCCTTCTTCACCTGGTGCCACATTTCTGGTTTTTAGCCCTTTCTGTGCATTAAAAAAAGATGTCAATCAGACCTGTGTCTCTTACTGGGTTTTGATATTTTTACTAGTATGAGCATACCTCGACTAACATGATTAATCAGGTGTAATAATGTTATTAGGAGACTGCCAGTTCCACAAGTTCAATGTTTTCAGTGGTCAATTGGCCTGACAATGACACATCAGTGTTTCATGATGTGACAATGTGGTTACTTTGTGTTAACGTTATTGCAAAAGTATTGTGGACAGTGCAATGTTAGGCGAGGTATGTTTGTATAGAATGGTTACCCAGGACTATATATTTTAATAATATTTCTTCAATTTAACCCAACTCAAATTTGGGGGGTGTTTTTTTTATTTTGGGGGTACAGTTAGTGAAAAAAGGGCAGTGAAAAAAGATCCAAACACTCAAAAACCTGAGACTCTATTAGAGGCCAATCTTGCTGAAAAATTAATGGCATCATATTCTTCAGTCAAAGTAAGCTTTCTTTATAAGTGTGTGCCTTTTGTAAGAGACAAAAAGAGATAATGAAGAACATCTGTGTTTACTATTTGTAATAGGCTGTGTGTGACTGTGAATCCTGTGAAAATGTTTGTGCAAACCATGTGATGGGTTAATTCTCAAATCAGCCACAACCTATCCTCTGACTGTAGGAAGCCTCAAAAGTGATCCTCATGCATGCGACTGAACCTGCTCCATGCCATGCTTGAACTTGCAGGCATCTACCCTCCCTTTTTTGTGTAATTATTGTGATATTTGCCAAATGCCCCAGTCACCAAAGGCATATTGATATGACTCTTGGTTCCTCCAGTTGGCATCTCTAGTGCATTTATTGCCTCCATGAAGTTGGATCTGAGTCATCTAGTCGTTTCTATTTAGCTACCTCCTAACCCCCACATAGCTCTCTGGAGAAGCAAGATGAGGAGGGAGCCAACGAAGCCTAAAGATCTCAGTTGCCTAGGGCCCCGAGAGCTCTGAAAAGAAGTATTACTGCCTTCAGGAGAACACACTTACAATGTCACCTTCCACAGCCACCAGGGCACCAAAAAATGTCACTCAGGAATAGACTCTCCTTTACGTCAGTTAGAGTCTTTTTTTCCAATACTCGCCATTTGTTCCAATTAATCCATTCATTCAAATTTTTTTGAGCACCTATTAATTCAAGAAACTGCACTAGGTGCTAATGGATAGGTGAGCAAAATCTTCAGAGTCCCTGCCTTCACAATCTTACTTTTTGAGTGCCTCTTAAGTGACTGGCACAGTAGTTGGCTACAACCAACCTGACAAGTAGTTAGCCACCTCCATCAAGTGACTGAAAGGGCTCCTAGCTCCCCAACTGTCCCTCACTTTATACTATGGCATCTGAAATTTCTGCTAAAGTCATTCCCTTAAATGGAGAACTGAGTTTTCTGGATGCTCCCATTAACATTCAAATACTCCTAGCTGAGTAATACTTTAAGCCTTGAGGGTGATAAATCACAACTAGAAAATGAGTCAATAGGAAACAAAGCAAAAGCAACACCCCAAGAAAGGGAAATGGCAAGAGGGGCTAAAAACCTTCAAAGGTTTCAGCCAACCCTGCTCTCAGACTATCCCTCATAGGGCTCTAAAGTAGGAAGCCCTGAGTTTGAAGGCACATCTCTAAAACTATCTCCCAGAATTTTCTAATTACAGCCCAGGATACTGTAGGGACCAGGTCATTACCCTCTGTGCACCTCTTATCCAGAAGGTTTATGTACAGGTGTACCTCACTTCACACAGTAGCCAGGTTCTGGAAAAGTTGCCTGTAAATGGAAATTTTTGTAAATCTAATTATATTCTAACTGCATTTGGGTGGCTAACTACTTAGAGGAACCCAGCAGTCTTTTGTAAAGTGAAGAATCCTTTTGTAATGCAAATAATTATCCCCTAATTTATTTTTTTTCTAAGTTTGGGTTTTTTAATAATGGACTTAATTAAAGCAGGGCATACATCAATATAAAGACATTTTGAGGAATGCTTTTTTGGGTTTCTCTACTTTGTCACAAAATAGGCAGTAATTTTTGCCCCACTCAGTCACTCAGTGTCTGTTCTGGACCATTGGGTGATAACTGGCTGACACTGGTAAGCCTGGAGTAGAAATGTAGTAGCCACTTGAAGGCCAGCTGTTGGGGACTGTCACCAGGTTTACTGTCATTGATGTTGCTTGAAATGATTTCATTTTCTGGAAAAAAAAATTTCTTGTGATGAAATGAAACCGTTTTCATGTTAAATTGTGATGGTTATTTTTATTGCTGGTGGTTGAACAGTGCTTTGCAACTTGTGAAACAGTGTGCTGTGTTTTGTAAAAAAGCTTTCATGAAATATGAGTCCTTCAAAACAACTCTGCCCTGCCCTACCCTATCCTTACCTGGGCTCTACAGACTTATGCCCTTCTTGGGCTCAAAGAGAAAAAGTCAGTGACCTTCAGGTTAGGGATGATATTATACAAGAAAGAAAAGGAGTTTTCATCCCTTGGCTGAAAGAGCTCCTGTTTCACAAATACATGAAATTACAAGGTGGTGAATAAAGGAAGAAAAGGTGAAAGAAAGTTTGAATTCTCTTATCAAGTCCCTTTAGGAGTAACATTTGACCATTCCATATCTCTGCTCCCTCAGCTACAAGGAAGGGAATGTCATTGGCCATCTAATGCCCAACCATGTTTTGGGAAAAGGTTGGAAAATTCAAACTCGCTCACTGCAAGAAAAGCTCTATGTGAGCACCAAAAACAGGTGTGTTAAGAGGTACAAATGTGCCCACTAAATGTCTGAATAGCAATCACAGAGCCCAGAGCTAGCATGCTACACAGCATAAAGGAGAAAATGCACCCCACAGGTAGGGCAAATGATAAACACACCAGATGTACAAGACAACTCTTAAAAGCATTTCTAGGGTAGGCAAGTGATGTGATTATAGCAATCCAGCATGGAACTCCACTGGGTTCTTTGATGTGTTTGGAGAACAGTGACTCTGGTCATTCTATAAATGGCAATCCTCCTCGCTACATAAAGTTTTGCTGCTGTCCTTCCAAACAGGGACACTGGAGGGACTGAATAAAAGTGAAAGGAAATCCCAAAGAGAATAGTATCAGATCATCTGGCGTTAGACTCACTAGAGCTAAAATTCAACACTGAATTTAACCTTTGAGAAAACTCCTCTGAAAATCTAAGAAACCTAAATTAACAAGATGTAAAAAAGTCTACTTTACAAAGTCGAGATTGGCAAGCCAGAAATCCACGTCCAGCTTCAAAGGGAGTATTTCTCTGGTCATTAAAACCAAATTTTTATATTTTTTTGTGTGATTGAATGACCAGTTGTTCAGTCCCTCCTTTGATCATCCACCTAAGCCATAAACCTATTTCTTCAATACTATTTACTACCATGGCTTACTGTTTTATGAAAACAGACTTCACTGTATTTTCTTAGGAAGGCTGAAGAGTTTTTTTCTATGTGTCTTCATTCTGAAGTATATGAAACAGACTGCTCAGCTCCAGGGAAGGACTGAAATGTTGTCCCTTGGGCATAAAGTGAACAGGATGATTTGCTCTGGGCATGTTTCTTGTACAATTGGGTGGATGGATGAAATGTCTTTAGGTCTTTTCCATCACAAATTTCTATGAATGTGGAATAAATGTTTGGATTGAAACAAAACTCTGGAATGATGCTGCTAGAGTTCATCTTTGGGTACTTGTGAAAAGTTGACATGAATGGCACCAGACTTCTCCAACAGAAAGTATATACATTGGTTCATTAAAAATTGAAAAGATTTAAAGTGAATATAAATTACATCACATTTGAGGAAACCCAACAATATGTTAATACAAATATGATAGGCCAGAATTGGTCCTCCAAGATCTCCTCTCAGTCCTCTTTCCTTTCACAAAACTTTCTCTGCTAGCAATTTCATTCATTCCAACACTTGCAAATTGGTCATTCCATCCCCAATCTTGTTAGGAGCGTTACTGTGAGCATTAAATGGAAGAAATATTTGGAAAGTGCTTAGTGTAGTGCCCAGCACATCATAGGCACTTAATGTTTACCTTCCTCACTCTCACCCTGATTCCCCCAGTGATATTTCTTACTGCCTATAGAATACCTATGCCTGGATGTCCTTCAGGCACTTCAAACTCAACATATCCAAAATTAAATTCATCATTCTTCCCACTCCACCTGAACCTGTCCTTCCTCTTAAATCTCTTCTCTTCTGGGATGTACCAGCATCATCCCAGTCACCCAGGCTCAAAACCTGTTACCCTTGACTCTTGCATAAATAGAAAAACATTAATTTGGAAGCATAACAGAAGTCTGAATCCTGCCCTTATCTTGCCCAGGAAAGTTATATCTGCTCTCTGGGATTATTTCTTCCTCTGTAAAACAAAGGGGTTACTCTTCCAATTCCAATTCCAAAGCCTATGATCCTAAGCAGTCTACTTCTTCACTCTTCCTCACCTCTACCCACATCCAATCAGTTACTATGTCCTCTCAATTCTACCTCGGCAATATTTCTGGTATAGGTTCTCTCATTACTAATCTATCACTAGTCACCTGGTTCAGGTTCACCCTAGCATTACCTCTCCCTTGGAAGGAGAAATACCTTAATAGCCTCCTAACCTCTCTCCCTATCTTCAGCCTCTTGGCTCCCCAGTTCTCTAAACAACTTCCAAAATCATTTTCCTAATATACAGATCAGAATACTCACTGCCCTGACATCTCCTGTGTTCCTCCATGATTCACAGGATAAAATACAAACTTTCTTGCCAATCAACATCAAATGATAACAGACTAAAAGCTGAAGAGGACCTCAGAGACCATCTAATCTAACCTCATTAATTTACAGATTAAGAAACTGAGACCTAAGCAATTAAGTGAAATGCCCAAGATCATGCTGGGAGTGCCAGTGGTAGACCCTGAACCCAGATCTTTTGAGTGCAGAGCCAGGACTCTCCCTTCCCTATCCCACAAATGGAAAAATCTGTCTCTAACCTATTTTTCCAGTTTATGGATGCCATTTAACCCAGCTGGAAGACCTTCAGGTTAAAGAGGATGAGGCCAAACCCATCTTGGAACAGAAGTTTAAATTGTAAATGCTCCCTATACATTCCTCTATCTCAATAGGCCCAAAGCCCCCAAGTTATATAAAGCCAATAACAACTCACATTTCTATAGGGACAGATACAAAGTCTTGTATTTAAGCTTTACAAGCACGAAACAGGAGTACACCTAAAAAAGGTCCGAGGGCTTCAGTAAACTGCAAGCTCGATATGAATCTAACAGCATGATACTGCAGCCCAAGGTTTAGTGTTTTGGGTCCTAAATCAAGAGACAGAACTTCCAGAAATAGGGAAGGGGTGTCACTGTACCCTGTCTTGGTCACATCATACCCTGGAGACGGTCTGCTTCTGGGCACCCCATTTCCACAAGGACAATTTAAGCTGCAGTGTCCAAAGGAGGGCAACAGGATAGTAAAGGACATCTAGTTTGTGCCATATTAGGATTGTTTGAAGAAACTGGAGATGTTCAAGTCTGGATAAGAGACAACTTAGGTGGCACATGATAGCTGTCTTCAAATATGTGAAGGGAACTAGGGATTTGAATAATAATCACAATCATAGCTAACATTTGTGAAGTGCTTATTACATGCAGCCACTGTGCTATGCACCTTAAATCTTATCTCAATTGATCCTCACAACTCTGGGAAATACAGATAAGAAAACTGGGCCAAACAAATTCAATGATTTGCACAGTCATTCAACTAGTGAGTGTACAAGGCTGGATATGAACTCAGGTCTTCCTGACTCCAGGTCCAGCACTCAATCCACTGCACCACTGAGCTGCCCTATTAGATTAGACTTTTTTATTTGGCCCCAAAGGGCAGAAGTGCGAATGATGATGGAAGTTACAAAAAGGTAAATTTTGGCCCGATGTAAGGAACACTTTTCTAACACCAAGAGCTTTTCCCAAAGTAGAATAGGCCAGCTCCGCAGTGTTCCTCTTCCCTGGACGACCACTTGTCAGGCTTCTTCAGTGATGGTTGGGCCAGACGCCCACACTGACATTCTATGATTAGATGCTCAAGTCTTCTGCTGTTCACCAAGTGTGTTCCTCACCTGGAGAGGAAGGCTGTTTTACAGCACTTCTTTGATGCTACTGTCCAGCACAGCCCACGTTCATGGATAAACCCGCATTATGGCCACGTCCATTGCTCATGCAGCACTTGTGCCGCCTTAGGCTCTTACCTTTGCTACTGCCTTTCCTTTTACCTCCCATTTCTGACAAATTTCCCTTCATAAATTTGCTAGTGAAGCTTCTATGAATCACAAAATATCAAAGCTGGAAGGCTTCAAAGAATGAAAGCTTTAGAGAAGGAAGGGGCCCAGGAAGTGAGCTAGTTCAACTTCTAAAGAGGCCAAAGAAAACAACCGGAGCAGGAATGGAGGTTCCAGCAGGGAAGAGACTTGCTTGTGGCCACACCTCCCAACCTGAGTCATTCCCCACTCTACCACACAGGGCCGCCACAACTTTAAATCTTCAGAGGCGGTGACATTTTGAAGAGAAAGTGCAGGATAACTAACAGTTGCACTGCAGGGGAAAGAGCTGCAGACTGACAGTGACGAAGCTGACCTGGATCCCACCTCTCAGGGTCCTTCCCAATCCAGGACACAGTGACCCAACTGAGATGAAATAAGGCCATAGTTACTTTAAGAATCATCTTACAACTAGACTTTTAGAATTATTAATATTGCTTCCAAATAATCTATATGCAGTGATATAGAAGCTTAGGACTACTGTAGAGGATGAGAATGAGAGGCCGCGTGATGTGGAGAGGAGGGGACCTCTCACCAAAACTTTTAAATAGCCTATGTTCATATTAAGATGACTATAGGAACAGTTTCATTAATACATAAAATTCAATGTTCTTCAAAAATTTCATTAAATTTCTTGTGCTAGGATGATAAGTCATGTTTAAAGGAAACCCAGGAGTAGAACAGTAAGTTCTTAAATCGGCTTTCACCCTTCTCAAGGAAAAAACCTGTAAGACAAAGATAAATTGACCCATGTTTTAATTGGCACTTGTCAAGTACAAAGTCTGATGGAAAACACTACAAACAGTCCTCGGGAAAATGAAGACTGACAACACCCCAGGAAAGTGAACAGAAGAGTCACAGCTCACCAAGACTTCATGGTATCCTCCACTAGCATGCTAGCCCAGAATCTCATCACCTCAGTCTGGTTCTTTCATCTCTTCCAATTCTAGCCATATGGTAAATCAGAAAGGGGCTATGCTGTTTGCAACAATTCTGGCCTGGGAGGAATTAAAGACTTTACTTAATGTCTTCCACCAATTAAAAACTCTGTAACAACAAAGGTGCCACCAGATATTCTGTAACTGGCCCTTAAAGGTACCTCATACCTGAGAGCATCAGCTCACGTTGTCTAAAGAAGAGTGCCACTAGGACACTTTTGTGCTACAAGTTTACAAACCAAATCATGCCCAAAGGCAACTTTCTGCTAAGGAGCTCCGGCTTTCTTCTGCCTGCCCCCAGCCAACTCTTTCCCCTCTTTGTTCTCCAATTAGTACAAAGTCAGTACTACTCCAGAGCAAAAATACCAACTCAGTATCTTTGGGAGGGGGGATAAACCAACAGGCCAAGATGGTTCAGTGGGCTCCTAAAGAAATTTAAGCTAGAAAGGAAGGTAGTCGATCGTTTGCTCATTTTTACTTCTTCCCACAAACCTAGTCCTTTTATTTACCCAATTCTCTCATTGGAGTCACCCAGTTATTTTGGAGAACATGGGCGGGAGTCTGTGAATGGCAATACGTGGCCTTTCCAGTGACAGCAAGGAGAGAAGAGGTAACAGTTTGATGGTTCATGAAAGATTATCTATCCTGACTTTCTGTTCCTCTGCTCATAACCTAGTTCAACCAATGTAGATGCGATGGAAGTCATTGGCACCAAAGGCAGCATTACACTTCGGACATTTACGCTGGCGGGTGTCATAACGCGTCTTCACACACTCAAAGCAGAATACATGGAAGCACTTGGTAAGCACAGCGTCCTTCTTGCGCATGTTGCAACATGGACAGGTAAGTCGGGCCTGAAAAGGAAAGAAGTGCACTAGGTAAGATGCTGAGCCATCATCACCACCATTCTGTGAACTGAAGAACTGACAACCTTCAAATGAAAAGCCAGATACCACAGTGACATGTTAAGTTCTGCTAACAACTCAAAAGTGAACCATTCTAATGATGGAACGGAATAGAGCCAAGGCTTAATTCTCCCCCTCACTGGGGACACCACCTCAAACCTTGACTTCATTTGACTTAGAAGTAATTCAGGAACCCTAATGAAGCTGGACCTCACCTTATAATCCTTGATCTCTTCCATGAGGATCTCATCACATTTAGGTACATTGTCTGGTTTCTTTGTAGTCTCTAGCTTCCTTCGAAGTCTGGAAATATCTTCCTGTGACAAAAAAACATCAGTTAATCACACCTTCCCAAGAGAAAATCAACTAAACACAATGACTACAGAAATTAAGAGTTTTTAATCCTCTCTTTTAATCTCTCATGAGTACTTTTCTTTCTGGGGAGAAGTATGACTGCAAAAATCAAGATAACATTTCCTTTATTGCACAGTTAGCCAATCTGATAGCCCTGTTAAATTCAATTTAACACAACTAAGAACAGAAAAAAATGTAGGAAAAGGAGGAAAAAAATACTGGAGGCATAACTAGAACTTTTGGCTGACCGCCACTTTTTTCCTTCACTCTGTCTTTAACACAGTTTGGTTCTTCAGAAAAGATCTAAAGGCAGAGATAAAAGAAGCATAAGCCAGTACCTGGGCCCGTTTAAAATTAAACATATCCTTTTCCTTGGTCACACTGTTCTCTACAATTTCATCCTGAAAATCATGAAGTTTCTTCTGTGCCAATTCTAGCTGTGCTTTGAGGTCATCTGCAAGCTGGGCTGCTTCCATTGCCTGGAAAGAATTCAATAATTAAAAAAAGTCATTCCATTGCTTCCAATGTTGAAAAACCTTAACCCAAACTAGGAAATAAAGAACTTACACTGTTATTAGTATGTGATAACTGCTCTGAGGGAGACTGTCACTTCAATACCTAGAAAACGCTCACCTTGCGCTTATTCATCTCCAAAGCCTGTGTCCGAAGGCCCAGCTCTTTCTCTCCTGTGCCAATGTTGCTCTGTAAGAGATGTTCCTTCTCCTCCAGTTTCCTTACAACTTGTAGCTGAGCATCCACCTTCAAAGAACACAAACAAGGAAAAATTCTAAAACCTAAAATTTGACTATACTATGTCACAAAAGGAACACAAAAGGAAGAGGCCTATTAAGAATCTCAAGCTTTATTCCTGACTTCATTAACTAAACTATTAAAAGACCCACTCACGTGTTCAAAATCCTCTTTAAGTTCTCTGTTGTGCAGAAGAACCTGTACTTGCTACTTATCGATCTCAAAATCAGTATGTATCACGTATTATTTTTTAATGCATTGAAATCCACATTTGGAAAAAGTGGAAATGAAATTCTAACTACTGCCAGTACTGTAACTATCTCTTCCCTATACTATCCTAATTTCCAAGCCATAAATTCAACCAGAAAAAAAAAAATATTCACACACACTTCTATTTTTTAAAACTTTTTACTGGTATCATTTGCTTTAAATCACCTTCAAGGCCAAATATACCCCTTACTACTTCCTTACACACAAGGAGCTATCCCTTGCAAAAATGAATATGAGAAAGAAAAGAAAAAGCAGTGCAGCAAAACTAATTAACACATCTAAGTCTGATGGTATATGCAATGTTTCATATTTACAGTCTCGTATCTCTTAAAAGAATACAGACCACATTGCTACTTAAGACAGTCACAAACGAGAAAGGTTTTACAAATCTGTTTCTACAGATTTCTATATATGTCTTTCTTACTTAGAAGAGCAAAAGACTCCTGAGAACCCCTACCAAGTACTTGATCATTCCATCCCTTGCCTCCTTCTTTAGCCATTCCTTTCACAGTCTCATAAACACAAAGGTAACTAAATTGTTTAGTGAATTTTATCTTATCTCCCCACAGTACTCTAACAGCCTAGCACTCTGCCTTCTATCTGAGGAGTGCCAAATAGAGACAGCTCCTACACCTGGAGGGGACACTAAAGCACACAAGAAAAGAACCCTATCCTTCCTGTTTACCTGAGTCTTCAGGGTCAGAACCTGGTCTGCGAGCTCCTCCTTCTCCTCTTTGAGTAATTTATGGATCTGATTTGACTTGATGCGTTCTGACATCAACTTGAAATTAGCATCATCTTTTTCTCTCAATTGCTGCATTAAACGGATATTCTGCTCCTGCATGTCTTCAAATGCCTGCCCTGTGACATCCATCTCTGAGAGTAGAGCATCTTCTTCCTGAAACAGGAAAGAGTTTACATTCTGAATCACACTTTCCAACTCCCAAGAACTTGGCAAAAATCAACTAACCCTTCCTATTGTTCAATTAAAAAGGAAGGAACTCTGATAAGAGGAAACTCTCACTTAAAAAAAAAAGGTCTTAGAAGAAAACAGTAATGATTTACAAGTATGAATTATCATTATTATCATTATTATATATCACCCTAAGAAACAGACAGCCTCATACTGGGCATATGCTCTATTTCCCAAATTTTCTCTGCCCTGGTCCACCTTAGGATTTTCCTATTGCCTTTATCCTCTCTCACAGATTAATCTACATTTATTCATTCCACACAGATTTATTGAACATTTATTTCATACCAGGTCCTGTGGAAGACACCATAGAGAACAGATACTAAAAAGTACAAAATATCATCCCTGTCCTTAAAGAGTTAGGAGTGCCCTTGAGGAAGGGATAAGATATACACAAAGAACTAGAAATCAAAGAATGTAAAAGTGCAACTGCAGGAATATGAAAATTGTCCTCCAATGAGGGAAACAGAGAAACTTTCATGGAAAGAGGAGCATGTGAGCTAAGTCTTAAAGGATGGTACTAGAGAGATAAGGCTGAGGAGAGAACATTTTAGGTGGAGAAAAAGCCAGAAGCAAAGGTTCAGAGGCAGAAAAACAAGGGGCAGCAGCAGAATTTGGAAAGCTATTAAGGTAAGTTGGGGCCAGGATCTGGAGGCTCCTGAATATCTGGCCAAAGAGGACAGACTATACTTGGAAAATAGTGGCAAGCAACTGAATGTGTCTGGAAAGAGAAGGTGGCATGATCAGAGTTACAACTTAGGAAAATTAACTTGATAGCAGTGTGTGGAATGGAGCTGACCAAAAATGAGACTAATCAAGAGGTAATTATAGCAATCCAGACTAAAGGTGATGAGGGTCCGACTATGATGTCAGTAATGGGGTTGAAAAGGAGGAGACATATGAAAAGATCTCAGAGAGATTAAACCAACAGGACCTAATTGAATGATTATTGTGAAAAGGAAGAGGCAGAAGTCAAAGATGACTAAGAGAACTTTTCAGCTTGGGTGACTGGGACAATGATCATGCCACTAACAGAAATGGTAAGTAGGAAAAAAAAAACAGGTTTTAGGGAAAGACCATGAGTTTAGTTTTGGATATGTAGAATTTGCAGTGGCAACAAGCAATCTAGCTTGGGATATCCAGCAGAGGGCTGGAGATGCAGGCCTAGAGGAAAAAGCAAGATTATCATCACTGCTGCTGCTGTCATTATTGGTATTCTCAAATACTGTCATATGAACGTCAGCTGTTACAGGTTTACTAAGTGCTAGACAAAACACTTTATCATTACAATGACCTTGTGAGGTAGGTAGCAACAGGTATTTTTATCTCATTTTACTGAGAAGGAAGAAACTGGGGTTCAGAGAGGTTGAGGTAATTTGCCAATTGCACAGCTATTGGGATCTGATCTCAGGCTCTCTTCACTCTATGTCTCTACTACACCACATCTGTAGAGATGTGACACCTGAAGCTACAGGGAGGGAGAAGGTCATCAATACAGTATGAGTTAATGTGGTAATCAACTTTTCTGAAAAAGAGGGAAAGTACTAATAAAGAAATTTAATAAAAATTGAAACAACTCCACTTTTGACCTAGTGTATACAGAACACCTAATATGTCAACCTGTATTCAATAAATTCTGGCTAATTATATAACAATTATATATACCTTAGCTGCAATTATATGATAACTGCATGTGTGTATGTATGTGTGTGTGTATACATATATATGTATGTATATATATATGTATATGAAAAAACAGCATAGTTGTTATGAAAATTATATATACTTATATAAACATATACATACACCATACATACATGGAATAAATATGTATGTAAAAGCTTCCCTAATCTGTGTGGCGCCTTCATAATTAAGCTTACCTCTCCAAAGCAGAGCTAACTGTAAAACACAGAAACAACAGTTATAAGAATGACAAATTTCCCCTCTAGCTATTTCAGTCAAGGCCCCTTTCCTTGTGTAAAAGGTCATTTTCAAGGTCTTCTCTCACCTGCTTAGCCACAGCCAGTTTCTTCTGCAAGTATTCTATCTGCTCCTCCACTGCCTTGATCTTCCGCAGGGCTTCTTCATCAGCCATTTTTTTGCTTTCCTTTTTCTCTTTATCCTCTAGGTCCTTGAGCCTTTGCCTCAGATCTTCCAACTAAAAAAAGAAAACAATCAGATGACACAAGCCAATAGGCCTTCAGAAATGAACCACATACATAGACACAGGGCCTTCTAAAAATCTGCAGAATCTGGAGCAAACCATTACACCTTCCAGCTCTATTACCACATCACAAAAGAAGACACCATACTACTGAAGCATTAGCTTTAACAAAGATTAGGTGTATACAATCCTCCCTTGCTAGCCTAGGGGCTCTCTCTACAACACGCAATGATTTTCTTCAGGTAGCTCCACACAAAGCTGAATATGACTGACAAGAATGACAGGCAAACAGACAAAAAGAAGGTTACCTCAGCCTTGGCCTTTTTCTCAGCTGCCATTAGTTGAACCTTGTCTCTTTGCTCCTTGGGAGCAGAACGATACATATCTAGCAAGAGTTTCATCTCCTTTTGGCTCTCTTGTGCCTTCCTATTGACAAAAGGAACACAGGAAGTTGACAAAGGTGGTCCACAGCACAGAACAGCCATGTTGTACAGAGTAATTACATATAAAAGCAAAATTTTATTCTGCACTTGGCTTCACTGCAATGTAAAACTTTTACATGGACCATTTCTGGACACTGGGAAATATTCTTGAGACCTGGGGAGTGGAGAGGAATAATGTCATTAAACTATGTATCTCTCCCTTGAGGGAAAAATGGCGTAATAGGAGAACGAAAGAATGGGAGATTTATGCTCACAGGTCTGTTAAAGTGTTCGATCTTGTTCAATCACAAGACTAATAAAAGTCCAACTAGAAAAACCATTTACACTTGCTGAGATCTACTGAATAGTAATAATTACTAACAATTCCCAGCAAGCTAATACCATTGTGCAAATTAAGATCAATGAAGAGTAAGGCAAGGGAACAAGGCTCTTCCCTATGTTTAGCTTCTAAACCAGACCACATAATAAGCAACCTAGACATCTGAGTTGTCGTTGTGACAGTAGCTGTGGTCACATCAGTTGGTCAATTAGCTGCTTTCATCATGAGAGCAGGGCTAACAATATCTGGTGTCCAGACAGTCATTTCATAAGCAACATAAAGTGATGGTTTAGGACAGAAATGCCAAGAGGCATGTCAGTCACTCTTACTTGAGTTCAGCCTTCAGTTGCTTAATCAGCTCTGCTTCTTTCTTTCTTCCATCTTCATGCTTCCCTTTCTCCTTATCTTTGCTGGATTCTCGGTCCTTTTCCGATTCTTTCTGCTTCTGCTTTTCCCGCTCTCTCTCCTTTTCCTTCTCTCGCTCTCTTTCTTTTTCCTTTTCTTTCTCCCGTTCCCTCTCCTTTTCACGCCTTTCCCTTTCTCGTTCTTCCTCATCTCTTTTGGCCTTGGTCTCACTGGCCTCTTCTTGAGCAGCCTTGGGCGCTGAGGACTGAGTGGAAGAGTCCTCTGGTTCCTGCTTGATCTCCATAGGTTCTTCTTTGGGGTCTTCAGTACTAGACTGGGACTGCAGAAGGCCACTGCCACTGCGGAGGCGGGTCTGGGAGGCCAAAAGGGAGAAAAAGCAGGAGACAGTTGAAGTATCCTACTAAACCATTCACATTATATCCCCTGAAGCCTTAAATGTTTAAACACAGTAGATAATCCAAAAGCAAGCTTTATGATGCTCTCAGCTCAGATACCAGGGTTTCCCACTTAACCCTTCCAGTTACCTTGCTCAAATCAGACTGGGCCTCTCTTAGTTTGCGCTTATACCTTAAGACCTCTCCCTTTAGCTGATGATTGTGGTTCTGAAGGCTGCTGATAAGGTGCCGCATCTCCCGGTTTATGGGGCCTGAATACACAAACAAAAGTTATCACAAGAAGTTGTGATATTGAAGGACAAGAAAAACAAAATGCATCAGAAACTGCTTAGAGGCAGCACGATAGGGTGGAAACATCCCTGGATTTGGAATCAAAGGACTTGGGTTTGGCTCCTGGTTCTGCAACTCATTCCCTATGCGTCCAAGGGAAATCGATTAATGTCTGAGCACCTCTCAAAGGTTCTTTCCCAACGTAAATTTATGATTATACAACTGAGAAAGTATTACCCAATATAACTTCTTCTCTGAGGTTGAAAAAACTGATCCACTTGAGTTACTCTCAAAGTAAGACATAAACTACATTGAATTATAAGATCTGATACTAAGGGAAATCTGGTTAATTTCTATCCCAACAAAGCCTGAGTTTTTCAAGGAGTCATTAAGAGTAGATCCGCTTCAAGAGAAAGGGAAAGAGCTCCTTACCTGCTTGCTCATTGGCAGCCAGGGTCTGTTCAAACTCTATCCTCAGCATTTCATACTCCTTGCGGACCTGTGCCAGTGTGTCTTCTAACTGGATCACTTCTGTCCTTAGCTTCTTATGGAGGCTGACTTCATCCCGCTAAACAGAGCAAAGAGAGAAAATATTACTATTGGGAAACAGGTACATGTTATTCTCCTGTCAAATTGATCAAAATGATCAAATTTCCATTCTATCTCCCAAACATGGTCCACAATAACCCAAGAAAGAAAGATGGAAATGTTAGGGCAAAAAAGGTGTTATTACCCTGAGAAGTTTCAGAGACAGTCAATATTTACTAAACAACCACTGTGTAAAACACTATACTGGACACTGACAAAGAACACAAAAGAAATAAAAAGAACAGTCCTGTCACTGAGGATCTTAAAATCTAGCTAGAGAGATAACCTATGATAATGACTTAAAAACACTTCCAAAGCAAAATGTGACAAATATGAACAAATCATTACTGACCAAACTATACATGAGTGCTGAGGGTGTGAAGAGAAGTCAATGTTCAGAACTGGGAAGGTTTTTGGAAGACAAAAGCCTTTTATGAGGTAGAGAAGAGATACAGGGTTATTACCTCAATGAGTTCCACCTGGCGTTGGTGAGTCCCCCTAGTGCCATGAAGCAAGGTACGAGCTTCATCCAAATGTGCTTTCAACTGTAGGCTCTCATTATAGAGGACAGAAAACTGTGATTGCATACATCGGTATTCTGGGGTTTCCTTTACGACTTCTTCCACAGCACTCCGCAACTCCACCTACATAGGCACCCCGCCCCCCAAAACAAGAGGAAGGTCAGAAATATAATTGCCATAAAAAGCTATGGTATCATCTTTATGCAGATCACTCCCAGATCTACAGATCCAGCCCTGCTAACGAGCTATAGTCCTATAGTTATCTTGAGTACAATATGTCCGAAACAGAACTCATTGTATTTCCCCCCAAACCACCCCTCTTCTAAATTTCCCTCTTTGGAGTTGAGTACCATCATCCCTCCAATCAGCCAAGCAATAACTTCAATGTAATCCTTAACTCATCTATCTTAACCCACAAATCCAATCAGCTGCACAAATCTCGACATTGTTACCTCCACAATATCCCTTGAACATCTCTGCATTCATATAGCTACCATCCTAGTCTAGGCCTTTATCATCTGACACCCCCAATAAGCAACGGCCTCCTCCTAATTGATCTCCCGGCCTAAAATCTCTCCCTAGTACAATCTCTCCAGAGCCGAGTGGCCAAAGCGATCTTCTTAAAGTTCAGTCCGACCTTGTCGCTCAAACTCCAGGAGCTCCCTTCTTAATGCCAGGATGAAGCAAAAATCTTCTACTTGACATTTAACCCTCTTTACAACATAGCTACATCTTAACTTTCTAGCCTCATTATATCCTACTTCCTTCCATAAATTCTACAATTTAGCCAAAGTGGCCTTTTTGCTGTTCTTCTCACACACAACACTCTTTCTCCTGTCTCTGGACATTTACAATGGCTCTCCTCCATGTCTAAAACGTTCTCCCTTCTCATCTCCACCTCTGAAAGTTGGTGGTTTCCTTCAAGACTCAGCTCAAGCTCCACCTTCTTCATAAGAACTTTCTTGGTTCCTCCTGGGTTAATGTCCACCCACTCCAGCAAGATAAACTTGCATCTCTTTTGCAGATATCTACGTAAGTGAACATGGTTTCCCCATTAGAATGTAAGTTCCTTGAGGGCACAGACTGTTTTGCTTTTATCTCTGTATCCCCAATACCTAGCAAATAGTAGGTGCTTAATAAAATTAAGTAATCTCAATTGAAGATATAATTTCATAAGACACACTCAGCACAGTGTTTTGTACACAGTAGCTGCCCTTTAAACATTCACAAAAGATACAGATAGTTAATTTGTAAAGCATCCTACAAATAGCAAGCAAACCAAGTTTGCCAATTCTAATGAAAGTGAACATCTGAAGTTTATTATACTAGATTCTTCTTCTTCTAATGGCTGTTTGAAAACACTGACTCCCTCTTATTTCTCCAACAACTCAATCATAAGAGTTCTCAAATGGTAGAGGGATTGGTCTTCTTAAAGCATCTCTGTAGCTATTTTGAAATAAAGTCTTTCTCAGTTTAAAATGAAGCAGAAATACTACCTCCTCACTAAACATCTATTTTCAGCATAAGTCCATAGACATCATGAAGCACCTCCCTTACTCTTAGAGATGCAGCAAGAGCGATTTGATTGATTTCATCACTAAAACGGGCAGCTTTACTAATGTAGCAATAGAAAAACAAAGCTGGGAATGAAATCTCGGGCTAAGCAAAACACAGGTAGGCGGGAAAAAGTGATCTTTCACTTATAAATGTATAATCCATTTTCATCAAAAAGACACTCTCTTATAATTTTCTTCTGTAAGCTAAATATAGATCACCACATAGCAGCAAGGGGAAAACAGTCCTAAGGCCATCCCTGCAGGGAATTAACCGATTGCTCAATTTAGTAAGCAAGTTCCATGTAGTCAAAGAGAAAACATTATAGTTACCTACAATTCTCTTCATGTACCACAAGATGGCTGACTTGACTGAGAGTAGCATCCCCTTTCTATTACAGATCCGGCAAAGCCCAAGGACACACTTTCTTAAGTTTAAAAAATAAGTAAAAATGGAAATACACTAGTCATTTAGCAACATTTTTACTCATATTTTACATTTACTGAACATCAAGAATGAAATGGATCTAGTGTATATCAGGGACAAAAGGAGCTTCTTATTTATCAGAATGATGAAAAACCAGTATTTTCACATCTCCTAGATTGTACTACTCAATATAACCTAAACAAAACAACACAAATTTTTATCTGCCTCTTACGAATTGTGTGTTTATCCGTGGATGAAAAACCTTAGGAATTATCCTAAGCAAATTATCCTGAGCAAAGAGTTAGCAAAAATGCACACATCACTGGCCTATGAAACTTTCTGGGGAACGACTGTCATACCTTGAGCTTCTCATTGTGGGCAGTCACTTCTTCCAAGTCTTGCCGAAGCTTCTCTAACTCACAGAGACGGTTCTGAGCCAATTCTTTGTTCTCCTCAAGCTCCGCATTCATCTCTTCAAACTTGAAGCAGGAGAAAGTGATCAAACAAGATTGGAAGAAAAAGATTTTTTTTCCCCCATGTGAAATTGCAGTCCAGTCCCACAAAAACAAACAAACAAACAAACAAACAACTTACACAGATATTGAGACTTCCTTTACCTTTCGAGCATTAATAGTGATTGTGCCACCATAGAGACTGCTCCCAGCTCCATATACTTTATAACCTTTGGAATTCACCTACATAGAAAAGAGAGGTTCTTTAGTTAGATCTCCTAGGATTTTAATCTGAGTCCCAGAGTAAGATTTGTCCCCAACTTTCCAAAGACAAGTACTCACCCGCTCTAAGACCTCAGCGAGGTGCCGGTTGAGGCGCTGCTCCCTCTTGCGTATCTTGTCAATATCCCACTGCAAATCGTCAATCATTGTCTCTAAAACAGATACCCGTGACTCTGCAGTTTCCACCTTACTCTGCAACTTAGAAAACTGTTGTCCCAAGTATTCAGAAGAACAGAAAGAAAACAATAAACAGAAAATTATTATTTGGCACACCTGACCTAGTCCCCAAATCTCTCATAGCACTAAAATGTATCACAGCAAAGACAGTTGACAAGTTTCACACAAGGACAAAAAGAATATTCTTAATAGCAACTACTGACATTTATACCGCTTTCAGATTCGCAAAGCACTGAATATATTTTATCTCACTTAATCCTGTTAATGAGCTCTGAACTACTACATCTCTATGAAGTCTACAAGATTAAAAGGACTCTGGACCATAAGGAAAGCAATGTTTAATACTCACTAACTGTCCTATCCCCACAAGCACCACTTGACAGGAAAGGAAATTATAGTATATAACCTCCCCTATGGATCTATTCCACCAAAAGTTATACCAAGAAAACTCCCTTCCACATATAAGATTAATTCTAGGAAATAAATTGAAGCACACCTAGAGATGACTTCACTTTTCCTTAACACCCAACTTACACAGGATAAAATTTTCATATATTCATGCACAGAAACGACAAAAAGAACATATGAACACTGCTCATAAGTTTTAACCATAAAACTATAATTTTATAACTGTGTAATTTTAACCACCAAACATTCTTTCGGTTCTGAAATTTATAAGAGATAACAATAGTTTTGCTCCTACTTTATTTAGGAACTAAGCATATTTGTCTTATAATACTACATATTAGAATTATCTTCCCCTATAAGAACAGGATCCCTGGGAGCAGAGATCATGTTTTAATAAACAAATTTCTCATTTTCTGAGGAGTTCTCTGAACATCGCAAACACAATATATATTTCTGCCTAATGAGAACTTAATATTTAAAAAGAAATGATGGTTTGCTCATAAATGGTAGTTACACAACTTCAGAAATTAATTATTTATTTTTAAACCTTGCCTTGGCTGACAAAAGACAAAGTGTCAGTAGTCTAAAAATGTAATCAAAATAGAATCTGGTTCAGTTAGCTGGAAGGAAAAGACTTAGTTTGACATTCCTACGGAATCATGAGCTTCTTGTTCTATGAAATTATCAAGTCAGTTACAAAAACATCTGCTTTGCTCAGAATGGGAAATGATCAACAGGTAGAATACAGATGCTGTTTTTAACCATTTAAATCTTAGGTTTTTGTTTCTATGCTTCTATACTTTGACTATATGTCAAGCAATTTTCTCCTTCAAATCTACTTAATCATTTCTCTGCTTACTTTCCAGTTCTAGTATTTTCTGAGAAGAAACAATGCACAAGAATTTGCTTTACTACATCCCATGTAGAAGTGACAGTTTTTATAAACCACACCAGTCTGAAAACCAAAATAGATATTCATGGTGATAAAAGGATTCCTAGCTTGGAACTTGTCTCCTTGTTAAAATATATGTGTGTATACATATTCATATACATATGAACATGATTCTTCAATTTGCTAATGTTGACTGAACAATAATAATAATAATAATTAATAATAATAATAGCATATTTCTCTATTATTGTGAAGGACTTTCACACACAACATGGTCATTTGATCCTTACAAGTCTCCTAGCAAAGGGGAGATATTATTATCCCTATGAGAAACCCAAGGTTCAGAGTTTACGAATGAGGAAAAAGCATTTATTAAGCACATACTCTGTGCCAGGAACTGTGCTAATTGCTGAGAATACAAATACAAGCAAGCAAGATACCCCTTATACTCCAGCAGTTTACATTCTAACAGAGGAAAATAACAGCTATAATATAGGTAGAGGTGAAAGCTGAGTAGGTCTGGAAGTGGCCAGAAACTGGCAAGATGACTTGGTCCAAGGCAAGAGGAAGTTAAACTCTGCCTAGCAGAGCCCAAGACCATGGTGGCAGGAATTCAAGTTTAATTAAGTTTAAATGATTTGCCCATTACTGCAGCTACTAAGGACTAACAGTTCTTGCTTTACATATTGCATTGCACAAATTCACCATTACACATAGAATTCTAAAAGAAATCTGCTTTCCAAAAACACACCTATAGTAACTTTACTGTACAGTACTGGGTTCTCTCTCCACTCTTGTCCCGAAGCTCAGTGCTCTGTAACTCCCAACCCCCACCAAAAAAAAAAAAAAAACTCTCAAAAAAATTCTAAGTGAAATTCAACAGGGGTATGGAGAGACTACTACCACTTCTGCCAGGTATGGGACTCGGCTTGAGATTGCCAACACCTAGGAGACCTTTGCCCCACTCTACCCACCCACTCATATTACTGGTCCGTCCATATATGTCTTCCATCTGTCAGTGCTCAGATACCATGTGTCTTTCCCCAGCCTTGGAGTGTTGCCTATCCTCTCCTATGTCTGTGTCCAGGCCCCACATCTGGCCTCCCCCCGGCCTCAACCTTCCCACGCGTTCTTCCTTTCAGTTTTGGCCAACCATGTAGCTGGCACTGGCCCGCTTTCCTCCTCCTGCTCTCACTTCTCTGTCTCTAGCTCCCATAAGTCCTTGAAACCTGTGCTAGCCGACTTCTCCACAGGCATACAGCCTTCTTCCTGCCTCCCTCCCTCCTTCCTTACTCCACTTCTGCAGGCAAATTCGAATTACATAAAAGTCACTTTACATAGAGGTCTGCAAAAGGGTCTACCTACAGAAAATGAGAACTGTCTGTACTAGAGCTGTGAATTCTGATTCTAAGTCTAGCAGTCTTTCACTTATAGGACTGTGCCTTTCCATTTCAATTACAATTAGTTTATGATCTAGAGTAGAACTGAAGACTCTTCCTATTTACAAATGTATTTGTTATCAATAGAAGAACTTTGTCCACAATATTACAATGTGGGTAAAAATAGCACTATACTCTAACACTCTACGATGGTGAATTTCATAAAAGAGAAACATGGCAAAACCACAGATGATTTCCTTTTTCTGAAAACTAAAATTACATAAGCTTTAGTATTTGCAAAGTACTTCACATACGTAATCTCATTTGATTTGCACAACAACCCTGAAGTACTATTATTACCACCATTTTACAGATAAGGAAACTAAGGCTGAGAACGTATAAGTGAGCTTTTCCAGAGCCACACAGCTAATAAGTATTCCGGGCAGGATTTAAACTTAAGCCTTAATGAATCCAAGTTCAAGAATCTAAGTCAACGTTACTTTAAAATCTTAAATAACTCAACTGAGCTACTCATCTTCCAAAGGCGTTTTTTCAAAAATCTCATTTTTAATATAACTACATAATTATAAACCACATATCTACATATGCAGACAGATACATTTACTACTCATTTCTTCTCTGAATTTTTTCAGAATCAGATATTTATGAATGTGCAGCAACTGAATGCACATAGTAGTTTCAGAAAGAAGCAGTTAAGCTTATTCTAGAAGATGAAATGAAAAATTATTTAGTCACTATCTTCAAATAACTGCAGTATGACATATGTACTAATATGGTCCTCAAGTGAAGGAAGGTGCTTTTGCCACACTAAGTAATTTAAGTAAATTAAACTGTGTTTAATAAAAAGTTATCAGCCATTGACTGTCAGATCAGAGAAAAGCAGGCAGATGAAAACACACATGACAAGTTTGGATACAGAGATAGAAAGGGAAGCAGTAGTCCTTCCAGGCAGCCCCGAAGTGAGAAGCATCAGGCATGACAGCAGAATTGGGTCCCCAACCAATTAACCTCCCATTATGAATAAGGTGAATAAATAACCATCCTAACCTTGAAAAGAACCCTTTTAGTTATTCCAAGTGTTTGAAAATCTATTTTCTTACCTTAGCTCAAAAGAAATACGAGATATGCGTATTTAAAGATTCCATGCCAAATGTTCACATGAACTGTTTGTGCCCGACCTGTGGTAGAGCATTCCAAGCTCATATTGGTCTGATCAGCCAGAGTCGGATGCATTGTAACCTGACTTTAACATAGTGAAGTCATTTTGGTCCTCTTTGAGAACTAAGGACAACCACCAACCATTATTATACCACCCCTCAGAGGAAAAGATGGTAAAGTTTACTGTCCTATAGTTAAAGGGAAGCATGGAAAAATTAAGCAACCTGTCTGAGGAGCGCACTTAGTTCAAGAACTGGAAAATAAAACCAAGAGCTTTTCAATCCCAGCCCAATATTCTTTGTAGCAGAGTAAAAGTCCACCACCATAACACCTAGGATTGGACATTTGATCTCTTTCATTTTGTAAGTGGGGGAGTCAAAGTCAGAAAGTCAACTGACTTAGTCAACAGGAGTCGCTACAAACATCTGGAACCCACATACTGGTTCAAGCCAATGCCTCATGCTCTGGGCTGAACTTCTCTGTTTGTTACTTCCTCAAATCTTCTTGGGTTTATTTTAGGAGTGTTGGGATTTTTTTTTTGCTATTACCCTCAAACAAGGGCAGAAACTGACTCCCATTCCACAACTCTTTCCACTATACCACAGGAATTCCCCTCCCCTCCTCATGTAGCTTTGATTCTTCAGCCCTGGTTATATTGTATTTGTTAGACTAAGTGGCAATACTCTTCTAACAATGACCTTCTTGTAATCAGTGTAGTACACAGTATTCTAGATGAGGGACTGACATGTGCCTCTGCCAGAAAACATTAAAACACAGAAGAGAGCACAGTTCTCTTTTCTGGTCAGGTACCTCCTGAGACATGGTATGGTGCTTCTCCTGAAGAAGGTCTGCCAGTTCCTGAAGCCGGCCATTCTCATGGGACAAGAAGGAATTCAATTCCTGGACTGCTTCCTCCACAACCAAAGCATCTGTGGACCACAAACAAAAACAGATGAGGCATTTGAGTCAAGTTACTTAAGTGATGGCACAATCACATCATCTTAATAATTCCCATTCATTGCTACTAAGAACTCTACAGGTTACATATTCAAGACGCTGAAGGACCACTGATATGGTTACTTCTTCTGCCAGTAAGATTACGAGTCACTGAAGTTTTCTCATCCATGTACAATTCCTGTATTACTCCTACATACATTTTTCTTTATTTAAAAAAAAAATACTTTATTTCCCCAATTACACGTACTTACCACCTGCAATCTGATATAGGTTATACATGTGTAATCATGTAAAAGATTTCCATATTAATTATTTTGAGCAAAAAAACAAGAAAGAAAAAAATAGTATGCTTCGGTCTGTATTCAGAC
The DNA here is from genome assembly GCA_028646595.1 of Phalanger gymnotis. Taxonomy (NCBI): domain Eukaryota; kingdom Metazoa; phylum Chordata; class Mammalia; order Diprotodontia; family Phalangeridae; genus Phalanger; species Phalanger gymnotis. Next base: position 303,729,523 of record CM053624.1, read on the forward strand.
TCCATCAGTTCTTTCCCTGGGGGAAGAGAGCATTTTTCATCATGAGTCTTTTGTCTTTGATCATGATACTGCTGAAAATAGTTAAGTCATTCACAGTTTTTCATTGAACAATTGCTATTACTGGGTACAATTTTCTCCTGGTTCTGTTCACTTCATTTTGTGTAAGTTCATGTAAATCTTTCCAGGTTTTTCACAAATCATCCTGCTTGTCATTTCTTATAGCATAATAATATTCCATTACAGTCATATACCACAACTTGTTCAGCCATTCCCCAATTGATGGGCACCCCCTCAATGTCCAATTCTTAGCAACAACAAAAAGAGCTACTATAAATATTTTTTTTTACAAATAGATTGTTTCCCCCTTTTTTTTTTTGACCTCTTTGGGATATAGTCCTAGTAGTGGTATTGCTGGATCGAAGGGTATGTAGTTTTATAGCCCTTTGGACATGGTTCCAAAATGCTGTCCAGAATGGTTGGATCAGTTCACAATTCCTCCAACAGTGCATTAGTATCCCAGTTTGCCTGCATCCCTTCCAACATTTATCATTTTCCTTTTCAGTCATATTAGCCAATCTGATGGCTGTGAGGTGACACCTCAGAAGTTTTAACTTGCATTTCTCTAACCAGTAATGACTTAGAGAATTTTTTCAAATGACTATAGATAGCTTTGATTTCTTTGTAGGCTGCCTGTTCATATCCTTTGACCACTTATCAATCAAAGACTGTCTAGTAGTCTTATCAATTTGACTCAGTTGTCCATATATTTGAGAAATAAGGCCTTTATCAGAGATAACTTGATGTAAAAAATTTTTTCCCAGTTTTCTACTTTCCTTCAAAATATGGTTGCATCAATTTTGTTTGTGCAAAAAAAATTTAATTTTATATAATCAAAATTATCACTTTACATTTTGTAATGCTCTATATATCTTGTTTGGTCCTAAATTCTTCCCTTATCCATAGATCTGACAAATAAACTATTCTACATACATTTTTCATAGAAGATCCATGCAACCATTGGAGGTCTTTCTCTACATCTTTTAATATTCTCTGGATGTTAGTGCAGCAATCTGGGTGGTTATCTAACTGCTATCCCTCACCTTAATAAATGACTAATCCATAAGTTTAGATTATATGTTTCCTTAATTGCTTATGACACTTTTTTCCTCTAAGATATCATTGGTAACATACTAAAATCTATTAATGTTCACCTTTTTATCTCTCTCCATTGTCCTCTGGCTCACCACAAATTTTAATTCTTTGTGATGTTCCATGATTTGCAGTAATACAGCATCACTGGGAAAATATTGATGTTTAAAGGGACAATGTTTTACATTAGCAAATGGTTTGGGATCATTGAAATCACTGCACCATTTCCCAAATACAACCTGGCCTAGTCTCTTCCATCTATTTAAGAACAATAATAGCTAGCATTTATATAGTGTTTTACAGTTTGCAAAACACTCTACAAGTATTATCTCAGTGTATCCTTAAAACAATCATCCCCATTTTTTTTTTATGCCTTTCTTTTTTTTTTTTATTTTAATTAATTTTTGACATGTTTGGTTTTCGGCACTGATTTTCACAGGCGTTTGAATTACAAATTTTCTCCCCATTTCCTCCCCCCCCCCACTCCAAGATGGCGTACACTCTGGTTGCCCTGTTCCCC
>CM053624.1:303731691-303747537 GCA_028646595.1 Phalanger gymnotis
AGCCACTTAATTCCTCCCACCAGGTGGGCCTGGGGACAGAAGCAACTGCAGCCACAGTTCTAAAGCTGCCCCACCTCCGCTGCCCCAGGGGCAGTGGCCGAAGGGCAAACTCAGTCACGCAGCTTTTCCCACTAACCTTCTCTGATGTCTTTGCTCTTTGTGGGTTGAGAGGTCTGGTAGATGCCACCGCTCAGTAATTCAGCATGTTAAGGCACTCTCCGCTCATCTCCTGTTCTGGTAGGTCCACGTCTGGTCTGTTTGCGCCACGCGCGCTGGGCTCAGCTCTGCTCCCCTCAGCTGGGAGCTGGGAGCTCCATGTGGGACAGACCTTACCCAGAGACCATCCAGGCTGTCCTGGGCTGGAGCCCTGCTTCCCTCTGCCACTTTGTGGGTTCTGCAGCTCTAGAATTGGTTCAGAGCCATTGTTTTATAGGTTTTTGGAGGGACTTGGTGGGGAGCTCACACCAGTCACTGCTTCCCAGCCGCCATCTTGGCTCCGCCTCCATCATCCCCATTTTACAGATGAGGAAACTGACTTGTCTAAGGTCACATTAGTAAGTATCTGAGGCTGGATTTAAACTCAGATCTTCTTGACTCCAGGTCCAGGAATCTATCCACTGCACCACCTAGGTGCCTCTATTTAATTCTGAGCCCAGCTCATTACTCATTTATAATTCTTTTCCAAAACTGGTTAAATCAATGTCATAAACTAGTGTCCAGTAAAACTCCTTGAGGGCTGGTATTGTTTCATTATTTTAATTTGTAACTCCAGTCCCTAGGTTCTTTCCTCCTTAAATGAAAGTGAAAATTTGGGCAAACAGATTTGAGAATGAGTTTATACATGTGTAGACTTTGCATGAATGTATTAGCACCTGTGGAGGCACAATAAAACAAGAAAGAAGCTGAATTTCCATTATATCTCTCTCTCATGAATTGGCTCACCTCCACTATTTAGCTTGCGAAACAGTACATCCACCTTTTCTTGCAGCTTGTCATAGACTATTACTATCTGAGACACAGCTCGACGAGAGGACTCCACACGCTCCTGTAGCTGTGATTCCATCTCTTCACTGGTGCTGCTGGCCAAAGTAGCAAGGAAGGAGAAAGCTGGCTCCAGTCCCTCCCCTGAAGACAGAGAAGAAAGCAAAACAATCACTAAACTGGAAAGCATGAAATCCTCTTCTCCTGAAATGACAAGATGTTCTCACAGCAAAACTATACTCCTAAAAACATACACTGGCTAAGGCATGTCATTACAAAAGTACTCACCTCTCTCTCGGTCATCTTTACGTTCCTGATTGCTATCTGAATCTGGTTCTGGTTCAGGAACTACAAGGGCTTTTCTTTCTGTGAGCAGGTCTCCTAAGCCCTGTTCCAGATCATAACGTTTAAGGATGATGCGGATGTTTTCATCAAACTGGAAAAAGAGTACAAGAGTACAATAGGAAAAGACAAGGTTTACTCTAGAGTTAGTGAGAGTTCTAAGGAAAGCTACGATTCTCAAATTAGGAACCAAAGATAAAGAATAAGTAAGCAAATGCAGAACCCACTTGACTCCAATATCGGTTAACAATAAGTAAAGAAGCATCATCAGTGGCCTGCCGGCGTTCCAGTTTCTCAATATGCTCACGCAACTCATCTTCAATAGCCTGTCTCTGATCCAGCATCTCTGCCAATTTACGATTTTTGGTCTGCAGCGTCCGGATATCTAACTCCTCCTGCCAGAAAATATCAATCTTGTTAATGCCATCATAAAATCATTAAACAAATTAGGTGAGAGGCCAACTAGGACAATTTATTTTATTGTGTTTATGTTATTTCTACTACAAAAGAAATAAAATTGTACATAAAATTTCAAGCAGTGAATCTCTTTAAAGTTTCCAACAGGGAAAACAGTAAAAGAGAAGAAAAGAGACAAGAGATGGGCTAATGAAATACAGGGACTACAGTGTGAGTACAGAAAATAGCAATTTAAATACACTAAGGTTTCAAAATTACAAATTACACTATTCTTGGGGCACTTAATGTGTGTGTGTGTGTGTATGTATACATACACACGCAGATATACATATGAATGAATACATAACACTCTGCAAACTTCAAAGTGATATATAAGTATTAGGTATACATAATAACCTTCCAAATGAAATAACCTAATAAAAACATCCCATACTTCATTACCAAACAAATTTCTTAAATGAGTTTCAAAATGTCCTCATACAAAGTAGTCTTCTTCAACAAGTAGTATTATAGGAAAGTTTCCATATATATCGTGCATAAGGTATACCATGTATTCGGCCAAATGCCAGTACACCTCTCCACCACAGCTGACATCATGGCCCATTATCATCTTATTTTAGAATCTTCTCCCCCTACTTCCTTTTCAAATGGTTTTACCATTTTTAACACTCCTTCAGGATAGCCCCTTAAATTCTTAACCTGTGTTCATCTGAAGAAGAATCTATCTACCCTACAGAGAAGCTGTAAAGAATAATAAAACTCCCAAGTGTGTATATTTGAACATATGTAACACACTCCACCAAAAACTGTTCCAGTGCTTCATCATACTATGGAAGTTAAAATTAAGTTCTTAAAGACTATACCAGGGGAATGTAAGCTCTGCCAAGCAGGAAAAGCTTCAAAAAATAGTCCAATAACAAGACTACATGTCTATCATCTAAGGATCAAATGAGCTAAGCATAGAGATGTTCATCTCCAGATAGGTGGCTGGCTACCAGATCATTACTACTGGTAACAATTCCAGAAGATAATCTCCTGAGGTGTATTAGAGCTACACTCTGCCATCATAGGGCAGACATTGGCAATATCACAAACCTACAGAGAGCTTTATGTATATGTGTACACATAAACACACACATTTATATTGATATATGTATACAAATACACATACACAGTTAAGACTATCTTACCACTACAAACTCAATTTCCTTTTTTACTGCAACCCACAAAATTGAAAGGCAGAAGATTTCTGTCAAAGATCACACATTTAGATCTTTGCCTTTCCCTTGTCTTCCTTCTTCTCAGGAAGTGCCCCTCTCCCTGATCCAGTCCACTTCAGTTCGACATAGTTCAAATGTATAACTTTACTCCAATGTGAGGGAAATTGGGGGTACAATCTGTGTAAAATTGACCAAAATTACACATATACAAACTCAAATTATACAGTTCCCTGAGAACTGAAAGTATTGAACAATTCCATCAGATACACCATTATCATTCCTCTTTTAGACCAATTTCTTTCTTCCAGGTCTGGATTCTAAAGTCACAATACCACTAACAACTGCAGTATCCACCCTCTAGACCAGAAAAGGACAATGAACATTAGCACCCTGTGTTTCTGTAGGAATAGCATCTTTTTCTGTTGAGTCTCATGTACACGCCTTATTAACTGCTAAGTAAAGCTACTTTTCTTTTGGTGATTTGACTCACAAACTCATCTATTTGCATATCTGTTGTGCAAATTATTTGGGATCTATTTGCACATCTGTTGTACCACCTTTACAAGTCCTGTTATCTCCAGGAATTTAACCCAAGTCTATGCTCTCAAGACCTGATGTTGAATGCCTCTCTCAGTTTCTGTATTCTAGACTGTTACCGTGCTAGACATCTCACACTCCATGGCAGGCTGAAGTCTAATTCCTGCAATTCTACACCACCCCCAAAACCCTGGATACTCCATTTCTTACCCATCCACAGCTCTTTCTCTCCTCCAAAAAACAAAAGTTAAATAATTACCTACACTATTTCTGGAGGCAGAGCCAAGATGGCAGAGTGCAGGCCGAGACTACCAACATTCCCTAAACTTTAAAATAACACCTCAAATCAAATTTTGGAGCAGCAGAGCCATCAAAAGGTAAGACGGAGGCATTTTTCCAGCCTAAGACAATTTAGGAGGTCCACAAGATAGGTCTGTAACACTGGGGTGGATACAGGCCCAGAGCATGGCAGAAACACCAGCAGTGGGCCTTAGAGGCAACTACTACAGCAGCAGCAGTTGCTTCAGAAACTCTTAGCCCAGAGACAGTAAGGTGGACGATAACTACTCATTAAGAGATTACAGGGGACCCTTTGCTAGCATTGGATACAGCTGGCACTGCCTGGCAACTCTCTTGTCCATAAGCAGTTCTGGGTCGTAGTTTCAGGGCAGAGAGGAGCACTTATGATTGGTCACAAGGGAACAGGGGTTCTGGTCAGAATTTCAGGGCCAAGAGAAGCGCCAGCACTTGTGGCTGGAGAAGATCAAGGGACCCAGGACAAGCAGCAGTACTTGAGGGCCACAGGGGAGCAAGGATCCTTCTTGGGTAAAGACCAGAGCACAGACCAGAGAAGCAGTGAGCACACTTCTCTCAAGATAACACTACCAAAACCTTGTAGACCCTCAGAACTAGCTCTGAAAACAGTTGCACTAAAAAGCATGAAGCTTATAACAGTGCCTTCCACCTACAGGTGAGCAGGGTCCAAATTTAACATAAAGTTCAAAGTCAAGAAATAGGCTAGAAAAAAAGAACTTGACCATAAAATGCTACTATGATAGTAGTGAAGACCAAGACATAAACTCAGAAGGTGACAACAATGAAAACACCTACAAACAAAGCTCAGAGAAAAATGCTAACTAGACTCAAGGCCAACAAGAATTCCTGAATGAGAAAAGCATGTTAGAGGAAAAAATGGGAAAAGAAATGGAAGTGATGAAAGAAAATAATGAAAAGAGATTTGACAATTCAGAATAAGAGGAACCAAAAAAAAAAAACCAGTGAAGAAAACTATCTTTTAAGGTATTAGATTAATTAAGGTATTAGAATTGGGCAAGTGGAAGCTAATAACACCATGAAACTTCAAGAAACAGCAAAACAAACTCAAAAGAATGAAAAAAATATAAGAAAACATGAAATATCTTATTGGAAATACAACTGACCTAGAAAATAGATCCAGGGCAGATCATTTAAGAATTACTGAACCACCTGAAAAACATGGATCAAAAAAAGAGCCTAGACATCATGTTTCAAGAAATTATTAAGGGAAATCGTTCTGATATCCTAGAACGAGAGGGAAAAATCGAAACTGAAAGAATCTAATAGTCACTTCCTGAAAGTGATCCCAAAATGAAAACTCTCAGGAACATAATCAAATTCCTAAACTCCAACGTCAAGAAGAAAATAAATCACAAACAGCCAGAAAGAAACAATTCAAATATTGTGGTGCCAAAGTCAGGATCACACAGGATTAAGCACTTTCCATGTTAAAGAAGAGGAAGGCTTGGAATATGATGTTCTAGAAGGCAAAGGGGCAAGGATTAGAATCAAAAATAACCTACCTAGCAAAAAATTAATTTAATCCTTCAGAGGAAAAAATAAACATTTAGTGAAAAAGAGGACTTCCAAGCATTCCTGATGAAATGACCAGAGTTGAATAGAAAATTTGACATTCAAACACAAGACTCAAGAGAAGTATAAAAAGGTAAACATGAAAGAGTAATCATAAATGACAATAAAGTTAAACTGTTTATGTTCCTATATTGGAAGATGATATATGTAGTTCCTAATAACTTTATCAATTATTAGGGCAGTTAGAAAGAAGTCTACATAGGCAGAGGGCACAGGCATGAATGGATTATGTTGGGATGACCCCACCACCACCAAAAAATACAGGGTAAGAAAAAGTGATGCACTGGAAGAAAGGGGAAAAGAGAGACAAAATGGGAGAAAATTTTCCTCACATAAAATAAGCATATAAGGAAGCATTTTTATAGTGAAGGGGAAAATAGGGAGTGGGATGGCAATGCTTGAGTCTCACTCTCATTGGGTGGTTCAAAGAGGGAAGAATATATATATACACATTCAGGTGGGTATAGAAATCTGTATTACCCAATAATGAAAAAGGAGGGGAAAGGAATAAGAGATATTGGCGGGGAGGGTGTTAAAAGGGAGGCAGTGGTCAGAAGAAAAACAGACTGTTGAGGAGAAACAGGATAAAAAGAGACAGAAGGATAAACAAGTAAATAAGATGGAGGGAAATATCCAGTAATCATAACTGTAATTATGAATGGGATGAGCTAAGCAATAAAAAAGTAGATAAATGAATGAATTAGAAACTAGAATCCAACAACATATAGTGTAAAAGAGACACACTCAAAACAGAAAGACACAGGCAGAGTTAAAATAAAGGGCTGGAAAAGAATCTAGAAAGGCTTCAAATACAGGTTCAATAACGGACTATATTATATGCCTGTCATGAAGGAACCAGCCTAAGTTTGGAAAGGCTTAATTATCAAGTTGTCTCCAGGTGATGGTATTTTTTTTCCATAGAAACTCTTCAGTACTCTTTTCCACATTCCCCCTCACTCCCCAAAGAATCATGGATCTTTTAAATAGTAATAACAGCTAATAGTTAGAATTTATATAGTGCTTTAAGATTTACAAAATGTTTTACAAGTATCTCATTTTATTCTTAGAACAACCTTGGGAGGTAGGCTGAGACCTCTATCCACAGTGCCACCCAGCTGATCTATTTTCTAGTCTACAACTTTATTCTTGAAATTTCCCTACCCGGAATGACTTCCTCCTACTTACTGAAAACCTGCTCTTCCTTCAAGGCTCGCAACAAATACAAACTCTCATTACACACACAACCCACAGCTACCTATGCCCCGCCTTCCCCCACCCTGAAAAAATTTCACCTTCCAGAGTCCTGTTGAGCTATTGCAGTTATCTGTGAAAAAGGCTTATTTTTCCTACTAGATTATAAGATCATGAACAGAAGTCTTTGTGTGACACACAGTGGCTAGCGCATAAGTATTCTAAAAGTGTTTACCGAATAGAAATTACTGGGTAAAGAAGGTGTGTATCTGGCATGCATGCATACATACATACATACGTACATACATACATACCGTGGAAGACACACCCCCTAGTTTAATAGTTTCTACTGTGGTCCCTGAGTCTTCAACAGCAGCCTTCTTCTCTGGAGGTACAGAAGTACCAGGCTCCCCAGCAGCTCTCTTATTGCCGATTCCTGACATTTTGACCCAAATGATCGATGATTGTCAACTTTTCTGGTTCTTCCTGAAAAGAGTGAATTGACATGAGGGCACTAGGACTCAGGTGTGGGAGAAGGGGATGGGAAGGAAATGGGGAAGGGGAAGAAGGAGGCAGAGGTAGAGAAATATGCTTAAGGACTCAAGCACTGTGAAAATCTTCCTTTTCTCCCACTGACCTCTCTGGCTTGAGTCCTGTAAATTCCGCCAGAGCTTCAGGATGGTCTTGGAAGAGGGGGAGGGGGGCTTGAGCGGCTCAGAGGTCTGCTTATGCTTTAGGCGCTGGTGCCGGAGTAGTCCTGGAGCTCCCAAAGGGTTCAAGGTGTGGGAGGGGCGACACAACAGCTGGAGCTGGTTTGATTCGCAAAGAGAGAGGGGGCATCCTCGAGCACAGGAAGCGCCCGGCTTGGACACAAAGAAACCTGGGGTGCGGAAGTGGCTCGGGGAGCGCAGAGGAGGGACGGTGACACTGGCTGCGGTGGGGAGGAATTCGGGACGGAAGGCGCGGACGTCCTCAGAGCGTCGACACGCGTGGGGTCTGGGGCATGGGAACACACTGCGATGCCGAAGGCGAGAACGAGGGGTCTGCTCGGTTCAAAACAGAAGATCTCCGAGCTCCTGAACCTACGCTGCAGAAGCCGGCTCCATGGTGACACCCACCGAGGAACTCTCTGGCGCGGGGGAATTAAAGCAAGAGCCGGAAGTGCCGCGCTCCTTCCGGCGGGGCCTCATACGCTGTGCGCGAGGTCAGGGAGGGAAGGGGTCCTCTCTCTAGGGCATACAGGATAAGACTTTGGGCAGCTGATCACTTACCCCAGTGTGCCTGGGCCACTCTGCGGCCTCTCACCCCTGACCCGGGGCGGGGACAGAGCCAAACTTCCGGAGGCGGGACAGGATCCCGGAAGGGGGAGACTAAGATTTCCCCTTCCTCCCAGAAGCCAAAAGCTAGGCCGGGCGGAAGTGGCTTCTTTCTCGTCAAACGTGCCCACACCGATGAAAAGGCTCCCATCTGTCAGCACCAAGACCCGCATATTTGTGCTCTGATTGGTGAACTTTAGGCTAAGCAGCAAAAAAGTTCTCTCCCTATTGGCCGGTGTGGTTTCCAATACCACGACCCTCCACTAGACTAACGGGACCTAGGGATGTGGAGCGTGTAGAGGTTGAGGAGATGGAGATACCAAATGGTGATGGAGGAAGATGGACTGACGGCGAAATCGAGGGTGAATGGTAGTGGGAAGAACCGAGAATTAGATAAAAACAGCTTGGGGGAAAGAATTGAGGAGAATGAGTGTCGAAGGAGTGGCTTTGTGACTAGGAAATTGAGGCATTTAATTGTATGACCCAGGGCAAGTCATTTAACTTCTCTGGGCCCCATGTTCCTTAACTGTAAAATTACGAGGTTGGACTCGAAAACCTCCAAGAGCTTTATTTATTTAGAATTTTGCATCAGTATTCATTAGGGAAATAAAATACAAAGATCATACACTAGGACAAGACTGGATTTATACCAGGAATGGTTCAATATTAGGAAAACTATGAGCATAGTTGACCATATTAAAAACAAAAACAGCAAAAAATATATGAATAATTTGATAAATACGGAAAAAGCTTTTGGCAGAACACAACACTCATTCCTATTAAGTACAATAGAAAGCATAGGACTAAATGGAGCTTTTGTTAAAATGATAAGTAGTATCTACCTAAAACCAAGAGAAAGCATTTCCAATAAGGTGAGATGTGAAGCAAGGATGTCTGTTGTTACAATTTTATTCAATATTGTACTAGAAATGTAAGCTAATGTAAATGTAATGTAAGACAAAAAGAAGTTGTGAATAGATATAGGCAACAAGCAAAATTATTATTTTTGCAAATATGATAGTTTACTTAGAAAATTCTAGAGAGTAAAAAACTAATTTAAAAAACTATTAACTTAAGCAAAGTTGCAGGATAGAAAATTAACCCACATCAATCATCAGCATTTCTATATGTTACCAACAAAATCCAAAAAGAAGAGTTGAAGAAATTCCATTTAAAATAACAGCAGACAATATAAAATGCTTGGAAGTCTACTTGCCAAGACACAAACAAGAACTATATGAACACAATGACAAAACATTCTTCATACAAATAAATACAGATCTAAGTAACTGGAGAAATGTTCATTGTTCATACATAGGCCAAGCCAATAAAATAAAAATTACACTACTACCGAAATTTAGGTATTCAGTGACATACCAATCAACCCACAAAGAATTCTTCGTAAAACTAGAAAAAAATAAAATTCATCTGGAGGAATTAAAGATCAAGAATATCAAAGGAATGAATGGGGAAAAAATGGGGAGGGGTTTCAAAGGTGGTCTAAGAGCACCAGATCTCAAGCTATGTTACAAAGTTGTAATCATCAAAACAATTTGGCAAGAAATGGGCTAATCAGTGAAATAGATTAGGCATACAATAGACAGAAGCAAATAAGTACAGTGACCTGTTATTTGATAAATCCAGAGATCCCAGCTATTGGTGCAAGAACTCATTATTTGACAAAATAAAATACTGGGAAAACTGGAAAGTAGTCTGACAGAAACTAGGCATCGGCCCGTATCTCATACTGTATAGCAAGATAAACTCAAAATGGGTGAATGATTTGGATATAAAGGGTGGTATTATAAGTAAATTAGTGGATTAGGGAACAAATTACCTGTCAGATCTATGGAAAGGGGAAAAATTCGTTACCATATAAGAGAAAGAGAGGTTCATAAGAGGTAAAGTGGATAATTTTGATTTCATGACATTAAAAAGGTTTTACATAAACAAAGCCAATGTAACTAAAAATAAAAGAAAAGAACTGGGGGAAATCTTACAGCCAATTTCTATGATAAATGTATATATTTCTAAAATATTGAAATACTGAGTCAAATTTACAAGAGAATTATTCCCCATTTGATAAAAAGTAAAAAAATCAAAAGATATGAATAGTCAGTTTTCAAAGGATGAAATCAAAGCTATTAAAAGCCACACAAGAAGTGTTCTAAATCATTAATAGAGAAGTACAAATTAGAACATTTCTGAGGTACCACCTCATACACATTAAACTATGATAGGAAAAAAAAAGGAAAATGACCTGTTGGAGGGGTTGTGAGAAAATAGGTACACTAATGTACTGTTGGTGGAGCCATGAACTGGAGAGAATCTTGGAACTGTGAACCAACCTGGAGAGAATCTTGGAATTGTGCCCAAAAAACTACCAAACCATGCATACCCTTTGATCCAGCAATATTGCTGCTAAGCCCATATCCTAAAGAGATCAAAGAAAGAGAAAAAGTACCCACATGGACAAAAATATTTATAGCAGCTCTTTTTGTGGTGGCAAAGAATCGGAAACTGAGGGGATGCCCATCAAATGAAGAATGGCTGAAGAAATTATGCTATATGAATATGATAGAATACTATTTTACTATGAGAAATTATGAAAGTGATTATTTTAGAAAAAACCTGGGAAGTCTCTTATGAACTAATACAAAATGAAGTGAGTAGAACCAGTATAATTTACACAATAGCAATAATGAACTTTGAAAGAAAAACTTAATAACTCTGATCAACATAATGACCAAATAGAATTCCAAAGGGAATGGACTCATAATGAAGCATACTATCCACCTCCAGAAGAGAGCTGATGAACTCAAAGAAGAAGTTGAAATATATTTCCCTTTCAATTCTCTTTCTTTCCTTTTCTTTCTTTCTTTCTTTCTTTCTTTCTTTCTTTCTTTCTTTCTTTCTTTCTTTCTTTCTTTCTTTCTTTCTTTCTTTCTGACATGCCTAATGGAGGAATTTGGTTTGCATAACTATATATATTTGTAATGAATTGTATTTTTTTTGCCTTCTCAATGGGTAAAGGAGAGGAAATTTGGAACTGAAACTTGAATTAAAAAAAAATCAAAGGAAGTTGAAAAGGAGCAGTCAAAGATATAGGAAGAGGACCAAGAGAGAGCAAAGTTATGGTAGTAAATTCAGAGGAGCTGGTGACCAACATTGTAAAATTCTGGATAGAGGTAAAAAAATAAAGATTGAGAAAAGGCCATTAGATTTGGCAATTAAGAAATCATTGGTAGCTTCTAGGAACAATAAACAGGGTATTTTTCTGGAACATCAGTAGTATATGTGAACTAAAGTAAAACAGGAGTCTGGAAAGGTAGGTTGGAGTCAGGCTATGAAGAGTTTTAAATCTCAAACTGAGACATTCAAGGCAGTAATAAGTACAGTGGAAGAAGTGTTGAATTTAAAAGTCAGAAAAGATTGGGTTCAGATCTTGCCTTTGACACTTAATAATTATGTAGCCATGAATAGATAATTTAACTTTTCTAAGCTTCAGTTTCCACATCTATCATATGAGAATAATCATTCCTGTAGTGTTTACCTCACAGGTATATAAGGATCAAATGGATTTATATATATATATACATATATATATGTATATATATATATACAAATATATATATTAGAGAGAAAGAGTCTTTTACAAATCATAAAGCCCTATATGTAAATATCCATTTTTATTATTATTAGTTTGTTTTAGAGGCAATAGAGAGCCACTCAAGTTTTTGAGGAGAGGAGGAACATAGACCTATTCCTTAAGAAGACAATTTTCATTGTTGTATGGAGGATAAATTGTAAACGGAAGAGATTGGAAGCAGGGAGACCAGTTTGAAGGCTACCGCAACAGCATAGGAAGATTTGGTAAAAGCCTGAAATGGTGAAGTGGCTATGTCAATGACAAATGAAATAAATGTGTTAATGTTTTAGAGGTAGAATTAACAAAGCTTCACAACTGATTAGATTTGAAGAATGAAGGAAAAGAATGAGGTAAGGATGATTCCAAGGTTATGAAACCAGTAGACTGGAAGGGTGGTGATTTCTTCAGCAGAGAAAGAGAAGTATAGCAAAAGAATGGGGTTAGGGAAGAAAAGTTTTGTGGACACGTTGAGTTTTAGATGCAGAACATTCAAATAACAGTGTCCAATGGGCAGATGGCTATGTAGGACTTGCAAGTTCAAGGGAGATGATAAGGCTGGATATGTAGATTTAGGAATCATCTGCGTAGAAATGATCACTGAACCCATGGAAATGGATAAGATCACCAAGTGTCAGAATGGGGAGAGAAGGAAAGATGACACATGCTAGAGCCTTCATTTAAGGGCATTCAGAAATAGATGATGCTCTAAAAAAGGACTCTGAGGAGAGGTAAAAATAGGAGGATATTCAGGCAAAAGCAGTTTTATGGAAGCTATGAGAGGAGCAAATAACCAGGGAGAAGGGTAACTAACAATGTCAAAAGGTGCAGAGAAATTAAGTAGTATGAGGACTTTAAAAAAGCTATCAGATTTAGTGGTTGAGAACGGTAACCCTGGAGTATGTAGTGAAATTTTTTACAGGATATTTTAAGAGTTGGTGTGGCTGGTAGACTAATGGGAAGGGAGTAGTTGGATAGGAGTGCACTTAGCTGAGGTAGCTAGGGTATTTGAAGAGGCTGAAGGAATTAAAAGTGAGTAATGAGTAAAGGATAAGGCTGAGAGATGAAAGGGTTAATGGGAAATGGGACAGCTTAAGGAAGATGGGATACCAGAGATTTGAGAGTTATAGATGAATGTTGAGAGAGGACAGAAGGGGATGGAGTTTTAGAAAGAAGAGGAATTAGACATAAGAAAAGGAGAGTTTGAGAAGGATGGAGGGATTAAATCATAGAGAAAAATAGGAAGGTGAGGATTTGGACTAGGATGGAAAATGGGCTAAGGTGATGGAGGAGAAGGGGGAGGTTGATAATGTGTGGAAATTTAAGGAGGATAGCAGCATCAAAGACAGGAGATGGAAGTTTGAGGAAAATGAAAGAATGGGGGAATTAGAAGAAGATAGCTCAGTAATGGGGTTCTGGAGTACTGTGGGATGGAGGATTTCAGAGGGATAAGGTAGGTATTGAATATGTAGGGATAGAGAGTTACATATAGAAGATGCGGAAATTGGGAGGAAGATGGCATAAAAAGGAATGAATGAGATTGAGAGGAATTGTGGGTAGAAGATTGAAAGGGATGAAGGCATGAAGGTTTTGAGGGGTGTGGGGAGGTTGAAAAAGATGAGGGAAGAGTTAAGGAGTTGAATGAAATGGGAGAGTGATAATATGAAAGCAGAGAGATGGGGTTGAGGAACATGAAGCACTAAGAAGTTTGAAGGGAATTGAAGAAAGGGTGTTTGATGAGGATAGAAAAATGGAGAATATAAGTAGGATAGTATGAGTGAGCATCAATCAAGTAAATCAATAAAATCACCCCACCTCATTTAAAGTATCAAGATGCTAGGCCCTGATACTTAATCAGGTAAGATGAACATTTTTCTATTGAATCAATCAATCATAATCTTTAAATCAAATGTGAAAAAATTCTTGAGCAACTAAACATCTATTTGAATTGGTCAAAGAACTTGGTAAATACCTTATAGGGCCTGTACAAAACCAAGAATTAGAATTGGTATTCAAGCATTTGCCAGTATAAGACTAGCCATTAAAGTGAAGCCCCTGAAAATCAATTAATTTTTAATTAATCACTCAGTCTCATCCTCCTACCCCCTTCTTCTTGACTGGAGGCGTACTTTATTAACTTTGAAAGGTTGGAGGACTTGAACTTTTTCATTGGCATCCTAGCAATGTCCCTCCACTCGCAGCCATAACTGAATCAGGAGCGAAAGACAGACTAGATGACATGACAAAAGTAGATTCAAGGCTCTACAAAGAATTCAGTAGAGAGTTATATCCTAAATATGGGGAACATCTTGAGGACTCTAGCAAATGGACTTACAGGATCTGTTGTCAGGATCTCCTTTACCATCACTCTCTAAGCTTGAGCCCACTTTCCCACTTTGTAAGATAGGATGTCACATTTGGGGGGGGGACTTTTGTCTTGTACCAATTGCTCGTCCTGTGCAACCTTAGTAAAATGTTTCTTTCTAAAAGCTGAATAATTCTGCCTGACTAATTGACATCAAATAAAATATATAGTATATAGCATATATACTATGTATTAGATATAGTATATATTGCATAATATAAACTATATATAATATATTAAAATATAGTAAATAATCATAGGGGAAAACATGGGGGGGCCGTTGAACGATATAGCAGTAGAAAAGATACCTCACAACTTCCCAGGGCTAGCCCTAGACCACTAAGAGGATGTAACAGCCACATTCTGAGAACCCAACTTGTCCATGAAAGTAGAAATTTGTATAGTTACCACAGAGTCTGTGCTACAGTAGGTTTGAGGATATAGTACCCTGCAATGTTAGCAGATCTTTGCTCAGGATTGTAGAAAATGACAAGCAAAAGGGAGGGAGGGAGGAAAGAAAGAGATTTATTGCAAGGATACACAGGAACTAGTTGGAATCATCTGTCCCTTATCTATTGAATGAAATCACAGCAGGCTTTGATATATACATTCAAGTAGCATTTATTAAGCATCTACTATGTGCCATTCATTGTGCTAAGCGCTGGGAACACAAAGAAAGGCAAAATACAGACCCTGTTCTCAAGGAACTTGTAGGCTAATAGGGAAGACAACATGCAAGTTACTATGTACAAACAAGATATATATAGGATAAATTAGAGAAAATCAATAGAGGAAAGGCACTGGCATTAAGAGGGAGTGGGAAAGCCTCATAGATTTGTTGATTTATATACAGTACTAGTCTTTTCTATTTAAAATTTATTAACAGTAGTTTTGTTATATGACAAGCAGTTTTATATTCAATTACACAGGTTGGGCCTTTTCTGTTTGGCTATTAGTAAAGACGATTAATTTAGCTTATCTGTGTGTGGGACAATAATCCCCCAAAATGAAATAACAATCAGAGGTTTCTCAAGGTAAAGACAGAGGCTTTATTTGCAAGTCTCCCGCGAGAATTTGGCATCACCCACTCCAGAGTGGTCTGAGGTGGGGAGGCAATTTTCAGAAGGCAGACAGTCAGTTTATATACCCCTTAAAGGCCCCCCCAAAACCCCCTTAAAAACTATTCTAAGAAGCTCCAAAAACCCTCTGGGACCTCTATCCACATCTGGGCCGGGAAGGCGGGGGGGGGGGGGGGGGGGGGGGGGGGGGGGGGGGGTTGGCCTCACTTTCTTGAAACAAGGAAAGATTCTTAATCTAACATCTTAACCTCAAACTAACAGACATCTGTTACAGGCATACTCACCCTATGTGTATGCAGTATGTGGATATATGTGGTATATATGCAAGTTTAAGCAGGGGAAAGGGGGGGTTAATTCTTTTTTTATTTTATTTTTTTTATTTAATATATTTAGTTTTCAGCATTGATTTTCACAAGAGTTTGAATCACAAATTTTATCCCCATTTCTACCTTCCAGCCCACTTCAAGATGGCGTATATTCTGGTTGCCCTGTTCTCCAGTCTGCCCTTCCTTCTGTCACCCCACTCCCCTCCCATCCCCTTTTCCCTTCATTTCTTCTAGGGCAAGATAAATTTCTACACCCCATTGCCCGTGTATCTTATTTTCTAGTTGCATGCAAAAACTTTTTTGTTTTTGTTTTTGAACATCTGTTTTTAAAACTTTGAGTTCCAAATTCTCTCCCCTCTTCCCTTCCCACCCACCCTCCCTCCCTAAGAAGTCAAGCAATTCAACATGGGTCACATGTGTATCATTATGTATAACCCTTCCACAATACTCATGTTGTGAAAGACTAACTATATTTTGCTTCTTCCTAACCAATCCCCCTTTATTGAATTTTCTCCCTT
>CM053624.1:303748037-303773416 GCA_028646595.1 Phalanger gymnotis
TGATAATTTCTTGAAAGATGATGTCTAGCCTCTT
This sequence comes from Phalanger gymnotis, assembly GCA_028646595.1. NCBI lineage: Eukaryota > Metazoa > Chordata > Mammalia > Diprotodontia > Phalangeridae > Phalanger > Phalanger gymnotis. Next base: position 303,748,072 of record CM053624.1, read on the forward strand.
TTTTTGATCATGGCTTTCAGGTAGTGTAATAATTTTTAAATTATCTCTCCTGGATCTGTTCTCCAGGTCAGTGATTTTTGCAATGAGATATTTCACATTGTCTTCCATTTTTTCATTCCTTTGGTTCTGTTTTATAATATCTTGATTTCTCATCAAGTCACTAGCTTCCACTTGCTGCAGTCAAATTTTTAAGGTGGTATTTTCTTCGGTGGTCTTTTGAACCTCCTTTTCCATTTGGCTAATTCTGCTTTTCAAGGCATTCTTCTCCTCATTGGCTTTTTGGACCTCTCTTGACATTTAGGTTAGTTTACTCTTTAAGGTATTATTTTCTTCAGTATTTTTTGGTTCTTCTTTAGCAAGTCATTGACTTGTTTTTCATGGTTTTCTTGCCTCACTCTCATTACTCTTCCCAATTTTTCCTCTACTTCTCTTACTTGCTTTTCCAAATCCTTTTTGAGCTCTTCCATGGCCTAAGACCAATTCATATTTTTCTTGGAGGCTTTTGATGTAGGCTCTTTGACTTTGTTGACTTCTTCTGGCTGTATGATTTGATCTTCTTTGTCACCAAAAAAGGAATCTAGAATTTGAGTTTGAGTCTGAGTTCATTTTCGCTGCCGGTTCATGTTCCCAGCCAACTACTTGACCCTTGAGCTTTTTGTTAGGGCATGACTGCTTGTAGAGAGTATTGTGTCCCAAGCTTTAGGGTCCAAGCACTGCTGTTTTCAGAGCTACTTCTACTCCACAGTTACCCCAGGCTCTGTCACAGCAGCACTCCTTCTCCCCCAAGATCCACCAACCAGGACCACACTTCAGATCCAAGCAGGGCACAACAAGAGAATCTGCCTTTGTGCCCATAAAGTGCTCCTTGCATTCTCGCTCTGATCTGCTACTAGATTCCTTCCACTGTGTGAGCCAGGGACTTGGGAAGCCGCTGAAGCTGGCGCTCTGGAGGCAGCCTCAGGAGCTTCCTCCTGCTGCTACTGCCACCACTTCACAACCTCCTCCACCCCCAGAGCTGGCGGCCTGGACTACTCTGAACTCAATCCTCCAGTTTCCCCCTAACCTGCTCTTTGGTATTTGTGGGTTGAGAAGTCTGGTAACTGCCACAGCTCACTGTTTCATGTCCCAAAGGCCTCTTCTGGCTGGCTGACTCTGGCTGATGCTGGGCTGCTGCATTGGCAGTCAAAATGCACTCTTAGCATTTAATTCAACCAAGTGCCCTTGAAGAGTTTGGCCTTTATTTCCTTGATTAAATTAGGAGTCCTTGATGACCTCCTTGTCTCAAGGGAAAGCCTAGTTTATATGGGTTTGAGTGACATGTTTGTGACATCAGAGGCTTTTTGACCACGTAGGTTTAAGTCGCATTTTTGTGATGATTTTAGGTCACGTGGGCAAGTGACTCACCCTTGACCCTGAAAAAGATATAAAACCAGAGGTTGGCTTTCTCTTTTTCAGAGCTCTGACCCATAGCATTAGTGACATGCATGACTCTGGGCCAGCCGTTGTTATGAGCTTCCCCAGCTGAGGGTAACTGAATTATATTTGCTCTATCTGTCGATGTTTGTAATTTGTTTGTATTTGCTTTGAAGATCAGAGTGCTGTTTTTTTCCCCTGAACTAAGTGAATAGTATTTGTATGCTGTATTAAAGTAAACTTGTCAATCCCTTAATGCTGCTTTCCTTAGTAAGCAGATCAAAAGAACCCGGGCTTGCAGGTTCTGTGAGCTGGTCGTTGTTGGTTTTACACCCTCCACAGCAGCTGCTAGCCAAATAGTTGTAACAGCTGCCCTCTGCTCTCAGCACTTTGCGATAGACCCTTCCTGGTGACCATCTAGACTCTCCTGGGCTGGACATCTGTTTCCCTCTGCTATTTCATGGGTTCCACAGCTCTAGAATTTGTTCAGAGCCATTTTTTACAGGTGTTTGGAGGGATTTGTGGGGGAGCTTAAGCAATTCCCTGCTTTCCTGCCACCATCTTGGCTCCATTCTATCATTGCATTTTTACAAGATCCCTTTTGATATCTGCTAATTTCCCCATAAGGGCATTCAGGGCGTTCATCTCCTTACTTCCCACCCAGTTGTTCTCCTAGACTTAACAGTCTTCGGAAACTCGAGATGAAATCAACTTTGTTTACTCCTACCTCTTCAGATCTTTTCCCACTCTGGCTGCAGGACATCATCATCCCTCCACTCTGCTGCTGTTATCCTGCGTTCTCCCCTTTTCTAGACTCTTTTTTTTCTGAGTTCAAATCCAACTGTGTGACCTTGGGCAAGCTACTTATGCCTTAATCCACTGAAGAAGGAAACCGAAAACAACTGCAGTGTCTTTGGGTAGCTAGGTGGCTCAGTGGATAGAATGCCTGGCCAGAATTCAGGAAGACTCATCTTTATGAGTTCAAATCTGGCTTCAGATGCTTATTAGCTGTGTGACCCTGAGAAAGTCACTTAATCCTGTTTGCCTTAGTCTCCTTATCTGTAAAATGAGCTGGAGAAGGAAATGGCAAACTACTCCAGTACCTTTGCCAAGGAAAACTCCAAATGGAGTGAGATAGTACTGAAAAATGACAACTCCTCTCATTAGATTGTGAACTCCCTGAGGGCAGGGACTGGCCCATGCATTTCTTTGTATCTCTATCATTTAGCACTGTGCCTGGCACATTGTACACTTTTAAAAGTTTATTGACTCCTACTATATAGGAAGCGCACTATTTCTGATGTGTGTTAACATTCTTAGCACCTTTTTAGAGATTCCAAGATGGTGATTGGTGGAGAGTACAATGTTATCTACACTTTGTGATCTCTGAGAACAGTAATTGGTTGAGGTGAATGAGAGTATAAGAATGAAATGTTCTCTGTTTTACTAAAGGATTACCTAACAAGGCAGGGTATAGAAGGTCTTATCAATTATGCCACCTGCTATGGGGCTATTTAGACCCAGACAGACATTTATCTATGAAGTTAGTGTTGTGAAAAGAGAAAGAGACCTTTTCGACTCGTTTTAGTAATGAAAGCAAAAGAAAGAACAGTTAGCATTTACACAATACTAGTCAATCCATATCTTCCCAGGGAGTTTATCTGTCAAGTGTCACTAGGTGGGTTTTGGGTTGTCCTCCCTTTTGCCCCTGGAGAGATGAAATAACCTCAAAAGTCATTTAACTTCTTTCAGCCTCAGTTTCTTCATCTGTATGTCACAAGGTTCTTGTAGGGATCAGATGAGAAATACATGTGTAATGTAATTTTAAAGGGCTATATGTTAGCTATAATAGCTAAGGATAAATGTTTATCGAAGTGTGGATTCTATAAGAAACAATATCAATTCACTTCACCTTCCCAGAGTGAGGAAGGATAGCATTTGCTGTTCCAAAATCCTAAGAAATAAAACATATCCTTAAACACATCATAAGAAAGAGTAACAGAAGCCACAGGCAAAGTACTCTGAAATGGATTGCACCTGTCATCGTTTAACAGGCCTATAAAATAGTCTGTGACAGACTTTTGCTAACCTTAATGAAACCAATTTTCTTTCAAATTATAAATGGGAGAGTGGCTGAAGCATATCATGGTGAGTATGGCAGGGTTTGCTTATATTGTGTTAATTATGACCCTTGAACATTAAAGTCCCAAATTTATACTTACTGATTTCTTTCTTCTTCTCCTTGTTACCTGGTATTCAGAGCAGTTTAGACTGGACTGTGTAGTCTTCTCATATTTATCGTAGTAAGAACTATTGAACAGCATGGCAGATATGGGGTATGCCATATGGTTTGTCTTTGATGCAACTTTATTATCTTTGTGCATTCATATTCAATTGGTAAGACTTCAATAGAACCAGAATTTCAAATGTATTAACAATCTTAAGAAATGAAGTATAAAATAATAGGAAAAAAATCATCTCATGAGTATTGTATCACAGCTCTTTGCAGGTTAGGGATTGTTTTATTCTTTGTGCTGAGCTACTTGTGCGTAGCTCAGTGCCCGTCATATAGTAGGTGCTTAATAAATACTCAATTGGTTGTGCGGTGGTTCTTTGCTTTCTTGAGATGTTGTCTCGGTGTCTTTATTTCAATATTTTTGATCAGTGATCACAGAATCTCAGCTGAAAGGACTTCAGAGTCTATCTAGCCCATCTCATACTTAATCAAGCATCCTTTGTTCAGGTATCAGGCAAGTGACCCCTTGCTTAAAGATCTTCCAATGAGGGGGAGACCTGCCTCCTGAGGTAACCCCATTCTTAGCTAGCTCTAATCATTAAGAAGTTCTGCCCTTTAAGCCTGAATTTATCTCTTTGCAAAATTTACCCATTGTTTCTTGTTCTGCTCGCCAAGGCTAAGCAGAATAAGTCTGACCCCTTCTGCATATGATAGCATTTAAATACTTGAAAACAATGATCATATATGCCCCAAGTATTCTCTTCTCCAAGTTAAATATCCAGACCTTCATTCAGCCATTTCTCATGTGGCATGAATTTGTAATCTTTCCCATTCCTGATCGCTTTCCTCTGGATGTTTTCTAGCTTCTTGATGCTTAATTATATTTAATGGTGGAAGCCAAGGTTCAAGGTAGGGGCACAAATTTTAAAATTAGGGGAAGTAACTTAAAATAGTAAAGAATTCGACCTTTAGATCAAGTAATGAAGACTCAGCTGAAACAAAGCTCAGAACTACTTAGTATAGTATGTCATAGAGCAACTGAGAAAGGTAACTTCCCTTGTAAGGTATCTTGAAATGAAATGCAGAAACATAAGAGGAAAACAAATAGACAAAAAGAAAGTTTAAAATAACTGAAGGAAAAGCTTTGCTTTGGGCTGAACTTAAGGCAGTCCTGAGAACAAATGCCAGTGTTCAATAGATGTTTCATAAAAGAGGTGCATTATACAGAGATCAGAGTGAGAAGGGAATAATAGTTCCTATGCTCTATGAGTAATTCCTTTAATGTAGATATGACCCAATTTGGAGACCAAATGATTCTCAGGATGCATTTTTCTAAAAAATATAATGTAGGCAAGATTGATGATATGCATTTGAAATTTCTATTTTTCAGACAGGACAAATAATGATTTCATCTGGATGGGTAGGCAGCTTTAGCAGAGTCACGAGTCTACTTCCTTTCATGTCATCAATATGCTGTGCCCAAGAGAATTAATCAGGTAAATATATAAACTTTTTGGCTGCAACGAGTATTTTCCTCAATGTGTTATTACAAAGAAAATAAAACAAAAAACCCTTCATGTTTTCTCAACAAGGTGTCCTTCATTTGCTTCCAAGTGGTCCAGCAGTGTGTGGTTGGGGGTTTCTCAGAGGAAAGCTGCAGATCAGAGAGTTCTGTGCTCAGTTATTTGATCCTCCAGCATATGAGCAACCACAGCTGCTGTTTACTGACAGTGTTGTGCCTGTGCTTCTGCCATTCTGGCTGTATCTTCTCTCAGGCACTGCTTCAGCCTCCTTTCTTCTCCCAAGGGTAGAGGAAGAGAAGATCCCAGGCAAGCAGCCTGAGACACGCCCTTTTAGGGACAGACCAGGTGTGTGCTGTTGCTGCTGGGAGTGGGGAGGGTGGGGAGAGCCTGAAGGCTGGACTGGGTGGGAGTAATTGACTATCTGCTAGAGAAAGATGTGCAGAGGGAGAAGGAGGTGGCAGCTCCAAGCATGCTGATCCAGCCCTTACCAGTGCATGGCGCATAACCGGCTCTTAATAAATGTTTATTGGTCAACTGAATAACTGCTGCTATCTTCAGTTCTGATATTTTCTTTGTATGTCCTAACGGATGGTCTTTTATATATTGGGGGGTATGCATGTTCTACTTGACCACTGCTATAGAACAGAATAAAATTGCTTTGGGATGTTCCAAAAGACACTTAGAACCAGTAGGTGGGACTTAAAGGGAGGCAAATGTTTCCAGTCAATATCAAACAGAACCAAAAGAGGGACAGCATGGAGTAATGGATGGAGAGTGGGCCTTGAAGCTAACAAGTTCAAGTCCTGTCTCCAACATACTGGTTCTGTGACCCTGGGTAAATCACTTCATCTCTCAGTGCTCTAGAAGTAAGAGAGAAGGTGCTGACCTGCCTTAGCAGAGGGAGTTTCCTCACCTGGGAGGTCCCTACACCATTGAATTGCAACTGCAGTCTCTATGCTTGTGTAACAGAACTACCACAACTAGCCCTTTTACAAAAGTGTAATAGATGCCTTTGTTATTGTAAAAAGAACTTCCTAGCTAGTTGGCACCTGCCTGCCTCTTGCATTGGAATTTGGAAACTAATTAGATGGACACCTCAGCAAGACCCTACCTATAAAACAGCTGGACAACCCTCTCCTGCATTGAGGCATGGCCGTGTCGTGTGGGATGGCCCCACACCAAAGAAATGAGGGGTGGCTGAGAGCCAGAGCAGGAGCATGGTGCTTCCTACAGGACCATCCCTTCTCTCAAGGCCTCCACATCACCTCACCCAAGGCCCAGACTTCCCCAAGGATATATCCAGCCCTTCTGCATATCAAGCTGTACGCTTATCTTTTGAGTGACAATGACCTTGATATAGGTGTAATAATAATTTGACATTTGTGTAGTATTTTAAAGTTTGCAAAATGCTTTGCATAGATCATCATTGTACACTCTTCCCAGGTCTCATACCTGCTGGGGCAAGCGTGATGTCGTCCTTGACTTTTCACTGACGCTCTCCCCACATAGTCAGTCTGTTGACAGGTCTTTGCATTTCTGCATCCACAGCATCTCTTGTATATGTTCCCTTCTCTCAAACAGCCACTACCTTGGTGAAGGCCCTCATCCTCTCACACTTGGTCTATTCGATCTGCCCACCTCAAGTCTCCCCACTCCAGTCCATCCTCAACTCAGCCACCAACATGATTATCCTAAAGTTCAGGCATTACTACGTCACCCCCTATTCAGAAATTTCGCTGACCCTTTCAGGATCAGATACTAAATGCATTCAGAGCCCTTTGCAACCTGACTCCTCATAACTTTCCAGGCTCCTCACACTTGACTCTCCTCCACCTACTCTACAATCCATAACCAATGGTATTCTTGCTATTCATCACACATGATACTCCCCACTGTCCATTGCCTGGAATACTTGATCTTCCTTCCCTGTGCCCTTACCTCTCCCTCCTGGCTTCCTTCAAGTCTCAGCTCAGATCTCATCTTCTGCAAAAGGCCTTCCTCAGTGCCCCCCGCCCACTGCTAGTCCCTCCATCTGATGTTATCTTCCATTTGCACTCTATGTTATATCTTGTTTGCAGGTTATCTCCCTCAATAGAATGTGAAGCTCCTTGAGGGCAGGGACCATATTTTGCATTTCTTAATATCTCCAGTTCTTCACACAATGCCCGGTGCATAGTAAGTGCTTCATAAATGTACTTGCTGGCTGATTGACCGACTTCGTAGAATTTATAAACTAGTCTACTATAAGTAGAGCTGTAAGTTTATGTGACATATAAACACTTTAATTCAAATTAGAATATGAATATTGTATAAGACAAGGCCAAAAAATTTCTGTGTTGGGTGTGAAGCCGGAAGGGTTGTTTTCAACTGGAAGGCTTGTATAAGAGGTAATACAGAAGGCTCCGAGCTGAGTTTTGAAGGAAGGGTTGGGTTTTGACAGATGGAGATGGGGGTGGGGTGTTGTTTGTGTGTGTGTGTGTGTGTGTGTGTGTGTTATCTGTATGTGTAGGATACATCTCTACAAAGCATGGAGGTAAGAAAGCACCAAAGGAGGGATTTCAGGAGATAGAACATGAAGGGAATCTGTTCCAGACATAGAGAATGATTTATTTGGAGGTGGGTGAGTACAGGATGGGATAGGGGAGTTCCTAGTAGTAGTAGTAGTAGTAGTAGTAGTAGTAGTAGTAGTAGTAGTAGTAATAGAAGTAGTAGTAGTTCAACTGTAATAAAAGTACAGGAATGGGAATTGCAGTAAATGCTTGTGTTCATAGGTTTTATCAAAAGAAAAATTAGTTTTTCTGCCCCTCTGGGTTAGCTATCCTGAAGTAGACCCAAAGGTACTTATAAACATGGATTGAGAAAAAAACTAAAAGAAAGTGAACAGCTGAAATAAATGCAACACCGAATTTTTTATTGATTTAAAAAAATATTGATATATTCAGCGACATTTTATTGAATGCCAGTATGCTCACACACACAGAACACCCCACCCCATCTCCATCTGTTGAAACTGAATCCTTCCTTTAAAATCCAGTTCAGAGCCTTCTGCATTGATTCTTTTATGACTCTTCTAGTGTTAAACAATCTTTCATGCCTCGCACTCAACCCAGTATTTTGTTTGTACTTGTCTTATCACCACTGTGATAGATGTTGAGAGAGATACAGAAATTAAATAAAGATGCATTCCCTATTTTCTTTTTTAAAATTCATTTCATTTTTAATTTATTGAATAAAAACAGTCATTTCTGTAGCATAGCATAATAAAAAGATCATTGCACACAAAACTGCAAATTTATTATGTACAACTTGTATTTCCTTTTAAATATACAACAAAGTTACCATGTAGATTTCTTTTCTCTCTCCACCCACCCCCGGGCCTAGAGATGGCCACCATTAGACCCAAATAGGCCACAGTCTTCAATCTGTCTTATCATTGCATTTCAAAAACACAATCTGCTCTGTCTACCAATTTCCTTGACCAGAGCCGTCCATTTCCATCTGTCGTTCATAATAGCATAGAACAGAGGTACTCAAAGTGTGGTCCGAGACCCCTAGAGGTCCTAGAGACTCAGGGAGTTCTATGTTTTAATTTCTATTATGGTAACTACACACACACAAACACACACATATATGTGTGTGTATTTGCCATAATATGTGTGTGTATGTACATATACATATATATATACCCACATACACACATATTTATGTGGAGTATATATGTATTATGGTAAATATGCATTAATTATACATGTGTGTGTATGAGATCTCCCCAGAAACAAAAGCACTTCAGGGTCCTCGGTAATTTTAAGAGCGTTAAAGGGTCTCAAAACTAAAAAGTGTGAGAAGCCCTGGTTTAGAGATAAGTCACCATTGGATTTTGTCAGGAGGTGAATGAGTTCTTAGCGTTGGGATTCATGTTACTGCCCTGCAGTTGTGTTCTTCAGCAAGTTAAGGATTCTTCCTGGGAAGCCGGGTTACTTCGACTCCCTGCAGGCCACCAGCCAATGAGCTCATTCCTTCCCCATACCATCGGTATTTTCAAAGTCTGTTTGATCTTGAAGGGACCCAGAATTCTAGCATCAGCCTTTTTTTTTAAGTTGTGTTTTTCCTTTGCTCTGGGAATGATGGCTGCTGTTTATTGACACTATTCCCTAAATTAGTCGCAGATCCTGGAGAGGCAGGGGAGAGGAGTCAGAGAAGATGTGGGTTTGAGTTCCAGTGTTGCCATTCACTAGCCTTCGTGATCATAGACAACCCGTTTAATTTCTCAGGGTCTCAGGTTCTTCATTTGTAAAAGGAGATAAGAATATTTGTAAGACCTGCTTACTTTCCAAGGTTATTGTGAGGACAAAGGGCCTGTAAAGTTTACATAAATGTGAATATTAGTAATATTGCAAGTATCTATAGATAAGAGGTAGCATGGCCAGTGAAAAGTTGGGAAGACCTATGCTGAAATCTCACTTCTGACACAGTGTCTTTGTGACCCTGGGGTAAGTCATCTAATCTGTAGGCAACTCTCAAAATTACAAATTATGGATTATTCCAACCTCCATTACTGAAGGTTATTTCCTCCCCTGAGAGTTCCCTATACGAGTGAAATCACAGGTATAGTCCTTGTGCTTACCTCTGCTTAGCAATGCCACCTTTGTTCTAGCCAAATTCAGAGTTTGTATCTCGACTTCTAAACTGCTTGTGTAAATGATTGGGGGCAGATCCCATTCTATTTCATATCTAAAGAATCTGAAAGAGAAGGTGATTAAATTACTTGTTTGAGGTGAGGCTTCTGTGTTTTATTTTTATACTTTTATAATTTTTTCTTTAAAATTTTTTAAATAAACGTAGTCATTCCTCAAAGTCCCTTACTTTGCCTTAACTGTTCTCATGTAACAAAAATATTTAAGACAAAATCAGCTGATACAATGACTATTTCTGATGGTATATATTGTATTCCATATCTTGTAGTCTCTCACTTCTCTGTTGAAAAAAAGGGAAGATATATTTCAGCATCAGTTCTCTAGGAATGATATTTATCATTACAAGTAACCTGAATTCAACTGCCTTTTATTAGCTACTTTCTTTGTATTTTGTAGCCATTGAATAATTTGTTCTGGTTTTGCCAACTGCACTCCGTATCAGCTTATGTAAGTCTTCTAATGTTTTTCCTCATTGTTTTAGGAGACACTAGAATCCATGATACCTGCATAGTACATTTTCTAAAGATGGAGCCCTCATTGGCCAGGCCCCGTATTACGTTCTCCTCCTCACATCTCTTCAAATTTAAAATTTTCTATCCCCAGTAAATCAGTTGGATTGTATTTTGCAGTTCATCATCCATATCTGCAAGCCAGAATGATACGTGGGGTCCCAGGGAGGCATAAGCATTGTCCTCTCACTAGTTTCCTAGTGCCATATAGGAAAGAATTTCAAACAATGCAGTGCAGATAGCCTACAGTAGCAATAACTTGTACAGCTAGAAATCATAATTGACCCCATACGTAGAGTTCTGCAGATTCAGGGAATAAAAGCATTTTTTAGTTTTATCAGAGGTACTGCATGCTTAGTACTTACCAAGGACCTGTCTTATGGCTTGGAATTATCATCCCCCACCCAAAGACAGTACAGTTATCCCTTCTACATTGTGACTTTCCCCATAAAGGATTTCACATGTAGTGGGTCAGCACAAGAAATTAAATGGGAATTTTTGGGGGGAGTTTTGTGAAAGTCATAGACATCACACAAAGGCCAGCAGATGACACAGAGCCTATGACCAAATACTTAACTCAAATTTTGCAATAAGGTACTGTAAATGCCCCGTAAAAGAAAAAAAAAATCATATGCCTTCTCTGGTATGAAGGAAGGGCCAAAAAATTTTACACAGATTTTCCAGATTGCAAGGGTGCTGTACCCCTAAGTCCCGTGATGTGGAAGGGATAACTGTAAGAAGAAAAAGACAAAGAAAATCAAACTTCCTTTCTCAGAGGTTAGCATGGTCCCTACACTTTCCCAGGACACATATGATTCTCCTTACAGGGACTTAAGACTTGGGACTGACTGGGAGTCACCCTCACCCTTAGGAGAGAAGCCAAACTGACCTAAGTGAAAACTCTTCCATAGTTTCCTCAGCACGTAGGGTTAATGACTACTACAACCTTACTGGTAGATCTTTCTAGCCTATAAAATTATAGAAAGTACCAACATTGATTAAAGAAATACTATGTTAGTGATAATGGTCTTGTTTTCCGTTTCTGTTGAAATCCTGGCCCATAGCATCATATCTTTAATCTGGATTAATTTGTTTACTTCTGAAGCCATCCTCTCCTCTCTTCCCCACCCCTGCACCACCCTTTGCTGTTTGGCAAAGCTGAATTATTCTCATTTACTCCCAATTTAATCATGTACTCACTTAAGTTATAGCTTTCCATATTCTAAAGAGTGGTAACCATGCAACTTCAAATTTGGGCTGAAATCCCCTTCCTTTGTATAATGGTATGTTCTGAGTTTAGTCCGTACTTTTCTTAAAGGCCTGTTGCTTTTTGACCTTATTCCACCATTCTCTATGTTTCCCTCTTTAGGTGTAATGACCTCTTTTCCATGATCAGGTGCTTCTGGGACCTGAAGCAGCAGAATCGTGACTAAATCAGAGCAGCCGCTCCCTCCACCATGATGCTTTTCTGTAAGCTGCGGCTGCTCTCCTGGTCTAGCCCTGCTCTCCATTTCTTCTTCTTGACAATCTTAACATTTGGCATTTTGGCCCCTCTGACCTGCCACCACCTCCTCCACTCCTACTACTATGCACGCCACTGGCACCTGAACCAGATGAGCGAGGAGTTCCTGGAGCAGAGCTTAAAGGAGGGCGAGGCTGCGCTCCACTACTTTAAAAAACTCCAGGCCCTCAATGCCACCCTGCCCAAAGGTAGGCAGATCCCCTCACGGCCTTGGCTCTTGATCACCATCATCACAGTGTATCGGCAGCCTGAGTTCCACTATGTCCTCCAGGTGGCATCTCGGTTCCATGGCCTCCTTCAGCAGTGTGGTCAGCCCTGCCTGAATCACCAGCTCTTCTTGTGTGATGTGGATTGGAACTCCAAACACAAGGATGCCAAACTGCTGGCCAATTTTATGCCTGTGACCAGCCGATTTGCAGGCACCAAGGGGATGAACGTTAGCAGAAGTGTCATCAGGAATACATTTGAGAAAGAGAAACAGGACTATGTCTATTGCCTGGAGAAATCCCTCCAGACCTACAACCCAGAATACATCCTGATGGTGGAAGATGATGCTGTTCCCGAGGAGCAGATCTTTAGTGTCTTACGGCACCTCCTGGAAACTAGATTGTCTGAGCCACACCTCAGAAATGCCCTTTACCTGAAGCTTTATCATCCTGAGAGACTCCAGTGCTACTTCAACCCAGAGCCCATGAGGATTCTGGAGTGGTTTGGTGTAGGGATGTTCTTGGGGCCCTTGCTCGGATGGACATACGTCAAGATTGCCAAGCTCCCAGGACTGAACTACCGCATTGTTCTTTTCTTCTCCTTGTACAGCATGGGGCTGGCAGAGCTGGTGGGCCGGCATTACTTGCTGGAGCTTAGGCGGCTGGCCCCTGCCCTCTACAATGTGGTCCCTACTACACAGTGCTGCACTCCTGCTATGCTTTTCCCTGCCTCTGCAGCCCAGAGGACGGTGAGCTATCTAGCTGAGATATCCTGCCGCAATGGCTTTGCCAAGGACATGGCCCTCTACTCATTTCTGCAGGACAAGAACGAGAGGGCCTATGTAGTAGAGCCTAACCTAGTGAGGCACATTGGGCTCTTCTCCAGCCTCCGGTTTAACTATAAGCCCAAATTGTTATAAAATCCTGACAACAGCCTTTCTGGATATTGTTAGAGCCACTTCTTAGAGAAAGATATATTTAGTCATGTATTTTGGATTCACTTAACTTCTCATTTGTTTCTTTAATGTTGGGTAGAGAAGTGTTCATTGGGTAAGTGAGTGGCTTAGGGGTCAAGTGCCTTAACAATTCCTAACCTGCAGATTAGTGGCAGGCAGGATGCTATTTGAATACCAAGTTTCTTCCATATTCTGCACCAGAACTAGATACGTGTCTTACCCATAAATGTCTTGTGAATTCTGGATATTTTGACTTTGACATTAGAACTGCTTAGCAGATCAGATCCAGTAAATCTCTCTTTCACACACACTCACTCACTCATTCACTTACTCATTTATGCACTTAGTCTCTTTTGAACAAAAAAGAGGGAACACCCGAGATTAAAAGAGGTGTGTGTGCCTTTGGGAAAATTTTCAGTAAAATAATAGGCTGCCTCTTAGTGTCTTTTTATGGGGGTTTAGATCCAAAAAGATCCCGGTGAAACATTCATACAAAGAGAGAATACATACAGAAAGGAGACAGTAGGTTATATGTGGGAGTTTGGGGTACATTGGCCAAGGGTCTAACAGCTTCCAACTTTAAGGTTCTAGGGTCATCAACCATTTCCTCTCTATCCTCCCCCACCTCCAAATAAGTCTGATGGCATAACCATCTAAACTCTCCAATTTTAAATGTCTTTTACTTCTTTCTAGCCTGGTGCACCAGAATTGAGATTCATTTGCCTTGCCAACAATGATTGAGGCTTCTAGTCTTATGATACTGCTTATTTCCTTTCTTCCATTGTATGCTTCCATGCTTTCCACCTCTATGAGAGGTTATAGGGGAATTGAAGGCAAAATTTTACATGTATCATCCACATTTGTTCATTCAACAGGCACTGATCCTAGCGTGTGCTAGGCATTGAGAAAAATACAAAGACAAATCAGAGACCACAAAATCTTAGAGCTGGAAGGGCCCTCAGATCCCATCTATGGTAGTCTAATCCGTAACAGAACAAAATCTCCTCTGCCTCATACCTGACAAGTGATCATCCTGTCTTTGCCTGAAAACTGCAGTGGAAAGAAAACCTGCCAACTCCCAAGACAACTCTGTCTACTTTTTGATAGCTCTGATTGTTAGGAAGTTTTTCCTTACATTAAGCTTAAATTTGCCTTTTTGTAACTTCCGTGCATTTTTCCCATTTCTACTTTCTAGACCAGAGCCCAACAAGTCTGATCTCTCTTCCCTATGACAGCCCTCTGATACTTTTTAGGTGGATATCATGTTCTTTAGGATAAATATCTCCAGTTCTTTCAAAGGATCCTTACATGACATGATCGCAAGGTCTTTTTTCATCCTAGCTCCTCTCCTGGGTGCTATCCAGCTTATGAATTGTCTGTCCTAAAATGTAGTTCCCGTACTAGAACACAGCACTCCGGGTGGTGTCCAAACAGAGCAGAGTACCATAGAGCTATCACAATTCTCACTTGTGGATGTCGAGCCTAAGATCACATCTGCTTTCTGTTTTAATGCCTTTGTGGAGCCTACTTTAGTAGAGAAGGGAGGACATACACAATAATGAAGACGATGTGCCCACAGGAAAATAAAAACCAATCCAGGCTGACTTGAAAAAAGCCTTTTGATTTGGTAGGTTTTTGAAATATCAACATTTAGCCATCTAATTGTTAAACTGGGAACAGGGAACACAAATTGTCATTAATTATAATGGATGCATGCAGGTGCATATGCACACACACACACACACACACACACACCCTCATGCAGTATCAGACCTGGCAAAGGGTTCCCTAACCTCGATACCTTATCACAAAAAAAATTCCATTCCAAATAAAAGAAGGAATTTTGTCATTTGTGAATGGTGTGGACTTTGAACTTCAAAGAACAGCTCAACTAATATGCAGAAACCAGTTTCTGTATTTCATATCTTTCACAATGTTCTAATAACATATTTTTCCTGTTACATACTGAGTTTCCTTTTACCAATAACATAAGAATGATATTAGATTTCTCCTGGAGGGGGAAATGTTTTTCTGAGAAAGTCAATTATTTGTTTATGATGGCAGCAAAAGTTACATATCAAACAACTATGTGTAACCAAGTTTTTATGGTACATGTACAACTCATAATACTTTGGATAGAGTCGGACAGAGGTCTTCAAAATATGGTTGGCTGTTGCCACCTTCTGGGTACAGATCAAATGCTACTCAGTTGCTTTTTAGCTGAAGCAGTTTCTGTTTAAGGGAGACAGCGTGGCATAGTGGATTGAAGACTGGCCTTGAAATCAATAAGACCTGGGTACACATCATAGCTTCCCAAAGTTAATAAATGACAGATTGTCAATCTGCATCTATGCAATGGAGTTTCCACACCAAGAGATACCCATGCTGGTCACATGCCTAAATCAAAAAGCAAGAATCTGTCTAAACTCAGAGGTTTTTTGTTTTGTTTTGCTTTTCAGAACAATCAGATTAGTCCTGTTGACCCAGCAAAAAACCAATTCCTAATGATCGAATTTCTTCTGTTTTTCAACTTCTGTGTGAATTTATTAAAAGACAGAGGAATAGGTACTAATTAGATAATGTTATGATAATCATATGTTCACAATATATTATTATGTAATATAGACAATTATAATAACCATGTTATAATTATTACTTATTATTATTATTATTACTCTTATGGGCCCATATCCATTCAAAACAACAGGTCACAAGCCCTTACCAGTCCATTTAATTTTCTCAAGTCACCTAGAAGACACAGTTAGTTCAGAGCAAAGGCACTTAATGCACTGGCACTCCAAGAAAATTTATGATAGAATATTCCTCCCATAAAAGTAGGGTACCCTGTCCTACAAATAAATGAAACTTTGATGGGGAGAGTGACCATGCACAGGGATCCCCATGAGAGGCCCACATGTGGAAGGGCACCTGGATCTTGAACTCTGCAGGACCCTTGATATCTTCTGGTGACCTCAAGCCTCTCTCACTATCTCCACTGGGGAGATGCTCTTCCAGGCTCATCTATTCAGAGGCTGAAGCTGACTTGGCTTTTGTCTGCTAGAATATAGTGGCAGGGACTCTTCAATGAGAGCAGAATGCTAAGCTCTTTCATCATAGCCCCCATACCCAGCTAACAAAGCCAAGCAGACATAGGCTAAGATAAGTCTTTTCTTTTGACTGCAGAATTAAGTCTAGACAGGCATCAGAGTTTCTTGACATGGATAACTGTCTACCTTAAGTTTCTGATACGCTTATGCTCCCAAGGTACTACCTTGCTAAGTGCAAGTGAATTTCAGCCAGAACAAAAGAAGCCAGGTCAGTGTTGCATTTCTGCCCTTGGGCTTTTTTGTCAGCAACTAGGCCTAATTGCTCTAGTGTGATATTTTGACCAGGGAAAACCTCATTCTCCCTATGTTAGTATTACAGCAGATTTTTTTTCTTAAATTCTTACAGGTTTTATCACTTTACCTATCATAACAAGTTCCCAATTTGAATTTGAAAAGAAATAGTAGACCTACTTTGGTAGAGGGTATTTTTCATCCCTACACCACTAAAATAATATTTTAGACAAAAAAATGATAATTTGCTTTATAGTTATATTACTATCACTTCCGTCTGCTACATCATGAATTCCTTGAGGGCAGAGACCTTCCTGATTTTAAAAAGTATTTTGTTGATGCCTTTTGTACTTTTACACCACAGCCATCTATCTCCTCATATACCTCTTATCATCATTCCCACCCCTCCACCCACACTTAAAACTTCTGTAACAAGGAAAAATAGTCAAGCAAAACCAAATGACAAAATAACATTGTCTAACTGCACATACAATACTCTGTACCTGTCATCTTCTACTTTTCCACCAAGAGAACGAAAGTGTACATCAGTAGTAGAGAGTCAGAACTGGTCATTGCATTTAGCAATAATTATGATGACTTTTGATATTGTCTCTTGTTGTGCTTCTTGTGTAGGTTTTCTTGTCTTCATTCTGTTTTAGTTCATACTTCCCATGTTCCACTAAATTCCCCATATTCATTGTTTCTTTCAGAGACTGAAGGCTGATTATTCAACTGCTTTTAAGAAGGGGCCCATGGTTTATCTGGCCAATGTATTTTGAATAGCATTTTGAACTTAATCAGGTTTTTAAATAAATGGATAACATAGCTCTTTAACATGTGGAATGAGGCACTTTTGTCCAGCAGATGGAAGAGCTGGGACAGAGAGTGCCAGATGAACCTGTGTGTACCTGGGATTGGCAGGTTATGAGCAGGTTATGATGTATATATGTATGTATGATATATCAGCAGATCTAGCATAAACACCTCAACAGTCAGCCCCATGCCAAAATAGTATAAATCTTAAGGACCTGGGCAGATATCTGTATGAGAAAAGCTGTTGAGATCATTAAGGGGAAAAATGCCTGTAATCTTACTTTGAAACTGATCCATAACACAATATATACTAATATAACTTCTACCTGAAAGAGGTAAAAAAATGAGTGGCAAGGAAGATGAGACTGGTGCTGTTTCCTCATCCTCTGTAAATGGATCTCAGACTTTTTTTTTGATCTAAGGGATATTTCAGTTGGATAGGAAACTGTTGATGATATACCCCATCCATCTCCTTTTAGAAAGATCATGGGAAGTCAAGTTAGGAAATCTGGCTTCAGATTTTGCCTCTGATATCTGATATCTATGAGCCTCTCTTTCCTCATCCACAAAATGGCAATGATAATAATATTTATACTTCTTATCTTGCAAGATTGTTGCAAGGAAAAAAATCTTCAACATTTGCCATATGCTTACTATATGCTCATGACATAGTGCTGGGTTGGTTCTAAGTAGATGAAGAAAGCAACAATCTCTGCTCTCAAGGATCTTAGTCCTAGGGAGGAGAAAAAGTAATATAGCACATACACAAATATGTGATCAACACTTGATCTGAGCCTTGTGAATTGAAATTTAATCAATTGACATATAGTATATACACAGATAAGGATAGCTATATAATAATTTTGAGAGGGAGCGATTACAGACAATTAGAGGTGAGGGGTGAAGAGGAATCATGAAAAACTTTCTGTAGTATGTAAAACCTGGATTGAACTTTGAGAAAAAGTAGAGATTCTCAGAAGTAGAAATAATGAGCTTGTGCTTTTTGGGCATGGAGGTCATAATGGAATTTGCAAAGCGGAATGCTG
This sequence comes from Phalanger gymnotis, assembly GCA_028646595.1. Lineage (NCBI taxonomy): Eukaryota > Metazoa > Chordata > Mammalia > Diprotodontia > Phalangeridae > Phalanger > Phalanger gymnotis. Next base: position 303,766,328 of record CM053624.1, read on the forward strand.
AATTCATGAAACTGCTAATAGAACCAGTTTAGCAGAGTTATAGACCTCAAGGAGAAGATTAACATAAAATAAGACTAAAAAGACAGGTTGGAGAAAACTCATGGAAGGCCTTAAATGCCCAGCTGGAGAGTTTGCATTTTATCCTAGAGAGAATAGGGGCCCACAGAGTGTTTTTGAACAGGAAAGTGACATACTCAGACCCATACCTTAAAAAGATTATTTTGACAGCTGCAGTGGAAGGATGCAATTGTAATAGACTGGTCCTGACCCAGGCTGATCCCCTGGTAGTTTAGGTGTGCAATTAAAATAAAATGAGATACTCATAATCCCATCTAACAGTTAACAAGTAGAGGTTTACTTAGCCATAGAAAGGGAAAAATGCAGAACCAGAAGCCCAGATTCAGTTGTGCACAGCTTCTTGTTATTATTCATAAATGGGCTCCAGCCTCCTGTGTTCAGACTTTTTGGTGCTCATATGACCAGAAGGCTGCATCAGTGGTCCGAGCCTTTAGTCTCCTGTTCTAGTCAGTGATAGTTTCAATACCTTATGAGGAAAAACAAACCTAACTTCAGTGGAGATGGGAGGTGGAAGTGAAGAAATTGCCCCCACCAGAAGAGGGAGAGGCTAGAGGTGATTGGACCACTTGGGTTCTATAATAGTACAGATGAAAAGTGATGAGATCCTGAACTAGTTTTCACATGTGAAAGTAGAAAGAATAGGCAAGTACAAAAGGTGTCCTAGAGATAGAACTGACATGGCTTAGTAATTGGTTGGATGTGGGTATGAGGGAGAGAGGAAAAGTCACATATAACTATAAAATGGTGGTGCCTCTAACAGAAATATCTAAATTTGGAGGAAGGAAATTTAAGGAAGAAGATAATCAATTCTATTGGGACTCATTGAAATCCTCGTAGGACATTCAGGTGGATGTCTTAGAGATAATTGGAATCATGAGGATAGATGAGATCCCCATTAATGTATAGAAAGAAAACAAGGCCCAGCAGATACTTTGTAAAACTTAAAATACCATAAAAGTGAATTATTATAAATAAACGAAATCTCAGTACCAATGGGAATGGCAATGTTTCTGATGAGATATAAAGGAGCAAGCAAGCAAATATTTATTAAGCTCCTATGTGTCAAGTACTATGTGGCAATACAAAGACGAAAATGTCCTCAAGGAACTTGTGTTCAATTGGATTCCACAAGTAATTGTTGCCAGGAATTAAAAGAGAATTTTGTATTATAAACATTAATGTAGTAAAATATCAGTTTATAGATGACCCTCAGGAAGCCCTTATTGATGGGAAGAAAACAAGCCTCAGCAGACAGACTGGGTTTGAAACTATTTACTGATGGCTTGTCATAGTCACTCTTTTGAGCCTCGGTCTCCTCGTTTACAAAATGGGAATTATCCTGCTCTTCCCCCTCCTCACAGGATGCTGTATACAAACCTTATAAATCACAAAGGGACAAAATGTGAGCTGGTGCCCTCGTGGGTCCCCTGGACCATTTTGAAAATCCCTGCTACAGTATAATATGAAAACTAACGTTGGAGAAGGCGTGTGAAGTACCCCAGAGTTAGCTAGCTCTCTAATCCTCCTCCCTTCTGCATCTCTGTTTGCTTTGAAAGTTGTTATAATAGAAATAGATGAGAACTGGCACATAGCTTCAGCAGGACTAGAAACTTTTCCCAAATAGGATCAAAATAACAACCGAATGACTCACTGTAAATTCCTGTATAATGCTGCTGTTATTTTTGAACAAGTGAAAGATGGCCCTGAGAAGCCCTCAAGTAGACAGAAAGAAATGTAATTTTTCAAACTTCACATTCTCCAGTATCCCAATGGACCTCACTGGGATCTCATTGATGTAGGTATGCTCTCCAGAATGCAATCCATACATACCAGTCCATCTTCTGCAACTTACCTCCATATCACTTTTAAGAGATGTTTTATTGATGCTTTTTGACCATTGTTTTCATCTCTCAATACCCCTCTCCAATGCCATCTGAACCTTTCCTTAAAATAAAGGATGGCAAACAAAATGAACTGTCACACCATGTCTAACACACACCTCCTTCTTCTGGTGGTGGTGGTAGACCATCAACCAAGCAATCAAAAAGAATTTATGAAGTGCCTCCCGTGCACCAACTACTAGGCTACTTGCTCTGAGTTCAAAGACAAAAGTAAAGCAGTATCTGTCCTTGACATACTTTTAAAATAAATCAGTTTTTCTATGTCACCTAAATTTCTTCCTGTGTGCCTTCCTCTCCCAGAGAGCCATCCTTTATAACAATAAAATTTTTTAAAGAAAGAAGGGAAGGGGGGGGAAGAGCAAAATTGATCAAATACTGGAAAAATCTGACATATACAATGTTCCATACCTGTGACTCCCATTCACATCTCTGAAGAGTCGGGCAGAGAAAAACCTGGAACGACTTACATGAACTGATGCAAAATGAAGAGTGCAGGACCAGGAGAACATTGTACACAGTAACAGCAATACTGTATGATGAAGAATTGTGAATGACTTAGCTATTCTCAGCAATGCAATGATACAAGACAATCGCGAAGGACTCATGATGGAACATGCTATTCACCTGCAGAGAAAGAACTGATATTGTCTGAATACAGGCTGAAGCATACTATTTTCTCTTTCTCTTTTCTTTCTCTCTTTTTTTGTTCAAATCTTGTATAAAATAGCTAATATGGAAATGTTTTACATGATTGCACATGTATAACCTATATCATATTGCTTTCTGTCTCAGGGAAGATGAGGGGAGGGAGAGAAGGAGGGATAGAATTTGGAACTCAAAACTTTTTTAAAAAATTTAAAAAATTGTTTAACATGTAATTGGGGTAAAATAAATTTTTTTTTTCAAAAATGAGTGGAGACAGGTGTCTTCTCTTTTTCTCTTTTTTAGGGCCAAACTTTTTCTTTGTCATTTTGCAACATTTATTTTTTATTGTTTTGTGGTGGTTGTTCTGTTTACATTGTTGTAGTCTTTGTATATATTGTTTCCTTGGTTCTAAGTATTTCACTTTGTATCAGTTCATGTAAATCTTCCTATGATTCCCTGTATTCATATTTGTCATTTCTTATAACAGTAATATTTCATTACATGAATGTACCACAGTTTGTCTGGCCATTCCCCAATTGAGGAGTACCTACCTTGTTTATGGTTCTTTACTATCACAAAAAAGTGCAGCTATAAATATTTTATTGAGTATGACTCGTCTTCCCCCCTTTCTTAATCAATGACCTCCTTATGCCTGGCAGTTGAATCCCTGATTAAAAGGGTGTGGACATTTTAGCCAATTTATTTGTGTAATTACAAAATGCTTTCCAAAATGGTTATATTAATGCACAGAAGAGCATAAATTCTCACAGGGCAGCCAATGTGTATATGTAAGGGGTGGAGGGGGCTCATGAGTTCCCCATATGGAAGAGACCAGGGAGCCTGCTTCCAGAAAAGTATGATGACATGTAATGGAAGTGTCCTGGTCCTAGTTTTGGAGAATGCTCAGATGTTCTGAAGCCCTTGGGGAACACGAAAGAAAGCAGGAAGAAGACATAGGAAAGGGCTAGATTGTAAAGAGCTTTAAAGGTAAAGAGAGTTTACATTTGATCCTAGAGGTAACAGGGACCCATTAAATATTATTGAAAAGGAGGTGACATGGTGGCTCTTTGGAAGATGGATTGGAATTGAAAAGAAACTTGAAGCAGCAAGATCAACTAGGAAACTACTGCAATAGCCATCATCAGGGGAGGTGATAAGGACCTGGTCTAGGGTGGCAAGGAACTTGGTTGAAAAAGGAGGGGAGATCTAGAAGTATAATACTAAGAGAAGAGGAAGTGCTTTTTATCATGAATCTAATGAAATCAAGATTGGTCATTGAATTCATGTGTTTTTGAGTTGTTTTCCTTTAGATTACCATGATGACCATGTATACTAATCTCTTAGTTCTGCTTACTTTACTCTGTTTGAGTTCTCGTAAGTCTTCTCAAGTTTCTCTAGATTTTTCATGTTTGTCATTTTATGGTACAATAATATTCCATTACTTTCATAAATAACCATTCAGTCATCTGTCCTTGTCGTGGACACATACTCATGTCCACCTAGTTGTGTATCCATGCTTTTTTGCTCAGCTAGGGAGGTTATGGATAATACTTTTTTCATTATTGTAGCCAAACACCAACAAATGAAAACATATCCAAAGGAAAACAGAATAAAGGATTCTGGATGAAATGGTGACCATTATATATGTCTTCATTCATTCATTTGTTTATTTTATGGCAATTACATTTATACAACAGCTAAAATGAACACTTCTATCTACACATTGTTACAGAAAAATAGGATTTTACATAAGTCTGAAATCTGTTATGTATAGCTTGGTTTTCTTTTTTAAGTATGTAATAAATTCAGCATGTAAGCTTGCTTAAAATATATATTTAATTTAACATGGTACCAACACTACCCTGGTTGTCTACGTTGCTTTCTTATCTTCCTTTTGCTCTTATCTGTGTAATTTTTAAGTGTTTCACTTTTTTTCCTTTCTTTTCTTTTTCGGGGGGTGGGGAGTAACCTCCATAATTCTCCCTTGCTAGGAAAAGTAAAAATCCTCTCTCCTAATAGAGGCAGCTATGGGCAGCAAGAAGCCAATCTGCAACAAAAGGCAACTGAATCAGAGCTCCAGACACAATCAATTTGTTAGGGAGATCTGTGGTCCGGAAGCAAATGGATCTAAGAACTTCCTCTACAATCCAGGATCCTCTGCTCATCATTAGTTGGCCCTTGGGAGGGCAGTAAAAGGCATTACAGATCCATGACTGATCATCTTCAGAAGTGGAGGAACCTCTATGATTGGCTAAGGGATACATCCATCAACCATCTGTGCATCGTCAGCAGATTCAGGGGCTTTTCATAGGCCTTAAGACCTTGTCAAGCAATGTCTTGGGGCCTTCCACTTGTCCAAAGCTACAGCCTGGAAGAACATTTATGACAACACAACTGTGGTTTTTCAAGCAGTCCTTTCATAGGAGTGGGAGTGGGGAATGATAACACAGCAAATTCCTAACACAAGTTAATGTAAGTCTTTGTATCAGACCTAACCAATACAATATAAATTTATTTAATTAAGTATTGATCTATCTCATACATCAAATAGAAGTAATATTATCATCAGAACATGGTGGGTTAATTAATTATAACCTATGTGACTCTTATTATTACAGCATTAACAGAATCAAACTTAACTCTATTCTACTTAACTCACTAATATAATCACTGGTACCCCGTAAATTACAATGAACTGAGTAAATACTAATTAAATTGAGTAAGGTTGTCAAAATTATTTTCACAGAGCTAGGATGGAGTGCTGGATCTGAGGCAGGAAAACCTGAGTCCAAATCCCACCTCAGACACTTAATAGCTGTGTGACCCTGGCCAAGTCACTCAATTTGTCTGCCTCAGTTTCCTCAGATGTAAAATGGGGAATAGTAATAGCATCTGCCTTCTAGGGTTTTTGTAAGGATAAAAAGATAATATTTGTAAAGTGCTTTGCAAACCTTGAGGCAGCTAGGTGACACAGTGGATAGAATTCACTGGCCCTGGAATCAGGAAGACTCATCTTCATCAGTTTAACTTTGGCCTTAGACACTTAGCTGTGTGACTCCGAGCAAGTCACTTAACCCCTGTTTGCCACAGTTTCCTCATCTGTAAGATGAACTGGAGAAGGAAATGGCAAACCACTCCATTATTTTTCCTAAGAAAATCTCAAAACTGAGATCACAGAGTTGGACATGATTGAAAAATGACTGAAATCTATCAGCAAAAATTGCAAACTTTACAATGCTATATAAATGCTAGCTATCATAATTATTATAATTAATAAGTGTAGCCAAACAAAACAAATCCATACACAGGTCATGTCTGAAAGAGTATGTCTTGAGGGAAGACTGGGGAAAGGGGCAAATCAGAATACGTGCCATCTTGGGGTGGGAGGGAGGGTAGAGATGGAGAGAAAATTTGTAACTCAACATCTTGTGTAAATGAATGCTAAAAACTAAAAATAAATTTTAAAATTAAAAAAATAAAATGGGGATAATTATAGCATACACTTCTCAGGGTTCTTATGAGTAGCAAATGAAGTAACATGTAAAGGGATTTGCAAACCTTATTATAGTGGCTGGCACAAAGTAGTTGCTTAATAAATGTTTGTAGATTGATTGAAAAACCCTTAAATCACCATACATTTTTTTAAAATAATAAGTCTGAACAGAAACTAATTTTCTTAAAGTAATAAGTAAAGAGAGAACCTTAGAGATAACAAAATTGAAATCTGTATTCAGTATGTTGTAATTCTAGAATCTTTTAGATGCTTCCATGTAATTAAATTATCCTTGAGAAAGCTAAGTTCATCTCTCTTCTTAACTTGCTGCAGTCTGACTTCCAACCTCACCATTCAACAGAAACTGATCTCTCTAAAGGTATGGTGATCTCTTATTTGCTAAATATAATGATTCTTTCCCAAGCCTCATACCTTCTTGACCTCTCTGCAGACTATCTATCACTTTCTTCTTTTTGATACTCTCTGTAGGTTTTTGTGACACTCTTCTCTCCTGTTCTATATTTGATTACTCCTACATTTCCTTTCCTGAATCTTTATCCAGACCACTCCCACTAAGCATGGGTGTCACCTAAAGCTCTCTCCTTGACCTACTTTTCTTTTCCCTCTGTACTGTTTTATTTGGTGATCTTATCAGCTCACATGGGTTCAGTGACCATCTCTATGCAGATGGTTCTTGGATCTATTTATCCAGCGCTAACCTCTCTCCTGATCTCCACTCCCCTGTCCCAAACTGTCTATAAAACTGCATAGTCGGGGCGGAGCCAAGATGGCGGCTGGGAAGCAGTGACTGGCATGAGCTCCCCACCAAGTCCCTCCAAAAACCTATAAAAAATGGCTCTGAACCAATTCTAGAGCTGCAGAACCCACAAAGTGGCAGAGGGAAGCAGGGCTCCAGCCCAGGACAGCCTGGATGGTCTCTGGGTAAGGTCTGTCCCACACGGAGCTCCCAGC
>CM053624.1:303773916-303841405 GCA_028646595.1 Phalanger gymnotis
CAAGGGAGAAAATTCAATAAAGGGGGATAGGTTAGGAAGAAGCAAAATATAGTTAGTCTTTCACAACATGAGTATTGTGGAAGGGTTATACGTAATGATACGCATGTGGCCCATGTTGAATTGCTTGACTTCTTAGGGAGGGTGGATGGGAAGGGAAGAGGGGAGAGAATTTGGAACTCAAGGTTTTAAAAAAATAGATGTTCAAAAGTAAAAAAAAAGCTACTGATGACTAGTATTAACTATATTTATCATGGATAAGCCAAAATAAAAGTAAGTATCAAAAAGAAGATCTTTTCTGATTTAAATTTTCATCCACGACATTCCATTCCAAAGATATTGTATAATATCAGAGAGACTCATTCTATAAACCAAAAATGGCATAGCTGGTATGGTCACAAACACCTTCATGAATAATAAATGTACCTTAAGACACTCTATTGCCCGACCCATTTTTATGGTACATAGTTGTTTGCATGTCATCTCTCCCTTTAGACTGTGATAACGTTGGATGCAGTGACTGTTTTTGTCTTTCTTTGTGTACCCAGAACTTAGCACAGTACCTGTCACTTAGCAGGTACTTAATAAATGCTTGCTGACTTGACTTCAATAAAAGAAACTCTTACTAGAGAACTCTTCCTATCCTTAGGGAGGTAACAGAAATATAAGAAATCATTTCAAGACAAATCACTTTGTGGCATCAAAATGCTTGGAAAAATACGAATATCTACTCTTCATCCAAGTCCTCTTAATAATGGCTAACATTTACATTGTACTTACTATTTGCCAGGTGCTGCACTTTATTATCTTATTTGATCCTCATAATCCTGGGAGGTAGATGCTATTATTGTACACACTTTTCAGATGAAGAAACTGAGGCACATTGAGGTTAAGTGACTTGTCCAGGATCACACAACTAGAAAGTATTTGATGCTAGATTTGAAGTCAAGTCTTCTTGACTCCAGGCCCAGCGCCCTATCATGTCACCCAACTTTTCCCTATCTTATATGAGACTCACAGACAAACAGCCAGACTTCCTTATGTCTTACATATATTCTTCCTGGCAAGTTACATTATTATTTTGAGTAGCATAATACTGATCAATATAATCAGTACTGGCTATACAAAAATATGAGGCAAGCCCTCTGGTAGGAGGTACTGCTGACCAGAAACAAGACTGAAGGACTCAGAAGAGAGAGAAAAAGAAGACTGGCCATAGCTACAGGTTCTGTCTTCATAATTAGATGCTGAGACTAGATAACAACTGCTCATACTGGGAAATTGCAGATGTCATAATATTTCACATGAAAGCAAAACAAAATTGGCGGCTGGAAAATTTAGCCAAATTTGTTTAGTTTCTAGCTCCCTTAGCTGAAAGGGCAAAATTGATGACAACAGATATTTTGCTTTCTTTTCAATGGAATTTTAGAATGGCTTCATGGAAAGGTCACTTGTTCCTAACGTTTGCTGGTCCCTAAATACTATTTTTTGCTTTCTCACCCTTATTCCAGGAGATCCCTAGGAGCCAAATACATGAAATCAACATTCTTTATAGAAATTAATTCGCATGTGGCATAAATAAAACTACTTTAACATAGACAACAGACTTATTTGCAAGTGTGGATTAAATAATATATGCATGCATTACATCAAAACCAGTTTTCTATAGAGAGTAACTAATATCAGCTTATGATTTCTAAAGGGTAAATTTTATTCCAGTGAGTGTCAATGATGATAATTTTTAAAACGACACAAGTATAAATTAATGAGACTTTGCAACAACGATATCCCTTGAAATGAAACCAGTGGTAAACAACTCCTTATTCATAGATTATTAGTTCTAGAAGAGACCTCAGAGACTTCATTTAGTCAACCATTTCATTTGACAAAAGTGGCTCAGAATGGCAAAATGAGTAAACCAAGACTCACGCATCATAAAGAGCAAACTCAGAATTCAAACCCAGGTCTTCTGACTCCAGACCCAGCATATTTTCCAGTATGTCATATTCTCACCCTCTAATTAGAGATAATAGAGATGTTTTGTTCATCACAATGATCTAAAAAGGGTCACTTTTCACTGCTTATCCAGGAGGGATGCAAGATGATTTTTTTAAATGGCATTCTTATGTCCTCAAAAAACATTTCTCATTTTGCTCTCCATTTCTTAAGTAATCACTGTAAAAATCAAAGTTGGTGATAATAATTTAAAATTCAGAGATAAGTCCTATTAAATTCACAATCTAGTTTTCTCTTAGAAATATGGTAATCCTGGAAAGATGTATATGGACTGATGCAAAGTGAAACAAGCAGAACCAGGAGAACGCTGTACACAGTAACAGCAATATTGCATTATGATCAGCTGTGAACAATTTATTCTCTGCAGTACAATGAACCAAGACAATTCCAAAGGACTCGTGATGAAAAATGCTATCCACCTCCAGAGAACTGATGGACTCTGGGTAGAGACTGAAGCATACTTTTAAAAAACTTTTTTTTTCCTTTGGGCCTGTGTCATTTTTCACAACATGATTAATATTGTAATGTGTTTTGCATGATTAAGCATGAATAACCTAGATCAAATTGCTTACTGTCTCAGGCAGGGTGGCGAGAGAGAGAAGGTGGGAGAGAAAATTTGGAACTCAAAAAAAATTTTAAATGAATGTTAAAAATTGTCTTTACGTGTAACTGGGGGAAAATAAAATATTATTAAAAGAAAAATACGGTAATATTCAGATAAACTGTTACTCACCCTACTTTGCAAATTGGTGACAATTATGACCTTGAACAACAACCAATTTTAAGTAGAGAGAAGATGGATATTAGAGTTTTTCTTCTCAGATGAGATGTGAAGCATGATGGAGAATTAAAATGACTGACAAATAAGACACATTTTGAAGCCTCAAAATGAAAGAACTGAAGCATGCTGAATCATGTGACAGCTATCATCTTATCAAAGGATTTTTTAAGCAAAATTCTAATTTAACCAATGGAGTTAGGTGATGGTGGGGACAAAACAGCATCTATGTCCAACATGACACCTATTACAAGTGAATTGTGAATGTGCTCAACAAAAAAATGTGCAAGAAGATACTTATTCCACATCTGAATCCTGAGGTTCTGAGTGTTTCCTTTTATGAAGGATATCAGAAAAACTGGAATAGGTCCTAAGAAGGGAAACCATGATGATACGATGATCAGGGTACTGTACTATATAAAGATCAATAGAAATCAGGAATGTTTAACCTGAAAAAAGAGAACATTGGGGCAGGAACACAGGAAATTTTTAATTTTTGTATTCCCACTGCATAATTCAATGCTTTGTACATAGGAGGCATGTGATAAATGTATATTGAATTAGTGTCTGCCTATAAAAACAAAAACAAAAACTGCATAGTCAATAGACATCTTCAACTCAACATGTCTAAAATTGAACTCATTATTTTTTCCTAATAATCCTCACATTTTCTTAACTTCCCTATTACTGTTGAGATCCTTTGTCACCCAGATTCGCAACCTTGGTGTCATCCTCAACTACTCACTCTCTCTCACCCCTCATATCCCACAAGCTGCCAAATCTCACCATAACATCAAATAATGAGTAGGCAGACTTCAGGAAAACCTGGAAAGCCTTATGTGAACTAAGCAGAACCAGGAGAACATTGTACACAGTAACAGCCACAGTGTGCGAGGACTGATTTTGATAAACAGCCCTTCTCAGCAATGCAAGGGCTTAAACTTTTCTAAAGGACTCATGATGGAAAATGCCATCTATATCCAGAGAAAGAACTATGGAGTCAGAATGCAAAGTGAAACTGACTCTTTTCTCTTTTGTTTTGTTTTGTTTTGTTTCTCATGGTTTCTCCCATTTGTTATAATTCTTCTATACAACATGACTAATGTGAAGTGCGTTTAATAGGAATGTATGTGTAGAGCCCGCATCGGATTGCATGCCATCTTGGGAAGGGACGGGGAGAAAATTTAAAACTTATGGAAATGAATGTTGAAAACTGAAAATAAATAAATTTTTAAAAAAGCTTAGTGACTATTATTTTAAAAAATCACAGCAGATGACAGTGAGAGAATATGATTTGTTTTAGATTTCAAAAGCCACCTGTTAAGATTCTCAGGAGAGATGACTAAAGGAAATGTTACTTCATGGCCAGAGCAAAATGTTTTTGTTGGCTTAGATTATGCTAAGTAACAGTAAACCAGGAGTTTGTTGCTCTAGAAATTATACGGATGTGTAGCTGTCATTGAGTAGGAGTGGTATGCTTCATTTTCCGGCTGTCCACAGGAAAATTCAGACTTAATTCAGTTTTAGGCCTAATGGTATAAAACATTGTCATAATTTCAATAACCTTATGGAAAGCAAAGGGCAATGTGGGAAGGTTGAAGAATGTGTGAAAGTCTCCTACTAGGAAGTAAAGAGCATATTTCCCTTTCTCTCCCCATCTACCATGTTCCTTCCTTGCCCATCTTCTTCAGGCTTAGAATCATATATTTCAGCTCCTCTAATGGGCAATTTGTATACTTGTTTCAGGGTAGTATGAGGCTGAGCTGAGGCTTGGGGTAGGAGCATGAATGATGTCTGGCTAAGGCTCCTTTCCAGCATATTGTCTGTAGAGAAGGGAAACTGGAATTGAGAGGAAATGTCTGTATTTCCGTTCCCATAGTGGAATAGATATCCCAGATTATATCTGGGGATATATTTTCCAGAAAGACTTCATACATATCAAATCCATTTAGAGGAGTTCATTGAGGTTGAGACTTGAGCAAGTGAATTAAAAATTTGATATTCACCTTATTTTCAGAAAAGAAATTCAACAGTGGTTGTTTTAATTCAATTTAACTAATATTTGTTGGGTGCCTACCATATGTAAGGTTCTGGGAGTAGTCAGAGAGGAATAAGACACAGGCCCTGTCTCCAAGGAACAGCCTTACCATTGTGTGTTTTTCTGTTATGGTAAAAGTCAGGAGAGACCAAGATTGGAATCCCAGCTTTTCTATTTCCTGTAAGATGTGGGGCTTTGGACCTTTAATCTACCTCTCTGGGCCTCAGTTTCCTCTCTAATATGAGTAGGTTAGATTAGATCATCTCTAAGGTGCCCTAGACCTAAAGGACAGCTAGGTGGTGCAGTGGATAGAGCATGGGGCCCTAAGTTCAAATCTGACCTCAGACACTTACTAGCAGTGTGACCCTGGCTAAGTCACTTAACCATGTTTGTCTCAGTTTTCTCATCTGTAAAATGGTCTGGAGAAGAAAATGGCAAACCACTCCAATATCTCTACCAAGAAAATCCCAAATGGGGTCACAAAGAGTCAGACGCAACTGAAAAACAACAAAAAGGTCCCTTTTAGCTCCAAACACATGAGACGATATATGTAAATCACTTTGTAAGCATCAGCTAATGGGTGATCTTGTGAATAATATTTATTACTATTTCATTATTATTTGTTTCATTAGTATTAATTTTGTTATTTTAAAATGTTTATTATTGGTATCATGATTATTAAGAATGTAATGATAATTTCATTATTATTCATCTTCATTATTATGCATTATTTCATTAATAATAATATATTAATAACAATGGTGACAGTAGTATTAATAATAAACAGACCTAGAAGAAAAGAGTGAGCCAATGCACACCCACCCTGGCAAACAGCTAATAGAAAAGCAGTCAGAAAGAGCAACAGAGCAGGACCCAGACACACTTTCCCCATGAGTTTAGTTAAATAGTTAGTGTGGTGTACCAGCTAGAGTATTCTGGAAAAACTTGTCATCTGTTTCTCATTGGCGATCACTCACTGTGCATGCTTACTGTTAGTGCTTCAACTATGTGGAGTCTAATCTCTTTTGGGCTCCCTGCCAGAGGTAAATCACTGCTCACATCTTGTCCATGCCTCCCTCTGGGTGAGAGGCCTAAAAGTCAGTTGTGCCATGGAGCACTTGCATAACCAGAAGCAGGCAGGGGATCATTCACTATGAATAAACATGGCTTAGAGAGAGGGGGCCAAGCTTCCCTGCATCTCAGCCAGGAAAGTGGGTTTTTGTGGTCAGACCTTCATTCCTCCTTTCTATTTCCTCATATACTCCCTTTAAAGTCCTTTCTACCTTCCTCAGGACCCCAGCCTCCTGTATTAGATCCTGCCCTATTTCAATTTCAGCCAATGACCTCTAGAACCACTTTACTAAGCAAATCTAGACCTCCAATTGTGAGCTCCCTCTTCTTTTCTACTTTGCACCTCAAAATCTCTATTTCAGCTCTCATTCTTCAGTTCCTTCCTCCAGTCTCAGAAGAGGAAGTGCCTGCCCTTCAACTTTTCCCCCCCTTTGTGTCTACATATGCCTCCTTAGAGACCCTGTCGTGTTCTTTTAATCATTCCCTCCTGTCCTTTAGACCCAGGATGTCCAACCTTAGGTTTTTATTCAAACAGTAGGCAATATATTTTGATTTGCCATGTTAGTGAGAGCTCTGCGGTAGCTCAGCTTTGTTTACTATGCTTATAGGCAGGCCTCATAAATCGCACTGTGGGCCACATTTTGGACAGCCCTGCTTTTAGATGGTTCAATGTATAGAGAAAGTGCTGGGTTTGGAATCAGGAAGACCTAAGTTCAAATGTGGCCTTAGATACTTACTAGCTGTGTGGCCCTGGGCAAGTCACTCAACCTCTTTTGCTAGATGGTGAGTGGATAGAATGCCTGTCCTGGAGTCGGGAAGACTCATTTTCCTGAGTTTAATTCTGGTCTTAGATACCTACTAGGTATATGACCCTGGGAAAGTCAGTTAACCCTGTTTGCTTCAGTTTCCTCATCTGTAAAATGATCTGGAAAAGGAAGTGGCAAACCACTCCAGTATCTTTGCCAAGGAAACCCTGAAAAGGGTCACAAAAAGTCAGACACGACTGAAAGAACAACTCAACCACGTTAACAACAAAAAGATCGGGAGAAGGAAGTAGCAAGCCATCTCCTGCCAAGAAAACCCCAAACAAGGCCATAAAAAATCTGATGCAACTGAAAATGACTGAACAACAGCGATAAAGCTGTCCTCTGCAGTTTCCTTCCCGTTTTTCTCCTTGCTTTCACTGTCAAATTTCTAGAATGAATGTTCAAGGCCTCTTGCTATTTCATGCTGCTGCCTCACTTTAATGACTTGGAAGCTGGCTTCTGCTGTCTCCCATGCTACTGAGTTGTATTCTCAGAGGTTGCTAATGGCCTCCTAAATGTCAAATACAATCCAATGGCCTTTGTTTCCATAGTTCTCTTCCTCTGTGACATTCTGAAGCATGTGACATTCTTTCCTTCCAGACAGTCTCTCCTCCCTCGGCTTCAGAGGCACCACATTCTCCTGCTCCTTTTCCTTCTTGGGCTGTCTTGGACATGATCTACTCAGTGCTATGGAACAGAGTTGTTTGATTTATAGTAGCAAGTTGAGTCAAACATGGAGTGGTGGTCATTGTGGGGTCCAATCCTGTTGAGAAGGCACAGACCAGGAATGGGTCAGGGATCCAAGGTCAGACTGGCTGGTTCCCAAGAAGCTCTCATGGAGGTTGTTCCACCAGCCAAAGTGCTATGAAAACTGAGATGTTTTATTCCAGTCCTGTCCCCAGAGGGAGCCTTCTCTTCTTACAGATCAGCAGAGGTGGTATAGAAAAAAGGCCTCTGATTCACATGACTTGGAAACAAAGTCTTAGAACTGACAATTTTTTTTTTAGCTGTGTGACCCTGGGCAAGTAATTCGATTTCTCTGAGCCTCATTTTACTTATGGGTAAATTGGAAGTAATACATGAATAAAAGACACAGCAATACCATCCTTGTATTCATATGCTACACAAATGTGAATTAGCATTATTATTAATAACCAGTCATAGTATTTCTGGTAACACAGGTCCAGAATCAACTCTGATTCTCTAGAAGAACATAGGATCACAGACCTAAAACTGGAAGGTATCTCAAAGGTCATCTAGGGCTTCTAATGCCATCCCCCTCCACAATTATCTCCCATCTCCCCGGCATTTATCTTCTATGTGTTGATTTGCATATGTTGTCTCCTACCTTAGACTGTAAGCTTCTTGAGAGCAGGGGCTGTTTTTGCTTTTTTTCTTGGCATCCCCAATGCTCTGGCACATAGAAAGCACTTTAAAAAAAACCTGTTTATTGATTAATTTAGACTGACCTCCTCATTTTGCAGATAAGTAAACCAAGCCCAGCAGAAGTAGTCCTCGCTTATTCAATATCTGTCACTGAGGATTGAGAAATGTCCTCCAGTTAGACTGGGGGCTTGCCTGGTTTGTCTGTTTTCTGTTGAGAGAGGAAGGAGTCCTTCTCCAATGCAGAGGGTCTGTTCCCATTTGCAGCCTAACACCATTCCTTCTCCCTTTCACAGCAGTTCAATCGGTGCTAGTGGAAGGACCAGATAAGGTGGAGGTAGAGGGGATGGAGGGGACTGACAAGGCAAGACAGCTTCAGCACCAACTCTCAAGCTCAGAATATATCCAGATTGCTAGGTATTATATAGTTGACACTTTCAGATTCTTGAATCTAGGGTGGTCCTGACCATGAATTCCTTGTTATGACTGACTTATATTGGAAGAGAAGGCACCACATAGAGGTCACTGTTAGTTTCCATGGAGATAAGGAAGAAAAGTTACAATACTGGAGATATTTTTAGTTATTTTGGGTTTATGAGTGACCACACTTATTACCTAAAAGAAAAAAGGCTTTAATTCATCATCTAATTTGCTGGAAAGATGGCAGTCCTGAGGGACCCTATAAGTAAACCAAACTTCCCGAATGCTTCTGGTCAGCCTGGGTTTCATATGGTTTTGCTACTGCTTAAAAATGGGCTATTTTTATTGGAGAGTAATATGTAGGTAGTGGTAGCATTGGGAGTCTTTAGTTGTAATGATTATAGAGGGACCTGGAGGTCTTAGATAAAAACATTTATAACCCCACAGAATTCTGAGTGCCACAAATTGAGAAAACTGTATGAAATTCAGACTTCTATAGTAATTGAACTCTGTAGGGTAAACCTAGACCATTATTTTTTTCACCTCACCTCACCTCCCCATAAGCTGTCTCTGCTTCCCTTTTGGACACTGCTTTCTTTTCTCTGAACCTCCAAATCAGCTTTCTACCTAGTTACTGACTAACTTGTAGCATATTTCTGGCAGGTCCTTGTACAGGAAGTCCTTGGTAAAGGCTTTTTTTCTCTCAACCTTCCAGCCAGGCAGGCTTCAACTGGACCCATAGAATCTGCTCAACTCTAGCCTTTGGCTAGGGAAGGTGGGGTAAGGGAGAGGGGGTCCTGTCCTTAGGGAAAAGACATGGGACCCTGGGACCTGGAACCCTAAGGAACCTCCTAGTTCTCAATCTGTGATCCTATGATATTGAATATCCTGAGGTAAGAGGCTTCAAAGGTCAATACACATTGCCTGGAGTTTGTTCAGGAAATCCTTCATGGCTGCAAGAAACTAAACTCTCCTAGACATAATTTTTAAGACTTCTCAAGCCCTCAGTCTTCCTCAGTCTATTGGTTCTGTTGTTTAGTTGTTTCCAACTCTACATGACCCTATTTGGGGTTTTCTCAGCAAAGATACTGAAGATGTTTGCCATTTCCTTCTCAGCTCATTTTACAAATGAGGAAACTGAGGCAAACAGGGTTAAGTGACTTGCCATGGATCACCCTTCTAATGACTGTCTCAGGCCTGATTTAAACTTGAGAAGATGAGTCTTTCCAACTTTGGGCATGGCATCTTATCTGCTGGGCTATGTAGCTGCTCCTTCAGTCAATGGCCCATTCCAAATTCTGTGAGGAAGTTCTGTGAATATTTGCATAATTCCTTTGCTTGAGTTTAAACCCATTTCCTCTTGCTTGAGGGGACCGGTTTATGAAATCTTTATTCCTTGAGGGCAGGAACGATTTTAATCTTGATCTCAGAGTTGGAAAGAATTGACATCTCATTCACTCCACCTAATTTTATAGGTGAAGAAACTGAGTCCCAGAGAGATGAACTGATTTGTCCAAGGGCAAAAAAGTAGTAAATAATGGAGCTGGGATACAAATTTAGGTCTTCTGTCTCCAAATATAATGCTCTTTCTAATCATGCCTGGAAGACAACATATCTATTGTTTGTTAAGACAATATCCTGTTAGTCATAATTGGCCCTTAATAAATTCTTGTTGAATTGAATTGAAATAATATAACTATATGAGAGAGAAAGGAACATGTGACTAACTTTCAAAGCATTTTTGCCTACATTAACTTATGTGATCCTCATACTAGCCCTACAAAATAGTAAGCAGGGCAGTGACTATTATTCACAGTTGACAGATGAGAAAACTGAGCCATGCGGCTAATAAAGGTAGTGTTGAGAATTAGAACCTAGATCCTCTGACTCCTATTAAAGGGCTTCTTCCATTATACTAGTTGTCTTTCTAATGTGGTGTACAATTAATTGACCTAAAATAGGAAGGAGGGAGTAAAATCTGTTCTAAATCCAAAAAGAAACATCAGGATGAGGTCATAAATGACATTAGTAAACAACAACCCTGATTAGATAGTGAGGGAAAAACTGGACTTTGAAATTATTGAGCAAAAGGCAAAGAGAGAATTTGCTGACGAGCCAGTAAACAGGCAGACAGGGGAGAATTTAAAAAGGGGGTGGCTGGCTCAGAGAAATAACAGCTCTCTTCAGACTGCCCTTTAACCTTTTCTGCCATATCCACTCTCCGTTCACTCTTGAATCCTGTGTCTGACATGCACAATCAAAGACGACTGCACTCATATACTTGGGATTTTACATGCACTTACAAACAAGCAGCAGCCCTTAGGATTCTGGGTCTGAAATGCATCAGCACATGTAGCAAGACTCTGGGTTGAACGTTGGGTGCACACCCAGCCCACAGCACTCATACATTTGGGTTCTGAAGTGCATGAAAAATGGCAGCTGCACTAATGTATTCAGCACATGAAATATACACACCAAAGGCAAAGAGCTACTGTGTTCTAGATCAGACATACACACACTCCCGAGCTATATGATTCCTTGGGAATGTTGCCACCCTACTCCTGGCCACAATGCACCTAGTCGTTTCTCTTTGACTAGCCTTTGACTTGAGTTTTTCAGAGATGGAGGTATTCCATGACTCTCATTCATATAGCATCCCTGGAAATATGATCCTGTCAAAATGATGGGCCTTTATTTCAGGGAGAAACTTGGGGCCACTGGGGAGTACAACATTTTTTATTCTCACTTCACTAGGGAATAAACTGATGCTCAGGGACTTGAAGTGACTTACTTAAGTTCATATATCCAGCAAATAATAGTCTGGGATCTGAACTCAGGCCTTCTGATTCTAAGGCCAGCACTATTTCCATTACCCTTCATTCATTCTGGACAATAACAATGCATTCTGTATTTAGGTACTCTCTGTCTTACAAATGACTTACAAATAACTGGTTTAAAAGTGTATTTTTCTTTTTGTAAAGTGCCTGGGCTAGGATTGGGCAGGTTTTTCTTCATAGGAAGGAGAGTATAACATGATTCAAAGCTGGAAATCTTGTAATTTTATAGTCTTCACATATAATTTTGTGAAAACATTCCACCTCATATTTTTCTTGGCTTCTCAAGTGGGATCCTTGTAGTGAGTGAGCACACCTACCTCTCTTTCCATTTCTACCCACCCCCATGTCACATACTGAGAGCCCCCAAAGAAAGAAATGTACTCAAAGTTAAGGCTGTCAGAATTAGGAGAGACCTGAGAAATCATCTGGCCAGTTCAATTCACACCTGAACAGGAATTCTTATAACATCCCTGATGAATGTTCATCCAACCTCTTCTTGAGGCAAATTCTCCTCCCATGAAAGGGAACCAATTGTTTGCTAAGGAACTCCATTCCCTTTTTGGACATAGCAAAGAACTAGCAAAAAGCATTTAACAGTGTCAGAAAAGGGGGGAAAAACAAACAAAGCCACAGAAATGCTCTTAGCAACCATTCCCCAAAAGAGTGCATTCTCACTCCTCTTCCCCAGGATCAGCTGGAAAGGAAGTTTGCTCCATATCTTCTCCAGTTTCCTACTAGGAAACTAAGGAACAGGGCAAAGTCTCAGCAGCCTTGAACATCTGCTACTCATATCTCTCATTTGTTACTTCAATTCTTCTTTGCAGCTCTTTGTAACCTAGCAGAAAATGGCAATTTAGTCTATTTTGTTTATTTTGTTGGCTTACTAGCTTAGAGCCTATGTGGCAGCCTGATCGTTTAACCCATCCATGATGCCATAACAGAGTGACACCTCCATTACATGACCTGGCTCCTATTTCCTCTGTCCACCTGTCCCTTTGTTGTGTTGACATTCATTCCAAGATACCTTAATGACTCTTGGAAATTTGAAGTCCTGGACCCCTGATTGCAAGCCTGAGAGATGTGGTCTAAAAATAATATAATCAGGTGTATTTGGAACTGATTGAATGACAAGACTCAAAGGATCATTAATATGTTGATGCCAACTGGAAGAGAAATTTCTCTTAGAGTAGTCCAGGGATAAATCCTTCGTTTTATAGCTAACGTTTTTATCAATGGCTTGGGTAAAGGTATGATGTTATTCTTATCAAATTTTCAGCTGACAAAAACAAGAGGGATAGCTAACACATAGTAGATGGTAAGGTAAGGATCAAAAATATCTTGACAGGCTAGAATCTTGGGCTGAATCTAATATGATAAAATTTAATAGAGGCAGGTGTAATGTGTTACATTTGGGCTCAAAAAAACAGTTTGCCTGACAAAAGACCTCGGGTTTTTAGTGGATGACATACTCAGTATAAAATGCTATGACCTGGCATCCAAAAGCTCATTTAATATTCAGCTGCATTAAGAGAGACATTGCTTCCAGGAATAAGGAGGTGATAGTCCCACTGAACTCTGCCCTTGTCAGGCCACACTTGGGGCACTATGTTTAGTTACAGTTAAGGAGAAACAGTGATAAGCTGGGGAATACCCCGAGGATGGCGACCAGAATGGAAAAGGGCCTTGACTGCATGCTATATGTTGGTTGAAGAAACAGGGATGTTGAGGAAAAGAGACTCAAGGGGGAGCATGATAAGTGTCTCCAAGTATTTGGAGGGTAATACTGTGAAAGAGTAATTAGTTCAGTTATGTTTCGCCCCAGAGGGGAGAGCAAAGAAGAAGCAAAGAGGCAAGTTTAGGCTAGATGTCAAGAAAAGCTTCAGAATCTCTCTAAAAATAGAATGGGCTGCCTCAGGGGGCAGTGGGCTCACCTTCATTGAAGATCTGTAAGCAAAGTCTGAATGACCATTGGTTGGACATGATGTGGTAGGGATTCTTTTGCGGGTGTAGGTTGGACCAGATGGCTACTCCAACTCTGATAGTCTGTGATCTTTGGGACTTAAGGCCTTATAGGAAATGTAGTTCCTAATGGGATTGGTGTGTGTTTGGTGCAGAGCACACTAGAAAGCATATGCCTCCTCTCCTTTGACGCCTGGGCCATCCCTCAATGGAATAATGAGTATCTTCAAAATTCCATTTTTCAGAGTTTCTGATTCTTCTTAGTCTGGCTTCTTTTAGGGAATGGCTGGAAAAAAAAAGATGGTACAAGAATGTAATGGCATATTTTTTGTATAGTAGTAAAGAAAAACTATAAGGAAAATAGAACCTTTGATTTGTATATATTGTATATATATATATGATTGTATTGTATGTACAATATACATGTATATGTACACTATATATACGTATATATACTATATATAGTAAATATATAAATAGAGTATTAGATATACAGAGCATTAATGCTCTATACAAATAGAGCCTTAGATTTATATAAATTAATGAAAAGTGAAATTAACAGAACCAAGAGAAGAACATATACACAACTACAGTAATGTAAGTGGAAAGATCACTATAAGGAAGTCAAGTGCTGAATAACTGAAAAACTACTGAAGGTGTCAGCAAACAGAAATTAAAACATATATCCTCACAGGGACAGAAGGGCAGGAGACTATTGATTAGGTAAGAATATTCTATACGTTGTCAGATATGGTCATTATATGGAATAGTGATACATAATTGTTTTTCTTTGTCACAAGTGTGGGTGCAACTTCCCCAAACATGCCTTTATAATCTGTTTAAAGATAACTTCATTTTAAGATATGTTAAAGCTCAAATACATCATCATGGATTAGCTATTATAATTTCTAATTACCTATTATTTGAAACACTGGAATCTTTTAACAAAAGTTTTAGAAAAGCTTCATCATAGCACTCAGGCTATTTTAGGAAGTCTAATCTTACAGAGTTACCTGGAATAAATATATAAACTACCTAAAAAGATTCCTCCACTGAAGCTGGGCTTTAGAGCTTTATTATGGAATAAGAGTATGGCAATAACCCTGGATTCTTGTAGACTGTGTCAATGGAATGCAAACACTATTTGCTTAAACTAAGCTCTAAAGCCCTCAAGTGTAGGTCCACCATATTGGTTGATGTCTTACTGAGTAGGGAGAGTGTAATCAACGGGAAGTTGGCCATAAGATCTTATATATATACATATATATGCATATATATGCATATGTATATATGTGCTTTATATATATGTATGTGTGTATGTATATACATATACATATACCTAACAATTTGAGCTATCCCTATAAGGAATGAGATGTCTCATAGTGGGGTTCCTTCTTTGAAGGCAAAGATGACATGATGTATATACATATACATACACACATTTTCAAATATAGTTAATTTTGAAATTATAGTAAAAAGAAGCAAGAGAAGATTGAACAAGCTGATCTCAAAAGTGTCTTTCAGCCCTAATTGTATATAAAATATGAACAGGCAAAGCAACAGCAACAACAAGAACAACACAACACGAAACCAAAAACAACTCCTTTGTCTTGCAAATATAAATTGTTTTCTCCTTCCAATCTTTTTCTGCCAGCCCTCCTACTCCCACCTATAGCCCCTTCCAGCTTGACCCCCATTCCCCATCACCATCCTGACCCTATATAGTCACCCTCCTGGTTCACACCCTGTTCTCCTTCCCTTCAAGTCTCCTACCTCTACTCTAGCTGTTATGCCTTCGACAGGAGTGAAAGTCACATCTCTATCAGAAATGATCAAATGAGAGATTTTATGTGGAATCACTGTAAAAATAAAAGTTTTATAGAAATAGTATTTTTTGAACTGAGAGCTTAGAACTTAGTGTTCATTCATTCGATTTCCCTATCTCTTCCATTTTGCAGGTAACGAAACTGAGGCTCAGAGAACAGAAGTGGCTACTCTGTGGCTGTATACCCAATTTATGATGGAACTCAGAAAAGAACCTAGATCCCTTGACTCCAGTCAAGGGGTCTTTCTACTCCATCTCTCAAATTTAATATGCTATTTTTTTCTTGAGCTATGTAGATACGACCTATGTGACCAGAGGTAAAGATTATGGTGTGATGATTTTCACCAGTCCAATGAACAACTCATGAATGGAGGAGTGTTATACCCAGCTTGCCAGGAAAAAAAAACTTTTAAATATGATCTGCATTATTTACATTTTCTCTATAACTTTCTTAGGTCTACACAATCAACAAAATAATAAATCAAGTCCTGATTTTGCTAGAAATTTCCTAGGTGTAAATGTTAACACTGAAAATTTAATAATTGCCTTTTCCAATAGCCAGTAAGAGCTGACTCTGGCACACCCCTGGTTAAATTCCCTTCGAGTACTTGAAGAGCTGGCTGCTCTGAAAAAGGGGATGGAACTAATACCAATAGGTAGAATTTACAAAGAGGCAAATTTATGCTTGATAAAATGAAAAATTTCCTAACAATTTGAGCTATCCCTATACGGAATGAGATGTCTCATAGTGGGGTTCCTTCTTTGAAGGCAAAGATGACATGACCTTTTGTCAGGTGTCTTGTAGAGGGGATTCATTTTCAGATGGCCTCTGAGAATCTTTTTGAGATTTTATGATCAAATTCAGTCCAACTGATCAAGTATTCATTAAGTTCCCTCTATGTGTCAGGCACTAGGCCTACCTGCTTTGTCATATGACTGATTTAGACAATTTTTGCTCAGTTGATGATGGATTAGAAAACACCATTTTAACTGCCATAGCAGAATCAGTCACCGAAAAACGAAATCTCAGCCTTGAAAGTCATTGTAGTGACAGCCTCTTTTTATATACTAGTTCCTTTCTCATTACTTGCCCATAGCTTATGCTCAAAAAGACCTATGTGTATTGAGATATGTGGGCTGGACCCAATAGAGGTTATTAAAAATATGGATCTTGTCTTCTTAGTTGATATACACAATAATTAGAATCAGAAAGTTTGGCTATCTAGAGTACAGGGTGAGTTTAAGATAGGGATATTGGCAAAGAGGCTAGAAAAGTAATGGATGTGTATAATCTCATGAATTTACCTTTGGAAATGGAATGTTCTAAAACAGGAGTTCTCAACCTGGGTCCATGAACCGAGGTGAGGGTGGGGAGGTGGGAGCTATCTGTAGTGGGTAGATTTCAAATAGTCTTTGATCTTAGATGAGGGGAAAAAAATTACACAAAAATACATAATTTTCATTAACCTCTAAGTGAAATTTAGCACTTCCTTAAATTATGAATGTAGATAACAAGCCATTATTCTGAGGTGTCCTTGGGCTTTATCAGACTGCTAAAGTCAATTGACTTTGAAACAAAAAGGTTAAGAATCTCTGGATTAAAGCTGAATTTTGAATTCATAGTTGCTCATTTTAGAACTTTCTTTGAGCTAAGAAACTCTCTCTCTTCCATTATTTTTAAAATAAATTTTTATTCATATCTTCTTTTCTTACATCATCACAGTTATCCCAAATATCGCTCCCTCTCCCAGAAAACCATCCCATATAACAAATAGTATTGTTTAGAGGGGAAAAAAGCCAGTGCAACTGAACAACATAGAAAAAAATCTGAAAAAAAAATTGAAACAAAAAAGAAAAAGTCTGAAAACGTGCAATGTGTAACACCTATGGACCTCTTACTTCTATATGAGGCTGAGATTAGGGAGTATCTTCTCATATCTCTTCATTTGTGTCTAATTACTTTTGTTTTTTGGTGTGTGGTTGTCTTTTCTGTTTACGTTATTGTAGTCATTGCATATGTTGTTTTCTTGGCTCTGTTCACTTTACTCTGCATCGGTTCACGTAGATCTTTCCATAATTCTCTGCATTCATTGTACACATATTTTCTTATGGCACAATAATATTCCATTATATTCATATGCTCTCTCTTTCCCCATAAGCATGCAGTGTCTGCCCAGAATGTCTTGCTCTATAAGGTCCAGTGAGTAAATGGCATCATTTTCCTGACCTTTGAGTTTTAGTTACCTATCAAACGTTGGGCACCTGTTCAAATGCTGATGTTCTTGAGCTGGAGGGGATAGGCTTAGAACTGGCCACTGCCCTAGCAGGAAGTTTTACATTCTTCTGACATACGTGGCATGGCTGCTGTTCACGTGAAACAGTAGCCCCCTGGAAAGAGGGAAGAAGATAAGTCTGCACAGGCGCAGAGTTCTTTCTTCATTAATCTAGTCCAAGGTTATAAACTGTTGGGGGATGACAGTTGCTGGGTTGATCTTAATGCATTTAGTAAAGCTTAATAAAGGAACAGCCACAGTCTTCTTACAAAGTATTTCCTTGTGAGGTTAGTAGGCTCTAGGCAAAGGTTCCCAGCACCAGCCCCCACTCCTTACATTTAGCTCAGTGCCTGGCACATGGGAAGCATTTAATAATTGCTTGTTGACTGATTGATTCTCCAGTCGCCACCATACTCCACCTCTTTTTCTTGCCCGGAACTCCTACTTTAATCAAAGGAGTTCATATGATTGAAAGCTGAAAAAGGACCTCAGAGATCATTTAGTGTCTATCCCCTCACTTTACAGATAAAGAAACAGAGACACAGAGAAACAAAATGACTTGTCCACATGGGTAGTAAATGGCAGAACTGAGAACAGGTTCTCTGAACCCCAATCCTGTGTCCTTTCCACTATAGCATGTGACTTCTTGACCAAACTAAAGTTTTCCCCTCGCCTTCAAATGAAACCATACCTAAATTGTCCCAGACAATTCAGAATCAATATGAGACCTCCAGAAAGTAAGATTCTATTGACTCCCAAAGAAACTATTTCAGAATCTAACAATGCTCTGTACAAGAAAAGTATCTCCAAATGGCAGGCAAGCCATTGTGCTGCAATCTTCCTTTTCCTTTTATTAACATGAACAGCTTGTTACCCTACATAATCTCCAAAGTTATAGCCTGACATGTCTATTTATTTCCCTTTCCATTGGAGAGCTGTCAGTTTCATAGAAGCAATTTTAAATGAAACTTCCTAGGGAACTTGTAAATTCTTCTGTTTGGTGCCTGATTACAAATTCATTATTTTTTCTAATTCAACTCAATTCATTTCAGTGAGAATTTATGTGCCAGACATTGTATACTTTGTATCTCCATACACTGGTGATACCAAAGACAAAAATAACTGACTTCAAAGCTTACATTTTATCAGGGAGGAGAAATGATAACATGTATACATTTAATTGCATAATACACATATGTATATGTCTATGTGTATGTATACGTATACAGACACACACACACACATATATAAGTACAGACATACACACACATACACATAGAGTAAATACAAAATCATGGAGACAATGGATCAGAAAACATCTTGCATAGGAGATAACATTGTACCCTTTTTGTTCCTCTTGTCCTAGGAAATATGGAAGGTTCCAACAAGATATTTAAATTTTCTTCCATCTAATTTTGGCAAAGCCAATAGAAAGAGCCACTGCACAAGGTCTGGGAAAGTGGCACCATTCAAGAGGCACAGAGGATTAGACCACAATTTTGAATTCCTGGGGGTTTTTTGTTTGTTTGTTTGTTTTTGGGGGTTGCCGGTTCAGGAGACAAAGAAATTAAAATGCAGAAGAAGTGAGAATGATAATAGAGGTGTGGTTGAAAGACCAAGGGATAGAGAGTCAGGAGAACTGACCCCTAATTAGCAATGATCTTGGGGAAGTCACTCTCCATGGGCCTCAGTTTCCTCCTCTGAAAAATGAGAATTTTGGACTAGATGACCTCTGAGGTCCAACTCAAACACTTGAAGATTCTAAATGAGGTTCCTGTTAATATGACTGGCAGGACTGTTTGTTGATAAGCCAATTGGAAGTGTTCAGTAAGACACCTCCCTCCACACCGTGTTGAGGGAGGGAGGAAGGAAAGGGCAAAAGTTAAAAAAAATACAAAACAAAACACAAAAGGCACCTTGCTTGGAGCACTATAAAAAGTTTGCACACTCCCAGATTCTTCCTATTTGGCAGCTGCCTCCTCATCAGGAACTCCTAACGTCACTCAGAGACTCTCTCCACTAACCAAATCGTAAGTACAAGTTCCTATGTATTACTGGATTTCAAACTATGGGACTAGGGGTGCATTAGAGACAATTAATCCAAAGGAGTAGGACTGGATATTGCTTCTAGTAATGATATTTCGAGGCATTTTGCTGAATATTACAGGGATGACCAGCCAGGCTAAAATGACTTTATCTTAACCAGGGGACCAGATGGACACACATTCCATTCATTTTATTCTCCCCTCCCTATATTTGAATGCGATGAAAATGTATGCTTTGTGAAGTCTTACTAAATGCGAAAGGTTAATGTACGAGGTATGCATAAAAAAGTCAGCAGTGTGAAGAATCTCAGACTAAAGAGATCCAACATAAAATAAGCTTCCTTCTTCTGATCATAGTTTAGCCTCCTGACAGATTTAGTTTTTCTCCTTCCTTCTCTCCTACACATCTTTGCTGATTATTGACATCTTTATAGTAGCTCTGTGAGGAGAAGACTTGGGATGAGGGAACAATTTTATACACCCCACGAGTATCCATTCCATGGACAAGCAATTGAAATACCAAGAGAGGAAGTGATTTTTTTTTTTAGGGGTTGTAGGTAGATTGGGAAAAGGCAACCTAACATTCCTGGTCTTTAGTCTAGGATGGGGTATGTGACGCAGGTGGAAAACTATTTGTCCGTCACATCAAGGGCCCTCGGTTCTAGTCCCAGATCTGTTACTTGTTGATTAGCTTTGTGTCCTTGGGTGAATCATTTTGCTTCTCCGGGTCTCAGTTTCTACATCTGTAAAGAGAGCATTGAACAAGATAATGTTGTTGTTTAGTTGTTTTCAGTTGTGTCTGACTCTTTGCAGCCAATTTTGGAATTTTCTTGGCAAAGATACTGGAGTGGTTTGTCATTTCCTTCTTTAGCTCATTTTGTAGATGAGCAAACTGAGGCAAATAGGGTTAAGTGACTTGTCCAGGGTCACGTAGTTAATATCTATAGCCACATTTGAACTCAGGAAGATTAGTCTTCCATCCTCCATGCTCAGTGCTCAGTCCACTGCGATATTAGGTCATATTTCTGAAACATTTTACAAGGTGCCTTACCAGTAGGAACTTTGTTAAGTAATTTAATATTTGAGTCTTAAAGAGCTCTGAAAGTCTATTATCCAACTTTTTTTTGCCAAAGCTGCCTTCCAAGCCAAGTTTTTTTTAAAATAGTATCAATAATGTTAATAATAATACAACATAAAGTTAATTACAAAAACAAGCCTGAGAATTATGAGTTCATGAGCTGTGGCTTCTTATCACTTGTGGCTTCTAACAAATGTATGTGATCCTAGATTATATTTTTACTATAAAAAAGCAAGGGTCTGCATTGACCTCCCTTTTATTTGCTCTGAACATTTCTATAGTGAATGGAATAACAGAAGTCAGGGCACCTGCCTCCACATCCCAACACCTCTACACAAAGTCACATACTGTTGTGTCCCAGAGCTTGCTCCTGAATCTTCTTCTTCCTCCATACTATTTTAATCTCATCATGCTCCAAAGATTCAATAGTGGATTAAATGATCTCTATGCTGATGATTCTCAGATCTATTTTCCCAGTTCTAACCTCTCTCCTAAATTTCAGTCTCACATCTCCAACAGCCCAACAGACATCTGGAACTCAATGTCATGTTGACACCTTAAACTCCAAGCTCATTATCTTCCCCCCACCCAAGTCCTCATGTGTCATCTTTGACTTTCCATTCTCTCTTTCTCTCTCTCCTTTCCACGACAATTTCTTTACTCTCGCCAAATCCTCTTCTCTCCGCTCATACTTCCACCACTGTGGAACAGACCCCCATTACGTCCCACCCATCTCCTGGTTGGTCTCTCTGCCACAAGTGGCTCCCTACTCCAGTCCTAAGTTGTTTGCATATTGTCTCCCTGTTACACTATGAGCCCCTGAGATCAGGGACTATTTTTTTTCTCTTTCTTTTTATTCCCAGCACTTAGGACAGAGCCTGGCACAAAGTTCGTATAAATGTAAATGTTGACTAACTCACACACATCTCATACATCCTCATTCTCAAAGAAACAACATCCCAAGATGTCAGATGCAAATGCCTCATGACAACTGATGGAGGCTTCAGAAATCTTTCTTTGGAAACCTTCACTCTCCTTATCGGGGCCTCTCCTGCTTTTGGCCTTTGGCCTGACTCTGTTGTATGATTAACAGAGGATAATATTTGTGCTGATGTTGGTGCAGACCTTTAGTCTCTTTATCTTCCTTTGGACCGTATTAATTCCTTGTATCCATTTTTTTTTTAAATACTAGCTATAAGCCAACAAGATAAGCTCAAAAAAATAGCTCAGCTTGTTTTTAGTAGTACCATGAAATCATAAGGAGGAAAAATAAAAACAAAAACAAAAGCGATCCATGGAAATAACCCATGCCCACCAGAAAATCATGTTTTCTTCGGTGGCTGCCCAGTTTTTATTTCAGATTCTTTCACTACTTTCTCTGTGGTTGAAGATTACCTAATGAGTATTTTCATAGCCCTGGTTTTCAAGCCTGATTAGTAGGCAGGCAACTTCTAGCCTGATTATTCCTAAATATAAGCATCACAGCTTATAACTAAATTCAAAATGCCCTGGGGTAGATCTTTTGCCCCAGTTCTCCACCTTTACACAAGTGAATGTCTTGACCATACAAGATGTGTAACTGTCCATTTTCTTCAAATTCTCCAAGAATAGAGACTATATAATTTTCCTTAGGAATCCAGTGCCCCACCTTTTTTTTTCTACTCTACTTGTACATTACTCCCTCTCTATAGGCCAGCCAAATTAGCCTTCTTGCTGATCCACATTCCCTCTCTCCATCTCTATGTCTTTACACTGGCTATTGTTCATGCCTATTATCAGCCGATCAATTTTCCTTAACCCTAGTTTCCTTCAAAGCTCAATTCAATCACTGCCTTCCTTTTACATGAGGCCTTTTCTGATTCCCCCAGCTGCTACAACATCCCTCCCGCAATATCCTTGAATTTGTTTTGAATATGTTTTCTATATATTTATGTATGTATGTGTGCATGTGTATATATATATCTTATATCCCCCAACAGAATTTAAATTCACTGAGATCAGGAATTGTATCACTTTGTTCTTTGTATAAGCACCTAATAAATGCTTGTTGATTGATTGATTTTCCTTGTATCCAAACAAAACTTCTCTTTCTTTAAAGTTTCAGGAGTTATAGTAGGTTTTTATAACATCCATGAACCTTGCTTGAGTTGGTAATGAGCTTCTCCTGAAGGATAGGATTTGATTTTCCTTTTGCCTTTGTATCTCTAACCCCTCCCCCACCCCGCACTGCATTCAGCTCAGTGCCTGGCACGTAGAAGGCACTTAATAAATGCTTATTGAATTGAGTGTCCTGACCACTTTATTCTCTAACATCCTCAAGCTGTCAAAGCACTTCTATATCTAATTTCCAAACCAAAAATTGGGACATGTGGTCCAACAAAGAATATGCTTTTTGAAAAGTCTCATTAAAGTATACTTTCTTTTCTCAAAATGAAGATTGTCTTGGAAAATGTGTGGGGAAATGGTCACCATATCTACGTTGATGGAAGTTTCCAAAGGGTCTTGGGAAGGGTGAGATCTGCAAAGTATTCAGTGGCAAGTGGGCATTAAAGATATAGAAATTCATTAACCTATCTAGCCCACAAAGTGTTTAGGATACTGCCCATACCACCTTTTTAATAATGTACTTGCAGAATTTTAGAAGTGAGAAGGATCCCCAAATTCATCAAATCCAGTCCCCCTCACCTGGGGCACCTTTGCTGCACCAGATTATGAAATAGACATCTATTCTCTTATAACCTTCAAGAGATTCATAAAACTTTTAAATGAAGGTCTTCTGACTTCAAGTCCATTGGTCTTCGTACAACCCTGCTGGAGACAATTTTATCCATTAAGCCCGAGAGAAGGTAGCTCTGGTCATCCCAAGGGTGCAGCCCCTAAGTGGGTAAAATGACAACTGCTCATAATAAAGAATCTTCTAGGCAGTTGGCACTTGATTCCAAGGTTTGATCTGCCTCCTCCCAGGAAAGATCATGCAGAAATACAAAGTCAAGTTGTTTGTTTGTTTTTGTTTTTTGGCAGGGCAATTGGGGTTAAGTGACTTGCCCAAGATCACAGAGCTAGTACATGTGTCAAACCTCTGAGGTCAGATTTGAACTCAGGTCCTCCTGACTCCAGGGCCAGTGTTCTACTCACTGTGCCACCTAGCTGCCCCGACAAAGCCAAGTTGTAAAGATGTGCAGAGTACATGAACCACTATGTCTCACTTAAAACTTTGTTCTCTTCTCTAGCACCTGCTACAGACTTCTGTATAGAGTGGTCCCCTTAGTAAACATTTGTTGTTGATGATAATGATAATGATGATGAGTACATGTGTACATATCTGTGTAACTTCCATTATGAATTAGAATAAACGGTCTCTGAGATCTCTCCCAATTCTGAGACTCTGTGATCCCTATAGCTCCATTTTCCAGCTATTAGCCTTTCACTTTTTTCTTTCTCTTTCTCTTCCAGACCCACCACCATGGCCCACCGTTATCCAGCACTCACTGCAGAGCAGAAGAAGGAGCTTTCAGACATTGCCAAACGCATTGTTGCTGATGGCAAGGGGATCCTGGCGGCAGATGAGTCCGTCGGTGAGTAGAAAGGATGTTGTGCTATATTCCATAATAAATTTCTAAAAAGCCACTATCATTATCAAAAGAAATCTTAATATTTCATTCTTCATCCTTCTTCACAAATAGGGTAGACCCTTAGAGTAAAATTATTCATATAAAGGCTTATGAGGAACTTAAGAGTGAAGGAGCCCAGACTCCATTGTCTTGTGAAGTAAGAAGGCTGGTCTCCATCAGATTTCTTGACCCTCCCATCTATAGCACCTGACTATCAGGCTCCTAGACCTTCTTAACCATACCCTGTGCAGGGCAGGGAGGCATGATCTTAGAAGGTAGGAATCAAAGAAGTGGCATCTGTTGACGCTGAGGCACATGCTTGATCCCAGATCGCTCCTCAGTACTTCAGGTAGCTCAGCAGTATAGCCGGACACACAGAACCCACCCCTCTCCTTGACAGTAGGAAACTCATTGGGACAAGTGAAACACTAATCAGCAGAAGGGAAAAGATAGCCAGGAATCCTTCCACCTTCCCCATGGTCTTGTAGCTTGGCTATGATGAAGCCCTCCCCAGTCCTAAGTGCTATATAGTTTTGTGAATATTTTTTTTGTTCTCCATATCTTCCATCCTCTCCTCAAGTACTATACACCTCTGAACAAAATACTATGAAGGATGTGTCCCCGCTGCCCCATTGGGTACATATATACTGCCTTCTCTGTTGGGCTAACAATTTCCTTAAAACTTCTTTATTTCCTTCCTTCCTAATCTACTAGAGTGCAGTTCATTTGCAAATTATTAAGCCAAGTGAGCAATTTGGAGTCAGGACCAGATTACCAAGCAGGGGTTAGAAGTACAGAAATGTGAAACAGGAGCAGGGGAGAAAAAGCAACAAACAGAAAGTGAGGTTCAAGTCAAATCGTTGAACCAAAGTCAGTGCTCCTCTTATCCCACAGTAATGAGTGCCGAGGGTCTTAAATACCTGGTTGTAGCTAGTAGTAAATAATCATTCACCCGACCCTAGCTGGCAGGATCAAATCTGTGTGCCCAGCCTACCTGCTCCCCTACTAGGTCTCGACTGAAATTCACTGGTGTGTCCTTTCCACAGAATGTTTGAAGTTTTTAAGATTTCTAGGTCAAAAAGACCATTGGCATATATGTATGTGTGTATGCATGTATGTATGTATATGTAAATGTACACACATCGCTATATAGCACTATAACGCTATATATATATATACATATATGTATATGTATATATGATGCTTTAATGTTTGCAAAGTAACAGTACTTTATATGTATGATCTCATAACAACCATGTGAGTCAAGTGCCATAGATATCAGCGTCCCTAATTTACAAAGGAGGAGCACGAGTGGTCAAGTGACTGGCTTAGGATCACATAGCTAGTAAATGTCTGAAGTGGAATTCAAACCCAGGTCTTCTGGATTCCAAGTCCAGAACTTTATCCATTATGCTGTCCCACCTCAATGAAGCTAGAGGGAGTTAAGTATAAAAGTCAGGTTACCCCTCTTTGTTGATCTGACTGTTCTCAGACGCCATTTTGACCCATTCCTCTCTCTATCTTCTACATTTTGCTGCCTGTTTTAGGTACCATGGGCAATCGCCTGCAGAGGATCAAGGTAGAGAACACGGAAGAAAACCGCCGTCAGTTCAGAGAAATTCTCTTCTCCGTGGATAAATCAATCAACCAGAGCATTGGGGGTGTGATCCTTTTCCATGAGACTCTTTATCAGAAGGATAGCCAAGGAAAGTTGTTCAGAGAGATCCTCAAGGAAAATGGGATCGTGGTGGGAATCAAGGTCAGTGCATGCACCCAGTAAACACACCACTTACACTGGAATCCAAAATATTTGTGGCTCTCTATATATGAAATAGTGGGGTAATGCTGAAGTCAAGCAAACCCTTCAAATACAATTTCTTCTCCTATCTTACATTATCCTCCAGTCCCACCAAATCTGTTTTTTCCCTAGCCCAGGGGTAGGGAACCTGTGGCCCTCTAGGTCTTCAAGTGCAGCCCTTTGATTGAATCCAAACTTCACAGAACAAATCCCCTTAATAAAAGGATTTGTTCTATAAAACTTGGACTCAGTCAAAAGGTGGAACCCAAGGACCTAGAAGGCCAAATGTGGCCTCAAGGCCACAGGTTCCCCACCACTGCCTCGCGCTTCCTGGTCTTTTCTCCAAAGCTCCCCCTAATCATTTTCAATATCTCCATATTCCCAGGCTTGCATATTGGCCACCACCTAAGATGGAATACTTTCTCTAGCACAAAA
The DNA here is from genome assembly GCA_028646595.1 of Phalanger gymnotis. NCBI lineage: Eukaryota > Metazoa > Chordata > Mammalia > Diprotodontia > Phalangeridae > Phalanger > Phalanger gymnotis. The sequence goes on from CM053624.1 coordinate 303,800,287, forward strand.
CTCCTGTATACTCCCTACAGTCAGTACCCCCTATACTTAATTTCCATATTCTTCCTTATACAAACACCATCTCACAATGCAATGTCTTTGGTTGGAGAGAATCTTGCAATAAGAGTAGCTCTGAATTAAAGTCAGGATCATTGCCATCTTAATTCTTTGGTATCTACTGAATGTTCATAACCTCTTTTTCACAGCTGGACCAAGGTGGTGCTCCCCTGGCAGGAACAAATGGAGAAACCTCCATTCAAGGTGAGAATATTGCTTCCTGTGGTGAAGCATCTCTGCAGGTATTGGATATGCAAAAGGAAGAATGAGAGCAAAGGGTAGAAAGGAAACTAGCTAAAATTTACAAAACATTTGATGAGTTCATGTACCAGCAAAAATCCAAACAATAAACAATTATTGAGCACCCACTAGGGACAAAGCCCTGTGCTAAGATTTGTCGGGGGTACAAACATGAATAACATACAACTGCCCATAAAAACAATCAAATAGGGGAGATAAGATAGAAAACCATAAAAAGTTAAGTAGCAGCTCAAAATAATATTTATGTAGTACTTTGAAGTTTTTGAAATTATATATGTCATATATGCAGATTATTTATGTATATGCATATCTGTGTATGTGTACAATATGTATATACACACATATAACATAACTGTAAACTTTTGTTTATATAACATAAATACCATGTTTATGTAACATATAATTATAAACTGTGTATAATATGTATGTAATAGTTTGCACTGTTACTTAACTTTTGAGTTATTAATTTTGAGATATTTATTATCTATATATACATATAGATACATGTGTATATGTGATAATCCACATTTATAATATACACATGCATGTAGGTCTAGATATGTATCTACATATACATGTATGTATGTGTGTATATGTATACATAAATATAGATCTCTGTGTGTGTTTGTGTATAAAATCTCCTTTGAACCTGATAGCAAGCCCAGGACTGTTACTGAATCCTAGCTCTTCTATTTACTACCTATATGGGCTTTGGAAAGTCGCATCATCTTTCTTGGTCTCAGTTTCCTCATGTTTTAAAGTCACATGACATCCCACATTTGATCTTAGCTGTACAGTGAGATAGGAAGAACAGGTTCTTTCAAGTTTATTTTGCAAATGAGAAAACTGAATCACAGAGAAGGCAAAGTGATTTGCCTAATGTTAAACGGCTAATACTTGATAGGGCTTGGACTTGACCTGGTTGCTTAGATATGTGGATTACCTGAAGATGATGGTCTGTTTCTGCATTCCTGTTCCATTCCAAAACACAAATTCCCCAGCAGCTGGGGTCAAGAGGGCATTTCTTCTTTTTGGGTAATGAGTAATTCAAAATGGCTTTATTTTTGTACCTGCCCTTAAAACTCTTTAAGGCTTGGATAAAGGCTTATTGAGAGCATGGACAGCATCATCTGTGTCACATACAACTTAATTGCTTAGGTGTTTTAGCACATAAGCCACAGAGAAAAGGCTGAGCTCAGAGAACAAGGACAAGGGGATGTATCCTGAGTTTAGAGAAGCCACAGAGCTGCCAATGGAGGGTGAGGTGCCAAATGGCTACTTCCAGCCCCTGGGCCTCCCAATTAGAGGATCCATGAACTATAGCAGGTTCTCAGAGAAGCCTTTTCTCCCACTTTTGTGGTTTGCAGGCTTGGATGGACTGTCTCAGCGCTGTGCCCAGTACAAGAAGGATGGTGTTGACTTTGGGAAATGGCGGGCTGTGCTGAAGATTGCTGACCAGTGTCCCTCTAGCCTGGCCATCCAAGAGAATGCCAATGCGCTGGCCCGCTATGCCAGCATCTGCCAGCAGGTATCGCTCTAGGCCTCTCATAGACACTGGTCTCCCACAACAGCTTTCTCAGATTTCATGTCCCTCATTCTGAAGAAGCCAGAAGGCTTAAAGGCAGAATGACAACCTCATTGTCGATGGGCAACTCATGATAAACCAAAATGAGAGTTGAACTGGAGGGATCCCTCATTCATGGGCATGACAATTGAGATGCTGGATTTAGGAGGAGCCCTCTAGAATCCTTCCTCTACAGAGGAATGCTAATTTCCTTCAGTTTGAATGATGGCTTTCATAAGGCTCCTTCTTCCTCCATTTTCAATATACTTTTCTTAAATTTTATTTTTTTTCATTTAGCAAAAAATCAATTTTTCTCACTCCCATTTCTCTTCCTGCCCACTATTGAAAAATCATAACAATGATGACAAAACCTTTAGAGCAATTATGCATAGTCAAGGAAAACAAATTCCCACATTGGCCAGTCATTTCCAAATACATAGATACATAGATGTGTATATGGGTGTACGGGTATATGTGTGTATGTATACATACACACACACACACATACATGTATCATCCTGCACCATGAGTCCATCACCTACCTGTCAGTAAGTGGGTACCATGCTTCCTCTTTGGTCCTCTGGAATCAGGGTTGTTCATTGCATTGATCAGAGTTCTTCAAGTCTTTCGAAGCTGTCTTTACACCATGGTTGTTATTATATAAATTGATCTGGTTCTTCTCACTTCACTCTGTATCAGTTCATAGAAATCTTTCCAGGTTTCTATGAAACCATGTCTTTCTTCATTTCTTATGGCATAATAGTATTCTATTACCTTTCGTTTGGCCACTCCCCAGTTGCTAGGAACCATCTTAGTTTTCACTATACCACTATAAAAAAAAAAGTTGCTACAAATATTTTTGTATATATAGGTGCTTTCCCTCAACATTTTGCTCTAGAAATTTAAGAAGAATTTTTTTCTTTCTAGCTAAGAAACTCATTTAAAAATTTCCTTCTTTCATTTGAGATTGGGTCTCCTCTCTAGCCTTGGCTGTAAATACAAGGACCACTCACAGACCTGATCCCAATACTGATTGGCATGGAATCTTTGACCTGCTCTGTTGGTCTAAGCTGAGTTAGGTCATGCCTCATCCTGGTGACCCTCTAGTAGGCCCTGCTGTAGCTTGAAAATCTTTAGCCCGAGTGACCTGCCTGCCTCAGTTTCCCCAGCAGCAGGAACAACTGCCATGCATCAATACACTTGGCTCCTTTTCAATTTTTAATACAATTTCACCACACTTGGGAACTCTTTTCCTAATGCCACAATCAATTGATATGTGATGTTTGCTCCAGGCAAGAGTGATAGGGAGCTGAGACCCACAGCCTAGCAGGAAGGCAGCTAAGCTGTGAGAGGGCCCTCCCCTCTAGCTCACAGAGTCTTTGGCTGTGCTAAATCCTTCCTAGCTCCTGTTGGGTGTTTTAAGTCCAGACTAAGTCACATATAATTCAATGAAACTGCAATACATGCATGTATTAAGTGCCAACTATGTGCAACACACAGTACATAGAGTGTACACTTGGAGTCAAGACGTCTTGGGTTCAAATTTGGTCTATGACGCTTACTAGCTATGTGATCTTGGGCAAGTCATTTAACTTGTTTACCTCAGTTTCCTCATCTGTAAAGTGGAGATAATAATAGTGTGTACCCCCTAGGGTTGTTATGAAGTTAAAATGAAGTATTTGTAAAATGCTTTGCGAACCTTAAAGCCCTATGTAAATGCTGGCTATTATTATCAAGACATTAAGTTTGACACTGAAGATATGAAGATAGATGCAACATAGGCCCTGCTATCAGGTAGCTCACAATCAAATGAGGGGAGATGGGATGTCAGTGTGTATCACCTTGGAGTAGGTTAGTGTCAGAACCCTTTTGGAGGCTACTGGTATGGATGAGAGGTTACCTGGACTGCTCCTTCAGCCTCCATTGCTTCTGGACACTACCCAATAGTGACTGAAGCTAAGACCTCATCTGTCTAGGGTCCTCTCTCACCAGGCTCACAAGCACTCAATGAAGACTTTTGTTTTCCCCCTTCCAACTTGGGAGACTGTTTTTAAATACCCCACAAATGTCATCATTAGAAACCTTTGGCAAGCAGGTAGGCAAGAAAATCTAGGGCTTAGCAGCTGTTTCATTTTCTCCTCACTTGTTTTAAAAAGAGATCATTTTCACTTTGTTGAATTTTTACTTCATTTGCTGTTCCACCCGCACCCAGCTATTTTGTTTCCACAAAAGGGCTTCATTTTATCCTAATTGGTTTCCCTGGTTCTCCACTCACTAAAAGGGCCACAGAGAAGGGCAACCTAATGTCCATCTCTTGTGTTCTCTCTTCAGAATGGACTGGTGCCCATTGTGGAGCCAGAAGTCATCCCTGATGGAGATCACGACATTGAGCATTGCCAGTATGTCTCTGAGAAGGTAACTCCTGGCTATGAGGGAAGAGCTCGCGCTGCTGTCAAAACACAAATGGATAAGAATCAATACCATCCCACTTTAAATAATTTAGGTAGCCCAGGAAAAGGACTTCTTCTGTTTTGAGAACAGTCAGCAAAAACTAAAGCTGCTCTTGCCAAATTTATCCATCTCAGCGCAAATGTATAATTTTCCAACTTTCTTAACGTAAGGCAGAAGCTACCCTAAACCCATAGATAGAGACGGGTGTGTTGGAGGAGGCAGCTATTAGAGGAATCTGCCTGAAAACCATAATGAAGAGAGAGAAAACATGGGGGAGCAAAAAGAGAGAGGACAAAAGAAAGATAGGGGCTTTGAATAGGCCACAGATCCTCTCTAGGCTATAATATCTCAATTTATAAAATGAAAGGGGTAAACTAAAATATCCTCCAGCTTTATGCTCTGGAATGCTATGATTTTTTGATGACTCAACTGTTATAGGGAGTAGGAGTAGAATTCATAGAGGCAGAAAGGCATAGTGAGTAGGGTTATATTTGTAAGTCAGTCAGGAGCTGGGGGTCAAATCCTGCCTCTGACTCTAGCTATGTGACCCTGAGCAAGTCACTTAACCTCTATTTGCCTCAGTTTCCTTATTTGTAAAATGAAGATAATAAACCTACCACCTTATTGTGAGGATGAAGTGAGATAATAATTATAATAATAATAATTATAAGTGATTTAGCACAGGGCCTGATACAGCAAGCTTTATATAAATGTTAGCAATTATTATTATCTCTGAGGTGATTGGGACTAAAAGTTATTGGAGAGTTCATGTCCCAGTTGTCACAGGACATGTTAGCTGTAGAGGAGAATGGGAAGGGTTATGATTAGAATAATGTAAGGAAAGCGCCCAAGACAAACCAAAATACTGTTTGTCCTTTCCCTTTGACCTTCTACCTTTGTTAGGTCCTAGCTGCTGTTTACAAGGCCCTGAATGACCACCATGTCTACTTGGAGGGAACACTCCTAAAGCCCAATATGGTGACAGCTGGACATGCCTGCACCAAGAAGTACACCCCCGAACAGGTGGCTCTAGCCACTGTCACAACTCTCCACCGAACAGTCCCTGCTGCTGTTCCAGGTAAATACTTTTTTTCTCTCCCAGACTATCACGTACCCTAGGCCCCAGTAAGCCTGGCTTCTTCTCAGCCTCTTTGTTCCTGCTTCTGAAAGCGTCTTAGAGTCCTTCTTTCATAATTGTTTCTCGAGAGTTGGCAATGATATCTCAAACCATATATCCCACAAATAGAAAACAAAACAAAGCAAAATGCTCATAAAAATATGCATAGTCAAGAAAATCAATTACTCACATTGGCGATGTCCCCCAATATATGCCTCATTCTGAGCCTTGAGGACATCACCTCTCAGTCAAAATGTAGGTACCATGCATCTTCCACAGGTCTCCAGAATCATGGTTGGCCAATTCATTGATTGGAATTCTTAAATCTTTCAAAATTGTTTTTCTTTACAATGTTGATATTAAATAAATTGTTCTCTGGGTTCTACTCATTTCCCTTTCCATCAGTTCATATGAGTTCTCCCAGGTTTCTCTGAAACCATCACCTTTTCCACTTCTTACAGAGTAATGATATTCCATAATATTTCATTCCATTCGAATATTGTTCAATTCAATTAATTCATTTATTGTGTCTACTGTGTATAGAACCTTGCACTAGGTGCTATGAGAAACACAAAGATGAGCTCAGTCTGCCTCCATCCCAGTTATCCCACAATTCTGTAGTTCCTCATATTCTAAGCCAACGCAGCACATACAGCATTCTCATGCAAGTATCATTCATAAATCAAGCAAAAAAAGGAATCGAGAGACAGTATGCATTCGCTTTTGCATGTATGTATACAGCACTGCCCAATTTCCACCACATCCTATGGATGATGGCTAGTTGGGCCCAGCTCTCATTTTCAGAGTTTTCTCTTCTTCCAGGCATCTGTTTTCTGTCTGGAGGCATGAGTGAAGAAGATGCTACTCTCAATCTAAATGCTATCAACCTTTGCCCACTGCCTAAGCCCTGGAAGCTAAGTTTCTCCTATGGACGGGCCCTGCAGGCCAGTGCACTTGCTGCCTGGGGGGGCAAAGCTGCAAACAAGAAGGCAACCCAGGAGGCATTTGTGAAGCGGGCTCAGGTGGGGAACCCAGCTCTCTTCCCTTCCTGGTCAAGCTGTTTCTTCTGCTTTCCAACTGTGGTTTACAATTTGATTTGTAGCAAATCAGAATGGTTCTTGATATCCTTGATAGCCTTGCATTGTAAGTGAACATAAAGGCAAAGTGGACAGTGAGGTGATTTGGGGGATTAGCACAACAGACATGGTGGAAGGTTAAGGGGAGCAAAGGAGTCTGGAGTGTTAGTGAAGACTTCACCGAGGTGGCTGATCACTAGAGTCTAGACTAAATAAGTAGTCAAGTAGAAGCAGAAGGAGGCTAATGGACAGAGGAGTCATAGGGACTTTCCATTTAGAGCTGGAAAGGACCTTATACACCATCTAGTTTAACCCTTATTTTATGTACGAAAAAACTGAGGCCCAAAAGTTCTTGCTTAAAGTCAAGTAGGTAGTAAACAGAAGAGGTAGGATTTGCACTCAGGTTCTCTGACCTCAAATCCATTATTCTTTCTACTCTGAATTAAGAGGGATTGAGAACCCAGAGGGAAGTCATAGTGACTACTTTAGCAGTTTAGGTTCAGCAAATTAGAGAGGCAGAAGATAAAGTGGCTGTGATTGGCCAGAGGGGGTCCCAAGTTGGAGAAATCTAAAGGGAAGCAGTGTCCTTGTGATGGTGAGGTCCAGGGAGTGAGTCCAATGAGAAGTACAGATGGAGGTCTAGAAAGTCAAGGACAGGGAGGATGTGGGCAAAAGGTATGATGTGTCATCAACTGAAATGTGGCCGTTACATAGGAGGATGGCAGGGAGTCGTGAGATAGAACATGACCTGGTGTTAAGGGAAAGAGGAATGAGGAAGTGGCTCGTGGAGCAGCAGCAAATAATAGCAATGAAGCAAGTAGGTAATGCGATGGATAGAATTTGGGATTTGGAGTCAGGAAGATCTGAGCACAAATCTTGATCCTGACATTCTGGGACCTTGGGCAAGGCATTTAACCTCTTCGGCCTCAGTTTCCTCATCTGTAAAATGGAGATAATCATAGCACCTACCTCACAGGCTTCTTGTGAAGATTAAATGAGATAACATATGTCGGGTGCTTTGCAAACTTTCAAGCGATACATAAATGCCAGTTATTATTATTATGCAGTACAGACCAAAGTTATGGATTCTAACGGAGGAGGAAAAAGAGACAGTATCATGTTGATTGTTCAGGATAGGCAATGATAAACATGGCCAAACGTCTGGGTTTGTTTTTGTTGTTGTTTTTTTTAATTAACCAAGGTCCTCTTTCTTTTTGTGTTTCAGGCAAACTGCCAGGCAGCCAAAGGGAAGTACGTTCATTCAGGCTCCTCTGGTTCTGCTGCCAGTCAGTCCCTTTTCACTCCCTGCTATACCTACTAGTATACTAGGAATATCTCCCAGCCATTGCCCCAGCTCCTCTTTACACGTCGTTAGGAAGCTACTGGGAAGTGAATGCATTTCCATCCAGACTGGAAATTGTATGACAATTCTGATTGGACCTATTGGTAACATAATGCACTTGAAAGCCTTAAATTCAGAGTGAACATTAGTTCTTTACACACACACACACACACACACACACACACACACTTCCCTATCCTTCCTCTAATCCTCCTCCCAACCCCCATTTTAAGGACCTGAAACCAATTTTCACAAAATTGTTCCTTGCTAGTGGGGAAGCTGGATAACAATTTCAACCCTATCTCAGTGATGCTCCTTCCCTGTAGCTGAAGAGTAATTAGTATTTTATTAAAAATGCCACTTTTCTGCCATGAATAACAGTCATCCGTGAAATACCTCTTAAAAGCTGTGGACTGATGAGTATTTCTTACCAAATAATCCTGGCAGTCTGCAAACCAATACTCGCGTTGGAAAATAAATAAAACATTTTATAAACACTTGGCAAGTATCACGCTGTCTTGTTATTTTCAAGATGACACACTCTGTTTATGGTCAATGGAGATTCAATGCCATACACCATCTTTGATTGTACTTGTGTCTGTTTTGTTAGTTTATTTTTCAACTAAAGTAATTCAGATCCAAAGTTGGAAGAGACTTAAGGGAATGTGGTACGGGGGAAGGAGTGCCAGCTTTTGAGTTGGAGGCCCTGGATTCAGATCGGCACTCTGGCCTTGCGCAAGTCACTTATCCCTCTCTGCCTGTTACTTTATCCTTAAAATGAGGCAGTTGTATGACCTCTAAAGTCACTTCCAGCTCTAAATTTGTGGTCCTATGATCTAGCCATCTCATTTGACAGATGAGGAAACTGAGGTATGCAGATATGAAGGGACTTTCCCAAGGTCACAAAGCCAGGGAGGCCTGGAGCTAGAACCTTGGGCAGATAGGTCCCTTTTAAGAACTGGAAACATTTGGCTGAGGAATTATTGTCCATTCATGACATGCAATGCCCTACCTCAGTTTTCCTACTGTATGTTTGCTTTCATCCTAAAGTGAAAGTTTTTAATTCAATCCCTTTAAATAGCTCACTTGCCTTCCCACAAAATTATGTATAAATGTTAGAGACTATATTCTAAACCCTGGTCTGCTGTTTTGGAATTGTGGTCATGGTGAAGGCCCTGGAAATTCTGTGACCTGGCCTGGCTTTCATCTGCTCTATGTTTATTTTTAAAGTCTAAGTTGGTTTATGAACTGCTCCTGTATACATATTGGTTTCTCCAAACAAATACCATTTTTCCTTTTCATTGACCTTGTTTCCCTATTTTTCCCCATCTTTAGAACTTAATCCTCAAGTATCTCTCATCCCTCCTGGTCTGACTTTCCCTCAAGTACTATAGTCCATGGGAATTTACCTAGTTCAGGGAGGTGTAGCATCTATGGCTCGAGGGCTTCCTAAGCCCTTTGCAGAGTTCTCATTGACCTTTGATGTGCACCTGTCACCCAACTCTCACCTGTGGCTCCAATAAGCTGTAGTATGCTCGATGGACACACACTGGTAAACTCTCTTCACAGATGGACTAAATCAGGTTGAGAGCAACCAATAGGCCTCAAATCTGTCAGTGTTAGAGGAATGTGTACCCCAAGCATGTGAATTCTTCCCCTAGAGCAATGGGTGAATGAGAACGATTTGTTCCAACAGCCATGAAGACAACTAAAGCAGGCACTGTGGATCGCTTAGATCTTGGTCAGACATCAAAGACGCCAAGGTCATCCACTGCATCCTGGGCCATAGCCAGTCATCTTGAATTTTGTCCTGTCACTGCACTTTGCTGAATCTGGAAGAGAGAGTAAGGCCAACGACTTTGTGCAAGTGTGCCTGACTTAAATCCAATTCAAGGCAAGTCAAGACATCACTATATGATGTGACTGATCCTCTTTGAAAATGACATGGATCACAAGAGGAAATGATGAGAACACAATTGGCTCAGCACAGCCACTTATTTCTAATGGAAAGAAGATGATTAAACACTCAAATACCCTATAAGCTCCTCCTCATAAGGGAAAGGAACTTGGAGTTCCAGGTGAAAGCTCAGCCTATTAAGGAGGACTCTTGCCAGACTAAAAGAGAAACATCCCCTCCTGCAATTGTCACAGGACAACCTATTTCCTTTTCCTTTATAGAGATGGACAAGGGAGGCATCCTTGATCTCCTGGGGGATAACCTCTTGCCATATAACTTGGAAAATTTCAGTCAGCTTTTGTAAGAGCAGTGGACCCCTTGCCTTGTAAATTTCTGCTGTAATGGAATCAGCACCAGGTGTTTTGCCACATGAGAGAAGCCTAATGGCATTCAAAACCTCTTCTGCAGTTAGAATTCAGCTAGAGAGGGATTTACTTCAACCTGAGGTCAGTGGCTTCAGGATTGATTGATGAGAACACTAGTCTGTTGAAAACACTATGGAAGTGTTCAGCCCATCTTTCCAGGATCATGTCCTTGCCATTGATCAGTGTGGCTCCATCAGCACTGAATAGTTGAGATGCACTATAGGTCTTTGGCCCTTAAATAGCCTTAAGGAAATCAAAGTGCTTTGGGTTGTTACTATCAGCTTAAAACTGAATTTCATCTGTCTTCTTACTGAGCCAAGAATCCTGTATCTCTCTAAGCTTTGCTTATACTTTACATTTAATGGAGTTAAACACTGCCTTCTTAGAGACAGATGAACTATCCTGCGGGCAAACCTTGTGGAGTTCTTGTTTTTTCATTTAGTAGCTTCTGAATTTCTCCATCATTTTCATTAACCCAATCCTAATGTTTGTAAGTATTCTGACCCAGATGAGTAAATATGGTACTGTACACCAAATCTCTGAGAGCTACCCACTCCTTTTCTGCTCCACTGTTGCCAATTGGGTATTTTCCTCCCAAGTCAGCAACAAACTGTTTCAACATAGAGAAGCACCCTCATCTATTGTCATCAATTCTTCTGGTAGTCATCTTGCCTTAGGGCCTCCAATTTTGTTGAATGTGAATTTTTAGCTTGGAGAGGACGAGTCTATGATCAGTCTAGCACTCTATGCCACACATCTCCTTCATCACTCTTACATCCTGTCTGTCTCTTCTCCTTATAATGACACAGTATATTAAATGCCAATGTTTGTTGTGAAGGTACAGCCATGAAGTTTTATTGCATTTAGGTAAACAGAAAACAGTGTCAGTGATGAGAAGGTCATAAGATGCACAAGTCTTCAGTAGTAAGTGACTGTTGCTGGTGCTCTTCCCAACTCCATTCCTCCCAAGGACTTCCTGCCAGGCCTGGCAGTCTGTGCCTACTGTGACATTAAAGTTACCCAGAATTACAAGCCTGTCCTCCTTCAGCACATTGATAATGAAGGTCACCCAGACTTCATAAATTTTTTTTTGACCTCATCAGGTTTTGTTATGGTGGTAGTATACACATTGATGATGGTGGCATGGTACTTTCATGCAAGTGGCAATTACATTGTCATGAACTTGTCATTCACTCCTTTGGGGAGGCACACAAACTTGTTGACTAAATTAGATTTTATCACAAAACCTACATCAGTTTCACAGCACTCCTTATCACAGCAACCACTCCACAAAAAAAAAATGTGCATCCAGCTCTGACTTTAGTAAGCTGGCCTTCATTTACCAGTCTTACTTCACTCAGGGCTACTACTTGAATGCAATACCTGCTGAGTTCCCAGTAAGAGCTGTTTGTCTTTGAGATCTACAGGATTTCATGTTGTCCATAAGTGTTCACATTTTTCATGTACCAACGACGAATGGAATCATCTTCATAAAATTTTTTGTACATTTTTTTGTGTTTTGACCTCAGGGTAGTATCCCTACTTTCTGTGGTGGTTAGGTCAGACAATTTTTAGGGCACCCTTTTCTAGCCCCTTCTTCATCCCAGGAAGTGAGCAGTGTGGTCCTTCCAAAAGGCTTCTCAGACATCCAAGGGGCTACCAAATTCCAATGCTGCTTCAGTCTGGTGAGAAGATGACCCTATACCTGGGCTGCCTGTGTGCAGGGTTGTGACTATAGCTCCTAGTATATTCATATTTGCAGTTTCGCCTCTTGCCATTTGCCACAGGACTTTGAGTAGGAGTAAAATAATAAAATAGTAAAATGCAAAGTGGTAAAAAGGTATGGGTAATGTTTTTTGACTTGCACATAAATTAGATTTAATTGAGGCAGAGTTGCACAAAGTTGGCAACCTCACTCTTTCTTCCAGAGTCATTGAACTCCAGTGGCAAGACAAAAGTCAGGATGAATGGCGATGGTCTGGGATGCAGTGCATGGCCTTGGCATCTTCAATGTCTAACCAGGCTCTAAGTGTTCCACGGTGCCTGCTTCTGCCACCTTCATGACCATTGGAACAAATTGTTTACATCTGACTGTTCTTCACATGTTTGGGGTAGACACCTTCCTAACTCACTGACAGACACCAAAAGTGGAAAGCAGCCCTGAAGAAAGGGCTCAGCAGCCCTCACACCAGAGGTACTAGTCTTCCCTGAACATCCTGTACACCCCTCTCCTTGAGTTAGCTTGAAGTCAAGAGTACATTCATTCACTATGTAAAAGTAGAGGTATCCATTTACCATGCCATATTTGTAAGTGAACAAGCCATGTTGAAACCATTTAGAAACTGTTTTGTGCGAGCCCACTCTCCCAGGGACCTATGTAGTCTTAGGGAGAGTGTGCCTAGGCATTGCAGGGGGGAGGGGGTGGAAATGTTCTTCCATTCTTGCTATATCTTCAAAGTAAATCTCCCTTTGTAAAAACAATATTGATATTACTGGTTAAATGGAAGCAGAATTGGCAGTTTACTATTGGGGACACCAGAATGGAGATCTGAGCCATTACTGTAAGAGGAAGACAAAGTCCTCAGAATTACTATACCACAAACTTTTATTAAGTGCCAACTATGTGCCAGACACTGTGCTAAGCTAAGAAAAAGAAGACAGTCCCTGCCCTCAAGGAGTTTACAATCTAATGGAGGAAGACAAGACACAAAAGGAAACTTGAAATGTGAGAGGGGACAGGACACCAAGGGTACCTGATGCAGGGGTACCTTGTTCCATTTTGTTTGGTGGAGGAGGAGGAGCAGTGTGAGCAGGCAGGCCATTTCTGCCCTCCATCTTTGGCAAGAACTTAGTACTCTACTCTCCAGTCCTCCAATCAGAGGGAAGAAGAGGCTGAGGGAAGTAGGGAGGCATCAGAGAAGCCAAAACTGAATTAGTAGGACAGTGAGGAGTTTAGAAGTGATCCGTTTTTCCTGGGAGAGGCATCTGGAGTGGAGTTGAAAAGAAGCACAGCTTTAGAGTAAGAGTGGGGTGAGAATTGCCCCTAGAACCCTGAGGGGGAGATATAGCCAGAGCATTGCTACAAATATTTTGTACTGTGAAGCCTCTCTTTCTATCAGTAACCCTTTGGGTTATATGCTTAACAATGGAATCTCTGGGTCAGAGGGAATAGACATTTTAACTACTTTATTTACATAATTCTGAATTGTTTTCCAGAGTGCTAGTGCCAATTCACACTTCTACCAATGATGCATTAATGTGCCTATATTTCCACAACTCTTCTAATGTTGACTATTCCAATCTTTTGCCATCTTTGCCAATTTGCTGGGTATTAGTGAAATCTCAGGGTTGTTTTGTTTTGCATTTCTCTTATTATTAAAGATTTGGAGCATTCTTTTATGTGGTCGTTAACAGTTTGCGACTCTTCTTTTGAAAATTGTTCTTATCCTTTAGCCACTTATCTATTATGCAGGGAATGCCTTTGAGAACATTAAGATTCTGTGATTCATTAAGGTAAACACACATGAGCAAAGTTTCATTTACTAACCATATCTGAGGCAAATCACATGTCTCTCTGAGCTGTTTCTTCCTCTCCAAAATAGGTATCACAATATCAGCCCAGCTTATTTCTCAGGGATATCCTGGGAACCTGTAGAATCTAAGAGGAGGCAATGACCTCTGAAACAATCTAATGCTGAAAGTAGAACCTAGACACCTGTATGGAATCCTAGCCCTGACACTTAATAGCTGTTATGACTTGAGGGAAATCACTTAATCCTGCTAAACTTCAGTTTCTTCATTTATAAAAAGAAGATAAGACCATTCAAACTACCTATTTTGCAAGATTGCTGTCAGCAAAATACTTTGTAAACCTTAAAGCTCTGTGTGAATTGTTATTACCAGAAGGATAAAATTAAGACTCAAAGAGATTAAGCTTAGCAAGGGAATAAAACTAATTAGCAGTGGAGGCAGGATGGAATATTACACTATTTATCTTTCAGGTTGTATGTGTGTATGTATGTGTATGTGTGTGTGTGTGTGTGTGTGTGTGTGTGTGTGTGTGCCTTAGTGAGGAAAACCCAACTATAAATTGTGAAGGATTATATAAATATGAGGTGTTAGAATTAAGGTATCTTGATTTTTAGTCCAGTAATTTTTCTACTACAGTCTATTTTAATGGATGTAAACAATAAAGCCATAAGAATACAGGTATTATTATTAAAAGTTACTCAATAAATAGCCACTAGATGAAATGACATAGCTGTGCAACACTATTCAGCGGTGACATACTTAAGTTTGACACTGAGCTTAACAGGTCTTTGGGGGAACTGAAGCCCAGAGATGACATGGCTCATTGTCAGTGTCATTATTAAGCACCAACAGTATAATATGACAAATTGGAAATAACTGATGAATAGAGTAGTAAAAACTAGGCCAGAAAGTCAAAAAAGTCCAAGAGAGAGAAAAATAAAGGACAAAGTGTTTGGTTTGAATATATGTTGAAATTTAAATTTGTATGTAACTTTGTGGAGAAAGAATTTTGTGGCAAGTTTCAATACCATGTTCCCATTTACATGGCACATGGCCTTTTACTTACAAATAGCACCACTAGAATACTTACATATAGAGATACACTGGGAGGTGTTAAATATTCAAAGAGTCTAGAAGATAAAAGAATGGGGCTGATTATTCACCCTTTGTTTAGAATTTCACAGTTTCCCTTTCTACCCTCCTGCGTGCTTCTTTTCCCCTGTACCTGACCTCAGCCAGGAGGGCATTCTCCCTGTTTCTCACTCCTACTTTCAAACTATTGTATATCTTTGCCACCATCGTTTTCAGCAACCTCTCATTTGCGGTTCATGCCATATGAACCTTCTTGTGTATACCATATATATACATATGTATGTATGTGTATGCATATATGTACATATATACACACATTAATACACACATATACATATGTGTGTGATGTATATAATATGTGTGTATACGTATGTATATATAAGTATATATGTATATGTGTATATATATGTACAAGTTTCTCTGTGTTATAGTATGAAGTAGTCTAGAGGAAAACAAGCAGAATCTAAGTAGCCATACATGTGTAATGAAGGCTTGGTGCATGCCTAGACCACTGAAGATGGTGTCAGACATGGGGCAGATGCTAAAGACCTGCTTCCAGCAGCCTGGAGAACTGGACTTCTGTGTTGGCCTATCACATCATTGAGAGCAACTTTTTTCCTTGTTGCATAACCTAAATGGCCTGCATTTTTAAAAAATGTTCAAATGGCTTCTTTTGTTCCCTTTTCATTTGAGGATAAAGGGCTCCACTAATATCTAAGGAAAATGAGAGAGAGTGAGGGCTGCTTCCTATCCCCACTGAGGTCCTCCTAAGGTCATGTGGCCTCAAGAAATGGGCCTGGGTTTTTGGCTTGTTTGTTCTTTTCCATTCTAGAGCTAGGGAGTGGTGTCTCTGATCTGGCCTGGGAGAGAGAGCTATAAGGATCCAAGAATCCAGTTCAGCCAGCACGGCCGCAAACCCCTGAGGAACAATGTCGTGGGATTCTAGCCCAGCTGGGGTTTGAACTTGATCTTGTTGGGACTAATACTATGTAGGAATTGAGCTATACCGTGAGCTAAATCCTCTCTTCCCCAGAGACCAAGGTGGTATGTGTGGGAGGAATTATTAATAGTCAATCAATCAGTCAATATTTATTAAGTTCCTACTATGTGTCTGGTACTGTGCTAAGCACTGGATTATGCCCCAGGGGGAAAAAAGTTTTGTAAAAGCTAATCTGATGTTAAACAGTTAAAGGCAACGGGGTGCTAGTCACTGGGGCCCCTAAGATGGGGGGAACATATACTGTAGATGCTTGAGCTGATGGCAGAGAAAAGAGACTCCCCTAACCCCCTTCAGGGTGCTAAGGAAGCCCAAGCCAGGTAAAATATAGTGGGCTTGGCTTGGCCCTTAGAGCATGGATCAGAGTAATCCATGTTACATGCGAAATGACCACAACATCGTAAATAAAAATATTGCTGAAAGGAAGCCCAACTCTGAGTAACCACAAAATTTAAAAGTGGTTCTGAAGAACATGTCAGAGAGGCAAGAGCCTCTGAGGGCAGAATGTTGTCCACGTTGTCACTATATTGAGAATTTTTGCTTAAATGCTTTCTTTATTACAATCAAGCATTTGATTGGGGGTGGGGTGGGATAAGGGTGGTGGACGAGAAGGTCCAGAAACAACTGATGTAAAAAGCAAATGGCAGCAGTAAAACTTTTTTAAAGAGGTCATGCAGGAGGATTACGAGAATCTGAGCTAATCAAGTAAGAATCTGTTGTTTCTCTGCTTTAAAGTTTATAGTTCAGTTTAGGTTCAGGGCTTAAGGACATCATTCCTTTGGGATTTTCCAGGGGGACAAGAAAACCCCAAATGGGGTCAAGAAGAGTTGGACATGACTGAACCATCAGAATGACAACCATAATAAACCTCTTTGGGGCCCTGGGGCAAGGCATTTCTACTTTGTGTTTCTGCGGAGAGTCAAAGACCTTATCTTAGAGCAAAAGCTCTGGCAATATCCTCAAATTTCAATAACCTCAAAAAGAGATCAGCAAATTACTTCCTGTTATGAAAAGGAAATCAATTAGTATTGTTTACTTTGATTTATGTTTAGTTTGATTATAGGATTAAACTTCCTTCTTTAGGAAAAAGCTAGCCCTAAACATCTAAGCCAGACTAACATAGATAGTCTCCTAAGTCTAGGTTACCTATAGCTCTTGTGAATAGATAGATTGATAAGACTTTATCATTTAGTATTATATAATTTAGAAGAATAAATAATCATAAGATTATAAGGTTTTTGGTTTTTTTAAAAAAGGCTAGGATTCCCTTTTTCTTTAGCAAAAATTGGGGTTGAACAGAGCCTAAGTTCCCCTTTCCGGCAGCTGGAGAAAGATTAGCCAGAGGTTAAGTTCCTTTTTCCTTGGGGGGGGGGGGGGGGGCGGGGGTTTGACTCCTAACCACTCACCACAAATTCCTCTTTCCCAGTAGGCTTTCTGGTTACAAAAGGCACCACGTGTAAGGAAAGGACTTCTGGGTGGAATTAAGAAAGCCTGGTAGAAGCTAATTAGTCAGGTGACCTGCTTTGTCTGATTGCATTATGTTCCTGTCATTTAAAAAAAAAATTCCTCTTTTCTGTTATAAAAATCAGCTCTGTAAATCACTCCTGGTCTCTGACATCTGAGGAGTCGGGTGACCTGATTTGATATGCAAATGTTAGCTTTGCTAATTAAATCATAGATGGCTCAGTAATTTTGTCCTCAGTTTCCTTCTTATTTCAGATAATTAATTTTAACAGTTATCACATCAGTTCCACTGCTTGAATGTTTCAGAAACTGTTACATTAGGGCAGAATATAAAACAAAACAAACACAAAGTTGTCTTTGAGTAGATCAAAAAATAACAAATGTGGTCTAGTAACCTTAAAATAGCAGTAGTCTTCAAATTAGGAAATCTGGGTTCTGATAGTTTGGTACTTGTGATATAAGCAATCTCCTCTCTGAGCCTGTTTTCGTACACAGTAGTAACAAAAGAGCTTTTTAAACCTTACAGTTCTGTAGAACAAATATGGTTTGTCATTAGTCAAGAGAAGAGACAGAGGCACAGTAGTCTATATTACTGTTCAGTGCTTTTAGATTCTTGGTGACCCCATCTGGGGTTTTCTTGGCAGAGATATTGGAGTAGCATGCCATTTCCTTCTCCAGATCATTTTACAGATGAGGAAACTGAGGCAAACAGCATTAAGGGTCTTGCCCAGGGTCACACAGCCTGTGAGGGTCTGAGGCCAGGCTTGAACTCAGAAAGATGAGTCTTTTTTATGCCTCTGGCACTCTATCCACTGAGCCACCTAGCTGCCCCAATTAGTCTCTAGTACAAGTCATTTTGGGCCTTTGGGACCTGGAAATATGATTTTGTTGGCTGAGTTTCCTGACAAAGCTCTAAAAGGAGAGGATGAAGTAGGGCTAACATCAGGCAGTGGCACTCCAGCCTCCGTGATTCAATGTGACTTACCGGGGTCCTGACTTGAAACCTAGTGCTGTCATCATCTAATATTTTTAGGATTCTACTTTGAGAATGTGCCTATGGGGAAGAAAGACCAAGCTAAGGAAAAAAGGAAATCTTTGGTAAAACCTGGCTCCCAATCAATCTCAGGCCTGTGGGACTTAGGGGAGGACTTCTTAAAATCTGCTACAATGGAAAAAATCTTTGCCATGAGATTTTCTGATACATATCTCATTTCTAAGCTATATTAGGACAGATTTAAATTCACAAAAATAAGAACCATTCCCTGAAATGATAAACAGTTGAAGGATATGATAGGGCAGTTTTCAGAGGAAAAAATCCAAGCTATTAATAGCCATATGAAAAATTCTTTAAATCACTATTAGAGAAATGCAAATTTTAAAAACTCTGAGGTTCCATCTCATACTCAACAGATTGGCAAAGTTAACAGAAAGGAAAACACATGTTGAACGAGCTTTGGGGAAACAATATGCTATCGATGGAACTTCAAACTGGTCCATTCATTCTGGAAAACAATTTGGACTTATGCTCTAAAAGTTATTAAATTTCAACCCAGTGATACCAATATTAGGTCTATATACAAAAGATATAAAAGAAAGAAGATAAGGGCTACGTGTATAAAAATATCTATAGTAGCTCTTCTGGGGATGGCAAAGAATTATAAACGAAGGGAGTACCCATCAACTGGGTAATGGCTGAACAATTCATAATATATGAAGTGATGGAACACTGCTGTGCTGTAAGAAATGATGAAGGGGAAAGTTTCAGAAAAATTTGATCAAGACGTGTATCAATTGATGCAAAATGAAGTTAGCAGAACCAAGAAAAAATAGGGACACGGTAGAGATTTTTGGCTCCTCCATCTGTCAGCTTTTTCCCAGCGTCTTTATCTCCCTTCCCAGATCCTAGAGGAGTCTGAAACCACATTTCCTTTCTCAAAGCTTGAAACCAGAAGCCCAGGATCTGTTGAGCTGGAGTTTGGAAGGAGGAATGGAGACTTTCCAGACTCCACCTCTGGAATTGAATGGGGAAGAGGGGAGAAAGCTTTACTTCCCTCCAGAATAAGGTATGAATTCAATGGGATCATTACAGAATTTCTCTCCTATCCCTCCTGAAGCTTTCCGCCCCAGGCCCAGGGGTATTGCCGGGAGGTTCTGAACCACGGCCCAGAACCCCTTTGACTTGCTTGCTCCAGGACTACAACTCCCATCATGCCCCGCCACTCCACTCCCAGGTCCTTGGACTACACTTCCCGGTATGCAGTTGGGCTCTGAAGCGGTGCGCGGCGGAGGCGGAGCTCGCTCTTTACCTTCACGCGTCTCGGCTGTCATGGCGGCGGTCATCGGACTCCACTTGTCTTGCAGACGACTCGCGAGGACAGTCCTGAGGACCCCACGCCGGGCCCTGTGGGGCCAGAACAGGTAGAAACCACAGCCGGGCGGTCCCAAACTGGCTTCCACCGGAAGGAACTGGAATTGGAACTGGAAGCTCGGGCCTGGCCCAGAGGGGCGTGGAGGGGGAAACGGGGTTCAGAATCCGTGCTGTGTGACCCGAGGCGAGTCGCTCCCTGTCTCTGGGCCTCGGGTTCTCCATTCGTATAATGAGGGGCCGGGTTATGTGATCCCCAAGGTCACGTCTAGCTCCACAGCCTCAGGTTCTGTAATGAATAGTCCTGTAACCGACACACCGACACCCCCCCCCCCCGCTTCTTCCCATCCTCCTCCTCCCAATCTCAGATTGTCCCCCTTTGAAGTGGGTCCAAGCTGCATCACAGACTCCATCGATTGTGCCTGTCAGAAGGGTCCTCGGACGTCATCTAGCCTGGTGTTGTTTTTACAGATGGGGAAGTTGAGACTCGGAGGGGAATTCACGTCTCCAGGGTGACCTTGGACTAGAAGTCAGCACTAGAACCCAGGTCTCTTGACATCCCTCACCACCACCCCCCCCCAAACCAGGCCAAGACTCTTTCCACTGTCTCGTGCTTTCTCTTCGGTGGTGATCTTAGGTGTTTCCCCCTAACTGATCTGGGGGCTCAGGCAGCTCTCGCGTTGTATGAAGTGTCATTTAGGGGCGCCCCCCGCCCCGCCGTCCCCAGCAAGGACTGCCCTTAGTTTAGGAAGAGTCATCCTTGTTCACTTCTCATAGCAGCTTGCTCCCTCGCTTGCCTGGGCCTCCGACACCCATAGGCTCCTCCAGTCCCTCCTTTGCGCTGCCGACTTTCTCTGGAACCAGGTCGCTCCACCTTCTTCCCATGCAGGCTTCTACCTGCGTCCCTCGGCTGACACTTCCTTTCTCAAAGGTCACCAGCGGCGTCCATCCAGTGGCCTTTTCCCGGCCCTTACCTGTGTTCGTGCAGAAAGGCCAGGAAGTGAAGGGCTGGGTGGTGCAAAGGGGAGCAGAGGCGGGGGAGCTGCCCACGATAGAATAAGGTCCTGCCAGCCCACGGTGGAAGGGACCTCTGGTAGTGCTACAGTGGAGGAGGGTTAGACCGCTTGGTTATGAAAGAGTTACAGGGCAAAGAAAGAACGGCTTATGCCTAAAGTGTGGATAACAAGGATGAAGGATGCAGGGGGTGGGAGGGGTGACTGGAGGCTTGTGTTTTATTGGGCCCGGTGAGTGTTGCTGAGTAGGCAGATTTGTCATTGGAGGAGTTTGCAGCTCCTAAGTTCCAATTACAAGGTGTTCCTAAAGTCTGGACACATAGGCAAAAATGCATATTTTGAAATATTTGGAATATTAACAGGTCTTAGTCCCCTTGACTTCCTTTTCTGAGGTATGCTAAAGGAGGAGGTATACTCAATGAAAATCACAGATGTCACACACTTGATTGAATGCATAAAGAGTGAATGTGCTAAAATTGACGGCAGTGTGGTGTTATTGCATCGAGTTCACGTGAATCTTGCAAAGCGCATCAACCTTTGCATCACAAATGATGGAAATCATATTGAAGATGTTATTTGTTAATATTCCAATTAAATAAAATGTTGAAAATTTCATTCATTTAATTTCTTGAAAATATGCATTACCTCTTTCCCCAGCCTCTACCATGCTGCTTTTGGGACTGAGTGTCCAAAGGACCCGGTATCACTTGTGGCTGTGTACCATCTTCCTATAATGTCTTGAACCACTAGTTAACTTTTCTTGTGTTATCTTCCCAACTATATTGCAAGCTTTGTGGAGGACTGGAACTGTTCCTCATACATCTTTGCATCCCCCACTGTGCCTAGCATGGTGCCTTGCCACCTAATAATTGCCTGTGGTATAGTTGAAATAGATGTCTTGGCTCTGCCACTCATTAATGCTGTTATACTAGGTAAGTCATTTTCTAATACTTGTGTTACTTTCCTTACTTAACCTCTCTGGGCCTCATTTCCTTATCTGTAAAATGAGGGGCTTGTAGAGATTTGTAGGGACCTCTAAAGTCCTTTCTAGCTCTAAATCCAAAATCAGTGATCTCCTGGAGTTGTGAGGAAGCTATAAAATGCCAGATATATTTTAATTTAGCAAAGATTTTTAAAGCATTTATATATGATGCTTTATGTTCAGCCCTGGGGATATAAAGTTTAAAAAATGCACGGTCTTTATCCACAAGAAGTTTAATGGTCTATAGATGGTCTAAGATCCCCACATATACAAGAATAAGTACGATAGGAAGAGGAGAGGACCAAACGAAAAGCTCTAAGGAAAATTTGAGGAGGGAGAGAGGATGCTTTTAGCTGGGAGCAACTGGAAGCTTAATGAAAGGAATAGCACCTGAGGTAGGCTTGAAGGAAGAAAGGGGTTTTAACAGGTGAAGATGAAGAGAGAACACATTTCAGGCAAGGGGGACAACCTATATAAATGTCAGAAACAGAAAAGAACAGGACTAAGCTCCAGAAACAGCTGGTAGTTCAGTTTCTTTGGGATGTAGAGTGTGAAGAGGTGGGAGCAGTGGAATGAGGCTGGAAAAGTAGATTGGAACAACAGTGTGAAGGCACTTAAATGCCAGGCTGAGGAATTGACACTTTATCCTTTAGGCATTAGGGAGCTACTGAGGAAGTTGACAGAGGAAGGATATAATTAGTTCTAGATGAATAATTGTCCTGAGGATTGTTTTTTTTTCTTTTTTTCCATTCTAGCTGCTGCCATCCTAGTTTGGGACCTCCTTACTTGTACTAAGACTTAGTAGTAGTAGCAGCCTTCTACCTGATCTTCCTGCCTCCATAGCAACCTTCTGATTGCTACCAATGTAATCTTCTTAACAAACAATTCTGACTTTCCCTTCCTTGCTAGCTTTTGGTGACTCCCCATTCCTTATCAAATAAAAGACATTTCTTTGTCATAAGCTTTGGACTCCCCACTATCTGGCTGTAACCTCCCTTTCATTCTGTATTTCCTTCAGCCAGACTGGACAGTTCTTTGTTTCCTTCTTTCCTCTAGCTCTTCCTTCCGTAGTGTATCTTCTTCTCCTTTTTTTAAATTTATTTTTTATTTTTAGTTTACAACACTCAGTTCCACAAGTTTTTGAGTTCCAAACTTTCTCCTCCTCTCTCTCCTTCCCCCTGCCCTCCCCCGCCCAAGACAGCATGTAATCTGATATAAGTGCTACATATGCCTTCACGGTAAACTTATTTATACAATAATCGAGTTGTAAAGAAAAATTATAACCAATAGAATGAATCATGAGAAAGAAACAAAACCAAAAAAGAGAGCAAATAGTTTGCCTCAATCTTCATTCAAATTCCATAATTCTTTTTCTGGATGTGGATAGCTTTTTCCATCATGTGTGTTTTGAAGCTGTCTTTGAGTCTTGTATTGCTGAGAAGAGCCAAGTTTATCAAAGTTAGTCATCACAGATACCGTGTGTCTGTAATCACGTATAATGTTCTCCTGGTTCTGCTCCCCTCACTCAGCATCAGATCACGTAAGTCTTTCTAGGTTTTTATGAAGTCTGCCCCGCAGTGCATCTTCATATACTCATCTCAGCCTGAGATGACTCTGCCACATCTCCACCTTTGAAATCTTCTCTTCAAAGCTCAGCTTAGGTGCCATCTCTTCCATAGTGCCTTCCCTTATCATTGCGTCTTAATTATCACCACTTCCTTCTTGAACCTCTCGTGCTACTCCGATTTTATACACTTAAGCATATGCAAACTCATAGTTGTGTGCATGTGTCTCCTTCTACTAGACTCCAGACTTCTTGAGGGTGATGCCTGTTATCTTTATTTCCAGTGCCTGTCACAATGAATTTACACAATGAGTTGTTTGACAAATTTTTTATTTGTTGTTGAACTGAGTTTCTATATTTACAAACATCAATTTTCCCCTTATAAAGTCAGAATAATACCATGTTCCACTTAGAGAGCTGTTGGAAGGACTGAATGACACAGTGACTATGAAACATTTTGAAAATTGTGAAAAAACTATGAGACTGAGGATTTGGTTTTAAGCACTCAGCTCTATGTTAAATGAATGACCAGGTGAATCTTTGGTGTTCTGGCACTTCAGGTTACTCCTCCCTACTTTATACTTCCTCATAGTATCATATTTCACCAGGTCCGACCCTCAGCTTCCTCCTTAGTAGATGGAATTAGGTTGTTGTTGTTTTTTTAAATTGTAAATATCTTAATAATTTCAGTAATGCCATGGTCTAGGAATTAAAAGTGCTTTTTAGCCATAAAGCTATTAATAGGAATGATGATAATTAACATCATTGCTTCTTGTTTCCTATTTTAGAAAAGAGCAGGAAGAAGTAAAGGTTTCTGAGAAGGCAGTAGAGATTAAAGAAGAGCCTATTCTGGAATGTCCGCCACCACGAAGTCGAAAGTATGTTCCTCCTGAGGATCTCCAGAGTCGTGTGGAATCTCACGTCAGGGGAGTTTTTGGTACATGCCTCAATAATAATTGGCAAGAAACCAGCCTGGAAAAGAGTCAGCTGAAGTTTTTTCTCTTGGCACAGCTGGCTGAAGAATTTGGCCATGTGGTACCCAACTCTAGGCTTCATGAGATGCACAGTGTGAAGGATGTTCTTCATTTCTATAGCATACCTGTGCAGGATGGAACTAAATTTGATGAGATTAGCTCTAGGCAGCTGCCTTCCAACTTGAAAATCACCTGGGATTACTGAGACAAATTGAACTTGAATTTTATTTTTCTCCTAAAAGAGAGAGGTTTCTCATCAACTTTTTAAAAACTTATGGTCATGTAAAATTGTTTTGCTAGAGCGCTCGTTCCCAGGAAGAATGGTATTTTTGATTCACTAGTGACCTCGTGTGTTAAGAAAGGGGGAAGACAGGGATTTGTGTTTTCTTTCCTGCTGGATAAGTTTTCTCTCCTGTTCTTTATGGAATCAGATACTTTATGCTCTACCCAGAATATGTGTTTGTTTAATAAATTCTCGTTGAATTGAATTGACTTGAATTGGTTGGTGTCTTTCTGTCTCAGAGAGGATGGTAATTACTAGAAATTTTCCTGGCCTTGAGACAGTAATGATTTGTTATAATTTTTCTCTCTGGATTCTCTTATATGTTATGTTCTATTTATCTCTGTGGACACAAGAAAATATCAATTGGGCAGTCCAACTTAGTGTACAATTTAGAGCAGAACCAACTATTCAACTCTAAAACATAGTGCTGGGTTGTAAATTAGACAATAATTGTGAAGCATTTAACACGGAGCCTGGCATGTAGTAAGTGCTACATAAATATCAAAAAAAGAAAAATAAAATCTGGCCTCGGACACCTACTAGCTGTTTTGACCCTGGGCAAACTACCTAACCTCTGTCTGCCTCAGTTTTTTCTTCTGTAAAATGGGGATAAGAGCACCTACATCCCAGAGTTGTGAGGATAAAATGAGATAATTGTAAAGCACTTTGCAAACTTTAAACTTATTATCATGGAGTGCAAGTCAACTTTGTCTTTTGTCAATATTTTTTTAAAAAGGAATAGAAATTGTAATACTTTGCAATCCATACAAGCTGCAAATGCTTCTTTCACTATTTGGTGTTTTTAGTACTTCATTGAACCTGTTATCTTTGTGGGTATTCCCTCCATTTGTGCAGACTAAAACTCATCTATACCCCTTCTGTCTTGTGTAAGTAACTCTTATCCATGTTCTCCCATAGATCATCCATAGATCTATGCAGGAGACTTTTAAGTGTCTTTACAATTTGTGGATAGCAGTGCAATTCAGGGCATTTGTCTCATACAACTGGTGTTTTTGTTGCATGACTAACCTGCGTTTTCTAATAAGAATTTCCTCATTTGTACTGCTCGCACTACTCTTTATGTAAATGCTGCAACTTACTTGTACTGACCATGCATATCTCCATTGCAACTTGGATTATTTGCAGATTGTGGTATTCTGGGTCATAGCTATAATGTAGTAGGAAGGCCGAATTTATAATCTCAAATATAATCATGTATATGTTTGAATGGTTCGAAATCACAAGGTATGAGAGATTCTCTAAGGAGAAAACAACAAGAAATTTATTTAGGCCCCACCGCAGCAGAACCGTGAACCAGCCTCCCCATTCCGACATCTCGACAAAAAGACTCCAGGCCCAGAAAGCCCGCCTCACAAGAGTAACCAGGAGGCCACAGAAAAACAAGATAGTATTTAGCCAAATCATTTTTACTGGCCTCATGTTCCTGCTCGCACTCCTGGGTCTACACACGGGTAAGCCCTGCTTCCGCAGCTTCCTGCCTCTGCAGCTTCCGGCTTCCGCAGCTTCCTGCCTCTGCAGCTTCCTGCTTCCACAGCTTCCGCCTCCCCTGACGTTGTCTCCCGGCTCACCCCTCCTCGCAGCCAAGCTTCTGGTGTTCTCAAGCCCTGCCTCAACGACCAGAGACCATTGGTTCCCAAGCTGGCCCCTCCTAAGTCACCAATCCACACCCACACAGGTTTCACACCTGACAGGGCCCTGGGCCTGGGGCTTAGCACTTAACAGCTGAAAGTACTTCCACTCAAAAGAAACAAAAGCCATGCTAATGAGACAATTTTGCTTAACAACACAATGGTGTCACTTCATCAACACTAGTATTAAAAAGATTTTGTTTTTTAATGTGAAATAGCTTGGAATTACAAAAGGTACTGAACAATTTCCCAGTGTAATTCAGTATTCTCTTCTTTTAATTCTAGACCCAATCCATTGTTCATGTACCCCGATGTACTAATTTAGTGGACTAGCCTTTTAATTGTATGTGCTTGTTTCCATAACTGCATATTTCATCCACTGAGTTTTTCTTGTTTGGATCATTAACTCAATCTCTTTTGAGTAATTAGCTATCTCAGTGAGGATGCCATGTAATGATCTGAGGCTTGATAATGTAAATATCATCCTTAAATAGGAGTATCTGGAGGACCTCACCATCTAGAGGGAATCCCTTTTCCATTTTAACTTTGTGTGGGACACCCTCAGTGTATCATTGAACAATTTACCTCTTGTACTTATCAAGAAATCTTGTGTGAACTTAGTGTGTGCACAAGAAAGGACCTGTGAAGGAAGATGCCATCTGCCTCCAGAGAAAGAGCTGATAAATAGACGTATGTATAGTATGGTTTTACATGTATATATATACTTATTTGTATCTAATGGTAGCCTTCTTTAGGGCAGGGTGGGGAGAGAGGGAGAAAAGAAAAAGTACATAGCAGAAAACAAAAGAAAACTTGAAGCACAGAAAAGCAGAGTAACCTTGAAAATGTTGTGTAGTACTTAGTATGTAGTTTTTTTAAAAGGTAAACTGAAATGGACTTTTCATGGTTTTATATTAAATCTTTTCATGTTGTGCTATGCACATGGAAATGATCTTTTTTAGCTTCATTTAGATTCAAAATGAATAAAAAATAAAAAAAAACCATGCACAAAGATCATTTATGGGAGTGGAGCCATTAACAAATGAGTTGATAAAAATCAATATTGTCCTTTGAGGGAGTAGTCTTTAAGTCGGCTTTTTGAGGTAGCAAGGTGGCAGAGTGGATAGAGTGCTGAGACTGGTTTCAGGAAAACCTGAGTTCAGATCCAGCCCTAGATACTTACTAGTTGTATATTCAGGGGCAAATCACTTAACCTCTGTTTACTTCAGTTTCCTGAACTAAAATGGGATAATAATAGCACCAAGTTAAATTTTTTTTTTGTAATAAAACAGTAAATCAGCTTTTTAAATTGTGATGTATGCTTTGTTACAAACAAAATGTAAAATCCCATCCATTCCGTTTTTATATATGTCTGTCTGATGTGGCCTTCAAGGTGCTATAACTGTCAGTTATGCTGGTCCAATTGAACTTTTATTCAGTTTGGGGTTACTGGTGTTTTTTTTTAATCTTATTTTTATTTTCAGTTACAAATTCACTTCTCCCCCAGCCATTGAGAATGCAAGAAATACGATATCCATTATACATATAAATTATGTAAAACATGTCCATGTTCCTTCTCTCCCCTCATCCTACCTCTCCCCCTCCCTCAAATAAGCAAGAAAAATAAAGAAGAAAAATGTGCTTCAATCCATACTCTTGAGTCTTATTTTCTGGAGGTGGATAGCATTTTATAAAATGAGTCCTTTGGAGCTGTGGTAGATTATTGTATTGATCAGACTTACCCAGTCTTTCACAGTTTATCATTACAGTATTGCTGTTACTGTGTGCAATGTTCTGGTTCTGCTTCCTTCACTTTGCATCAGTTCATATAAGTCTTTCCAGGTTTTTCTGAAACAGTTCTGCTCATCGTTTCTTATATCATAATAGTATTCCATCACAATTCATAAGCCACAACTTGTTCACCCATTTTCCAATTGATGGGCATTACTTCAGTTTTCAATTCTTTGTTCCATAAAAAGAGCTGTTTCCTGTTTTTCTATATATGGATTCTCTATTTCTATCTATAGATTTACTATTTTGTCAAATAGTGAATTCTTGCCCCAATACCTGAAATCTTTGGGTTTATGTAGCACTAGGCTGCTGTGCTCATTTGCTTTTGTATGTTGTATACTCAATCTATTCCACTGGTCAATCACTCTTATTTCTTATCCACTTGCTTTGTTATATAGTTTGAGATTTGGTACTGCTAGGCCCTCTTCCTTCACTCTTTTTTTTTTTTTAATTGATGATTCCCTTGAGAGTCTTGACCTTTTGTTTCTTCAGATGAATTTTGTTATTTTTTTCTAGTTCTACAAAGTAATTTTTTGGTAGTTTGGTAAGGCACTGAATAAGTAAATTAATTTAGGTAGCATTGTAATTTTTATTATTTTGGCTCAACCCACCCATGAGCAATTAACATTTCTTCATTTGTTTAGATCTGTTTATTTGTATGAAGGATGTTTTGTAATTGTGTTCATATGGTTCCTATGTCCTGGCAAAAAGGCTTTTATACTATCTGCAGTTATTTTATATAGAATTTCTCTTTCTCTTTTTGCTGGGTTTTATTGATTAATGTATAGAAATGCTGATGATTTGTGTGGATTTGTTTTATATCTTGCAAATTTACTAAAGTTGTCATTGTTTGAACTAGTTTTTTAGTTGATTCTCTAGGGTTCTCTAAGTATCCTGTCATTGTCATCTGCAGAAAGTGATAGTTTTGTTTCCTCATTGCCTATTCTAACCTCTTCAATTTATTTTTCTTCTCTTATTGCTATAGCTAGCATTTCTAGTACAATGTTGAATACTAATGGTATTAATGGAAATCCTTGCTTTACCCCTGATTTTACTAGAAAACCTTCTAGTTTATTCTCATTACAGATAATGCTTGCTCTCAGTTTTAGATAGATAGATACTATATTATCATTTTAAGAAAAGCTTCATTTATTCCTATGCTTTCTAATATTTTTAATAGAAATGGGTGTTGTATTTTTTTTAAGTTTTTCTGTGTATAATCGCATACTTTTGTTTTTTTCTTATTGATATAGTCAATTATACTTATAGTTTTCCTAATATTGAATCAGCCCTGCAGTCCTGGCATAAATTCAGTGTGGTCATACTGTATGCTTGTGATATATTGCTGTGATCTCCTTGCTAGTATTTTATTTAAAATTTTTGCATCAATATTTATTAGGAAAATTGGTCTATAGTTCTCTTTCCCTTTTTTCCCCCCTCTTTCCCTGATTTAGGTATTAAAACTATATTTCTGTCATAGAAGGAATTTGGTCTGATTCCTTTTTTTTATTTTCAAAGTTTATATAATATTGGAGTTATTTTTTCTTTAAATGTTTGGTAGAATTTGATTGTAAATCCATCTGGTCCTGGGAATTTTTTCCTAGAGAACTCATTTATGGCTTGTTCAAGTTCTTTTTCTAAGATATGGTTATTTAAATATTCAATTTCCTTTTCTGTTAATCTGAGCAATTCATGTTTTTGCAAATATTCATTTCATTTAGATTTTCAGTTTTATTGACATGTAGTTGGGCAAAATAACTTCTAATAATTGCTTTAATTTCCTCTTCATGGAAGTGAATTCACTCTTTTCATTTCGATACTGGTAATTTAGTTTTCTTTCTTTTTTTAAATCAAATTAATCAATGGTTTATCTGTTTTATTGTTTTTTTTCATAAATAGCTAACAGTTTTATTTATTGGTTAATTTTTTTCTTTGAATTTTATTAAGCTCTCTTGATTTTAAAGATTTCCATTTTAGTGCTTAATTGAGGATTTTTAATTTGTTCTTTTTCTGGTTTTTTGGTTGCTTGCCTAATTAATTGATCTTTTCTTTTTCTCTTTTATTGATGTAAGTGTTTAGTGTTTAAATTCCGCCCAAGTACACACAAATTTTATTATGTTATCTCATTGTTGTCATTAGCTTTAATGAAATTATTGAATGTATCTATGATTTGTTCTTTAACCCACTCATTCTTTAGGATTAAGTGATTTAGTTTTCAATTAATTTTTATTCTATGCTTCAAAGGCTCTTCGTTGAATGTAGTGTTTATTGCATCATGGTCCAAAAAGGTTGCACTTAATATTTCTGTTTTTCTGCATTTTATTTTGTGAGATTTTTAAACTTTAATGCATAGTCAGTTTTTGAAGGTACCACACATAGTTAAGAAATAGGTATACTCCTTTCTGTTACCGTCTACTATTGTCCAGAGGTCTGTCATATATAACTTTTCTAAAATTCTATTAATCTCCTTAACTTCTTTCATATTTATTTTATTGTTAGATTTATCTAGGCCTAAGGGATAAATTGAGGTCAGCACTAGTTGCCAACACTTTCCTTCTGTAACTCATTTAACTTTTCCTTCAAGAATTTAGATGCTATGACATTTGGTGCATATATGTTCAGTATTGATACTAATTCATTGTCTATGGTACCTTTTAGCAAAATATAATTTCAGTTAGGTCTGTTTTTGCTTTTGCTTTGTCTAAGATCATCATTGCTACCCTTCAACTGAAGCATAATAGATTCTGCTCCAGCCTTTCATTTTAACTGTGTTTTTCTGTTTCAAGTGTGCCTTTTGTAAACAACATATTGTAGGATTCTTGTTTCTAATCCACTCTGCTGTCTTCTTCTGTTTTATGGATAAGTTACGTTATTCATATTCACAGTTAGGATTGCTGTATATTTCCCTCCATCCTATTTTCCTCAATTTATCCTTCTCTTTTTTTTATTCTGTCTCTTACTTAAAAGTCAGCTTTGCTTCTGACTAATGCCTCCCTTAATCTACCCTCCCCTTTATCCTTCCCCCTCCCCTTTTCCCCTTTGCTCCTTCTACTTCCTTGTGCAAGATGAATTTCTATACTCAACTGTATCAGTATATATGTATGTGTGTCTGTATGTATATTCTTCCATCTTTGAACTACATCAGATAAAAGCGAAGTTCAAGTGTTGCCTTCCATTCTTTTGAAGTCATCCTAACATAATGGATTTACTCATGCCTTCTGTCTAAGTAGACTTCTAATTGCCTTAATGATAATGTTCTTGGGGGTTACATGTATCATCTTCCTCTATAGGAATTCAAACAGCATAACCTTATGAATTTTGATTTCTCACTCATGCTTGAGTCTTGAGTTTGAATGTCAAATTTTCTGTTCAGCTCTTGTCTTTTTATTGGGAATGTTTAAAGATCCTTTATTTCATTAAATATCCACTTTTCCCCCCTGTTTTATTATACTCAGTTTTTCTGGGTAGATTATTCTTGGCTATAATCCTAAGCTCTTTTGCCTTCCGGAATATGAGATTCCAGGCCTTCCATTCTTTTATAGTGGTAGCTGCTGTATGATCCTGATTGTACCTCCATAGTATTTGAATTATTTCTTTCTTCTCTGGTTGCTGCAGTATTTTCTCCTTGACCTAGGATCTTTGGAATTTGGCTCTAATATTCCTGGGAGTTTTCATTTTGGGATTTCTTTCAGGAAGTGATCAGTAGAATTTTTTTAAATAATATTTTAGTTTTCCCCAATTACATGTTAAAATAATTTTTGAACTTTTAAAAAACTTTTGAATTCCAAAATCTATCCCTCCCTCTCCTCCCCCCCTCCTCGAAATGTTAAGCAATTAGCTATAGGTTATACATGTGCAAACAT
The DNA here is from genome assembly GCA_028646595.1 of Phalanger gymnotis. Classification (NCBI taxonomy): domain Eukaryota; kingdom Metazoa; phylum Chordata; class Mammalia; order Diprotodontia; family Phalangeridae; genus Phalanger; species Phalanger gymnotis. Next base: position 303,832,033 of record CM053624.1, read on the forward strand.
ATAAAACATTTCCCTATTAATCAGAAGAGAAAAAAGAGAAAGGAAGGAAGGAAGAAAGAAAGGAAAGAAGGAAAGGGAAGAAAGAAAGAAGGAAGAAGAAAAAGAAAGAAGGAAGGAAGGAAAAAAAAAGAAAAGGGAAAAACTATGCTTCAGTCTGTATTCAGACAGTGTAAGTTCTTTCTCTAGAGGTGGATAGAATGCTTCATCATGAGTCCTTTGGGATTGTCTGGGATCGTTGTATTGCTGGGAATAGCTAAGTCATTCACAGTTCTTCATCATACAATATTGCTGTTACTGTGTACGATGTTTTCCTGGTTCTGCTCACTTCACGTTGCATCAGTTCATGCAAGTCTTTTCAGGTTTTTCTGAAATCATCTCACCTGTCATTTCTTATAGAACAAAAATATTCCATCACAATCATATACCATAGCTTGTTTAGCGTTCCCCAATTGATGGGCATCTCTTGGATTTCCAGTTCTTAGCTATAAATACTTTTGTACAAATAGGTCCTGCCCCACCTTTTCTTGATGAAATGATCAGTAGTGTTACCCTGAAGCCAACTTAACCTTTCTTCTTGAGTTACCATATTTTCCAGAACTGGATTCTCAGTGTGTCCTTGAGAGTTGAATCAGTTACAAGATTGATGTCAGTCAATCTGCATCAGGCTGATTATCTGTATGTGCAGCTGGAACCTTTTCAAATAAGCAGAACATCCTCCTTCTGTCATATGACATTCCCAAGCCCTCCTACTCCCTCTGCTTTCCCTATGGCTCCATTCCTCCTTCCCCTGCCACTCCCATTTGAGAAGGGACTGCCCTCTATTCCTCCCATGAAACTTCTCTCTTTTTAACTCATAAATATTCAAGTTTCTGCCTGGCTTGTGAACTCCTTTGTATTTGGTATAGGAGTTTCATATGTATGTTCATTTCTCTTGTAATAAAATCATTTTCAGTGCATGTTTCATGGACTTATGATTTTCTGGTTAACAGTAAATTCTTTCCACTTCTATTTTGCCCTCTTCTTTGAAGAGATATGGGCAATTTTCCTTTATAATTTCTTGAAATATGATATCTGGACTCTTTTTTTTTGACCATGGCTTTCAGGTAATTCAATAATTCTTAAATAATCTCTCCTCAATTTATTTTCCAGGTCTGTTATTTTTCCTATTTCACATTTTCTTCAATTTTTTCAGTCTTTTGACTTTATTTTTATTGTTTCTTGATATTTCATTGAGTTAAACTTCTACTTAATTATAATTTTTTCTTTTAAATTTATTTATTTTTAGTTTACAACATTCAGTTCCACAAGTTTTTGAGTTTCAAATTTTCTCCCCTTCCTTCTCTTCCCCCCTCCCCACCTAACCCAATTATAACTTTAAGAAGTTATTTTCTTCAGTGAAGTTTTGGACCTCTTTTTACCATTTGGCCATTTCTCATTTTTAAGGAATTATTTTCTCCAATATTTTTGGTGCCTCTTTTACCAATTTGTTAATTGTCTTTTCACAATTTTCTTACATTGCTCTCATTTCTTTCTCCAATTTTGCTTCATTGCTCTTGCTTAATTTTCAAAATAATATTTTATTTTTTTCTCCCCAATTATATATAAAAACCAATTTTTAACATTTGATTTTTTAAAAAAGTTTTGAGTTCCAAATTCTCTCTCTCCCTCCCTTCCCTTCCTACTTTCTTTGATGGCAAGCAGTCTGATATAGGTCATATATGTTGTAATTATGTAAAACATTTCCATATTAGTCATTTTGTACAGGAAGACACAAAAAAAGAAAGGAAGGAAGGAAAGAAAGAAGACAAAAAATAGTATGCATCAGTCTATATTCAGATAACATCAGCTCTTTCTCTGAAGGCAGATAGCATTTTTCATCATGAGTGCTTTGGGATTGTCTTGGATCATTGTATTGCCAAGAATAGCTGTCACAGTTCTTCTTACTTGATTTTTAAAAAAATTGTTTTTTTTTTCTCTTTAGCTTTCCCAGGAATTCTTGTGGGACTTGTGTCCAATCTGCATTTTTTTTCTTTGAGGCTTTACTCATAGATCTTTTCAGGTCATGTTTTCTTTTGAGTTTCTGTCCTGAGCTTTCTTGTCACCATAGTAGCTCTTTATGATCAGGTTCTTGCTGTTTAATCATTTTTCCAGCCTGATTTTGGACTTTGTACTTAGGAAGATGTATGGCTTGAATTTCTGTCTTTTATGAGTTTCTGCTGCTTTTATAACTCAGTAGGCACCTACAAGTTTTTGGTGCCTGCAAAGTGGTATGATCCAGGAGAGGTCTGTTTCCTAGCTTCTTAGTCTGTGCTCTGGTCCATATACAGGTAGGTGTGTGTTTCCTTGTGATCACAGCTGCTCTTCTCCTTCCTAGAACTGTGGCCTAGAATTGAATAATAGGCTACAGAGCTGACAAATAGTACCCAATCTTGTGCTCAGTACTAGCACAGCGGTGCCCAGAATCTCTTTCTAGTTGGGTGTTCAGTCCCCTTAATGTCCCTGTGCACTGGGTGGTCCCAGCAACACTGCAAATGATACTCCTGTCACTGCCTCCAAGACTTACAACCAGTGCTGTTTTCTCAATGCAACCAGTCCCTTCCCCCCCCTCGCCATGTGTCTACAGACTCTTCTTTCTGTCCTCCTAATCTTCCCTGGACTGGAAAAGAAAATGACTCACTGTGACTTTTTGTTGGTTATCCTGTTCAGAATTCGGTTTGACAAATTTTTAAAAAGTTGTTTGGAGGAGGTATATTGGTACTTGGAAAAAATAAGCTCTCTCCCGCCCTTCTCCCTTTTTTGGGTTTTAAGCCAAAGAAGGAATTCACATTCACTGTTCAGGTAATCAAAGCCTTTCATGGACAAAGCTATATAACAGGACACAGGTACTGAACCTATAGTCACTTCTGGTCCCCAGACTCCTGAATACACTAGGGTATTTTGGAGCATAGCATCTACTTTAGACAGGACCTAGAAGCCTTCCATTAAGTTGCAGAAGTTGCAGTTAGATGGCTGTCTAACTTGATGTTACAGTTCTAGAGAATATTACAGACCAGTTTGGAGTCTATTGCTATTGGGGAATTTTCTCTTAACCTTCATTCAGATCTGAACCTGCTAGAATAGAGGCAGCTAGGCAGTACAGTGAGTAAAGCACTGGATGTGAAGTCAGACTTGAGTTCAAATCTAGCCTCACACACCAGCTTTACTGTGACAGAGGCAGCTAGATGGCACAGAGGACAGAACATTGAACTCGGAAAGACCTGACTTCAAACCTTAACTCAGACACTTATTAGCTATTTGACCCTGGGGGGTATATAGAGTGTTCGAGGAGGACTAGCACCTCTGGTGTGAGGGCTTGTCAAGCCCTTTGCAGGGCTGCTTATCCACCTTTGATGTCCTCTGATACCCACTTGTCACCTGTGGCTTCAAGGAGGTATAGCAGGCACAGGGACCACACCTTGGTAAAACCATCTTGGCAGATGGGCCAAACCACGTGGAGGGTAACTAACAGGCCTCAGACCCATCAGAGTTAAGAAAAGTGTCTAGCCCAAGCATGTGAAGACTTCCCTGGTGGAAGGAGCAAATGAGAACAATTTATTCCAATGACCATGAAGGTGGCTGAAGCAGGCACTATGGAGTGCTGAGAACTTGGTCAGGCATCAAAGATGTCAAGGTCATCCACTGAAACCTGGGCCATTGTCAATTGTCCTGACTTTTGTCTTGCCACTGGATTTTGATGACTCTGGAAGAGTGAGGCTGCTGACTTTGTGCAAATTCTGCCTCACATCAAATCCAATTTACAGGCAAGACAAGGCATCATCTCGCGACATCATTGGTCCTCTTTGAAAATGAAGGACAAACAACAACAGGTGACCCTGGGCAAGTCACCTACATTCTCACTCAGTTTTCTGATATGTAAAATAAGGATAATTCTGTCTCATAGAGTTGTCGTGAGGACTAAGTGAAATAGTATATGTAAGGATTTTGAAGACCTTAAAGCACTATATAAATGCTAGCTATCGTTCTTATCTCACCTTCAGCTGTAGGAGTAACTAAGATTATCAAGGGAGAGTGTTATGCGAAAGAGAGAAGAGAGGACCAAGATACCTTGTGAAAGAACTACAAAAAGAAGTATGTAAAGAGAATGAGAAGCTAGGGGAAGTGATAGAGAATGAGTAGGAATTTCAGAAATAAGAGTTAAATGTTTCAGAAGCTGATGGTGTAGGAAGAGGCGGTTAATAGATCTTATAAAGGAACTGTAGAATGATAGAAACCAGCCTGATTAGAAGGCAAAGAAAGGAGAAATACGATCTAGAGTACTAGCTAGTGAAACATTAAAGAGGAAAAGGGAGAGGAGGAAAGAAGGGTCGGACCTGAACAACTGAAGCTTAGATAAATAGGAAACCTAGGTAAGTACATCGGAGTCAAGAGACTAAAAGGTTACTCTAAGAGCAAAGATTTAGTTTATATTGATCAGAAAAATGGCAGAAGTAGGTAGAAGGTTGTAGTTGGTCGGTGGAATTTCAAAGTTCCAGAACTGACTTTGAAGTGGTATATTTCTGAAAATAGTGAGATCTAAGGTGTGATAATGTTGGTAGAAGTGGTTTGGAAAATGGATTTGAGGATGGGGGGAAATTTTTACTTTAAGGTGATTAACATGAGTATTGAATTACCTAAGGATGACGAAGGCAAGAGATGTCTTGATAAAAATCTGTGATGAGGAGAAACGGAGGCAGAAATGTCTGAGTGTAATCTATTTGTTAGCAAGTCTAGCAGTTGCCAGTGATAGAGGTGGGTCAGTGGTCCCTCATGATCAAAGACATACTTTACAGTCAGAGTTGGTTACATAAGGTCCAGTGAATAAAAAATGTGAAGGGTAGATTATACAGCACGCTGACTAGCAAGAGGGGTTTCTAGAGTTTGTAGCAACAGAGAAAACAGAGTTGAATAACATCCTCTGGAAAGTCCTGTGACAGAAACCATTTAACCCCAGAAAGACCCATTTGAACAGGTTGATGCATCCACTGTTCATCTTCCCTATCTCAAAGATGGGACCTTTTAGATACATAAACTCTTATGAACTCTGCTGCTAAGGCTTGCAATGTTTGATTCTAATATAATTTGTAGATATTCATTACAATGATTAACTCAAACTCTTAGATGTTAATCAGTGTATCAGTACTCTAATTTCACAGAGATATGATGGAAAGGAAGATAGTAAATAAGTTTAGACAGTAAATCTAAGCTAACTGAAGAATTTAGGAAAAATAACCTGAAGATTAGCAGATGATAGCAACTAAGATATAGAAAGGGTGATGATATGAGTAGCTTATGTAGCTCTCAAAACAGGAAAAAAATTAAGAGAAGGAATGTAATATCAGGAATAGAAAATCAGCCTCAGGAAGGATTCACCTGAATTCAAGCCCTGCCACTGACATACTGGCCAATGACCTTGGACAAGTCCTTAACCTCTCAGCGTTCTAGGTAATACCCTAAGACTATAAGTTGCAGAGAAGATGCCACTCTGGACATTTTCATTGGCTATCCTCCATGTCTAGAATGCTCTCACTCCATATCTCTGCTTCTTGACTTTCTTCAGTTCAGTTGTTTTTCAGTCACGACGGACTCTTTGTGACCCCATTTGGGATTTTCTTGGCAAAGATAATGGAGTAGTTTTGTCATTTCCTTCTCCAGCTCATTTTATAGATGAGAAAACCAAGGCAAAGAGAGTTAAGTAATTTGTCCAAGGTCACCCAGATAGTAAGTGTCTGAGGCCAGATTTGAACACAGAAAGATGAGTCTTTCTGGCTTCTGGCCAAGCTCTACTACTGTGCCACCTAGTTGTGGTTTTCTTCAAGTTTCAGCTAAAATCCCATCTTCTATGAAAAGTCTTTCCTAATCCCTCTTAATGCTGGTGTCTTCCCTCTGCTGATTATCTCCAATTTGTCATATTTATACACACACACAGACACACACACACGTGTGTGTGTTTGTATGTATATACATGTACATATGTACATGTGTGTATGAGAGAGAGAGAGTATATAGTTGTTTTCACGTTATCTCCCCCAGTAGACTGTGAGCTCCTTAAGAACAAGAACTCTTTTTAACCTTTCCTTTCATCTCCAGCACTTAGTACAATGCCTGGAACATAGTAGGTACTTAACAAAGGCTTATTGACTGACTGTCTGCATTGGTGAAAGGAGCTTCCTCATCTGGGCATTCCCTATGCCAAGGAAATTACAGGTCCAGTCTCTATCTCCCATCCCCAAAGTGGAAAGTTCAGCATGAGATGGCGTATCACAGATAACACACAGGAGGCACTGGAGTTTTCAGACTCCAGCCTCTAACAAGTTCACTTTTGATCTGGTCAGACAGGAAGGACAGGAAGACAGCTTTGGAGGGGTTAATAATCTTTCTTTATTCTAGTCTAGTCTTTTCAGAAGGATTGCTGATAATGGGAGCACCAGCTCCTACAGCATTCCCTAACAACCCTTCTCGCAGGGTCAGGTGAGAAGGGGGGTGACTCCCCCAAGTCTCAATGGGGTCAGTCAAGACAGGCACAGCTAATGCATTCCCCTAAATCCCCTTAAGCCTTGATGGGGGCCAGACAGTGCACACACAGATTCCCCTGTGGGTTCTCTGTGGTTTTCCCTATGGATTCTCTATGGTTTCCCTATGGATTCCCAGTGGATTCCCCACTTACTGACCAGTGCCCATTTGCTTTATAGGGAAACAGACTAAGAAGGCATCTTGTCAACATTAAGCTCACAGGTTAACTTTAGCAATATCATCATTCCATGCAAGCATAGTAAATAATAATTATGTCACCCTTTATCCCACAGCATGGCCTCAGTAGGCCTGCCTATCACTATAATTTTAGGAATTACTATCTAGGATCCTTGAGACTATTTTGGGAGTTATTATCTAACACTGGGAAACTAAACATTGCCATGGCCATAGATCCTGAGTAACTGAATTCTAAAAAGGATAACAAAATCCTCTTTAGATACAGATGGTATGAGGAATGGGCTGAAAGTAATATTAGGAAGCAAAAAGCATACCTACCCTTCTTCTTGATGCTCTGTACTGTGGGGAATGGAAAGAGTACCTACCAATGCAGAGAAGTATAAAGGATAAGGTACCTTCAGGAGAAAGTCAGGCTTCTGTTAAAGAAGAATCTTGCAAATTGTGAGGTACAACCTCCTGGGTGAATATTGTGTCAGGTGAAAGAAGAAATGATTGAGGAAAACAAAGGTTCAATCTTCCAAACATGTTAATTTATTAAGCAATGCATACCAATTGCCTAACAAAGCTGGACCAGACTTCCTCAGCTTAGGCCCCCCAAATATGGGGGAAGACAGACTTTACACATTAAAAACAATCAAATAAGACAAATTAATTAAAAGGAAACAAAACAGCATAAGTAATGTGGTCTAACTGAGTGAAAGATTAGGGACTTTCTAAGCTGGGAGGGGGAGAATGAACAGGTGTAATTCCTTGAATTCAGTGAAAGAGGTGTCCCACTCCCCCCAAGTGTCTGTAAACAATTGAAGGAACATGAAAACAGTAATTGATTGATTGCTATGGAAACAGTTTTCAGATAATACAAATAGGGGGCAGCTAGGTGGCGCAGTGAGTAGAGCACTGGCCCTGGAGTCAAGAGGACCTGAGTTCAAATCCGGCCTCAGACACTTGACACGTGTACTAGCTGTGTGACCTTAGGCAAGTCACTTAACTCCAATTGCCCTGCCCCTCCCCACAAAAAAAAAAAAAAAACCAAACAGATAATACATATGGGTTGCTTGAGATGTACATTTGTGAGAAAACTCCTTGCATTAATCTTTGGATCTGACTGGGTTCTTGATCAGCATGCCCTTGATCCTAAGTTAAGGGTCTCTAAATAGCAGGGAGAGGTGGTTAAATTCCCCAGCCACGTAGTGCTAGGTTCACACTGGTACAATGGGGTTTTCTCCAAGTTCCCACAATTGAATAAACCTTTCTCACAAAAAGGATTTGGATTAGATCCATAATTGAATCACAAGATAGCATCTGTGTGGTTCACTCGATTCCCACAATTAACCTTCTGCCCTAATCCCCTCAATTCCCTATATATGAAATCCTCATAAAGATGGCATGAAAGGGTCCAATTTATTGCATGTTTTCAAGTATATTTCCTGCTTAAATAGATCTGCTTTCAAAAAAAGCAAAATTCAAATCAACATTAAACAAAAGTGAGGTTAACATAATGAATCCATCAAACTGATATTTAATTCAGCTATATGTATGTGTGTGTATGTATATATATGTGTATATATGTATATATATAAATTCAGTGATTATAAAAGTACCCCCAAAAAGTTCAAATTTGAATCCTCCATTTCTCTCACATCAAATCTTAACAAGAACATGAACTACCCCTGCCACAATCAGTCAGCATAGGCCCAGTGTTGTAGGAGCAACATTTGTTTTATGTAGGCCAATGTAATGGTAAGAAGGATGGAACTTTTTGACTATTTCCTCTTTTGGAATGCTGAGGTACCTTTGATGAGTCTTGCCTTTTAAATATAATGGCAAGCAAAGTGGGACTTTTTGCTGCCTTTTGTTTGAGTGTTTCTCAGCACAGAGGTAATCAAGTGCCTTTGAAGAGTCTTGCCTTTGTTTCTTTGATTGCATCAAAAGTCTTTGGTGACCTGCTTAAGAAACAAGAAAGCCGGGAGGGGCGGAGCCAAGATGGCGTCTGGAAAGCAGGGACTACCGTGAGCTCCCTACCAAGTCCCTCCAAAAACCTATAAAAAATGGCTCTGAACCAATTTTAGAACTGCAGAACCCACCAAGTGGCAGAGGGAAGCAGGGCTCCAGCCCAGGACAGCCTGGATGGTCTCTGGGTAAGGTTTGTCCCTCACGGAGCTGGGAGCTGAGGGAAGCGGAGCTGAGCCAAGCAGAGCCCAGCGTGTGTGGCGCAGACCAACCAGACCAGGAGTCAAGCAGAGAGTGCGCTAGCATCCTGAATTACTGAGCTGTGGCATTTACCAGACCTCACAACCCACAAACAGCAAAGACAACACAGAAGGTTAGTGGGAAAAGCTGCGGGGACAGAGTTTGCGGTTTGGCTACCGCCCCTGGGGCAGCGGAGGTGGGGCAGCTTTAGAACTACAGCTGCAGTTGCTTCTGGCCCCAGACCCACCTGGTGGGAAGAATTAAGTGGCTGATCAGAGCAGGAGTGAAGAGCTTGCTGAAGATTTAAGCCCAGTCCTGGTTGGGGGTTCTTGGGGAAGGAGGAGTGCTGCTGTGCCAGTGCATCCGCCCAAGCGTGGAACATAGAACTCTTTAGTCTACAAGCAGTCATACCACGCTGAAAAACTCAAGGGTTAAG